>OZ012739.1:282789185-283389185 GCA_963859935.3 Lathyrus sativus | reverse complement strand
AGGCAGTGTGTTATCAGAATATCTCGCAGATCAACCTGTCGAAGATTATGAACCTCTGAAGTTTGATTTTCCGGATGAAGATATCATGTTAGTAAAAGATTGTGAAGAAACAAGTTCTGACAAAGGTCAACAGACAGAGAATTGGTGGAAAATGATGTTCGACGGTTCCTCCAATTATAGCGGACATGGCGTAGGTGCAGTTTTAATGAATCCTGAAGGTGGTTACACTCCGTTTACAGCCAGACTAGACTTTGATTGTACAAACAACATTGCTGAATACGAAGCATGTATCCTTGGTCTCAAAGCAGCCATTGATCTCCAAATCAAAAATCTCGAAGTCAGTGGAGACTCAGCATTGGTTATCTACCAAGTCACGGGTGAATGGGAGACAAGACATGAAAACCTGATCCCTTACAGAGCTTATATCATTGAAACAATCAAGTATTTTGACGAAATCACCTTTAAACATGTTCCAAGAGCAGAGAATCACATCGCTGACGCCTTAGCCATGCTGGCCTCAATGTGGAAAACTAGAGATGTCAACGATGGCACACTTATCAAAATTGAACGCAAGACAGAGCCTGCTTACTGTCAAATGATTGAAGAAGAAACCGATGGCAAGCCCTGGTATCATGATATAAAGAATTATCTGTTGAAGCAAGAATATCCCACAGATGCTACGACACTTGACAAGAAAACACTAAGGCGATTAGCATCCAAATTCTTCCTCAGCAATGGTGTACTTTACAAAAGAAATCATGATATGGTTTTACTCAGATGTGTTGACAAAAGAGAAGCGGACTTGTTAATGAAAGATGTTCATGAAGGAATGTTTGGTACTCACGCCAACGGATACGCCATGTCCAAAAAGATCTTGAGAGCTGGTTACTATTGGTTAACTTTAGAAACCGACTGCATTCAGTACGCCAGAAAATGTCACAAATGTCAGATCTACGCGGACAAAATGCATGTGCCTCCAACACTGTTGAATGTATTGTCGTCGCCATGGCCTTTCTCTATGTGGGGCATCGACATGATTGGGGCAATTGAACCAAAAGCTTCAAATGGACACCGTTTCATTCTGGTTGCCATCGACTATTTCACAAAATGGGTTGAAGTTGCATCCTACACCAATGTTACACGACAAGTGGTGGCTCGTTTCATTAAAAAGGAGATCATTTGTCGCTACGAGATCCCAAGCAGAATTATAACAGACAACGGAACCAATCTGAACAACAAAGTTATGAAAGAATTATGTGATGACTTCAAAATCGAACACCACAACTCTTCCCCTTACCGGCCAAAGATGAATGGAGCTGTGGAAGCTGCAAATAAAAACATCAAGAAGATCTTGCAGAAAATGGTTAAAACCTACAAAGATTGGCATGAAATGTTACCATTTGCCCTGCACGGATACAGAACCTCCGTCCGCACGTCCACAGGGGCAACCCCCTTTTCTCTGGTATATGGAATGGACGCAGTTCTTCCCATCGAGGTCGAAATACCATCCCTCAGAGTCATCATGGAAACCAAGTTAGAAGAGGCAGAATGGATTAAAGAAAGATTTGATCAGCTGAATCTTATCGATGAAAAGCGCATGTCTGCGATGTGTCACGGCCAGTTGTATCAAAAAAGAATCAAGAGGGCGTTCGATAAAAAGGTCCGTATTAGAGAATTCCGCGAAGGAGAACTTGTGCTCAAGAAGATCTTACCAGTTCACAAAGACGCAAAAGGGAAGTGGATGCCTAATTATGATGGCCCCTTTATTGTGAAAACAGTATTCTCCGGAGGTTCACTGATCCTTACTACCATGGACGGGGAACAACTCACACACCCGATAAACTCTGACGCAGTTCGGAAATATTACGCCTAAAAAGTACCCGATAAACCGGAAAATCCAAAAGAACGGTTTATGCAAAAGAGAAGGAAAGAAAAAAGAGAAAAGAAATCAAAAAGCTCGCTAAGTTGAAAACCTGAAAAGGCGGCTTAGGCAAAAATGAGCGTCCCGGTGGATTGAAAACCCGAAAGGGCGATCCAGGCAAAAATTAGGGACAAAGGCGTTTCGCTGCATCAGCCGAAGGCATCAACACTGCAGATTCAACAAAAATTCATCTCAACAGCTCTCGTCAGAAGCAATGATCTTGGAGAATTCTAGTCTTTAGGGATAGTTAGGTCACAGGATTCAATGTAACCTTATCCACTTTTGCCATTTTACTTGTAAAAATTTCCATGGAATATTGTCATTGGCAAGATTTCATCCTTTAAATAAAATCAGCCTTTTGAGCCTCTCTTTCTTGTGCAAATTATCAGTTCCTTATTTTCTTTGTTATGCAAAATACCGTTCGTTAATCAACGATTATTTTTGAAAGCATTAAAATCCAGATTTTTTAAAAAATAATAACTTGGAAATATTTTACAAAATGTTTTAACTTGTGGAAAAACTCGAGGGAAATCATACATTCCCCGAAACTTCAGGGTAGCAGGAGTCTTGATACACAGTCAGAATTTACATTCCCCAATGAAATGCTAGCAAATTGGGCAACGAAGAATCCTTTGGCCATGTATGGTTATCAAAGATTGAAGACTATCCCTCAGGATTTCTTGTGATGATATGAAAGTTCTTTCCCCAGCAAAGTATTTCTGGACATCTGTTTGAATTCACCTCAGCAAAATCTACCTACAGGCTCTATTCCTCAGTAGGTCTTGGGTTTATTTCCCAAATCTACGTACACCCCTCATCATGGGATCAGTGTGATTCGTTTGTTCCCCGAGTCGGTGACATCTATCAATCCCCACGAAGTCTAAGTTATTACGCACTTCGTTTCCAAATACAAGCCCAGTAGTAACTGGCATTGTGTTCAAACCAATTGTTGTTGATATTCATTTGGTCGTCACCATCCATGTCCTTTTAAAGCCCAGTCGTCACTGGCATTGTCTAAATCCAATCGTCATTGGTATCTCGTTAGTAGTCACTAACAAATCCACATATAAGTCCAGTCGTCACTGGCACTGTTTTAAAGTCCAATTGTCATTTGCACCTCTTGGTTTGGTTGTTACCAACCTTTTCCCGGGAAATCCAGTCGTCACTGGTATTGTTCCAATTATTATTGGTATCTTGTTAGTTGTTACTAACTCTCCCCATGAAGTCCAGTCGTCACTGGCGCTGCCTAAATCCAATCGTCATTGGTATCTTGAGGTTTTAACCAATTTTTTCCCTTTTGAAACCCAGTCGTAACTGGTATCATCGTCTAGAGTCCAATCGTTACTTGGAGTCTATTTCGTTTGGTCGTTACCAATCTCCAGCTAGAAGATCTAGTAATCCCTAGCATTTTTGTATAACCAATTGTCATTGGTATTCCCCAGCATGGTCGTCACCATCTTCATTAAAAATTCAGTCGTAACTGGCATTGTTTAAAACCAATCGTTATTGGTACCCTGATTTGGTCGTCACCAATCACCATTAAAAGACCAGTCGTCACTGGCATCGCTTGGAATTCTGGTCGTTACCAATTCCCCAGGAAGTCTATTTATTACCAGCATTGTGTGAACTATTTGCAGAAGCTGAGGATGTATCCCCAGTTGATCCATGTTCCCAGTCAAGTCTCGGAGATCTAGTCGTCACTAGTATCCTCCGTGTGTGATTAGTCTTATTTCTAGTCCATTCCTGAAGATCCCGTTTGAACTCTTCGCTATAGGAAGTTCCTCATCTGATCATCCCCAGTGAGGTCGTATCCAACCTTTCGCTTCCCCGGTGAAGTCTGCTTCTCTTTTCCCAACGAAATTAATTCTCCATTTCCCCAGTAGAAGTCTATTCTTCTCCCCGGCGGAGTACCTCTGTTCCAAAAAGATTGTCATCTTTATTGGATTTGCCTATTCCCCATGTGAAGTTTTCCTTCTTACGCTATCAGTCATGTCTGAACTGTTAATTTAGTTTTTCAGTACGAGCCCCCCAGTATCGAGTCCGTGTATTTATCATTATTTGTTTTACTGTTTCTTTTATTATCGTTGCGCCTATGTTGTTTACATTCAAGCATCATAAAGCATCATTTAGAGTGCATGGCATATCATAACTCGTCCTTTAGCATGACATCGGATCTAAGGGACAAAATTTTCGGTTATCTATATTTAAATACCTTTCACTGCGATTTAATGAAGATTGTCATCTCTCGTTCCCCATCTAGTGAAGATATTTAAATAGGGGCAACTGTTGTACCCCAAATTTTGGCCCCTTAGATCCTCATTATCATTTTTAGAAGCATGATCATGAATCATCTAACCCTAAATCAGTGCAAGTTTATTATTGTCAAGTTACAGATGAGTCAGGGTTCTCGCACCGACAAATTCAAAATAATCAAGGAATGATCAACCAATGATTTGGGCCAATTCAATCATGGAATGAAATCCAAGATAATATCAAAGTCAAATGGGAAGTCAATTTGAAGAAATCGTTTCAGAATCAGGAACAGTGCAGTCAGGAGGCCCCGATTAGGGTTTTTAACCAGTGGAAAGTCAACTGTGGTTTGACTTTGATGTTGGGAAAGGTTTTAATGGTGGGAGTGAGGTCCATGAAGTTAATATAGGCTATTAAAGGCTATTCAAGAAGTGTCAAAGTCCCAGGATGTCCAGAATATCAACAGGCGACTCAATCGGCACCGATCGATCGTACGGTTGACCGAAAAGTCAACTCCTCAAATTTTGAGAATTGGAATCCAAGTTGTGAATCAAAGTTGTTCCTTATGTCATAATGGACTTGCATATCAATTTTCATGATCATTGGATCAAAGATGAGAGAGTAATCGAGAAATCGGGAAATTAGGGTTTTGAAAAGGGCTAAACCGTATCTCCTTAACCGCACATCCAATTGAGTTGGTTCTAGTCTCATTTGAAAACTCTTGACAAGTCCTACAAAAGTCCCATACTAGTCCACAACCATAAAATGCATACTTTTTGAGATATAAGCAAAAACATTCCTAGAAGGGAAAATAACTTAGAAAATTTCTAAGTTATTTTCACTTTAGAAGCTAAAATCAGCCAACTTCAAGGGGGTTTTCACCTAGTTTCATATAGAATCAAGATTTCTGGCCAACATGAAAGTTTTATTACTATGTGAGGGCTTTCTAAATTGTACAAGAACATCTCAAGGTGAGTTGTGAGATGAGAGATACATGTGTTCAAAGTTGGTATTTTGTCATACTAGTCCCACATTGACCAATATTGCAAAAGCACCTCTATCACTCAAGTGAGCCAATTTCCACTTGCCCAACTCTTTCTACCTGATATATTGAACATTCTTAGCATGTTAGAACAGAAAGTTATCATGGAAACATCATGGAATTAAAGTTTGAAGTTTCATTGCCTAAGTTGAAAACTTTGACTTTTCCAAGCATGAGGTGTAAAGAAATTCTGCTCCAGCCACTCTACCAAGCCTCTAGGCTGTGTTTTCTCAGTAAAAACATCATTAAAACTTGCCCATTGGGTTAGGGAGACAGCCAAGAACCAGAAAAAGCAAGGCAAGTGGACAATTGGATGGAAATATCTTAGTTTTCTTCATGGTGAAGCAAGGTTACCTAGCAAGCTCCTCACTTCATAATTCTATAAATAGGGACCTCAAATCCCTCATTTGGGACATCAACATCATTCTAAAAACCTGCTAAACCAAGTTCCCTCATCACACCTCTCTCTCACTCACATTTTTGCAAAATCACCAAAGTAGCCAAAATTGCCAAAAATTCAGCATTTGCAACTTTGCTACCATATTGAGTTCTACACATTCCAGCTCTCAAACTATCATCCACACATCCTATAAATCATATATAGGAGGTGTACAAACACTTAAATCACTAAAAAATCCAAGGAATCCAAAAGTCAACTTTCCATGGAGCTTACTTTGACCAAAGTTCATGAAAACTTCTAAATTTTGATCCAAACACTTTGTTAATGTTTTGATCATTGGAACACCTCAGATATATCATATAGAAGCTGTCCAAACCTTCATTTGCCACCAGAAATTGATAGAACTCATTTTGGCTTCTCAAGTGAGTTATTTCTTAAAGTTCAAGTAAAAGCATCAACAAAAATTTGGATTCATAAAACTCTGGTTTTCTCAGCACTTTGGCTTGCCTAACAGCTCTTCAACAGGTATGTATCATATATCCATCACTTCTTACATCATTCTTCATGGCTTGTGCATTTTTGAATAACATTGAGAAATTTGTGCTATGAACATTTTGCTATTTTCATAACATTTGGTTGAATGAGTGTTGAGATTTGATGAGCCTTGACATATGTGTTTAATTTGTTCTTGACAAAGTGTACAACATTGATATATGGAACTGTTAGCAAATAGTTTTGGAGCAATTAGCAACTCATACTGTGTTTGGGCTATGACATAGGTTTGTTTTTTTGTTTCAATACTGTTGTTCTGTTTGGTTTCTTGAGAGACTGATTTGGAGTAGGGAAGGTATGGTACTGATGGGAATATAATGGCTTTTGATTCATTCTGCCCTGCACCATATTGAGATAAGGAAAAGGAAAGTGAGGACCCTGTTCCATGATGTAGCAGGATGGACATATAGCTTAGGCATTTGGAAACATGATAATTGTTTCAGGCAGATAGCAGCCTCCCTATCATCACTTTAATTTTGTTGTGTTCATTTGAAAATTTTCATTTAATTTGAGCATTCTGCAGTAATCAGTTTATTGCTGTCATGGAAGGATAGTTTGTAATGTAGGGTGGCCACAATACTGTTTGTTTTGGATCACCCTGTTAACATTTTCTCAAAGCCTTGATTCTTGCTTAATGCCTATTTTTGTTTCTATAATCTATTGCTACTAACAGGATTCTATTCATGATAGAGTAGAAATGAATGTTGAGTTTTTGCTAACTGATTTAAGATGCATTCATGTTGTTTGACAATGCATTGAATATTATCTTGCAAACCATGTTGAAAAACTCATAGCAGCAGCATAGTCTTCTTGATATAATACCTTATGAGCCTGCATTTAACAACATGTGTGTCATCTCATCCATCAAATTGTTTCAAATTATATCTTGCCACAACACATCACAGTAGGCATTAGGTATTTGAAATCTGCTAAGCACCAATACCACACCAATGTCATGATCATCATATTGTTAATTGACAGTTCATAGGGTTGCTTGGTTTGAGGTCAGATTTGGTCTCATATTTAAAGATGCTTTGTTCTGTTTTGTTGTGATTATGGTCATCAATATTGCTAACATGATTTATTGTTGTACTGTACTGCTGGATGACATATGGTTTGGCCAAATATGAGTTAATGAAATGCTGTGTCAATCTTTCCATAACAGTATGAGGTTTTGGTTTAGATTTCCTGTTTAAGGTTGTCCATTGGATGTTCATGTGCATACTTGATGGACAGGTTTGAGTAACATCTCATAAAGTCATAGCAGCAAACATGTTACTTTTGCATAAGCATATTGGAATCATGTCCTTAACATCCCAACACATCATCAATTGTATTTGTGATATGTCTATGTGCTTCTTTTATGGTTTTGAGCACAGCACTCAAGTTTCACCTAGTGACACCAATTGCACAAGTATGACACTAACCACTCACACTATCACAATTTGCATAGAGCATGGCTAATTTGTTTTCACCATTTCAACATGATCCTATGAACATTCTAAGCATGCTTAGGTGTTTGTTTTTGCTGTTTTATTGCCTTACACCAAATTCACATGTTAACACCAAGTGCTCCAAAACACACCAAGCATCAAAATTTGGCTTTTACATAGAACCTGTTTTCTGCCAAAACAAATTCCCGTCTACACCTTATATGGTTCATGTATAATGTGTTGAAACCTTAATTTGATGAAAGAAAGCCATGTATCGAATTTCGTATCTTCATGTGCATCCTTATGTGGATAACTTGCATATGCATGGTCAATTCTCATGACAGGTAGTTTCCTTGGAACTTTAATGCTTAGACCATCTACTTATCACCCACATGTGCTGTACAAATGGTTAAATTGTTTAAAATTGCTTTGGAACTTCATCTGTGCATCATCATGCATGATTGTTCATCATTTTTGCAAAATGTCTCATTCTCACATGTCAATTTGGAAATGCTTGTGTATTCTTGCTATCTCATTGTTTCTACAGCTTCATATGACCATATGTGTTGTGTTTGAATGAACCAAAACATTGAAAACAACCTGCACAATGATTTGTTTCACATCATGCTTCACGCACACATAATACACACAAATTGCAATTTGAATGCTACACTTTCATATGTTTGTTCCAGATCTGATGTTTTCACCTACACACACTAGATATCACATGTTTAAGATGTTATGATGGTTGATACAGCTCAAGACACTCCCGAACTCAAAAATCACTTTGTTATGCATGTGTGTTCTTATGTTCATTTGCAAATTATAGATGACTCTCCAATATCTGAATCTCATGGCCATAAACCTGTTCCAGTCTGTTTATATATCATATTTTGGATGTGTATGTGGATTTACTTGGCTTTGAACATGTTTGTATCAAGGTGTCCATGTCATTATGCATTCAAAACCATAACACATACCAGCTATCGTTTTTTTTACTAAACAAACAATTTGAGAAAACTAACACCACCATCCTCTTCCTCTCATTTTTCTACCCAATTTACATATAAAATTTGCCTCGATCCGATGAGCGGTTAGTGAGATACGGTATAAAACGTATTTGGTTTCGATTATGTTTCCATGTCATTATGCACTCAAAACACACACACACACCAGTCATCGTTTTTTTCACTAGGTGAACAATTTGGAAAAACTAACATCACCATCCTCTTCCTCTCATTTTTCTACCCAAGATCCATATAAAATTTGTCTCGATCCGATAAGCGGTTAGTGAGATACGGCATAAAACGTATTTGGTGTGAATTATGTATTTTTGCCCAGCCATGGAACTAAACCAAGCATGTATATTTATGGTTTCCATTTGATTAATGGATGTAACAGCCGCCCCAGCGGTAAGAACATGCGTGCAATTATACCTTTCACCATCATGACCAAGGTTCGATCCGGGTGGAGGTTGAACCCTTTTATTATTTTTCCTATTTTGTACATAAACTTCAAAAATTCGTAACTCTCTCATTTTTTATCGTTTTTCACCCGTTCTTTTTTCATTGTGTTTATTTTAATGTGTACTTTCATGTCATAATTTTATTTTCCATGTTTGATTATTTTTTCACCACGTTTGATTGTGCGCGATCCGCGCGTCAACGGTACTAACCCTATTTGGTTGCAGAGGAAATTTAAAAGGTTTCCTTTTGTGTTTTCTCAGGAAAATTGATTGTTATCATGTCTATATATGTTTGTCAACATGTTAGAATTTTTACCTTGAATTATTTTTATATTTATATCATCTGTCTGTTAACGGTATTCCAGGTGCGAACTGTCGTCACGGTTCTCGTACCAAAACAATTGCTCTGATTGTCGTCATTGCTTGCCATCTTTAATCTTTGTATTTAGTTGTCACCATGAATGTTTGAATGATGTTTGTATTTTATTTTATCCCTAAGCGACGGAGCTCGTTAGCTTTCGTCCAGTTGCCGACAATACTGTTCCTCCAAAGGAAGGTCTGTCCACTTGACTGTCAATGTCTTGGACCAAAATCGCTATTTTCCCTTTGACTTTGTTAAGTCACTCTAACCCTAATAAGAAACCTTTAGACTTTGCTTGAAGTCTAAGAAACCTACTTGTACTAGGAGTGTTCTTCACCTAGAACCCTAGGACAGAGTTCGTCAACTCTGTGTAGGAATCATCGTCATGATTTCTTACTTCCCCTACAATTTAGATTAGGGAGTTTCGTCAAACTCCACACAAACATTGTCATGTTTGTTCCCCATTGAACCTTGATCATCATCAAGTGTTCTTTTCCCTTGTGAGGTGAACTACGATTGCTCTGATTCTATCCTAGTCAGGATACGTAGGCAGAAGGTGCGATACCTTTGCGAGCAAACCTAGGAAACCACTTAGGCCTTTTTATTCATTTTATCACAATTCCCAATCCTTAAACCATAGTGCACAATTCACAAACTTAGCAAGTAATTAAACAAAAGGTTCCTGTAGAGTACTACAGATATTTGGGGTGCTAATACCTTCCCTAGATATAATCAACCCCCGAATCCCCGAATCTCTAAAGCGTTGTTGTCACATCGCGCAAAAGGTTCTTTCTTTCTTTAGACCTATCCTTTGGATAAATTAAAGTCCGGTTGTAAAAAGAAATATGGTTCAAGTTAATTAATAGCCTGATATCAAATTTTCACCGCAACAAGGATGATGCCAACTTTGCAATGTGAAAAGAAAGTATTGATTTGGCAATCTGAGTTAAGAGATATGATCCTTCAAAGTAGCCTCCATGAAAAGGTTCAAAAATGCAAAAAACTTAGAAAAATTTTCAAGTCTTTTTAGGGATCAAAAGTGACCTATAATGTTTTGACAAAATCCAAGACCTTCAATGAGTTTTTGGCATTTCCACCTTGAATCAAAGTTGTAGAGGACATCCTTAAGTTAATTCTAGCTGACTAAAAGAATGGGCTTAAAATGATTTAAAAAATAACCAAGTTATGATCTTTTGAAGCTGACTAAAAAATCCTTCCAAAACCCAAAATGACCTATAATGTCTTCAAACTTTTGATGACTTTCCCAGCATAATTTGATCTTTCTTTGTAAAGATAACTTGTTAGGGATGATGAGAAGAGTTCATTATAAAAAGAACCACCTCAAAATGTTGAAAATTGAAGGAGTTATTCCCATTTGATCATAGCATCCACAAATTACTAAATTAGGTTAAACACCTTGAACCAAACTTGAATCTCTTGATGATTTCTTACACAATAAGCCATGGTGAACCACATATGATCTTGAAATGATGTTGCCTTGAATCACACTTGATTATGATAGATCTTTGGGAGCTTGAGAATACCATAAAGTCAATAAGAAACCTTGCTTGAGGTTGAAGAAACATGTTCCTTCTATCTTGAGAAACAAACCATGATACCTTGATCTTTGTCAAGAAAAATGTTATGAAAAAATGAATATGAGATGCAATGAATTATAAGCCAAAAACCAAGAGAAAAGATGGGCAAATTTTGGGGTGCTACAGCTGCCCTTATTCAAACAACTTGGACCTGAAGGGATGAAAAGTGACCGCTTGCAAACATTCAAGGTAAAAGGTGATTGAATACCAAAAGAACCAGGAAATTTGCAAACTGCAGGGATATTCACAATGCAAAGATTTCCAGCCAAAGGTGGACGTAAAAATAGCGGGTACCAACCAAAAGTTGGGATAACCGAACAAGAAAATAACGATAGTTACTAACCAAAAGTTAGGATCACCAAAGAGTAGTATTCAAAAGTTATGAGAAAGAGGCTACTAACCAAGAGTTAGGATCACCCAGACGCCGTCTGAAGGCAAATACACAAATGATAAAGACTACCAACTAAAAGTTGGGATCATCCAAAAGCTTACCAACCAAAAGTTGGGATTAAGGCTTCACAAAGGAGTTTAATTGAGGATTACCAACCAAGAGTTGGGATAACATCCAACAGGAAATGGACTACCAACCAAAAGTTGGGATTGCATCCAAGAACAAACAACATACTACCAACCAAAAGTTGGGATAACACCCATGAAACGACGGACTATCAACCAAAAGTTGGGATAACATCTGATCAAGCAGATGGCTACCAACCAAAAGTTGGAATCACCGGGACACCGGCCGAAGGCGAACCTACCTAAAACGAAGCTTGCCAACCAAAAGTTGGGATAACGACTCCGTAGGGAACAAAAGAAGACTACAAACCAAAAGTTGGAATAACATTCAAGAAACAACGGACTACCAACCAAAAGTTGGGATAACATCTAAGAAATCACAGACTACCAACCAAAAGTTGGGATAACTTCCAAAAAAATGACTAAGCTGGGGATTACCAACCAAAAGTTGGAATA
Source organism: Lathyrus sativus (assembly GCA_963859935.3). Taxonomy (NCBI): domain Eukaryota; kingdom Viridiplantae; phylum Streptophyta; class Magnoliopsida; order Fabales; family Fabaceae; genus Lathyrus; species Lathyrus sativus. The sequence continues at coordinate 283,377,191 of OZ012739.1, read as the reverse complement.
ACATTTGGGATAGGCAGGAAGTAGAATCAACCGACTTACGACCTGAAAAGAGTATTTTGCTGGGGAAAGAGAAGTTTAATTAAACAACTCTGTTGGGGAACAAGATGAATACAAACACCAATAACCTCCTGTTGGGGTAAAGATAAAGAAATCTCAAATCATGCCAATACCTGCTGGAGAGATGTCCGGCAATAGCGATATCAAAACTTGGATTATGATTTAGATGCATATGTTTGAAAATGGTGTAATGATCCATATGAAATGGAAATGCTACACGTTTAGGAAGACGCAAATGAAAATGATATGCTAAAGGAACCCTGCAGGAAAAAGCGCTGGAAAGAAAACCAAAAACCAAATCTGCCGAGGAGAAAATCCCCCAAATGGCTTTCTACTAAGGAACACGCCCTGAATGATCTTCCTGAATAGAACTCTTCTAGGGAGAGATCCGCTCTACTGGGAAGAGAACATCATCTTCTAGGGAACGGCTCCCAAAATCCGACTTTGAAGAATACCAATGATCACTGAACCTTTTTGAGGAAATCAACCACTACTGAAACACTCATCGAGGAAATCAACGCCAACATATGCTTAGGGAAATAACCTTTCATCCAATCTGGAGATATAAATGCCAACCCAATTCTGACAACCAAACTCTGTGGGGAGAACAGAAATCTTTGATTCGAACGCCTGGCTACGTGTTACATTCTGACTGATGTAAACTACTCTTGAAAACTTACCAGAGAGATAAGCTCTACTGGGAGAAATATATCATGTTATCCTGCAAGCAATCAACAAAAACCATGTATGCAAATGGTTGCTTTGGTTACCACCCATGACATCATTCAAATAAAATTAGTCTTTTCAATATGACTTGCAATGTCCCACTGTTTTCACATGTAAAGTTTAACAAAAATATTAGACACCCCTTTTTGCAAACAAAATAGTAAAAGTAAAAACAAGAGATGGAAAACTCTTTAAGTGAGTACTACTTTATTGACTGGAAAGGCATGTAAAGAGGCAAGTTATAATAGATGTAATTCCTAAAAAGAGGTAATTGCATAAAAAGTACACAAGAAATATACAAATATCGGCAGTATAGTAACAGACAACCATCATGTGTCGATTCTTCTATGACCCGTATATCTTCAATATTTGCCAATGTTCTGCCTTCTGAAGAGACTGATTGAACAGATTTTTACCCTTCGGGACTTCCATGAGTCAAAATGCGTTCACAGATCAAACACAGACTGCATTCGTTTGCTTTTAAATCCCTAACTTTTGCCTGGACCTCTCTTATAGGTTTTCGATCCACCGGGATACCCATTTTTTCCATAGTCGCCTTTTCAGGTTTTTTGAATTTGCAGGTTTTTTCTTTTTTTCTTTTATCCCTAATTTATGCCCGAACTTTTTCTTTTTATTGTTCGCCGGGATGCCCCATTTTTGTCTGGACTTTTTTTTTATGTCCAACGGGTCTACTTTAAGCAAAGTATTTTTTGACTGCTTCTGCGTTCATAGGGGACGTAAAATCTTCATCGTCCATGGTTGATAGTAGTAAGACTCTACCAGAGAAAACCTTTCTTACTACATATGGACCTTCATAATTAGGGGTCCACTTTCCCATGTGATCTGTTTGTGGAGGGAGGATCCTCTTCAACACCAAGTCACCTATCTGGAAATACCGAGGGCGCACCTTTTGATCAAAATACTTCTTCTTCTACTCTGGTACAAGCGTTCATGGGCGATAGTGTAGCACCCCAAAATTTTCCCATCCTTTTTTGTTATCTTAGCCTATGTTTCATTTCATCTTGCATTGACATTTGTGCGTAGCATTGGTTATAGACAAGGGATCAAGGTACTTTATTCAACAACCAAGAGAGGATTTCCATCTTCAAAGCTCAAACAAGGGTACATCTTCATTTTTGTGGCAACTTCAAGTTACAAAGTTTTATCACCATCAAGACATGTTCACAACCACTTGAGTCAATGATACAAGCAAACCATACCCTCCTATCTTTGGTTTTCAAGCTGGATTTTGGGTATGTGGCACCTTCATAGGCAAGAATTTTGAAGTCTCATCACCATTACGATACACAAGTCATCTCTGTTTAAGAGGTCCTTCAGTATATTCGGAGGAAATAGGGTTTGAGCTTGGGTCGACTTCTATCTTTGTAGGATTGAAATTAGGGTTTTGGATCAAATTAGTTTATGTTTGATTTTTTGAGCAAGACTTGATTCCATAGTCCTTTATATGTCCTGAGGTGACTAGGGGTGGAAGATTGATCATCAATTTTTAACCAGAAAAGTTTCAATTGACCAAATGATTGCAAATCACTTGAACTGGGAACAAATTCAATTGTGCAAGGAAAAAGTCAACCCTCGATCTTTTGAGGTCAATTTCATGTTTTTCATGTTAAATATGGCTAATGGTTGAAAAATGATCAAAAGATGTCAAGGGAATCATCAAAAATCAAGAATTTGAGAAAGTTGCCATTTTTGGAAATTAGGGTTTTAAGATGTTTCCAGTTTTGGAAAGTTATATGCATGGATCTATCATCTTGATGGCCATTTTTCTCTATGTTCAAGGTTTCAAATCAAGATTTGTTCAACACCAAAGGTTTTCCCCATCCTATTAGCTTTCTATAGAGTGGAATAACTCATCATTTGGATGTGTGGATCAAGAGATATGGAGCTCCTAAGCCAGGGTTTTCAAGATGTCTAAATCAAAGAAAACTTATATTTTTCTCTAAGTGTTTTAGGATAGTTTTAGGTACTTATGTTCAAGGCAAATTTCCATGTGTTTCCAAGCCTCATTTCAAGCTGCTTTTGACACGAAATTTTTTCACCATCTTTCCAACTTCCATTTGATCACAAGTTCCTATCAATTGGACCATCCTTCATCAAGTTATGATTCATTGAAGTGGTTGCCATGATGGTTTTATTTGCTCATGCATGTCACGACCAAAGTTATGTCCATTTGTGCCAAACTCATGTCATACCTCCATAATTGCATTGTCTTTCTATTTTGACTCCAAATACTCCACAAAGTTTTGCCAATATGGGCCAAACACACAGCCTGCCACGAGAAAAAGGTTATCCCAAAAGAATGTAGATTAGGAAAGTTAGTGGAATGGATCAAAGAGAATTGCAGCACATTACCACATGAAATATACCTCATGTCAGTCACAAACCAAAGAAGAAAACCTCTCTCCAAGGCTGCACACAAGCCACAATCTGTACTAATATCCCATGTGCTTCTATTTTCATATCTTGCTGTCCAAACCAAAAACAATATCTCCCGAGCCACAGCTTTGTTTCCAACCTTAGAAACAACCCATATAAAAGCATTTGAGTCCTAAACCTAGCCTCATGAACACCATTTTTCAAATCTGAAATTTTTCTCCAAAAAATGCTCTCCTTCGAATCTTGTTCTTCCTTGAACATTTCAATCATTTCTTGTCTGGTATAATCTTCCATAAGCCACTTACTACTTTATGTACGTAAGAAAACATATCTGTGAGCATCATCTTCACCACCTGTTCAAGTTCGATTTGAGGATTAGACGAAGTTTTAGAGCGATTTGAGATTTGATTCACGATCTCCAAGTTCTAAGGAAGCATTTTGCATCTTTTGGTGACTTCCTTGGAAGTGTTGAAGAGGCATTGGATTGTCTCCACTCAGTAAGTTTTCTCATATTTCCTTCTCAATCTCTGCGCATGTTGAGTCTATTTTGGTTGTTTTTAGATTGTTATATCATGGTTGAACATGTTGATGTGCTTATTGTCTGGTTTTGTGCTACATCATTTTGTATGTTCACATTTTATTTCCTTCGATTCACTGTGTTATTTGTTTATTTATGGAAATGGAGTTTGGATTCAGGGTCAGTGTGAGTTTCTGTGTAGAATGGTGTCAGTTTTGCTTGTTTCTGGTTGGTTTGGTTTTGCTCCAGTGAGGGGTTGGCCGGAGAGGATGACCGGAGCTAGGGCTCTGGCGTCTGAAGGTTGAAAAAGGAGTGACCTGGCCTTCGCGCCAGGGTTTGAATTCAAATGTATTGAGGTGTGTAACTCTCATTCGCTCGTGTGTGTGATTGGATGCCACCTCAATTAATGAGGTTGGCGTGGCATGCTGACGGTGGATTGGGTTGGGCTCGGTTTGCTTTCCACACCCCCAATTCATGGCCCATATGTGTGTATAACTGAATATTAGTTCAAACCGGAATTGCTAACGCACCCCTTTGTTCTTCTTCTTTTCTTTTTATTTATTTTTATTCCTTTTTTAATTTCATATTATTTTTAATACTTCTAATCATTTTTAAAATACATTAAAATATGTTTCTGAATTTTCAACATCTTATTCAATTTTTCATATTTTTTATTTTAATTTTAATTTTATTTTAATATTTTATTTTGAATTAATGATTTAATGTGTCTTATTTGACCTATTTCAAAACATGCCTTTAATTCTTGCCTTTCCTAATTGACTTTTGATCCATATTTTTGCACATACTTAGACACATATATGTAGGGTGTTTGAGTGTTGGTTTGATGCCTTGGTGTTCTTTCTTTGGATGTTTTTCATTTGACTTTGTTTGACCCTCGATATATGCTTGATAAATTGTATGCTTTGCCTTGTTTGATACATTTATTGATGTTTTCATACAACACATGTTGTGATTCTTTGCACATTGATTCTTGAGGGACTTAAATTGAGTTTGAGAATTTACTTGGATTTTATTTGATCATGTTTCTATTTTTGGATGTTGCATCAAGTTCTTGTTGTTTTGATCATGTGTTTGTGCATATCTTAACCTAGTCTTGTGAGATTGCTTCTTGTATGATTCCATGGATGTTTGATGAGTCTTGTATGCTCTTGATGATATGTTTGAGGTTTTTATTTCCTTGATTATGGGTTCATTGCATGATCACTTCATCTCATATGCTTTACATGATCATATGTTCCTTTTAGGAGTTGACTTATGAGGTGTTTTCTTGACTTTTGTACCTCAACTTGCGTTTGATTCTTCTTGACTTTGCTTGTTGACTTGATTTTGAATATGAAGAATATCATATGAGCTTATTTATGATCTTGATGAGTTGATGCTTGATCACTTGTGTTCTTGTTGATTGTTTCTTTTCTTTAATAATGACTTTGTTGTGTGAGCTTGTTTTTGAAGTATGCTTTGATTTCAAATTTGATGTATCTCTTGTGCATTCATGCATGAATGTTTGATTTGATAACCATGTTCATGTTACATCCCACACTTGATATCATATCCTAATCCCATGTCTTTTCCTTTAAGACCATGTCTTACATGTTTGTTTTGTATGACAATTGTTTTGCTTATGAATGTGATGCATGTCTTGTCTCTTTGTGCTTCTTCTTTGACCATTGGCATATATTGAATATGATATGATGTGGCTGCTGCCCCACTTTGTTTCTCATCTCATTTGACCTCTTTTCACTTTGTTTTGTTATTGATATTGCTTTCTTTGAGATGTTTAAGTCATTTGAATGTGTGTGAGCATTTTGTTTGCCATTGTGTTTTGTTTTCCAATCTTTTGATTTGGTTTGGCATGTGTTTTCTTCTTTGATTGTCTTAATATGACATTGGGTTTCATCTTGCATGATTGAGATATGAGTTTGGATTGATTCACTTTTTCTTTGAACCACCTTGTCTTCTTATCATGGTGTTACTTTTCCTTCTTCATCTTCCATTCTTCTTTCTTCTCTTTCATCTCTTGTAATTTGTTTAAGTTTTGCTTTTGTTTTCATTTGTGATTGATTAGTGATGTGTTTACTTGTGCTTGTTCACATGATCTTCTAGGGTTCCTAGTCCCTCTATTTAAGATGGGAGTATAAGAGACATTAGGTTTTCAATCCTTTGCATGATAACAATTAGGATAGTCCCTCTTCGACCTCAACTCTAGGTCCATCATTTATATGATAATATTAGGTAGATTCCCCTTTCATCCTAACCCTCAGGACCATTTTGTATTATAACATTAGGGATTTCAGTTTCCCTTTAGTGTTTCCCTGTGTCTTCGCTTCTCATCTCAAACTTCTTTAAGACACTTAATAAAGAATGACAAACATTGTACGCTACGAGTCTTAAGTACATGGGAAATGATGAGTAGGGGGTTTCTCCTCACTTGTCTAAAGTGTTTAGTGTATGCCCTTTGGGAGATATGCGACGCATTGGCTCTTATGTCATAGTCTTTGGTGAAACATGAGTCTCAAACTAACTCAATTCACTTCACTAAAACTAACAAACCAAATTCAAACCTTTTTATCCTTCGGGATTGTTCTTAAAACCATTTTAAGAAAAGAGTACATTAATTTTTTGCTCTGTCGCAAACAAACATCGACCCTAACTACCGGAATGGAGACTTAACGTCACTCATAAAAAAACACTTAACCAACCAGTGGTCTAGTTTTACCAAACTACGTTTGCTCTGATTTCTCGTACCAGATGAGGATACATAGGCATAAGACGACGATATCTTGGCGAGTAACCTTCCCCCTATTCACCCGTAGTTTTCTGAACTATGTTGACTTTTACTTTCCCATTGCACGAGGGAATATGTAGGCATAGGGCGGCGATGTCCTATCGAGTCTCCTTTTTTCTTTTACATCCCCTGTTTAGTATTATCTTATAGATAAACACACCCTTTGATTAGACAATAATTGTGGATCCCGTTGAGTACAACAGACGCGAGTGGTGCTAATACCTTCCCCTTGCGTAACCGACTCTTGAACCCAAGATTTGGTTGCAATGACCTTGTCTTTTCCCATTCCTTCGGGTTTTCTTCGATTGTTTCCTTTCCCTCTCTTTGGGATAAATAATGTTGGTTGGCGACTCTTCTGTTTTTCCACCAGGTGTTTTTCGCAGTTGCGGCAGATAGCTGTCAATCTCTTTTCATCAGTCAGACTAAGTTGATTCAGCCTAGCCTTCACCCATTCTGCTTCATCAAGTTTCACATCAGACAATACCCTTAAAGAAGGAATCTCGACCTATAATGGCAGGACAAACTCTGTACCATATACCAGCGAGAAGGGTGTTGCCTCAGTCGAAGTACGCATCAAAGTATGATAACCATGTAAAGCAAAGGGCAACATCTCATGCCAATCTTTATAAGTCACCACCATCTTTTGCACAATCCTCTTGATATTCTTATTCGCTTCCTCAACAGCGCCATTCATCTTTGGACGGTACGGAGAAGAATTGTGGTGTTCAATTTTGAAATTCTTGCTCAGCTCCTTCATCATCTTATTATTCAAATTCGAACTATTTTTAGTAATGATTCATTCTGGTATTCCGTAACGGCAGATGATGTCCTTCTTTATAAAACGAGCAACCGCTTGCTTGGTGACATTGGCATAGGAAGCTGCCTCTACCCATTTGGCATTTATGGTATTTTCTGGCATATTTAAAACAGTCGAACTCCATGGTCATCCAATAATACCCTGCTCTCATCAATTTTCTAGACATTGCATACCCACCGGTATGAGTACCAAAGGAGCCTTTGTGGACCTCTTCCATCAGCAAGCTTGCTTCAGGCTCATCCAGACAATGTAACAACACCATGTTGAAGTTTCTTTTGTACAATACATCATCCTTGTTTAGGTAGAAATTTCCCGACGGTCTCCTTAGTGTCTTATTGTCTTTACTTGATTCCCAAGGCGGATACTTTTGAGTCTTGAGGAAATGTTTGAGGTCAAAATACCAGGGCTTTCCACCTGACGCTTTCTCAATTGCAAATACAAAAGTCAGCTTGTCAAGGTGCATGATAGTGATTGCTAGAGCTTCATTCTAGAAATTCACTTTATACATTAATGATAATGTTGCCAAAGCGTCCACCATCTGATTTTCAGCCCTTGGTACATGATGAAACTCAACTCTATCAAATAATGGCAACAATCTCCTTGCATAGTTCTTGTAAGGCACCAGGTTGGCCTGGCGAGTCTCCCATTCTCCTTTGATTTGATTGATGACTAACGTTGAATCACCATACACATCCAGATTCTTGATTCTCAAATCAATTACTTCTTCTAGATCCATGATGCATGCTTCATATTCAGCTTCGTTATTCATACAAGAAAATGTCAACTAGGCAGTGAATGGTATGTGAGAACCATGAGGAGTTGTAATAATTTCCCTAATTCCACTGCCGTAAGAGTTAACAGCACCATCAAAAATCAATTTCCACTGAGACCCAATCTTGGGGCCCTCATCAGGTAAAGGCTCATCACAGTCCTTCATCTTCAGAAACATTATGTCCTCATCAAGAAACTTAAACCTCATTGGTTGATAATCCTCAATTGGCTGCTCGGCGAGATACTCTGACAAAACACTCCCTTTAATGGCCTTTTGGGAAACATACTGAATGTCATACTCTGTCAGCACCATCTGCCATCTAGCAATTCTTCTGGAAAGCGTGTGTTTCTTAAACACATATTTAACTGGATCCATCTTCAAAATCAATATAGTTGTGTGGTTTAACATGTATTGCCTCAAGCGTTTGGCTGCCCAAGCTAGAGCACAACATGTTTTCTCCAACTTGAGTACCTTGACTCACAATCAGTGATTTTTTACTCAGGTAGTACATAGCATGCTCTTTCCTACCCTCCTCGTCGCGTTTACCAAGCACACACCCCATTGAATTCTCCACAATTGTTAGATACATAATCAAAGGCCTCCGAGCAAATGGAAGCATTAATATCAGAGGCTCCTACAAATACTCCTTTATTTTTTCGAAAGCCTTTTGACAATTCTCATTCTAGACAACAGCCTGATCTTTTCTTAGCAATTTGAATATTGGTTCACAAGTGGCTGTAAGGTGAGAAATGAACCTTGAAATGTAGTTCAATCTCCCCAGGAAACCGCGAACCTCCTTTTCTGTTTTTGGCTCAGGCATTTCTTGTATAGATTTTATTTTGGCAGGATCCACCTCAATACCCCTTTCACTGACAATAAAACCCATCAGCTTTCCTGATCTCACCCTGAAGGGCACTTGTTAGGATTCAACCTCAGCTTGAACTTCCTTAACCTTTCAAACAATTTCAGAAGATTGACCAGATATTCTTCCTTTGTTTGTGAATTTGCAATCATATCATCAACATATACTTCGATCTCATGATGAATCATATCATGAAAGAGAGTCACCATCGCCAGCTGATAAGTTGCCCCCGTATTTTTCAATCCAAAAGGCATAACTTTGTAGCAAAAATTCCCCCATGGTGTGATAAAAGTAGTTTTATCCATGTCATTTGGAGCCATTCTAATTTGGTTATACCTAGAGAAGCCATCCACGAAGGAAAACACAAAGTATTGAGCAGTGTTATCAACCAACACATCAATGTGGGGGAGAGGGAAATCACCTTTCAGGCTCGCTCTATTCAAGTCTCGATAATCAACACGCATCCTGATCTTTCCATCTCTCTTAGGTACAGGAACAATATTAGTGATCCATGAAAGGTAATTAGTAACAGTAAGAAAACCAGCATCCAACTGCTTTTGAACTTCTTCTTTGATCTTGACTGTCATATTAGGTCTGGTCCTTCTCAACTTCTGCTTCACGGGTGAACATTCTTCTCAAAGAAGTAGACGATGCACCACTATATCGGTATCCAACCCTGGCATATTCTGATAAGACCAAGCGAAGACATTTTTATACTCACGGAGCATTTCAACCAGTCTTCTCTTGACATCATCTTCCAATGCAGCCCCGATCCTGACTTCCTTTTTATCATTTTCAGTACCCATATTGATGACTTCAATATCTTCTGATGAGGCACAATAACCCTTTCCCCCTGCTTCAGAAGCCTGGCCAGTTCCTCGGGTAAGTCACAATCTTCATCAGCCTCATCTTCAGCTTGATAAATGAGGTTATCAAAATCATATCGAGCCATAGCCAAATCAAGATCAATGGTGTCTGAGATGTGAAACCTGCATGATTGATGTTTTATGTTGATTATGATATGCAAACAAACACAAAACACATTGTCGTTTTTATGTTTTTTTAATGTAAAAGCATGAAGGAAAAACATGGATCAAAACATTTGAATGCAAAAAATGACGTCTTTTATTCATGATTATTTTAAAATGTTAAAACATGGCCCTACAGAATAAGTCACTACGCCTTGGGAAGAACGTAGGACTAGTCATAAATAGAAACAAAAGCGAAAATTACTCTTTTGATGTGACGTGAATGATTTCCTCCACAGTCTAGTTGCAAAGCTCATGCCCAGAGACACACAGGCGGATCCAAGCATCCATATCACAGTCGTTGTCTCCTTCGTCCTTGCCAACAACATTTACCCTGTCGAATATAACTCCACCACTGGTAAGCCGAACATGCCCTTTTTACTTTAGAGGATCCTTTAAAGAAGAAGATGGACTATATCCCAAACCAAACTTGTCATGCTTAGCAGGAACATCAAGTGCCTGGCCCCATTTTTGGGAGGACCCAAATTCCACTATAGCACAGGCTTCCTTAAATGACGATATCGAGACCTATGGACCTTTAGCTTCTACAGGAGGCTTCTCTTGAATCTACACTGTTTCAAAAGCTTGGCAAAGTGTCTCATGGATTTCACCATCCACTTCCACATACTTAAAAGATGATAGTTGACTTACCATGATATCTTCCTCTCCACAGACAGTAACCAATTTTCCATCCATTATATATTCCAATTTCTGATGCAATGTTGAAGTAACTGCCCCAGCAGAGTGTATCCAAGGTCAGTCGAGCAAACACTTGTAAGCTAGCTGGATATCCATGATATAAAACATTGCATCAAAAGTTTCCGGCCACGTGTATAGGCATAGTAATCTCACCGAACACTGATATCTTAGATCCATCAAAAGCTCTCACAGCTAAGTCACTTGGCATGCATATCAGCTCTTGAGTATCCAGTTTTATCAAAGTTTTCTTTGGCAGTACGTTAAGGGATGACCATGTGTCTACCAAGACATGAGACAACAGAGACCCTCTGCACTCCATGGATATATGTAGAGCGTGATTATGGTTCCTTCGGACAGGAGTCAAATCCAAATCTATAAAACCCATATCATTACCAGCATTCACATGAGCTAACACTTCTTCTAGCTGGTTCACCGGAGTCTCTTATGGCACAAATGCCGAATTCAGAATTTTCAATATCGCATTCCAGTGTGCCTCAGAGCATAATAACACCGATAGAATATAAATTTTTGATGGTGTCTGGTGCAGATGATCTATAATCTTGTAATCTCTTTTACGGATAAGCCTCATGAACTCTTCAGTATCCTTCACAAAAGACTCTTTATCAACTTGTTGTTAAACATCTTCTCCTATCACAACCTTTCCTTTACCTTTATCAACACTAGTTCCTAGCGGAGTGAAAATCCTGCCACTCCAAGTAACTCCTCATATTTTGACGATGTTTTCAACTAAAATACCTCCATATGATGACCCCGTCAACTCCTGTTTTTATCCATTGCAAAACACCTCCACCCCATAATTTCAAGGAATGGCCGTGGTGCTTTCATAAGCTACATGTCTTGGAGTAGTAATAATAACTCGAGCTGGCCTTGGTGGCGCTGAAATATTGATCGTCCGGTACAGAATCAAAATCGTTGCGACTTCATCTTGTTACACCCCAAATTTTGACCCCTTAGATCCTCATCATCATTGAAGGATCATATTTGTTTGATTAACTAACCTTAACCCATTTTCAGTTTATCTTTGTTAAGATGCAGATGAATTAGGGTTCTGTACCGTCAAAATCGAAACTTCGAGGGTTTGATCAATCAATGTTTTGGATTGGCCCAACTTCAAACAAGATCAAGGATGATACATTGGACCAAGAATGAGTGCAATTTGAGGTGGTCACCCGGGGATTGAGAACAGTGCAATTTGAGATACCCGATTAGGGTTTTCGATTAGAAAAAGTCAACTGTAGTTTGACTTTTGATTCAAAGAGTATTTCAATGGTGGGATCAAGGTCCATTAAGCTCCTATGGATTTGTAAAGTCCATCCAAAGAGTTTCAAGTCCTCAAAATACCCGTAACATCAACAGTCGACTCGGTAGCCACCGATCGATCGTTCGGTTGACCGAAAAGTCAACTCTTCACTCATGAGGAATTTGACCTCAAGATGGGAATCAAAAATGGTCCTGATGACATATTACACCTACCCATGAAGTTTTGTGACCATTGGATCAAGAATTGATAAGTAATCGAAAAGTTGGGAAATTAAGGTTTTCAAAAGGCAAAGTCATAATTCCTTAACCACACAAGGGTTTTTGACCTAGTTTCAAAGGGAATGAGTTCCTAACACAAGCATAAATATTGTATTACCTAATTGGGGATTTTTAAAAAGTACAAGTGGGTTCCATAACTCTCCTGGTTAGAGAGAACCAAGATCCACAAGTTGGTAAAAACTCACATTCGCAAAACTAGGTCAGCATGAGTTTTTTTATTCCAAAACCTCTCCAAATCGATGCTAATCAAAGGCTAAACCTCATTTATGATGTTTGAATTGATAATGAACATTTTTACATCAATTCCCACGAAAATGGTACAAAGATCAAAGGAAATCATTATTTAATGCAAGTTGCAAAAGTGAATAGTGAAGAAAGAGAAAAAAGTGGCTACCCTTGTCAAATCATCAACTTTACTTCAAAAAGTCACCTCCTAACCTATCAAGCATGATGAAAACAATATATAGGGCATGGAGAATATCTTATTAGAGTGGATTAAAGACAAGTATGAAGATTGCATTGGAAAACTCAAAGATTTTCATGATGGAAGGTTAATATTGGCAATTTGCTTCACTTTTGCCCATACCTTGATCCAAGGCTTTTGTGTAACGCCCGTTTTATTTTGATTAAATTCAATTATGACTTTGCTATGTCTCGTTGCATCGTAGTCGTATTTGAAAATGTGTTTGTTTCGAAGAAAGGAATTGAATCGGTCGAATTTCGGCAAAAGTGCAGAATCCCGTAGCAGTTTTAGGGAAAACTTCGAAAAATCATATCTCTTGATCCGTAAGTCGGATTTGACCCCTGTTCGAAGCGTTGGAAATCTAAAGAGATGCTCTATCTATAATAAAATTGAAAAAAAATTGAATTCTTATGATATGACGACCGTCATGGACTTGCCACGACCGTGACGCTCGTCATGGACTTGCCACGACCGTCATAGTAACGAAATTCAGTTAAATGCAGAATTTGGACGTGGCTGAGAGTGGGTAGAAAAAATATATTCTCGTAGACTCTTTTACCCTCAATTACACCATTTGGGGAAAAGAAAGACTGAAAAGAGAAGTCATGCATTGAGGAAAGTTGAGAGCAAAGAATCAACCACCGGCGAATTTGGAGGATTTCTGCAGAAAAGTCACTGTAGAGCGGAAGCAGAACCGGAGAGCGTGGAATTGACCTTAATTCTAAGGTAAGGGTGGGGTTCAATTCTATAACTGTGGGTATGATCGAATTCATGTGGGGAATAGAGTCATGGGTATAGTTTTCGTTAATCGATAAATGTTAAGGAAAGGGTTTCCCTAATGGGACAAGATTTTTATGTAGGAATGAATGTGTTATGTAGTTATTAGTGCGATGCTCTAAGGTTTTCCTTATGGGAAAATACGTAGAACGAATATGCTATAAGGTTATTCGTACAACGCTCTAATGGTTTTCCCTAATGGGCCAAAAAGGACAGTTACCTGGTTGTGATTGATCTATAATTAATTATGTAAGAAAATGCCGTAATGTTGTTATTACGATAAGATGTTAAAGATTAATTGTTGAACTAATGTTGATGTTATACCTGTATAGGAATAGCCGTTTTGTATGAACACTTTGAGTTCCTATTTGTTGATACGAGGTTGCAATGTTCCTTTACATGAACAGTCGTAAATGTTGAAATTATATTGCTATTGTTCCCGTATGTGAACGAGTAGAAAGTGATGGTTGTATGAGTGGTATGATGTTATGATGCTCTGTTATGGACATTCTGGTTGTAGGCGTAATGCCTTGTTATATGGTTGTTATGGTTGTGTTGTAGTCCATAATAGATGCATTTCATGGCATAGCATTTGGCCTGGATTGGCGACGGTTGTGCCTGTATTGGCGTTATTTGGAGTGTTGGCTCCTAGATGGGTTCGGGGTGTTGGCCCTGTCCCGAGTTTTGGAGTGTTGGCTCCTAGATGGGTTCGGGGTGTTGGCCCTGTCCTGAGTTGTGGAGAGTTGTCTCCTAAAATGGTACCACATGCATGTGCACAGTTGAGTCGCATTGTTGAGTCGCATGAATGTCGCATAATTACGCTAGTTGCATGTTATTGTTGTTTATGTGAGATTTGGATTACTCGCAGTTGTTGTCGATGATGTTTATGATTTCGAAACCTATAATGCTGTGATGAGTTCCGGCATGTTTTCTATCATGCTTTATGTTATATTATTCATATCTCACCCTTTTCCGTTGTATGTTACCTCCTCTAGTGGTAATTTGCAGGTAGTCAGGAATATAGCGTAGTTCCCGTTAAGGTGTCGTTGGTCGCTCTGATACGTAGCACTCTTGGGGGGATGGACGATTGCTGTTATTATTTTATTTGATGTTATTGTTGATTGAACTTGTTACGATGTTTTTATTAAATTGTTTTAAGAGAACATGTTGTATACTTTACCGAACTTCCACCGGAAGTAATGACGAGTTATTTTATGATTAAATGGTTAAGTAATACATTGGTGATTGTTCATCCAATTTCGTGCTACGTATGATATTTGCAAGTTGTTGCATAATGATTGTTGTTTGTCAGGTTGAAGTGTAACATCTCTGATATGAGAAATTTTGCCCGGGTGACGACCGTCACAGGCTCATGACGACCGTCATGCAGCCAATGTTTGCGCTGCTGCGCTTTGTTTCCTATATGAATTATTGTTTTTCCCTGTTATCCGCAAGTTAGATTTGGGGTGTTACATTTTGGATATAAATAGAACTCACTTCCTACATCACAGACACCAGTTCTATGCTAGAAACCATCTAGAACCCTCTCCCTTACACAATCACCAAATTCTTGCAAAATTTCACTAAGTCTCCAAAATCCCTCAAAATCTATTTTTGCAAAACACCTTCCAAAACCATTTCCAAACTTTTTGCAACTCAAGAAACACTTCAAACACATCAAATATGATGTATTGAAGCTATCCAAATCACTTCCACACTTATGTAACAAGTTTTGAGTGAGTTGGTCTTCGAAATCTATGGATTTTAGAGTTTTTCCTTCATTTACAAGGCATTTCGTCCACTAGCTTGCTTGGAGGTTGTTTGGAGGATTTATTCATCAACCTAGGAACATTTGAAGACCTTGTAAGAGCTCTCAATATCTCTGGTTTTCTTATTGCTTAAGCTTGCTTCAAGAGGTAAACCTAAAACTCATAAATGTGAACTTTCTACTTGCATTTCACATGCTACCATGAATGTTTTTAGGGTTTTCACCTTCCTATCTCTCATTTATTCATTTCAAAACTTTAATTTCATTCTCTTTTGAGTTTTATTTTAAAGTTATGATTTTGGCTTGTTAGCATCCTTGTGTACTTGAGTTTGACTAAAACTCTTGCTTGTAAGCATTTGTGTTTAATCATCATTAAAACTTGAAAGTTTTCTCCCATGAAGTTTTGAACTTCCCACTTACATTTGTTGTGACATTATTTGATTAGGCATGATGCCTGTAAGTATACACGTCATCTTGTAAGCCCTATTGAAGCCTCATCTTTGTTAAGATGCATCTTTGTTAAGATCCCCTTCCATCTTTATTAAGATGTACCCCATTCTTTGTCAAGATATGTTTGTGGTTTTCACCCTTTGTGTTTAGTCTTGTAAGAACTTCCCCATTTCATGATATTATAAAATCTTGATACTTGCTTTGGTTGTGACCATCTATCTTGATTGAAATCATTGCTTGATATTGTAATATCTTAAATGCTTGCTTTGGTTGTAAGAATTCATCCTGATTGAAATCCTTGCTTATTATAATATGCTTGCTTGATTGGTTGTAACCATATCCCTTATATTCATCATGTGTGAATGCTTATGCTTTGTTAAGTTTATTTCCCCAAAATGATGGAACTCTTTAGTTCTCATCCCGGTTGCCTCCTCTTTTCCCTTCCAAAGGAAAGTCTCTCTATTGACCCTTGGGTCATAGATAGCTCATAACTCATAGGTCTAGATAGCACCTTCCCCCTATTAGGTCTGGATAGAACCAATAGGATTTACCCTTGTAGGTCTGGATAGAACCTTCCTCCCCTTTTGGTCTGGATAGAACCAATAGGGTATAACCTCATAGGTCTGGATAGAACCTTTTCCCCTTTTGGTCTGGATAGAACCAATAGGGTATAACCTCATAGGTCTGGATAGAACCTTCCCCCTATTTGGTCTGGATAGAACCAATAGGATTTAAACTCATAGGTCTGGATAGAACCTTCCCCCTATTTGGTCTGGATAGAACCAATAGGATTTAAATCATAGGTCTGGATAGAACCTTCCTCCCCTTTTGGTCTGGATAGAACCAATAGGGTATAACCTCATAGGTCTGGATAGAACCTTTTCCCCTTTTGGTTTGGATAGAACCAATAGGGTATAACCTCATAGATCTGGATAGAACCTTCCTCCCCTTTTTGGTCTGGATAGAACCAATAGGATTTACCCTCGTAGGTATGGATAGAACCTTCTCCCCCTTTTTGGTCTGGATAGAACCAATAGGATTTAAACTCGTAGGTCTGGATAGAACCTTCTCCCTCTTTTAGTCTGGAAAGAACCAATTGATCCTTATTCTGAAGTTCGTGCCCGAACTACGTCCGCTCTGATTTCCCATTAGACAATGAGAATACGTAGGCACAAGATGTGATATCTTGATGAGCAACCTTCCCCCTTCTCCCACCTTTTGGTATGGATAGAACCAATTGGTCTTACAACGTAGAACTTTAGGATAGAGTTTGGTTAACTCTATGTAAGAATCATGGATATGATTACTTACTTCCCTTTCTTGAGAGTTCAACATAGATCTAGAGAGTTTCGTAAAACTCTATACAAACATTGTTATGTTTGTTCCCCTTTGAACCTTGATCATAATCAAGTGTTCTTTAACCCTAGTGAGGTGAACTGCGATTGCTCTGATTCTATCCTAGTTAGGATACGTAGACAGAGGACGCGATGTATTTGCGAGCAAACTTAGAAACTATCATTAGGTCTTCACCTATCACCCTACACCTTTTGCCCAATCCCAATCCATAGCAAATATTTACCAGACTTAGCATGCAAATAAACAAAAGGTTCCTGTAGAGTACTATAGACGTTTAGGATGTGAAATACCTACCCTAGGCATAACCAACCCCCGATCCCCGAATCTCTTAGCGTTGTTGTTACATCGCGAAAAAGGGTTTTTCTTTCTTTAGACCTTTGCTTTGGATAAATTAAATTCCGGTTAAGAATTTAAGAATTAAGATTCAAGTTAATCAATAGCTTGGTATCACGATTCTCACCGCAACAGAAATGGCGACTTCACTGGGGTAAGCCAACTTACTTTTAAGGGTTTAGCCTATTTTGTTAAATTGCATGCTATATTTGTAAATATTTACTTAACATGTATATTTGTCAATATGTTTGTTTGATGTTGGGTATTGGGTGCTTTGAGTGGTGAGACGGTCCTATAGCCGGACTCTAGTGAAATTATGATAGGATGGTGGTATATTCAAGAAGGCTTATAGGGAGTTGATTTCCGACCAAGCCGACTTAAGAAACCACCACTCAGTATAGGCCCTCTTGAAAGTTTAGTATTGTTGATCGAGTATTTGTGAAAACAATGCTACTTTCAACGAAGGAGCCCATGACACTGTGGACTTTTAGAATACACTTTACCCCACTTTGGCCTTACTAGGACGTAGTGCGATGACTATAAGGAAGTATTTCCAAAATAGTTGATACGCGATACTACACTCAGACGAGATTCTCTTGAGAATATTATCGATTACCAAGTAATTTGGGAAGTTGATAATATCCAAAAGATGGGTTAATGACTCTGGGAACTTTGTAGAACCCGTTCGGCAGGTACAACCAAATCCATAGTACAATCCTTTGGGGATGGGTAAACCTTTGGACTCATGCTTGTCCTTAACCCTAAGTTTGTGTTGTGTGCATATGCATTTGCTTGTGTTTGTGCATCTTGCATTCATATCCTCATGTCATCGTATCATCATATAGTTTCACGGAACTCAGACTTTGTTGTTTGTAAATATCAGAGGTCGTCATGAACAGTGAAAGAAAGAAAACTTTGAAGTACACTTACAAGGGTTTTAACCTAGATGACTTGAAAAGATTGAGCACCTTAGTGACAGATCCAGAGGGATTTCAAAGCCGATATGGGAAGTTGTTGCTACTCTTGAAGATAAATATGGATAGTGGACTTCTTTCTACTCTTCTCCAGTTTTATGATCCGCTCTACCACTGCTTCACATTCCCTGATTATCAACTAGTTCCCACACTAGAAGAGTATTCTCAGTTAATTGGATTGCCCATTCTTGAAGATTCTCCTTTTCCAATTATGGAGAAGGACCCTAAAGAGCAAGATATTGCCAAAGCTACACGTTTGGGAGTGGTTGATATAAAAAAGAATCTGATTACAAAAGGAGGAGTCTTTGGGTTAAAAGCAGAATTCTTGGTTGAAAAAGCTCAGTATTATGCAGATCATTTAAGCATGGATGCATTCGAGGCTATTCTTGCCTTACTCATCTATGGTATCTTCTTGTTTCCGAGCTTTGAGAATTTTGTGGACCTCAATGCCATCAAAATTTTCTTGAAGAAGAATCATGTGCCTACCTTGTTAGCAGACACATACCATTCTGTT
Organism: Lathyrus sativus; assembly: GCA_963859935.3. Taxonomy (NCBI): domain Eukaryota; kingdom Viridiplantae; phylum Streptophyta; class Magnoliopsida; order Fabales; family Fabaceae; genus Lathyrus; species Lathyrus sativus. The sequence goes on along the minus strand of OZ012739.1, from coordinate 283,358,315 downwards.
CATTTGAGGAACTTTCACAATGGAGGAATGATCACTTGTTGTGCTCCTTTATTGTACAAATGGTTCACTTCACACTTGCCCAAAGCCAACGCTTTTTGGGATCCAAAGAAAGGATGGTGGTCGCAAAATATCATGGCTCTTACCCACTCCGATATTGATTGGTATAGTCGTGATTATGATGGGACAATGATTATTGACAATTTTGGGGAATTCGGCAATGTACCTCTTCTCAGCATTAATGGAGGGATCAGCTACAATCTAATACTCGCCCGCCGACAATTGGGATACCCTCTAAAGGACAAACCCAATAGTGTTCAAGTGGAAAATATTTTCTTCAAAGAAGGAGAAGATGGTCAAGGACTAAAAGGGAAGATTCTAGAGGCTTGGAAGCATCTACACAAGAAAGGGAAGAAGGACCTTGGAAGACTAAATTGTGTCTCTTTGGAACCTTACCTCCAATGGGTTCGAAAAAGAGCCATCACACTAAGGATGTCGTATCCTAAGCAAGAGCCTATGGCTTTAAAGGAAGAACGCCCTTTAGTCTTCATGTCTGAAGAAGAAAAGTTGAAAATTGCTTTGGTTAAAGCACAACAAACTGAAGAAGCTTGGAAGCACAAGTATCAAATAGTCGTCGAAGAAAATGTGGAGCTCCAGAAACAACTCCAGTTGAAAGATGAAGAAATCCTCTCTTGTAAGAAGAGGAAAGCACTAGAGGAACCTTATGAGCCTCAGTCTAATCCATGGAAGATAATTGTGAATAGACCCATCTTGGAAAGAAAGATCGAGAAGCTCAATTTAAGGCTGCTAGGGGAACCTTGATAGGATTCATTTAGCTGTTGTTTAAAACTCATGTAAGGGGAAATAATGTTTTGTAATCCGTTTTGTTAATCAATGAAATGGTGACTTCTGATGTTCGAAAATATCTGAGTTTCATGACACCATTTGCATTTGCACTTCTTCTAACCATTCAAGGAAATTCATTTTTTTTTCTTTTTGCAGACAACAACATGGTAAGAAGAGACATGCTTCGGGTTCCAGATCTGAGGTTGGGCCGTCTAAGGATGTTAACAAGACTTGTCCGAAATCCGGCTGCTTTCATAGTAAAATATGGGGACCTATTGCCATTGATAAGTGCTCCAATCAACGAGCCCATGTTGCAAGCCTTTGTTGAATTCTATGATACAACCTACCACTGCTTTGTGTTTCCAAACATTCAGTTACTCCCGACCCTCGAGGAGTATACTGCTTACTTAAAGATTCCATGGACTTTTACGTTCCCTTATGGAAAACCAAAGAAGATGGACTTAGCTAAAGCCCTGCATATCAAGCTGGAAGACTTACCACCGATGAGAGCGAAAGGAGGGTGGTACGGAATGGATGCCAGACCTCTAATGGAGATGGCTGAGTATCATTATGAAAGCAGAAACCTAGGCATTTTTTAGGCGATTCTAGCATTACTAATATATGGACTGTATCTTTTTCCAAGCAGTTACGACTTCATCAGCGAAGAGGCGATATGCCTCTTCATCATCAAAAATCCGGTCTACACAATACTGGCTGACACTTATGTAGTCATCCACCGTTTCATCTTGTATAATTGTGGGCAATTCTCATGCTGCCAAGAACTCATATCCTTTGGAGGCTTCCTACCAAAAGCGCATGGGTTTCTAAACTCGTCACTCTCAGACACCATGACATCACATGGTATGACACCAGCATCGGTGACCAAGTCATGATTCCTAGCTACGGATAATTCCCCAATGTGCCTCTCATTGGGATAGAAGGGGTGATCACCTATAATCCTATTCTCGCTCGGCGTCAACATGGATATCCTACCGGACCAGAGCCCGAACCAGAACTGTTGAGGCCTTGCTTCTATGAGACAGGTCGCAACCAAGAACTAGAAGCCAATGCTCAATACGCTCAAAGAGATCCACACCTCTTGAGCCTAACTCCAATGGAGAATGCAAGTTGTCTAACCACCAGGGGGTACCTGCTATGGTCAAAAGAAATTGCCTTAAACATGTTCTACACTCATGACTATGAGATAACCATGGAGCCTGAGGTCCCCGCAACTAGGGAAGAGCTAAGATATGCTTTGATCAAGGCGCAAAGAGAGAACGAAGACCTGTGGGAGATTATCCGCCAGGACCAAGTTCATGTCAGAGTCCAAGAAGGAGAAGGATCATCTTGTTAGATTGATCTTTGTTTCATCGTTTCCCTGCTTTCCCTAAAAAAAAGGATTGAAATCCTGTTTGTTGCATTTACTTTCATTTTCCTTGTAAGAAAGGTCTTGCTTTTTAGCAAGGGCAACTCTATTGTAATAGATTTCCAGCTATCAAATGAAAAACGCTTTTTAAGCATGTCGTTACATGTTGGTCTAACTTTTTGTTTGTAAACGAAAAAATTGAATTTCCTTGAATGGCTTATGCATCCGCATTTGCATTTGCATGTCATCCTGCATCAGTCCTACATTTGGGTTCCGCAGCTCATCCTTTGTTCTTGTTCAGAAGGAGATAAGAAGTCACGCTGAGTACCCACAGATACAACACACGGTCCCAAGCTCAAAAGAAGATGGCAGATAACGACCAGAGGTTCGATCAAATGGATAATGACATTGAAGGGATCAAAGGGGACGTCAGCCAGATCATGGAAGTCCTCAACATAATCAAAGCAAAAATGGATACGCAACCTACAGTGATTTCCGAAGTTGCCACAACAGTGGCCAATATCACAGCAGCTCCTGTTACTTCAGCAGAGTTCCCCTACGGCATGTCCCGGGATTTTGTGCCGCCATTCAACAATATGTAATCTTCAAGTCTCAATCCCCTGTTCGACTCAATAACCAGAAACCCTATTTTCACTCAAGCAGGTGGACTTACCACTGTGCGACCAGTTTTTGCCGATCAACAGCCAATCTTTGATATACCCGATGGATCTAAAGCTGAGGACGAAAAACACGAAAAATTAAGAGTGGAGATGGACATCATGGCCAAAAGGATGAGGGCCATTGAAGGAAATCATGTCTTTGGATCTGATGCCAAGGATCTATGTCTGGTATCTGGATTGGTGTTTCCTCAGAAATTTAAAATGCCAATCTTTGACGAATATGAGGGGACCACTTGTCCTAAAGTGCAGCTAATCATGTACTGTAGGCGGATGGCTCCGCATATTGAAAATGACAAACTATTAGTACATTGTTTCCAAGATAGTCTTAAAGGGGCTTCGGCTAAGTGGTATCTCGGTTTAGATCAAGCTAAAATCCACAGTTTCTAAGACCTTTCAGATGCTTTTATTCAACAGTACAAGTACAACATGGACCTAGCTCCCGACCGCCGTCAGCTTCTCAGCATGACGCAGAAAAATACTGAAACCTTTAAGGAGTATGCGCAAAGATGGCGCGGAACTGCAGCACAAGTAGAGCCTCCCCTTACTGAGAAGGAGTTGGCAGACTGGTTTGTGGATACAGTTCGACCAGAATTCTATGAACGTTTGATCAGCAGTGTTACAACAAATTTCTCTGATATTGTGGCAGTGGGAGTCAAGGTGGAAGCAGGTTTAAAGAGTGGAAAAGTGACCACTCCCAATATTACCTCAAGCGCCAGCACGACGAAGAAGCCAGTCGGCAATTTCCATAAAAAGAAAGAGGGAGAGGTGAGTGCAATCACATATGGAAAGAAAGCACAAAACTCCCGAAGCCATCACTGTCGCTACTGCGAAAATCGGCGCCGGCTATGACAGAAGAGTCGCCACTGTGCGTTATTTATCCCAACAGAGGGAAAGGAAACGCTCAGAGAAAACCTAACGCAAAGAGGGAAAGGAATGGTCATCGCAACCAAATCCTGGATTCGGGAGTCGGTTACGCAAGGGGAAGGTATTAGCACCCCTCACGTCCGTCGTACTCAACGGGATCCACGATTGTTTTCTATCTAAGGGTGTGTTCATCTATCTACTCTAAAGGTCTGGTAAAAAAGAAAAGAAAATGACTCGGCAAAGTATCACACTTTATGCCTACGTATTCCCGTCTGGAACGAGAAATCAGAGTCAATGTAGTTCGCCTAACTACGGGTTATGGGGGAAGGTTGCTCGTCGAGATGTCGCGTCTCGTGCCTACGTACTTTCATACGGCATGAAAGATCAGAGAAAACGTAGTTCAGGCTACGGAAGACACACGTTTATCTGACAGTTTTTTTATCTCCTTAAGAAAGGGTTTTCCAGATTAAGGGTCCAAGAGGACAAAAACAGAGTTTGAATGTTTGTTTGAGTCTTTTACGAAAGAACTGTTTTTTAGGATGTTCGCAATCTTCGTCGCATTAGAGACTATGACCCAGGAGTGAACGCGTCGTATGTCACCCAAAGGGTACCACACTAAACATCCAGATTACTGGAGAGAGACCCTCCACCAACCTTTTCCCAGATAGCTTAAGGCTCGTAACGTACGACTTCAATTAACCTTATTACTGTATTTTTGAATTGTTTTGAGATGAGAAGAGAAAGACGCCCTAAAACTATGGTTGAATGGGAATCTACCTACAATTATCATGCATGGTTTAAAAACCTAATGTCTATCATAATTCCCTCTTGCACAGAGGAAATCAGAGATCCTAGGGGGAAACAGCAAAAGAAAGCAAGCAGTAAACAGTAAACAATAAAATGCATGCTATGCAACAATACAAGCGAGGCAAGGGAGTCCGGCTCAACCTCAAACCTAAGAAAACAACAGGAAAGGGGAGACAAGCTCCACCTCAAACCTAAAGGTAGGCAACACAAGCAAACAAACAATACAACAAAAGAAAAAGCAGAGGAAGCAGCCCAAGCAGCAGCAGCAATCTTCTACAGACAACAACCTCAACCTTCAACAGCAGCCCTGGTCAGCAAAGTTGAGTTAACAGAAAAGTTGACAGCAAAGAATCTTCATCTTCAAGCTAGCTCCTATCTTCAAGCTTCTTCAATTATTCATCTTCAAACTCTAGCAAGCTCCACAAGAAGAGAAATCATCATTGAGATCAAGTTACAATGTTAAGAAACTTGATGAAGACCAAAGGAATTCATCAGGAACCAACATGAAAAGAAAGTGCATCCTCAAACATTCTACTCATTAAGGCATGCCAATCATCCCTTAAAAGGAGAGATGGAGCTTCCTTAAGAGTACTTTGCATCATGGGATGAGGATAGAAGCAAACAATGCATTCTATTTTTTTATGAAAGAAAAAACTAGTTCTAATGGCTCTTCCTAAAACCCTAATCCTATAAGCTTCTAAAAAGCTCCTAAAAGAGAAAGAAAACTCCAAACTAAGCTCTATAAGCTAATCAACAGCAGCTACAAGATGCCCAATACCTCCTCCAAAAAGGAAACTAAGCTCTTCAAGCTCCAAAGCCACCAACAAGCTCACACAAAGCAAGGCACCAAAGAAGGAACACCAAAAGCAACCCCAACTTGCAAATTCTATCTAAAATAGAAAACTAAGTTGTAAAATCTAAGAAATTTCCTAAGGGAACATGAATGTTTTAACATTCTAGGGTTCAAATATCAAAGCCTAAATCAAATTCTAGGTTCACTAAATAAATCCTAAGTTGAATTGTGTCAAGATAAACCATAAATTGGGAAGGCTCTAAACATATCACCCAAAACAGAACCTACAAGATACTCAAAAATCAAAGCCAGAAACCAAACCAAATGATCAAACCAAAATCAACAAAACAGATAGTCAATTATGAAAAATTAAAGAAATAACATAAAAGAGAAAAATGTAAATTAAATTGAAAAATGCATGAAAATGCAATTTATTGATCCCAGAAAATCACAAATTGAAAGAGGAGCATGGACATATTTTTAAAATATTTTTCTGATTAAAGATGGATTTATTGTGATTTTTGAAATCAATATGCATTAAAATAAAATCAAAATGAATTAAAAATTAAATAAAATAAAACAAAAGCCAGAACGAAACGTGGAGCGCAGGATGCGTTTACTAGTCAAGCCATCCAAAGGTCCTCATCACGCCAGCGCATTAGTGAAACTCTGCGTTTCACTAAGTCAAAGTCTTCAAACTTTGAGAAGCAATCGTGGCCATTGGTTATGCATACAAGGTCAAGTCTTGAAGACCTAATCTAACGTCTCACAGTCATCGTCCCAATTTAAATCCTTAGATGGTGGGAGAACTGTTCAGGTGGCCGGAGAAGACCTCCGGTCATTTTCTCCGGTGAACAGGTAGTCTCAGGTAGCCAAGTAACATCAAACCTTACATCAAAATGCTCAGAATCTCACAAGGATCTCAAATATCCTATCCAAATTGTCTAACTCTCATCAGGTTTCAAAACACGATTCAAGTTTCAGAGATCACAACCAAATTGATCATCACCAAATCACAATCTAATTGCATAGAAATGATCCTCACACTTCATACATTAACCTGATCTATCCAATTTCACTTAATTCCTTAAGATCACACTAAATCGTGTCCAAACAGAAATTGCACTTCAACCTAAATTGTCTCTAATTGCTCCAATTTTGATCCAGAAATGATCTATGTCTCTATTAGATCCTAACCACATGCACCTCATGAACTACATCTCCCTAGAATTGTGAGAAATTTGGAGGTTACATACCTGGTGTAGATCTATGAACTGAGGTATATAGAGCACGATTCAGCCTTCAAAACTTTCCAGAATCCCTCAAGGATGCAAGAGGAAGATGAAGAAACCTTCAATTTGATCTGAATTGGCTTGGAACTCAAAACCCGATCTGCACTTGCTTGCTTGAAAATGAACTTTCTATCTCTGCTTCAGCCACGAAAACTGCACCAAAATGATTCTAAAATCATCAAATGACTTAAATAAAACATGTTTATGGGCTTTTTGAGTCCAATTGGAGCCCAATCCAGCCAATTCAATTTTTTGTTTTCTCTTCCAAAATTGCACATGACAGTCACGAATTTTCCATCACAGATTGCTCTAGAAGCTTCCATTTTGCTTGCATAATCACTTGTGAATGTAATGGGACCAAAAGGAACACTTGGAATGCCTTGGTAAGTGGTTTGGTCATGTAACTTGCATATGAAGAAACCAAGTGATAACTTGTGAAATTCTGCCCTAACTCAAAAATCTACCAATGTCATTGTACTTGAAATGGTATTTCCAATCAAAATGAGCATTTACTTGACATGTTTTGGTCACTTAACCATTAATTTGAATTTTTCAACTTTGAGTCCTTTGAAAATCTCCCTTTTTAAGCCATTTCAAACCAAATCATGATATGAGTCCAATAAATTAATCATGACTTCTTAGTTAGCCTAAAAACCACATTTTGAACAAGTTTCATGTTGAACAAAAATCCATTTGACAAGTGAAAGTTGGAGATTTTGACCTATGATTGAAAATGGCCTATAATCTCACTTTCCCAAAATACCCCTGACTTGTAAACCTCATAACTTGAGTTCTACAAATCAGATGGAAAACTTCTAGTACAATTTAGAAAGCTAAGATCATGAGGAACAACTTTCATGTTGGCCAAGAGTTCAGGTGAAGCCTCCTTCTAGGTCAGAAATAGCTTGGAAGTCAGATGATTTTCGCAGACAAATTTCAGAGGCGTCTGAGGACTTGTAACTTGTCTGGACCATAACTTGAGTTCTATAAATCACCTTGAGGACTTATAGTACTCAAATTAAAGGTATTGAGATGCTATACAAGTTTCATGTTGGCCAAAGATCCATTTGAAACATTTATCTTGACTTATGTGGTCTTGAAGTTAGGCACTAAATAGGGGATTTTACCCTGAGAACCCTAGTTTAGCAACTCCTCACACTCTTGACTCTTCTTGACTTGATCTTGGCAAAACACCACAAATGTCTCATCATATCATTTCATTAACTCCATGACCTAAAAGTAGGCTTTGATACCCTTCAATTGCACAGTTGACCTAGAATTGACCCAGATGAAACTCTAATTGCTTGCACTTCAACTGTGGCTCTTGCATTTGACACAATGACTTGGTTGAGCTCTCCCATGACCCTCTAGGCATTCTATGAGCTCCATACACATCCTCTATTTATTCAAGACTTCACATCCCTCTGATGGTCTTCAATTGATCCTCAAGTTAGGAGAAAATCCACATGCAAGCATCTAAACTCTTAGGCACTCAAATCACCTCCTGATGACTTTGATAACTTCTCAATCTTGAATAAGACCTCTTGCTAGGCTTCTCTTGATAAGAATCACACTTGATCCCCTTCTATATGAATGATATCATGATATTCAAATGATATGACTATGCAAATGTTAATGCAATGAAACATAAACCAAGTAGGGAAAGAGGTTGGGCAAATTTTGGGGTGCAACAATCACCAACAGTACCAACCATCATATGTGGCAGCGGTGACCCCAGTTTTTCAACCTTCATCACAACATGGTCCCCAACTTGGGGCATCCAGCAATCAGCACCAGTATCAGCCTGGCAATCAGCAACATTATCACTCCAATAATCAGCAACAATACCAGCAGCCGCAAGGTCAACAGCCGCAGAACAGGGCTCCGAGGGCAAATTATCAAGTAAATAGGCCAAAGATACAGCCTATTCCAATGAGTTACACCGACCTATTTCCCATGCTAATAGAAAGAGGGCTGGTTAAAACAAGAAAATTAGGTGCTCCACCTAATCCACTCCCGTTCTATTACAATGCAAATGCTCGCTGCCTATTTCATGAGAATGCTCCAGGCCACGATCTCGAAGGTTGCTTCGCCCTTCAACATCCAGTTCGTGAACTAATTGAAAAAAGGATTCTATCCTTTGAAGATAATCACCCCAACATAAAGAGCAACCCTCTTCCAAATCATGATGGAGTTAACTCCATTACTGAAGAAGGGGAGGGATCAAAAGACAAGAAAGTTACTACTGTTGGTGAGATCAAAGTACCATTAGCAGACCTACACCAACGCCTTGCCCAGGCATGGTCGCTCAAGACATCTCACGAAGATTGCAAAGAATGTATGCTGAATCCTGAGGGTTGTGACGCTATAAGAAAGGACATTCGGGAAATGATTGAACAGGGAATGATAGAAATTGCTCGCCGAAAAAAGGAGGAAGATGTGGCAGTTATCGAACCAGTGTTTAACATACCAGGAGAGCCCAACAAAAGAGCCGTATTCAGAGATGATAACAGTAACAAAAATTACAAGAACGTCCGGCCAGTATTTCGCAATGATGCACCCCCGAAATTCGGGAGGGGGCAGACTAGGTTTGAGCCAAGGGAAGGATCCAAGCCTCACCTAAGAGCCGTAACACCAAAACAAGACTATTCATGGTGTCAGGGGATTTTCAAAGAAAAGAAACTAGCAAGTGTGGCCAACATTGCCAGTGGAACAAAAATGACCCGGAGTGGTCGCGTCTACCAACCTCGAACATATAATGAGACTCCTCCACCAGCAGTTTCTGTTCAGAAAACTCCTGTTCCTCATAAGCCTGTTCCAGAGGCAGCCACCGCCAAAGAACCTTTAGTTAGAGGAAAAGAAAGTCTCAAGAACGATGAAGAAGAATTCTTGAGAATCATTTGACGAAGTGATTACAGGGTAGTGGACCAACTAAACCAAACACCCTCCAAGATCTCGGTCATGGCTTTGCTTTTAAGCTCTCCATCACACCGCCAGGCATTGCTCAAAATCCTGACACAGGCCCACGTCACTAAAGATATTACAGTGGGGCAGTTTGACTCCGTTGTAGCAAATATCACTGCATGCAACACTTTGAGCTTTGATGATAACGATCTGACAACTGAGAAGCGTAAGCACAATCGTGCTTTACATGTGTCAGTCAAATGCGAAGAAGATACCATGTCCCGAGTTCTTGTCGACACGGGATCAGCACTCAACATAATGCCTAAAAGGACTTTGGCCAACCTGGCATATCAAGGTGCTACCATGAGACCAACTTCTCTTATAGTCAAGGCATTTGACGGATCCAGGAGAACCGTGATAGGAGAAGTTGATCTTCCTATCCTAATTGGACCATAAATCTTCGAAGTCACCTTCCAGGTGATAGACATAAATCCGGTCTACAGTTGTCTATTGGGAAGACCATGGATTCACACAGCTGGCGCTGTCACTTTCACTCTCCATCAAAAAATGAAGTTTGTTGTGAATGACCAGTTGGTCATTGTCCATGGAGAAGAAGACTTAATAGTGAGCAACTTGTCATCATTCCGGTATATTGAGGCTGATGAAGATTCCCTCAAGACGGCCTTCCAAGCACTAGAAATAGCTCACGCTGTTCTAGTTGATGAATCAGACATAACCCGTGGGCCATCATTTACCTCTGCTCAAAGTATTAAGGCAGCACTGAAAGCTGGAGTCCCATTGGGATGGGGAGAGGTCATCAAAGTCAATGCTCGAGCCAAAAATGATCGACAAGGGTTGGGTTACAAACCAACTCCAGAAGGCGAGCCAGAAGAAAGCACCATGAAGAAGAAGTCTTTAAAAGAGATATTCACTAGTGGCGGCGTGCAAATTAATGTCATTATTGCTGAAGATGAAGATGGTAATCTGGATCATCTAATAACTAGAGGAGGTGCAGCGTTGCGCAATTGGGAGGTTGTGGAAGTTCCCATCTTTTTACCTTTAGAGTAATTCACTCTGCTTGTTAGCTTTGTGTTTTTCTTTAAAAATTCCTGGTCTTGCCCAAGACCTGCGAATCATTTTGTATTGGGCCACTTTGCAAAATTTGAAAATCATTAATGAAAAAGTGTTTTTGTTAAAACTCTTGCTATTTGTTTTGCGCATCATTTTCACTCTTTGTGTTAAAAGAAAAATGGCAATCTTTTTTTTGAAAATAAAAAAAAAACAACCCTTCATCTGCATGTCTGCGTGTGTGTGCCTAATTGTTCCAAAATAAAACGTGCAGAATACCTCCATCAACCACAGAATCCTATGATCCTTCGGTCTTTCTACTAGCGGTCCATTTGTCTTACAAGCTGAAGAAGAGAATGACGAAGAGTTAGAAGTCCCCGAAGAGTTGAAGAGAATGGCTGAATACGAAGATGTTTATCTCCAACCCCACAAAGAACAGACTGAAGTCATCAACTTGGGGTCAGAGGAAGACAAAAGAGAAGTCAAGATCGGGGCATTATTGAGGCCAGAAATCAAAGACAAGCTGATAACAATCCTCAGGGATTTTGTTGACATATTGTCGCTACTGCGAAAATCGGCGCCGGCTATGACAGAAGAGTCGCCACCGTGTGTTATTTATCCCAAAATAGGGAAAGGAAACGCTCAGAGTAAACCTAACGCAAAAAGGGAAAGGAATGGTCATCGCAACCAAATCCTGGATTCGGGAGTCGGTTACGCAAGGGGAAGGTGTTAGCACCCCTCACGTCCGTCGTACTCGACAGGATCCACGCTTGTTTTCTATCTAAGGGTGTGTTATTCTATCTACTCTACAGGTCTGGGTTAAGAAGAAAATAAAATGACTCGGAAAAGTATCACACTTTATGCCTACGTATTCCCGTCTGGAACGAGAAATCAGAGTCAACGTAGTTCGCCTAACTACGGGTTAAGAAGGGGGGAAGGTTGCTCGCCGAGATGTCGCGTCTCGTGCCTACGTACTTTCATACGGCATGAAAGATCAGAGAAAACGTAGTTCGGGCTACGGAAGACACAAGTTTGTCTGACAGTTTTTTATCTCCTTCTGAAAAGGGTTTTCCTGATTAAGGGTCCAAGAGGACAAAAACATAGTTTGAATGTTTGTTTGAGTTTTTTACGAAAGAACTGTTTTTTAGAATGTTTGCAATCTCAGTCGCACTAGAGACTATGACCCAGGAGTGAACGCTTCATATGTCACCCAAAGGGTACCACACTAACATCCAGATTAATGGAGAGAGACCCTCCAACAACCTTTTCCCAGATAGCTTAAGGCTCGTAACGCACGACTTCAATTAACCTTATTACTGTGTTTTTGAATTGATTTGAGATGAGAAGAGAGACACCCTAAAACTATGGTTGAAAGGGGAATCTACCTACAGTTATCATGCATGGGTCAAAACCTAATGTCTGTCATAATTCCCTCTTGCACAGAGGAAATCAGAGATCCTAGGGGAAACAGCAAAAGAAAGCAAGCAGTAAACAGTAAACAGTAAAATGCATGCTATGCAATAGTATAAGAGAGGCAAGGGAGAAAACACTAGGCAAGAGGAGACAAGCTCGACCTTAAACCTAGAGGTAATCAACACAAGCAAAAAGACAATACAGAGAAAGATAAAAAGATATAGAGGAGGCAACCCAAGCAGCAGCAACAAACTCCTACAGCAGACAGCAACAACAAGCTCTAAACAGCACAGTTGAAAAGACAGCAAAGTTGACAACAAGACTTCATCTTCAAGCTAGCTTCTATATTCAAGCTCTATCAAACTTCATCTTCAAGCTCTTGCAAGCACACTCCAAGCATAGGAACAATCACCAAGATCAAGGTTGAAATGTTGAAAACTTAATGAAAACCAAAGGAAATCATCAAGTACCAACATTGAAATGGAAAGGTATCCTCAAAGTTCTACTCAACTATGGGCATACCACACATCCCTCCAAAGGAGAGATGGAGTTTCCCTAGGAGGGCTTTACATCATTGGATGGAATAGAAGCACACAATGCATTCTATGTTTGATGAAACAAAACCAAAACTAGTCCTAAATGCTCTCCCTAAAACCTTAATTCCTAAGCTTCTAAAAACAACTCCTAAAAGAAAAGAAAACTTCAACTTCAAGCTCCAATCCTTAAGCCATAGCATCTATGCCAAGTCTAGAAGACCTCCAAAAAAATATTCCAAGCCAAGCAAGCTCCAAAGTCACCAACCAAGCCAAACAATCAAAGGCACTCAAGAGAGAACAACACAAACACAAGAAACTTGCAAAATTCAACAAAAATAGGAAACAAAGTTGTAAAATTCTAATTAAATTCCTAGGGGAACATTAATGTTTAAACAACCTAGGATTAAAATATTAAAGCCTAATTCAACTTCCAAGTCACCTAAATAATTTCTAGATTGAAAGGTATCAAGGTAATCCACAAGTTTGGGAAGGCTCTAATCTCAACACCTAAACCAGAACCTAAAATTGTTCTAAAATTCTACCAAAACTTCTAAGGGAACATACATGTCTACCCTAACATATACTAAAAAATCAAATCCAAAATCATTACCAATTGGAAGAACAAAATTCCACAAAACAGATGGTCAAATATGCAAAATTAAAAGAATTAACAAAAATAAGAAAAATCAAATTAAATTGAAAAATGCATGAAAATGAATTTTATTGATTTCAGAAAATCACAAATTCTCTCAAGATCATGGAGGTATTTTTAAAATAATTTTCTGATCAAGAATGAATTTAATATGATTTTTGGAATCAATAAAACATTTAAAATAAAACAAAATGAATAAAAGAAATAAAATGCTGAAATAAAACATGAGCCAATGGATCTGGAGACCAGCCAACTAATCCAAGCGCTAAGGGCATGCCACCTCAATTAATGAAACGCCTGCGTTTCATCCTCAGAAAGTCAAATAAAATCTTAAGTCGTGGTCATTGGATTTGTGGTCTAGTCAAGGTCAAAAGCAAGATCTGATGGCTCAGACTTCATCTTCCTCATTTCTCAGGCTGGCGAGGTGGAGATTCAGGGCGGTGGCCGGAGAAGACTCCGGTCGTCTTCTCCGGTGAGCATGTGTTCACAGGTAGCCAAAACTCAATAAAATTATCATCATCTCACTCAGAATTCCACGAGGATCATAAATCTCCTATTCATACACTCTAATTCTCCATGGATTTTAAAACACGAATCAAAGTTCAGAAAACACATCCAATCTGATCAGCACAATTTGCAAAACTAAAAGTATAGAAATCATCCTCATGCTTCCTAGTTCATCCAGATCTATCCAAATCATGTTATATCCTTAAGATCAGATCAACTCGTGTCCAAACAGAAATGGTACCTCATGATCAAACATCACCAATTGATTCCAAATTGATCCTAAAACGATCTACACCTTGTCTAGATCCTAACCACAAGTTCAATTCTAAATACATCATGCTAATTCATGTGGAAATTTGAAGTTTACTAACCTGATGTAGATCCACTAACAGAGATGCTTAGAGCTTGATTCAACCTCCAAAACTCTCCAGAATCTTTCAAGGATGCAAGATAAAGATGTTTCAACCTTCAATTTGCTCTGAATCAGCCTGGAACTTAAAACACAATTTCACTTGCTCCTCTTTAAAATGAAGTTGCTATCTCTGCTTCAGCCATGAAACTTGCACCAAAATGATTCTGAAATCATTCAAGAACTTAAATAAAACATGTCTATAGGCTTTAGAAGCTCAATTGAGGCCCAATCCAGCCAATCCAAATTTCTGTTTTTCTCCTCACATGTGCATTGTACCAGTCACGATTTGGCCATGAAAATTGCTCTAGAAGCTTCCCTTTCAACTGCAATTTGCCTTGTGATTGTGTTCAGACCAAAAGGAGTGTTTGAATTGCTTTGGTAAGGGATTTTGATATGTGACTTGCAAATGAAGAAATCAAATGGCAACTCACAAATCTTGACCTAAACTCAAAAATATGGTAATGCCAAAGTGTTTAAAATGTTATTTCCAATCAGAAAATGTACTCATTTGCTTGATTTTGGTCATCTAACACAAATTGCATTTTTCCCTCCTTTACACATTTGAATTTTCTCCCTTTTTGAAACCCATTCAAACCAACTCTTGCTATGAGCTCAATCAATCCATCATGACCTCTTGTCTAGCCTAAAAACCATATTTTAAACAACTTTCATGTTGAACAAAATTGCATTTGACAAGTGCAAGTTGGAGATTTTGGCCTATGATTGAAAATGACCTATAATCTCACTTTCCCAAAATACCCCTGACTTGTAAACCTCATAACTTGAGTTCTAAAAATCAGATGGAAGACTTCTAGTAAAATTTAGAAAGCTAAGATCATGAGGAACAACTTCCATGTTGGCCAAAAGTTCAGGTGAAACCTCCTTTTAGGTCAAAAATAGCTTTGAAGTCATATTATTTTCACAGACAAATTTCAGTGGCATCTGAGGACTTGTAACTTGTCTGGACCATAACTTGAGTTCTATAAATCCCCTTGAAGACTTCTAGTACTAAAATTAAAGGTATTTAGATGATCTACAAGTTTCATGTTGTCAAAAGATCCATTTGAAACTTTTATCTTGACTTATGGGGTCTTGAAGTTAGGAACTAAACAGGGGATTTTACACTGAAACCCTAACTTAGCAACTTCCCACACTCTTGATTCTTCTTGACTTAATCTTGGAACAACACCACAAATGTCTTATCACATCATTTCATGAATTTCATGACCTAAAGGTAGGCCTTGATACTCTTCAATTGTCCAGTTGACTTAGGATTAACCCAGATGAAACCCTAATTGCTTGCACCTCAACTGTGGCTCTTGCATTTGACACAATGACTTGATTCAGCTCTCCCATGTCCCTCTAGGAATTCTATGAGCTTCATACACATCCTCTTCTCACATTCAACACTTCACGACCCTCTAATGGTCTTCAGTTGATCTTCAAGTTAGGAGAAGATTCACACTCAAACATCTAAACCCTTAGGCACTCAAACCACCTTCTGATGACTTTGACCACTCCTCAATCTTGAATGAGACCTCTTGCTAGGCTTCTCTTGATAAGAATCACACTTGATCCCCTGCTATATGAATGATATCATGATATGCAAATGATACAACTATGTAGATGATAATGCAATGAAACATAAATCAGGTAAGAAAAGGTTGAGCAAATTTTGGGGTGCAACACATATTTGCTTGGTCCTACCAAGATATGCCAGGGTTGGATACTGACATTGTCATGCACAAGCTCCCCTTGAAGCCAGAATGTCCTCCGGTCAAACAAAAGCTTCGCAGGTCGAGACCAGACATGGCGCTTAAAATCCGAGATGAGGTCAAAAAGCAAATTGATGCCGGCTTTTTAGCAGTATCCAAGTATCCATAATGGGTGGCAAACATTGTACCAGTCTCGAAGAAGGATGGCAAGGTCAGGATGTGCGTCGACTACAGGGATTTAAACAAAGCGAGTCCGAAGGACGATTTCCCTCTACCACACATTGATACTTTGGTGGATAATACTGCAAGCTTCGCAGTATTCTCATTTATGGACGGATTTTCTGGTTATAACCAGATAAAAATGGATCCATATGACATGGAGAAAACAACCTTCATCACACCATGGGGCACCTATTGTTATAAGGTCATGCCTTTTGGTTTGAAGAACGCAGGGGCAACATATCAGAGAGCTATGGTCACACTCTTTCATGATATGATGCACAAAGAAATTGAAGTGTACGTGGATGATATGATCGCAAAATCCCAAAGTGAAGAAGACCACTTGGATCATTTGTTAAAGCTGTTTGAGAGACTCCGAAAGTATCAACTGAGATTAAGTCCAGCAAAATGCACCTTCGGAGGTCACTCAGGCAAATTACTTGGCTTCATCGTTAGTCAGCGAGGAATTGAAGTAGACCCCAACAAGGTTAAAGCAATCCAGGAGATGCCAGCTCCCAAAATAGAGAAACAAGCCAGAGGCTTCCTCGGACGTCTGAATTACATCTCCAGATTCATCTCCAATTTGACCCCTACTTGCACGCCGATCTTCAAGTTGTTATGAAAGGATCAAACAGTGGTATGGAATGAAAACTGTCAGGCCGCATTTGAGAAAATCAAGCAGTACTTGCAAGAACCTCCAGTGTTGATTCCTCCGGTACCCGGAAGACCTTTGTTCATGTATATGACAGTATTAGAAGATTCGATGGGCTGCGTCTTGGGTCAGACAGATGAGTAAGGAAAGAAAGAACATGCAATCTATTATCTAAGCAAGAAGTTCACTGACTGCGAGAGTCGTTACTCTCCCCTGGAAAAAGCTTGTTGTGTGTTAGCATGGGCTGCCAAACGTCTGGGGCAGTACATGATTTGTCACACCACAATGCTGATTTCTAAGATGGACCCCGTCAAGTACATCTTTGAAAAGCCAGCTCAAACAAGAAGATTAGCCCGATGGCATATGCTCTTATCAGAGTATGATATCCAATATGTTGCTCAAAAATCTATCAAAGGAAGTGTCTTGTCAGAACACCTCACAGATCATCCTATTTTGATGTATACATCACATATTTTGATGAAATTACCTCCAAGCACGTACCAAGAGCAGAAAATCATATTGCCGATGCGCTAGCCATGATGGCATCAATGTGGAAGGTCCAATTTGTCAACGAGGCACCTCTGATCCGCATCGAAAGAAGGACAGTACCCGCATACGTCATGGCAATAGACGAAGAATCTGAATAGAAGCCATGGTTTCATGATATCAAGAATTTCCTCCAAGATCAAGAGTATCCCGCTGACGCGTCCACAATTGACAAAAGAGCAATACGAAGATTGTCATCTAAATTCTTCATCAGTAATGGTACCTTGTACAAGAGAAATCATGACATGGTCTTACTCCGATGCATCGATAAAAACAAGGCGAATCTCATAATGACCGAAGTACACGAAGGAACCTTTGGCACCCATGCGAATGGCCACGCAATGGCTAAGAAAATCATAAGAGCAGGCTACTTCTGGTTAACTTTGGAGACGGACTGCATACTCTTCGCTCGAAAGTGTCATAAATGTCAAGTTTATGCTGATAAAGTGCATGTCCCTCCACATCCTCTCAATGTGATGACATCACCTTGGCCTTTTGCAATGTGGGGCATAGATATTATTGGAGAAATAGAGCCAAAAGCTTCCAACGGCCATCGCTTCATCCTTGTCGCAATTGATTATTTCACCAAATGGGTGGAAGCAGCATCGTATGCAAACGTGACAAAGCAAGTGGTTGCTCGCTTCATCAAAAAGGAGATCGTCTGCCGATATGGTATCCCTAACCAGATCATCACTAACAACAGGTCGAATCTGAACAACAAAATGATGAAGAAACTTTGTGACGATTTCAAGATCAAACATCACAATTTGTCTCCTTACATACCTAAGATGAATGGTGCAGTTGAAGCTGCAAACAAAAACATCAAAAAGATAATACAAAAGATGGTCGTAACTTACAAAGATTGGCACGAGATGCTACCATTTTCTTTGCACGGATACCGAACATCGGTGCGCACTTCGACAGGGGCAACTCCCTTTTCCTTAGTGTATGGGATGGACGTTATGCTACCCATTGAAGTCAAAATCCCTTCCTTAAAGATCTTGACGGAAGCAAAGCTTGATGAAGACGAATGGATAAAAGAAAGATTCGACTCGTTGAACCTCGTTGACAAAAAAAGAATGACGGCCATGTGTCACAGTCAGATCTATCAACAAAGGATGATCAGAGCGTTCAACAAAAAGGTTCGTCCCAAAGAGTATAAGGAAGGAGAGCTTGTGCTTAGAAAGATCCTGCCAACTCAAATGGATATGCGTGGCAAATGGATGCCCAACTATGACGGCCCTTTCATTGTAAAGACTGTCTTCTCCGGAGGATCTCTGATTCTCGAAACTATGGATGGCGAACAACTCAAGTATCCCATCAACTCAGACGCGGTGAGAAAATACTACGCCTGAAGTGAAATACCTAGAAGGGAGATTTCATTGCTTCATCGAGATGAAAGCCCAATGTGTGAAAGTTGGCAGACACCGGAGCGAAGTCTTGTGCAAAAAAATAAAAATAAAAAGGGATCAACACCTGTCATTCTCGTCAGAAGCAGCGAAGCAAGTGAACTGGCAGCCAGAAGGACCGGGTTATTATGGGATTCTGTAACCTTTTCTGTTTGCCATTTTTTCAAACGTATAAAGTTCCCAAGGCTTTGCCTTTTGTAAAGTTCTTGTCTATCAATAAAATCAGATTTTTGGCCAAATCATTGTTATGATCCTCTGTTTTTGTTATGCAATCTCACTTATTCGTTAATAAGAATTTTCGTGAAAGCAAAGTGTTTTGGAAACTTAAATTTTGTTTTAAAAAAGGGAAACTCAATTTGACAAAACGATTGAAAAGTTCTAGAGGTAATCTGATGACATTACACAGTTCTCAAAGTTGTGGAAGTTTGTTGTTACCTTTGACCAAGCTAGATGCGTCCGACAACAATTCTAACTCTTAAGCTAAGACGTCTTTTCTACAGAATTACGAGGATATTATTGAGAAAAGATCGTTATCTACACCGAAAAGAAAGTTTCGCCCGACTTGAGGCGTTTTGAAACTCAGCGTGACGAGTTCTCTCTTTGTTTTGTTTTCCTTTGTTCCTACGGGTCGGTCTGCATCTTACATACAGCATCATGCCAGCATACGCATTTGTTTGCATTTCTGGTTTTGGTTTTTGCTTGTTTAGGTTGTTGCCTTTGAGATCCTTTGGTCGTTACCTTTATCTTTGATTTGTTGTTACAAGTTCGCTTCAAAGTCGACATCCTGGAGTTCCTTTATCTTCTTTGGGAAGCTAGTGGTGACTAGCAATATCCCATTTACACAAACAGGGGGTGTTACTGATTTTTCATCTTTGATTTGGTCGTCACCAACAAACTTTTAAAGACTAGTGGTCACTAGCACACGTTCAGAACTAATTACGTCCGGTACCGTGATTCGGTCGTCACCAACCATTTTCCAAACCTAGTTGTTATTGATTCTGTTATAAAGTAAACCAATTGTTATTGGAGTCCCTTTGATTCGGTTTTCACCAATCTGATTAAAAATCTAGTGGTTACTGGTATTGCCTTCTAAAAAACCAATGGTCATTGACAGTGGAGTTGGTCGTCACTAAAATTCCCTAAAGTCCAATGATTATTGGCACCACCTTCAAATCCAATTGTTACTGGTACCCGTTTGATTCGGTTATTACTAGTCTTTCTGAACCTAGTCGTTACTAGTATTACCTCCAGACCCCAATTGTTATTGGTACCTTTGATTCGGTTAGTACCAATCTCTATAAAGTCTAGTGGTCACTAGCCTCGTTTGGAAAATCTAGTAGTTACTAGCATTATCCAAAACCAATTGTTATTGGTATACCTGATTCGGTCGTCACCAAAATTTCCAGTTAAGTCTAGTTGCTACTAGCATCATCTAGAACCAATTGTTATTGGTATATCCTAATTTGGTCGTCACCAGTCCCCTCTAAGTCCAGTAGTTACTAGCATTGCTCGAAAGCTAATGGTCATCAGTACCGTGAGTCGGTTGTTACCAATTCCCCCAGTCGAAGTCCTGGTGTTTTATCAATATTGCTTGGATTTCCCAATTGTAATTGGAAATTTGATTTGGTCATCACCATGTCCCCAGGAAATCTAGTTGTAGTTAGCACTTTTTAGGAACCGAACTTCGACCTGGTCGTCACCATATGCCCAGTAAGTCTAATTGAAACTAACAATAGTTGAAACTATTCGTTATTTTGGTCGTCACCGGTTCCCCATTGAAGCTTTTCCTTTCCTAGTCGAGTCTCAGAGAACTAGTGGATACTAGCTTCCCCAACGCGTCCGGTTTTGTTTCTAACCTTTTCCTGAAGATCCCGTTTGAACTCTTCGGTATAGGAAATTTCTCATCTGGTTATCCCCAGTAAGATTCGTGTCTCCATTCCATCTTTTCCCCATGAAATTTTGCTTCCCCAGTGGGACTAGTCCCCAGCAAAGTTCTCCCCGGTGAACCTTTCCCCAGTGTGGTTTGCATCTCTTTTCTTTCATTTCCCCAGTGAAGAATTGTCATCTTCCCCAGTGGACCTCCTCATCAGTTTATCTCCAGTGAGGTTCGTATCTCCTTTCCCCAATGAAGATGTGTCTTCCCTGGTGGAATTTGTGTCCCTTGTGTGAAAGATTTCCTTGAACAGCGTCTTTAGTCATGTTTGAACTATCTTGCTTACCTAGTCTTGAATCTTTCCTCGGTGTGTTGGGTCCTCGTGAGTGGTTACTCGTTGAATTGTCGTTCTTTTATATTTGTGCCTGCATTTGTCTTGCATTCAAGCATCATAAAGCATCATTTAGATTCATGGCACATTCGCATTTTGTCCTTTTGCATACCATCGGATCTAAGGGACAAAATTTCTGGTTTGCTATATTTAAATACCTTTCACTATGATTCTATGAGGATTGTCATCTCTCATTACCATCTAGTGAAGATATGTAAATAGGGGCAACTGTTGCACCCCAAATTTTGACCCCTTAGATCCTCATCATCATTGTAGGATCATATTTGCTTGATTAACTAACCTTAACCCATTTTCAGTTTATCTTTGTTAAGATGCAGATGAATTAAGGTTCCGTACCGTCAAAATCGAAACTACGAGGGTTTGATCAATCAATGTTTTGGATTGGTCCAACTTTAAACAAGATCAACGATGATACATTGGACCAAGAATGAGTGCAATTTGAGGTGGTCACCCGGGGATTGAAAACAATGCAATTTGAGATACCCGATTAGGGTTTTCGATCAGAAAAAGTCAACTATAGTTTGACTTTTGATTCAAAGAGTATTTCAATGTTGGGATCAAGGTCCATTAAGCTCCTATGGCTTAATAAAGTCCATCCAAAGAGTTTCAAGTCCTCAAAATACCCGGAACATCAACAGTCAACTCGGTAACCACTGATCGATCGTTCGGTTGACCGAAAAGTCAACTCTTCACTCATGAGGAATTTGACCTCAAGATGGGAATAAAAAATGGTCCTGATGACATATTACACCTACCCATGAAGTTTTGTGACCATTGGATCAAGAATTGATAACTAATCAAAAAGTTGGGAAATTAAGGTTTTCAAAAGGCAAAGTCATAACTCCTTAACCACACAAGGGTTTTTGACCTAGTTTCAAAGGGAATGAGTTCCTAACACAAGCATAAATATTGTATTACCTAATTGGGGATTTTTAAAAAGTACAAGTGGGTTCCATAACTCTTCCTGGTTAGAGAGAACCAAGATCCACAAGTTGGCAAAAACTCACATTCGCAAAACTAGGTCAGCATGAGTTTTTTTATTCCAAAACCTCTCCAAATCGATGTTAATCAAAGGCTAAACCTCATTTATGATGTTTGAATTGATAATGAACATTTTTACATCAATTCCCACGAAAATGGTACAAATATCAAAGGATATCATTATTTAACGCAAGTTGCAAAAGTGAATAGTGAAGAAAGAGAAAAAGGTGGCTACACTTGTCAAATCATCAACTTTACTTCAATAAGTCACCTCCTAACCTATCAAGCATGATGAAAACAATATATAGGGCATGGATAATATCTTATTAGAGTGGATTAAAGACAAACATGAAGATTGCATTGGAAAACTCAAAGATTTTCATGATGGAAGGTTAATATTGGCAATTTGCTTCACTTTTGCCCATACCTTGATCCAAGGCCTTTGGCTATAAATAGAACTCACTTCCTACATCACAGACACCAGTTCTAAGCTAGAAACCATCTAGAACTCTCTCCCTTACACAATCACCAAATTCTTGCAAAATCTCACTAAGTCTCCAAAATCCCTCAAAATCTATTTTTGCAAAACACCTTCCAAAACCATTTTCAAACTTTTTGCAACTCAAGAAACACTTCAAACACATCAAATATGATGTATTGAAGCTATCCAAATCACTTCCACACTTATGTAACAAGGTTTGAGTGAGTTGGTCTTCGAAATCTTTGGATTTTAGAGTTTTTCCTTCATTTACAAGGCATTTCGTCCACTAGCTTACTTGGAGGTTGTTTGGAGGATTTATTCATCAACCTAGGAACATTTGAAGACCTCGTAAGAGCTCTCAATATCTCTGGTTTTCTTATTGCTTAAGCTTGCTTCAAGAGGTAAACCTAAAACTCATAAATGTGAACTTTCTACTTGCATTTCACATGCTACCATGAATGTTTTTAGGGTTTTCACCTTCCTATCTCTCATTTATTCATTTCAAAACTTTAATTTCATTTTCTTTTGAGTTTTATTTTAAAGTTATGATTTTGGCTTGTTAGCATCCTTGTGTACTTGAGTTTGACTAAAACTCTTGCTTGTAAGCATTTGTGTTTAATCATCATTAAAACTTGAAAGTTTTCTCCCATGAAGTTTTGAACTTCTCACTTACATTTGTTGTGACATTTTTGATTAGGCATGATGCCTGTAAGTATACACGTCATCTTGTAAGCTCTACTGAAGCCTCATCTTTGTTAAGATGCATCTTTGTTAAGATGCATCTTTGTTAAGATCCCCTTCCATCTTTATTAAGATGTACCCCATTCTTTGTCAAGATATGTCTGTGGTTTTCACCCTTTGTGTTTAGTCTTGTAAGAACTTCCCCATTTCATGATATTATAATATCTTGATACTTGCTTTGGTTGTGACCATCTATCTTGATTGAAATCATTGCCTGATATTGTAATATCTTAAATGCTTGCTTTGGTTGTAAGCATTCATCCTGATTGAAATCCTTGCTTATTATAATATGCTTGCTTGATTGGTTGTAACCATATCCCTTATATTCATCATGTGTGAATGCTTATGCTTTGTTAAGTTTATTTCCCCAAAATGATGGAACTCTTTAGTTCTCATCCCGATTGCCTCCTCTTTTCCCTTCCAAAGGAAAGTCTCTCTATTGACCCTTGGGTCATAGATAGCTCATAACTTATAGGTCTGGATAGAACCTTCCCCCTATTTGGTCTGGATAGAACCAATAGGATTTACCCTCGTAGGTCTGGATAGAACCTTCCTCCCCTTTTGGTCTGGATAGAACCAATAGGGTATAACCTCATAGGTCTGGATAGAACCTTTTCCCCTTTTGGTCTGGATAGAACCAATAAGGTATAACCTCATAGGTCTGGATAGAACCTTCCCCCTATTTGGTCTGGATAGAACCTTCCTCCCCTTTTGGTCTAGATAGAACCAATAGGGTATAACCTCATAGGTCTGGATAGAACCTTTTCCCTTTTTGGTCTGGATAGAACCAATACGGTATAACCTCATAGGTCTGGATAGAACCTTCCTCCCCTTTTTGGTCTGGATAGAACCAATAGGATTTACCCTCGTAGGTCTGGATAAAACCTTCTCCCCCTTTTTGGTCTGGATAGAACCAATAGGATTTAAACTCGTAGGTCTGGATAGAACCTTCTCCCTCTTTTGGTCTGGAAAGAACCAATTGATCCTTATTCTGTAGTTCGTGCCCGAACTACGACCGCTGTGATTTCCCATTGGACAATGAGAATACGTAGGCACAAGATGCGATATCTTGACAAGCAACCTTCCCCCTTCTCCCACCTTTTGGTCTAGATGGAACCAATTGGTCTTACAACGTAGAACTTTAGGATAGAGTTTGGTTAACTCTATGTAAGAATCATGGATATGATTACTTACTTCCCTTTCTTGAGAGTTCAACATAGATCTAGAGAGTTTCGTAAAACTCTATACAAACATTGTTATGTTTGTTCCCCTTTGAACCTTGATCATAATCAAGTGTTCTTTAACCCTAGTGAGGTGAACTAAGATTGCTCTGATTCTATCCTAGTTAGGATACGTAGGCAGAGGACACGATGTCTTTGCGAGCAAACTTAGAAACTATCATTAGGTTTTCACCTATCACCCTACACCTTTTACCCAATCCCAATCCATAGTAAATATTTACCAGACTTAGCATGCAAATAAACAAAAGGTTCCTGTAGAGTACTATAGATGTTTAGGATATGAAATACATACCCTAGGCATAACCAACCCCCGATCCCCGAATCTTTTAGCGTTGTTGTTACATCGCGAAAAGGGTTTTTGTTTCTTTAGACCTTTCCTTTGGATAAATTAAAGTCCGGTTAAGAATTTAAGAATTAAGATTCAAGTTAATCAATAACTTGGTATCACGATTCTCACTGCAACACATCCCATTCATCATCACTCTTATCAACCAACTCTTCTCCTACGACCCTATTAAACTGTAAACTGCCTTCATTAATCAAACTCTGAATACGATTTCTCAAAGAACTGAAACCCTCTGGCCATGCAACACATTCTGAACAAACTTCTGAACACCCTGGATATACACCTCCCTTTAACAGATTTTCTTTTACGAAGCTCAAAAGGGTCTTCAACTCTGCAGCATCAGTTATCAAGTTTAGCCTTTCTCTTTCCATGACAGAATTGGCCCTGGCCACCCCATGATTTGGCATTAGGTTTTGATTTACATTAGGGGTTTCATTGGTGAAGTTGATTGCTTTTGAGTCGATTAAATCCTGAACCTTATGTTTAAATGCTTTGCAATTGTCAATATTGTGGCCTGGAGCTCTAGAGTAGAACTCACACCTAGTGTTCGCATCATAACCTGGCGGAGGCGCACCAGTGAGTGGCACCAAAGTTCTCTTCTGGATAAGCTGAAACTATAATAAATGCTGTAAAAGCTGAGAATAAGGTATAGGAGGCGTCTCAAATTTCCTGTTGACCATCCTTCCCCTATCTTGGTAACGACGAGGTGCATTAGTTTGTTGATGCGGTACAGCCGGAAAAGCTATACTAGCAACTTGTTGTTGATGCTGATGTTGTGCCTGGCCTTTACCTCTATAGGACGATATTGCATTCACCTCTCTCTCTTTATTCTTAGTGTTTCCATTGTATGGCTTTTTCAAACCTCCTGTTGATGATCCTGATCCGCTTGATATCTTTCCCATCTTTATACCGTTCTCTACCCTCTCTCCTGCCATCACCAAATCTGAAAAGCTTCCAGACATACATCCAATCAAATTTTCATAATATGTTCCTGGCAAGGTCTCCACGAACATGTCAATCAGCGCATGCTCCACCATTGGAGGTTGCACTCTGGTTGCTAACTCTCGTCACTTCTGGGCGTACTCTTTGAACCCCCTCGTTGTTTCTCTGTGACAGATTTTGAAATTACACCCTATTTGAAGCCAAGTCACTATTTTACTGATAGTGACGCACAAACGCTACTCCCAATTCTCTCCAACTTTTATATGTGTCCTTTCTAGACCCATATACCACTCCAAAGAAGAACCTGACAGACTGTCCTAAAAGAAATGCATCAATAACTTCTCATCATCTGAATAGGCAGACATTTTCCTGAAATAAGTCCTAAGATGTACTCTAGGACAAGTCGTCCCTTTGCACTTATCAAAATCTGGTACTTTAAACTTTGGGGGAATCCTGACCCCTGGCACCAGTCCCAGATCAAACATATTGAGTCCCAAAGAGCTTTGGTTCTCGAAGGCTCTCATCTTTTCTTTAATCAATTTAAATCTCTTATCAGCTTCTGTGGGTAGCCCCACATCCAAGTCTTTCATTAAGAATACATCATCTTAGTTATCTTCTTCCCATTGGGAACCAGTAGCTCCTTGAACAGCAGATACACTAGTCCTAATGCCATGAACTCCGCACTGGTTACCTCCGCCCGGAGGGTTAACAATTATCGAAACATCGTTGCCATGAGGAACATTGCCATCAACTGGAGGAGGAATAGCATCTGCCCCTCCATACAAAATATCATTACCACCGACCCGTGTTATTAGCGGTTGAACCAAATTTCTCATTTGCTCTTGCCCATTGGCGACACTTTGCATCATCTCTGTATACTATACCATTTTGTCCCTGACCTCTTGTAAATCATGTTGCACTTGATCCATAATTCTCCGTTGATTTCCTCTTGTAGAATATCTGTGGAAGACTGAATTTGCAATCCTGTTAACTGTAGAAGAAAACTAGGCAAAAACATAAGATTAGAAAGCTCCAAGGACACCTGCCATGCAAATGAAAATGATAATGCAAAATGATAACATGTGTATATTTTCTGAGGAGATCTCCCCCTCGATTCTAGTTTCACAGATAATAACAGAACAGTAGAGATAAACGAAAGAACCAGAAAACCATCTCACAAATAAAATGAGAACAAAAGTCAATGTATACAAATCATCAATAGGAAATACAACTGTACACAAGCCTATGACCCCATCCAACAAATATGGTGATGGTCAAGATACAAGAAGGAAGAAAAGATAAGAGACAACATCAGACAGCCATCAACTTTCGTAGGCCTTGTACCAGGTCTAAGCTTCCGCTAACAACTTCTTTGTATCTTGATTCTCAGGTCTTTCAACCAGCTCCTGGATGAGGAGATCCCTCCTGCAGATGACATCTTTTAGTCCCTGAACATAATCCTTCCAAGCATCCTCTCTAAAAGAATCTTCAGGTCTTGGTCTCTTCAGTTCTAATCTCACTTTGAGCTCCTCAAATGCTGACAAGGTTTCCTGTAGCTTCTGATCACTTTCATGCCTACATAATGATTCTGCTGAAACTTCCTTTCCTTTGACTTTGAGTTGTGTCTTCAAATAATCAATTTGTCTATGAAGTTCATCCTCTCTCCCTTTGTTGGCAGTCAATATGGTGTTCCACTAATCATTGAACCTAGATATTTCCAAATAGGCTTTATCTAGTTCTTTCTTATCATGCTTTAGGGCGCTATCAATACTTTTAAAATCTTGTCCAACTCGTCCTCGTACCCGGATCTCTTCAGCCAACCCTTTTTCCACCTTAGCCAAGGTTTCCATTTTTTACTTTAGCTAGGTAAACAACTTCATTCTTGTCACGTTTCAATTGGTTGATCTCTCTTTTCAGCTCTTCATTTTCCTTACGCAACTCTTCTTGCTCTATCCGAAGCTTATCATATCTCTGAATATCAACTTTCATAGGATCTTCAATCATCAGGGGATATAAGGGTTCTTCAACAAGAAACGGCAACAAAATTTTCCCCACCCTCCTCTGAATCCACTCTAAGTAAGGGTCGTAGACTCTACAATCACACTTTCCTAAAGAAATTTATCCCTTCCTATGAACCCTTCCCCATGCTTCAACTACCTTAGCCAGAACATCAGGACTAGCTATACCTGTAAAGTACAAATATTCTTGTACTTCTTCATCTTTAGGAGGTCCTCTCAATGCATACCCAAATTGTCTAACAACGAGAGAAGGGTTATAATTGACTCCCCTTTTTCTCCCTATTAGCGGTACATTGGGAAAACTACCACAGCTAGAAAAAATCTCCACACTAAGCAAAACTCGGTTGAACCAAGTAATGTCATTAGCAGTTAAATCCATAAGCCTCTGAGACCACTCATGTGTATTCCTCAAGTCAAAGAAAGTTGTGGTACGAGGAAGATGGTCTATGAACCATTTATGGAAGAGTGGAGTATTGCAAGAGACAATCTTCCCTCTTCTCCTTTCATTCTTGTAATTTATTGAGTGATACAGATCTCCCAGAAGAGTAGGTCTAGGATTTTTGGATGCAAAGATACTAAAAGCATCCATATCAACCAAGTCAGGTATGTTTGGGAACATCACACTACCATAGATGCATAGAGCCAAGATAGCGCTAAAGACCACCCAACAGCCCTCTTTGGCATACTTCTGGGCTTTGTCCACCAAGAAAGACAAAGTAAAGCCAGAGACCCCATTCCTAGTGACTACACTGCCTACTAACTTAGATGCGCTCAAATAAAGAGCGGCTGCGAGCTTCTCAAGATCAAGCTCCTCTTCTGAATGAAATAATGGTACTTTATCCTGGACTAGAATCCCTAAGATAAAAGCAAACTCCTCCAATGTAAGAACTAGAACATAATTTGGGAAAGTAAAATAGTGCATCGAAGGATCATAGAACTGCAGTAAAGTACGGATGGCTCCTTGCTCGTAACTTGTGACTTTACAGACAAGGCTCAAAATTCTCCCATAGTCTTTTCTAAACACTTCAAGAGTTCCCGAATTTGCCATAGCATTGAGACCTAATAAAGGTCCAAGATCTAGTAGAGGAAACTTATACATAATATCCTTTTTCCTCTCTACTTCCATCTTTAAATAAAATTAGGACTAGAATCTGAGGAGACATAAGAAACCTGAAACACATACACATGCGATGCAAAGATGAGAATGAGTATGCAAATGCAGATAAGGATCAAGGTATCAAAAGCTGATGTGTTGTTGACTAAATTATACCAGAGTTCTTCTCCAATAAGAAACTAGAATACCAAAGAATATCATAACATCCAAGATCATAAGTCCGTACTGACAAGAAAACCAGAAAACCAGGTTGGTTGAAGGTCAAAGTTTTGTGCAAAACCCTTCCCTCTCATAGGTAGGTTTTAGTCTTGAAAGGTATGACATCTTATGCAGGTAATCAGTATCATGGACTCTCAGGTCGAGTAACGATGATATGTTCACCATTTCTGGTTTAGCATCATGGCCAATCAAGGAGGTCTCAACTGATTTCCCAATGAACGGCCCTATGCCTACGTACTCCCGCATTAGCTTTCTAATTCAACACCCCCTCAACTGCCCTATGCCTATGTATTCCCTCATGCAATGGGAAAGTCAGAGGCAACGTAGTTCGGAAAACTATGGGTGAAGGGAGGAACGTTGCTCGCCAAGACATTGTCGTCTTGTGCCTACGTATCCTCATCTAGTATGAGAAATCAGAGAAAATGTAGTTCGGGTAAACTAAACCACAGGTTGGTTAAGTTTTTTTTATGAGTGACGTTAAGTTCCAATTCCAGCTGTTAGGGTCGAAGCCTGTTTGCGGTAGAATAGAAAAGTAACGTACTCTTTTCTGAAAATGATTTAAGATCAATTCCGAAGGATAAAAAGGTTTGAATTTTGTTTATGAGTTTT
Organism: Lathyrus sativus; assembly: GCA_963859935.3. Classification (NCBI taxonomy): domain Eukaryota; kingdom Viridiplantae; phylum Streptophyta; class Magnoliopsida; order Fabales; family Fabaceae; genus Lathyrus; species Lathyrus sativus. The sequence goes on along the minus strand of OZ012739.1, from coordinate 283,328,660 downwards.
AATGAAGTGAACTGAATTGGTTTAAGATACATGTTGCACTAAAGACTATGACATAGGAGCGAATGTGTCGCATCGCCCAAAGGGCATACACTAAACACTCTAGACAAGTAAGGAGAAACCTCCCACTCATCATTTCCCATGTACTTAAGACTTGTGGCGCATAACGTTCATCATTCTTTATTAAGTGTCTTAAGATTGTTTGAGATGAGAAGAGAGGACACAAAAGAAAACACTAAAGGAAAACTAGAAAACACCTTAATATTGTCATACAAAATGGTCAAAAGTTAGGATGAAAAGAAAGTCTACCTAATGTTATCATACAAATGATGGATCTAAAGTTGAGATGAAAATAGATTATCCTAATTGTTATCATGCAAAGGATTGAAAGCCTAATGTCTCTCCTACTCCCATCTTATCTCTCCTACTCGCATCTTAAACAGAGGAACTAGGAACCCTAAGGGATCATGTGAGCAAACACAAGTAAATATCAATCAAATCAATCACAAATGAAAACAAGAATAAAACTTAAACAAGTTACAAAGAGAAAATAAGGATGAAGAGAGAAGAAGAATGAAGAATGGACAAACAAGAATTCAATATCAAACCAAAATAAAGACAACAAGCACATTCATTTCAAACTCAAACAAAGCAAGCATCACCATCAAGCAAACATCAAGCATTCACCAACACAAAGCAATATGAGATGAAGTCAAATGGCATGAGAAGAAAGGTAGGGAAACAAGCACACCATATCATACTTAAGTCATATCAATGATCAAAACAATAGCACACAAGAAAACAATCATGCATCTCATCCATATACAAGGCAACACCACACAATCAAGCATGCATACAAAGCAAACCAAAAGGGAAAAGCACGAGAACATGGCATAAGAACAAAATGAAGCTACACACCAACATGATCAACAAGTTCTCATTTAAACATGCACATACAAAATCATCCAGATGAATCACACAAGTGGAAACCAAACATGCCTCAAGAAGATTCAAACATCAAAATCAACCATAAGAGCAAACCACAATCAAGTAAGCATCAAGAACTCACAAGACAAGAATAGGGACAGAATATCACTCAATCATGAATAAAAACACATTAACTCAAATTTGCAAATTAAAAATCAATTAAAAAACAAAATAAAAAGGCAAATAAAACCTAAAAAAGGATGGAAAATAGCTAGACCACAAACAAAAGTCCAAGAACATCACCATAGGTCAGAAACCATCATAGGATTATGTGTTAGTTTCCTCATAATTTTAAATGGCTCAAAAATATTTTTAAACCAATTAAAATTAACCAAATAAAACAAAAATACATGGAAAATAGCAAAACCAGAAATAAAAAACCAAGAAAATCTCCAAAGGTTCAAAACCATCATAGGACCACATAATATTTTTCTCATAATTTTAAAATGCTTAAAAACAATTTTAAACTAATTAAAATTGGCTCAAACAAATTAAAATTCAAGAAAAATATCAAGTGAAAAAATAAAAATAAAAACAGAAACAGAAAAATAAAAGGAAATTTTAGAAATTAATTTGGTATTTTTCTGATTAAAAAGAAATTTTCTACGAATTTCTGAAAATAAAATGAATTTAAAAATAAAATAAAAAAGAAAATAAAATAGAAAAAACAAGATGCGTTGGATTTGGATTCATTAAATGACGTTTCAGATCTAAAGGCCAGAAAGCGCACATCTACGGTGGATCTGAGTCAAACTCATCATTTCCAACCAGCGAAAGTCAAAACCACCATATTAGAACAAGTGGCATAATGGATTGTCAGATCATTATCTTCAACCTCCAGCCACTGAAAAATATCAGAGAATGTAGAAATTCATGGATCCATCAAACCATAAACATGGGAGCTCATAGTGGTTTCATTTGATACGTCTTTTCAAGACGATCCCAACCATATCATCGTGCCATATTTCTTTAAACCATAACACTCGATTTGAAAAAAAACCAGAAAGAAAAGCAAACACGAATTTGAAAATTGAACATCAAAACTCAACCAAAACTAAAATCTAACAATTCTAACAGCATCAGCACATTAAGGACTACATCTTAGCAACAAATTTGAGTTGAAATGGTTAAGAATTGTACCTGTTGAAGTTCAACTTCAGAGCTCTGAAAATGGAGTACCCTAGCTTGATTCAGGCCATAATCATTCAAGTTCTTGAGCTGGTTAGCTTCACTGAATATTGGTGAAGCTAACTGAATAGAGAATTTGAGTGTTTAGGGTGTCGAAATGAAAATTCGAAGTTCAAGCTTAAGAGTTCAAATTGGATCTTAGCAGGGTGATTCTGGCTATCAAAGCTTGTGAAAATGAGTGGAATGAGTCCCTTATTTATAGGGGAAGATTTATGTATGAAGAGGGAGGGTGAATGGTATCAATTTCACCAAAGTCATGCACACTTGCAGCATGAGCAAAGTGTGACTTGAAAACTGCCAAAACTCACTCAAAACTTGCGCTTCAAGGTTCTAATCAACCCAAGCAAGTTGGTTAATCATGTTTAGATTACATTTGTGACTTAATTTGATGATTAGAGGTTAATTCAAACAAAACCAATTCTAACTTGAAGTGGATTTTCAGTTTTGAAATTCAATCTTTGCAACCATGGTGCTCATAATGTATGAGGCTTTTTGAGATGCTTCTTCTTGCATTGGATAGAGGATGATGCCAAATTTGCAATGTGAAAAGAAAGTATTGATTTGGAAATCCGAGTTGAGAGATATGATCCTTCAAAGTAGCCTCCATAAAAGGTTCAAAATTGCAAAACACTTAGAAAATTTTCAAGTCTTTTTAGGGATCAAAAGTGACCTATAATGTTTTGACAAAAATCATGACCTTCAATGAGTTTTTGGCATTTCCACCTTGAATCAAAGTTGTAGAGGACATTGTAAGTGCTTCTGATTGGCTGCATTTTATGGCAAAACATTAGAGTATGTATGGATGTCATAACTAATGATATGACACACAATATGCAGGGTAAATAGTAAGTTTAGTTGGATGTCATGTTGAATGTCATGACACTGATCGTATGACATCAGGCGCGCAAAGTTTGTTTTTCTGGTATTCAGAATAAGGAAGCTCAGGCTAGAATTCAGGAAACTTTATAGAAGCTCAAGATGGAATTCAGGAAACATTTTAGAAGCCCTGGAGAAATTAAATGTACCTGACCAAAGTGGTAAGTGAAGCGTTTTGTAGAGAGGGTTTGGGTAAACTTAATTTCTGCACAAAGGCCCAATGACTAACTGCTGCTATAAATAACAGAAGGAGCAATCCTAGAAGAGAAGCTCTTGACAGAAGATTAGAGAGTGCGTATAGAGAGTCCTTGTGAGTGAAGAAGATTGTTTTTCACGTTTGTCTTGTGGCTTAGGAATACTTGTTCACCAAGCAATTGTCTGCTGTAGAATTGCATTAGTTAGGTTGTTTCTAAGCTGGTGTAACACTCAAAGTTGTTAAGCAAGAGTGGTGTGTTCTTGATCAAAGCTGCGAAGCACGATCAAGGTGTGTTTGAAGTATAACTTCAACATTCATTAGTAATTGTGTATTTATATCACTGTGGTGTGATTGAGGGGGAGTGAGTGGGAATACTCAGGTCTAGTGTGTTCTAGGTTGAAGTGTCATTGGGTAGGTTTTAAGTGAAGAGTGTAAACTGGAGGTTTAACTCTGAATTAATTATGCTGATAGTGAATTTCCTCCCTGGCTTGGTAGCCCCCAGATGTAAGTGTTGTTGACACTGAACTGGGTAAACAGTTATTGTGTTATTTACTGCTTTCTCTTTACAGCATTTTAATTACTTCAACAGTCTTTATTACAGTGGATGTTATAACATCTGTGATAACATCCATCATGTACTTGCCAGAATTTCAATTGGCATCAGAGCAGGCACCCTGCCTGTTATTTCTGGGTGAGATCTAGGGAAGATAAATTCTGGCACTATGGATAAAGACATAGGATTCACAAATAGACCTCCAATTCTGGATGGCTCTAATTATGACTATTGAAAACCTAGGATGATTGCCTTCTTAAAGTCTTTAGACAACAAGGCATGGAGAGCTGCAAACTCAGGCCGGGCACATCTAGTGAAGACTGATAAAGATGGATTGTCTGTGCTTATACTTGAAGAAGAATGGACCAAAGAGTAAGAAGCCTTGGATCTTGGGAATTCTAGAGCTTTGAATGCATTATTCAATGGTATAGACAAAAACATCTTCAGACTAGTACATCATTGTGAACTGGCTAAGGAGGTTTGGGACACCCTCAAAACAAATCATGAAGGAACCTCCAAAGTCAAGATGTCAAGACTTCAAATGCTGACCACAAAATTTGAAAGTCTAAGGATGAAAGAGGATGAGACCATTCATGAGTTTTACATGAACATTCTTGAACTTGCAAACACCTCAGGAGCCTTGGGAGAAAAGATGCCTGAAGAGAAACTTGTGAGGAAGATTCTCAGGTCCTTACCTAGAAGGTTTGCAATGAAGGTCACTGCCATTGAAGAAGCCCAAGACATATGCCACATGAAGGTGGATGAACTCATTGGTTCTCTCCAAACCTTTGAGATGGGATTGTATGATCAGGTTGTGGAGAAAAAGAACAATAGCATAGCTCTTGTTTCAAACACTGCAGATGACTCAGAAGGAGAAGATGGTGAAAATAAGGAGAACTTGTCAGAGGCCATAGCTTTGCTTGGAGGACAGTTTAATAAATTGATCAAAACGATGGACCACAAGTCTAAACCTTATGCCAAGAACATGCCTTCTGACATCAGCAGAAGGGATAAGTCTGAAGAAACATCCAGCCAAAGCAAAGGAGTACAATGCCATGAATGTGAAGGATATGAGCACATTAGAAAGGAATGTCCCACCTACCTCAAAAAGAAGGGAAATGGCCTAACTGTCACTTGGTCAGATGGAGATTCAGAAAGTGGATCAGAAGAAGAATGTGCTAAGCATGTCACTACTCTGAACAGTGTATGTACATCTGATGGTGATTCAAATGAAGATGAGCTAGCTTATGATGAACTTGCAGATTCATATAAGAAGTTATGCTTGAGAAGTACTGAACTGTATCATCAATGAGAGCAACGGAAGAATGGCTTAAGAGAATTAGAGACTGAGAAGTTAGAGCAGCTAGCAACAATAGACTCACTCAAAAGTGAGGTCAACTTGTTGGAATCTAAAATGGAGCAGATGTCAAAATCCATAAGGATGTTGAACCCTGGGACTGACACTCTAGAAGAAATTCTACAGAGTGGTCAGACATTAGGTAACAGGTCTGGACTGGGATTTGTTGGTGAACAAAAGCCTAGCTTGGGGTTCAAGAAGCCTAAGCCAAAATTTTAGAGGACTAACCTGATGTCACGACCAATGTCACGACATCAGAGTCACAGAAGTACACACCAGAACCAGAGGAACTTTCAAAGGAAAAGGTGTCACTACTGTGGAAAGTTAGGTCATATACAAGCCGTCTGTTATTGGCTACATGGATTTCCCAGTCACACTCGTCAAGGCAAATCCAAAAAGGGTACTCACAGCAAGAAAAAGCATCATGCCAAACCCAAGAAGGGAGCCCCTAACAAGAAAAGAGAATGGGTCGCCAAGAATATGGTTTTAGCTTTCCACACTTCTCTTAGGATGCCTACCAAAGGAGACTGGTATTTTGATAGTGGTTGCTCTAGACACATGACTGGAAGAGACAATATCTTGGTAAACATAAAACCTCATTCCTCAAGTCATGTAACATTTGATGATGGAGCTAGAGGAGAAATCAAAGGTGCTGGAAAACTAGATTGCTCTGGTGTTACAAGGCTGGATGATGTCTTGTTGGTTAGAGGATTGGCTGTTAATCACATCAGTATCAGTCAGCTCTGTGACCAAGGTTTCAGTGTAAAATTCACTAAAGATGAATGTACTATCACCAATGAAGAAGGTAAGGAAGTTATGAGGGGATCTAGAGCCAAGAACAACTGCTACCTATGGGAGCCTAGAAGTAACCTCAATGTCTTGGTCAATGAAGAAAAGAAGGATCAAATATGGTTGGAGAAAGGTAGACATCCGCAAAAGATGAAGAAGACCATAACCAAGGAATTAGCAATAGGAACTCTAAATCTTCCTCTAGATGGGAGAACAGGCTATGGTAACTATGGGGTAGGCAGGCACTCCAAGACATCTTATCCAAAGAAGGTACATCACAAAAATCTGGACCTACTATATTGGAATTTGATGGAGTCCATGAACAATGGCCAGCATAAAGGAAGCAATGTCACTCAAGATGTCATGACTCTGTTCTGTGACATTAAGAGGAACATCAATATGAATTCAGTTCAGTTCAAGAGAGTCATGTACAGGGATAACAGGTATCAATTTAAAAAGGCTTGTGTGAAACTTGATGATTCTGACCAACAAAAGGCTATGGGTGTTACAAGGGATCAGCAGACAATCTTAAGTAAAAGAAGCAGATTGGAAAGGTGGCATAGTCAGAGATTATAGCAACTAATAGGGAATTATATTTTGAAAATTAATCATAGTCTGATTGGTCAAAATATTGAATTCCCTCCACTGCTTCTACCAAACCCTTCTAACCCTGTGTGCGTCTGTAAATTCGTCTCCTTCCTTACCTCACATTCTCTCAAAAGAAAATCACTTCTGATACAACCTAAGTCTTCCACAATGTCTCAACATCATACCTCCATCCCTACCAAGCTTGACTTTGCTCAGCACAAGAATATCTCTCTAGATGATGTGATGGAGGTCATTCCTCTAAGTATGAGTTTTGGAAAAAGTAGTGGAGGCCAAACTTCAGCTCCTTCACATGCTGAGCAAAATGGTAAAAATTCTGGAACCCACATGAACAACAATAACTCCACACATGAGGACAGGTATGTAGATGAACTGGTCTCCAAATTGTTCCATAAAGGTTGTGAAGTACAAGGGATAACCATTCCCCTGTCTAGGGTAGATCCATCTCCACATCACAATGCAAGCCGTGAGGATGATTCTGAGTGTCTCTCTGTTAAGTCTAACCCTAACACTGAGAACCTAGAAAATCTGGCTAATTCTGTGGTACAGGAGGAAGGTCTGGGTGATGACCAACATGAGAAAACCAAAAGCTCAAAAAATGAGAAGGTCATGGATGAAGCACCCTGCAATAAGGTAAATATTGAAGACGATGATCTCATCGAGAATGTTGCTCCTGGTTTAGTCGAAAAAATAGCAACTAGGAAAGGAAAAACCCTTTCATCCAAGAACCAAGGAGAAAGGACTTATGCTGAGCCTTCCAAACCTTGGAGCAAGATATCAACTACTTCCAAGAAAAGAAAAGTTGAGGTGAGTAGCTCTGAGTCTGAAGGGGATGTTATAAGAGATGTTCCTAACATCTTCAATGTCAAGAAATCTTTGGGTAAGAGACCTCTCAAACCCATGCCAGCTGCTCCTCTAGACAATGTCTCATTCCATTTCATTCATAATGAGAAAAAATAGAGATATGTATACCAAAGGAGAATAGCCCTTGAGAGAGAATTGGGGAAAGATGCCCTAAAGATCAAGGAAGTAATGGATCTGATACACAAGGCTGGTCTGATCAAGACGGTTACTGGTTTTTCAAACTGCTATGAAGGACTGGTAAAAGAGTTTATTTGTTAACATCCCTGACACAATTTCAAAGAGAAACAACAAGGAATTCATGAAAATGTTTGTCAGAGGACAATGTGTTCAGTTCTCACCTTCTGTAATCAATAGATACTTGGGATGAGCAAATGATGGTGCAACAGAATTGGTTACCTCAGACAATCAAGTGTCCAAAGTGATCACTGCAAATCAAGTCACTGCTTGGCCATCCAAAGGAAAGTTGTCTTCAGCACAGCTAAGTGTAAAGTATGTAATTCTGTATAGAATTGGGGCAACTAATTGGGTGCCTACCAATCATACTTCCACTATTGTTGTTGGACTTGGCAAGATCATTCATGCCATAAGAACCAAAGTTAACTTTGACTTTGGTCTATACATTTTTGATCAGGTTGTTAAACACTCCACAACCAATGTTGTTAGGCTACCAATTGCCTTTCCATCTCTCATCTGTGAAATCATTCTAAGCCAATATCTTGGGATCCTGAAGTCAAGTGATACTGCCAGCAAAAGGGAGTCTGAACTGTCACTTCATTTTAAACTATTCGAAGGAAGACATGTTCCAGATATGGTATTTTCTTCTACTGAGAAGGTCAAGATCTCCAAAATAATGATGATAGCAGAATTGAAGGATGCATGTAGGGAGTTAGGAGAAACCATCAGTACAGCAATTGCATGCAAAATCAAGTTGGAATCTCTTATCCAAAGACTTGAAAGAGATACGGATGATATTGATGGAGTAGCCATGTCAGGTGAAGAGTCTGATGACAGCAGTAAGAATGTCTCAACCAATGTCAATGACATTAGTTCCAGTTCCAGTAAAGAGGAGGAAGATTGATGCCAAGATGTGCTACTAGTGGGTGGCTCAGACTACTAGTTACTGAGTTGGTGTTGTGATATGCTGATTTAAGAAGGTGTTTGTAATTTGTGTTAGTCTTATATTTTTTCAGCATGAACTTGTGATGCTCTTCATGAGCAGTAATGTGCAAAACCCCAAACAGATGTAATGTTACTCATTATGGTTTATACTATGTTATTAGTTTGATCTTAATTTGTGGCTAAAAAGGGGGAGAGATGTTAGGTAATAGTAGGTTAGAATTGTGTTAGCATTGTGATTCTCACAGGTGGAAGACTTGGTTGTTGACAATTGTTGAGCAAGTGTAAGAGATCAAGTAGAAAGTTTGAAGAGTTACTGATTTTAAAGAGCTGCTGCTTGAGCTGATGTTATGCTTCAGCTGTGTTGATATATGCAGGATGCTGATCTTGTTGTATGATCCTAGTAGTATTAGGAGTGTATGTGTGGTATGCAGGTGTGTTGCTGCTAATGTGCAGGTTATGCAGTAAACATGGTTGTGGATTGTATGACTTCCTAGTAGGAGCAGGAATGTTAGAACTACTATGTGTATGTTTGTTGAAGTTGTTGATTTGTGTGATCCTAGAAGGTGTTTAGGAGTTGTGTGTGTATCTGCATTATGTTAGCAGATTGTGAGTAGTGTGCATCTCTTCAGGGGGAGTAGCATAAGATAGTCCACAGAAAGGTGAGACATTTGTAATCTAGGCTAACAGGTGATGGTGTTATGCTGTGGAAATTGTGTGACTTCAGAATGTTATTTTGAATGTGTGGAAATTGTGTGACTTTAGAATGTTATTCTGAATGTTTGGACATCCAGAGCAGGTTAGATGTTTTTATGTGTGACTGTAGGACTGCTTGCAGGTTGTGTGCTCAGCTGAGAGGATATGCATAAAATGCATCAGTTGAGGGGGAGTAACCCAGAACGTTACTCAGTATAGTGTGACATCTGTAGTGGTGACTAACAGATGATTGATTATGTGACAGGTTGATCTTGAGAAGCTGAGAGCTAACTGTGTGAATATAATCAACTTGACTAGGGTGTTAGTAGCTTACTAGGGTGTTATTTGCTTACCTGCATAAAAGGTTATATGTTATACTTCTGCTGCTTGTAAACTCTGTTAACAGGGTGTTTTAGCCAAAAAAAAGTTAAAAAAAGGGGGAGTTTGTAAGTGCTTCTGATTGGCTGCATTTTGTGGCAAAACATTAGAGTGTGTATGGATGTCATAACTAATGATATGACATACAATATGCAGGGTAAGTAGTAAGTTGTGTTGGATGTCATATTGAATGTCATGACACTGATCGTATGACATCAGGCGCGCAGAGTTTGTTTTTCTGGTATTCAGAATAAGGAAGCTCAGGCTAGAATTCAGGAAACTTTATAGAAGCTCAAGGTGGAATTCAGGAAACATTTTAGAAGCCCTGGCAATATTAAATGTACCTGTTCAAAGTGGTAAGTGAAGCGTTTTGTAGAGAGGGTTTGGGTAAACCAAATTTCTGCACCAAGGCCTAAGGACTGACTGCTGCTATAAATAACAGAAGGAGCAATCCTAGAAGAGAATCTCTTGACAGAAGATTAGAGAGTGCGTATAGAGAGTCCTTGTGAGTGAAGAAGATTCTTCTTCACGTTTGTATTGTGGCTTAGGAATACTTGTTCACCAAGAAATTGTCTGTTGTAGAATTGCATTGGTTAGGTAGTTTCTAAGTTGGTGTAACACTCAAAACTGTTAAGCAAGAGTGGTGTGTTCTTGATCAAAGCTGTGAAGCACGATCAAGGTGTGTTTGAAGTATAACTTCAATAGTCATTAGTAATTGTGTAATGATATCACTGTGGTGTGATTGAGGGGGAGGGAGTGGGAATACTCAGGTCTAGTGTGTTCTAGGCTGAAGTGTCATTGGGTAGGTTTTAAGTGAAGAGTGTAAACTGGAGGTTTAACTCTGAATTAATTCTACTGATAGTGAATTTCCTCCCTGGCTTGGTAGCCCCCAGATGTAAGTGTTGTTGACACTGGACTGGGTAAACAATTATTGTGTTATTTACTGCTTTCTCTTTACAGCATTTTAATTACTCCAACACTCTGTGTTACAGTGGATGTTATAACATCCGTGATAACATCCATCATGTACTTGCCAAAATTTTAGACATCCTTAAGTTAATTCTAGAAAAAGAATGGGCTTCAAATGACTAAAAACAATAACCAAGTTATGATCTTTTGAAGCTGACTAAAAAATCCTTCCAAAATCCAAAATGACCTATAATGTCTTCAATCTTTTGATGACTTTCCCAGCATAATTTGATCTTTCTTTGCAAAGAGGACTTGTTAGGGATGATGAGAAGAGTTCATTAGAAAAAGAACCACCTCAAAATGTTGAAAATTGAAGAAGTTATTCCCATTTGATCATAGCATCCACAAATTGCTAAATTACGTCAAACACCTTGAACCAAACTTGTATCTCTTGATGATTTCTTGCACAATAAGCCATGGTGAACCAAATATGATCTTGAAATGATGTTGCCTTGAATCACACTTGATGATGAGGGATATTTTGGAGCTTGAGAATACCATAAAGTCAATAAGAAACCTTTCTTGAGGTTGTAGAAACATGCTCCTCCTATCTTGAGAAACAAACCATGATACATTGATCTTTGTCAAGAACAATGCTATGCAAAAATGAATATGAGATGCAATGAAACATATTCCAAAAACCAAGAGAAAAGATAGGAAAATTTTGGGGTGTTACAGCATGCCCCATGGGTATGTAGCCGAATTCCCACTGGACACGGGCACAGTAAAAGGTTGATAAGGCACAAAGGCACCATCTTAGCAATCTGAGGTATGAAATTCGGGGGCATTCCCCATGGATAGGAAGCAGGAAACCTATTCAAGTCATGCTGAGAGCTTGGTAGGTTGACAGTAGGTTGAACAACGGTATCAACTGGGGCTTCAATAATAGTAGGAGAAGAAGTAACAGCAGGAGTAACAACAGTTGTATCAGTGACAGTTGCAACAACAGCAATGGTAACAACGGTGTCCTTCTAAGCATGAAGGAACTCCATGATAGTATCCATGTTGCTCTGGAACTGAACCATCCTACGTTGGATTGGGCCAAGGTTTCCTTGTAATGGTATTCTAATGATCAACCATGAACATTAACTCATTGGATGTGATGGAGTATCGGCGTCAGGCCGTCATCGTCTTCTGGCTAATGAAGCAAAGAAAGTGATCTTTTTTTGGTTTGTATGTATGCAATGTAAGTGTTTGTGTGCATATGTTATTTATGCGGATGGAATTCATATGAGATATGCAACACCCATTGATGCAAGGGTTAGATGATGCAATAACTCATGTTCAAAAGTCTGGCATGATGATGATGCAATAACAATATGTAATGATGCAAATTAAAGATGCAATATCTTCTAGATAGTCTACACATAAAATTTTGCGTAGGTGCAAAGATATGATGTGTTCGAGAGGTCAAATGGTATGAAGAGTCTTGGTTTCCTGCAAAAACCCAATATTCTTCTCACATGTGTGATCTAGTCTTCCCAAAGGTGGTTCATAGAAGATCTCCCGAACCATTGGACTCAAGTGAAAATCCCACGCCGTAGCAAATTCTTGCAGAACGAAGGTATTCTCAAGTGAATCACGGTCTGTAATGTGGCTCTCGTGATAACCCAACGCGCAAAACACAGGCGTCACAACTATCCACATTCTATCCTGTGTGTATGCTCAAGCTTGTGTAGTGGGCTTATCTCTCAAGTAATATCTACACATCCCAACAACAGCAGAATATATAGCAGATATCCAGAATATGCAGCATATGAATATTTAAAGCAGTAAAGAAATACAGTAAATGACATAAAGATAAAGAAAGTAAAGCGTAAAGATAAACACCCAAATAAGCAAGAAGGAAAACAAAACTAGGTGATACCCCAACTTGTAAAACCAAGGACTCCCCAGTAGAGTCGCCAACTGAACCTAGCGGGACTATACTGAGTGAGTCGCACAATCAAAGACACAATAGAGTCGCCACAAAACTTTATTTAGTCCCAAAAGACATGGAAAATATCGATAAAACCTAAGGGAAAGAGAAATGGGTAAGGGGGTCGGTTATGCGAGAGGAAGGTATTAGCACCCCATGCATTCGTCGTACTCAACGGGAACCATTTTGCTTACTTCTAGGCTTGGATGGGTTATCTATCTAAAGACTTCTAGCTAAAAAAGGGAAAGAAAATAGATAGAAAGAAAGTGCTCACGAAGGATTGGGGCCCTCGTGCCTATGTATCCTCATAGTGCAATGAGGAATTCAGAGCTCCGTAGTTCATGGAACCAGAAAAGAGGAAGAAGAAAGGTGGAAGAAGGTGGAAGGTAGAAGGTAGCTTGCCAAGATCTCGCGATCTTGTGCCTACGTATCCTCACAGTGCAATGAGGAAGTTAGAGCCTACGTAGTTCGGAGAACAAGGACGGAGAAAGAAGAGGAAGACGATGTCAAAACCAAAGGAAAAAGGAAGATAGCAAGACTCTACTGAGGAATGCAAAGAAATGGTGTCAAAACCAAGAAAGGCTCTAATGAGGAATACAAAAGAGAAGTGGTGACTCCATTGAGGAGAAAACAAAAGAATGGTGTCAAAACCAGTAGAATAAAGGAATAAGAACAGAAATCGAGGTAAAGGAAGATTCACAAAGGATTCGGTTCATTAACTGGCAGGCAGTGATTAACCGAAGAAAGATAAGAGTAAGACTCTGTGGGGAAAGCAAAAGGTTGGTGTCAAAAGACGGATTGTGATGAACCATAATGAGAGTATTGAACCAAGATAAGGTGTTTGACTCTCTGAGGACTCGGCGTGTTAACTGATAAACAGTGGTTAACCGATAGAACAGGTGTGGAACCAAACGAAGTTTATGACCCAAAAGACAAGTGTGGAACCAAGGGAAGGTTGTGACCCAAAGGACGGGTGTAGAACCAAGCGAAGGTTGTGATCCAAAGGACGGGTGAGGAACCAAGCGAAGGTTGTGACCCAAAGGACATGTGTGGAACCAAGTGAAGGTTGTGACCCAAAGGACAGATATGGAACCAAGTGGGGGTCGTGGCCTAAAGGATGGGTGTGAAACCAAGAGATGGTTGTGACCCAAAGGACGGTTGTGGACTACTATAGATTCTTAGGATGCTAGCAGCTTCCCTAAGTTTAACCAACCCCCGAACCTTAGATTCTCTAGCTTTGCATTTGCATTGCATCTTGTGGGTAATTCGATCTTTTTCCCTTCCTTTGGACAAATTAAAGACCGGTGGTGAACAATGAATTAAGATTCAAGTTAATCAATAGCTTGATATCCAATTCTCACCGCGACAGAAATGGCGACTTCACTGGGGAGTACGCTCCTGAGGGTTTCCCCTAACTTGTTTTATTTGTTTGCTTATTGTTATATATATTTTATTATCCGCTTGTTTATATTTATGATTTGGATTGATATCCTTGTGTGGTAAGAAATGTCCTACACCTAGACTGGAGTGTGCTTATGATAGGAAGGTGATATATTTGAGAAGGCTTATAGGGAGTGATTCCCGACCAAGCTAACTTGAGAATCACCGCTCAGTTGAGGCCCTCTTGAAAATGGTATTGTTGAACGAGTATTCGTGAAGACAATTACTATTTTCGACCTAGGAGTCTGTGATACTGGGGACTTTTAGTTACCTTTAACCCCACTTGGCCTGTCTTAGGACGTAGTGCGATGACTATGAGGGAGTATTCCCAAAGTAGTTGATACGCGGTGCTACACTCAAAAGAGGTTCTCTTGTGAATATTATTAACCACCGAGTATTCAGGAAATTGATAATATCCGAAAGACGGACTAATGACTTTGGGAAATTTTTTAGAACCTTTGTTTTGCAGGTACAATCAAACCCTTAGTCCACACCCTTTGGGAATAGGTATACCCTTACCTCCATTGCTTATAAACCTAGGTTTCTTGTTTGTTTATCTTTGTGTATCTGTGTGCTTGCCTGTGTTTGTGCTTCTTTGCATCGATGATGCATCTTATTGCATTAGTTTCATGGAAGTCAACTTTGTTTATGAACATCGCATGACCAATATGGATTACAATAGAAAAACATTTTGAAATATTCTTTTAAGATTCCTAACTTGGATGTCCTAAGGAAGTTAGGAGCACTTATTGAAGATCAAGAAAATTCAAAGACAAATACAAGAAACTTTTATCATTGAAGATCCAAGTGAACAGCTGATTTCTTCCTTACTTTCTGACAAGAAAAGAAAAGAGCGAGAGGATTTATTTTCCTCTATCAGACTACTCCTTGGAAGCTCGTCATGGAAAAACTTATCTTCGAGAAGGTCCAGCTGGAAGATCAGATCAAGAAACAAAATATAATACTTCCTTAGGACTTTATTAGCTTTTATTTAGCTGTTATGTTAGGACTCTTTTAAGAATATTTACTTGTAATCCTTTATTAGAAAAATAATAAATGAGTTTTCTTTGGTACTCTGTGACGTTTGTAAATACTTGAATGCCATGAAACCTTTCATCTGCATTCTGCTTTTTTGCATAGCATCCCTCATTTAGCATTTGCATATGCATGCATCCTCTCCTCGTTGTAGCTCATCCGACTTTTTATCTTTGTCAGCTGACATCTTGACCATCTGACCGAGCTTGAAATATTTACTGAAAGATAACAGAGAACAAAAGATATGGATCCCGTGACCAGCTTCAGAGTAGTGACTAACTCATTATTTGACCTTCCCTCTGATGAAAATGTTCAACAAGTGGATGTTCCTAAACAATCTCAGCCTGTGCAAGATAACCTGGTTGTTCAAGTTGACGAAAGAGACTCCCAGCTTCCACGGCATATATCAGATCTTCAAAATGTCTGTACTAAGATGAAGATAGATGATCCCGGAATTTTAGCAACCGAGAAAGGATTTTGTGATCTCGAGGAACAATTGAAGATGATGAAAGAAGATGACTGCTAAATGAGAAAGGATTTTAGCAATCGAGAAAGGATTTTGTGATCCCGGAATTTTAGCAATCGATAGAGGATTTTGTGATCTCGAGGATTTTGTGATTTCATGACTTATGTCTAGTTCTAGGTGTAATTATTCCTCTAGAGTTTAAGATGTTTGTATTTAAAGTATACAAGGGTTTTATTTGTCCAAGATACCATTTGATGATATTTTGTCGAAAGATGACTGCTTACATTGACAACGACAAGCTGACGAATCACTGCTTTCAAGAAAGTTTATGTGGGGCATCCTTGATATGGTATATGAAGCTAGAAAGGAACCGTATTTAGTCATGGGAAGATTTAGCTGATGCTTTTGTGAAGCAATACAATTACAATTTGGATATGGCTCCAGACAGTGATCAACTGACGAACATGAGTAAGAATGACAACGAATCCTTCAGGGAGTACGCACAACGGTGGAAAGAGTTGGCAGCCCAAGCGAATCGACCATTCCAAGAGAAAGAACTAAACAATATGTTTCTAAGAACACTGCCAGATCCTATTATGTCAGAATGGTGGGCGTTGTGCCATTAGAGTTCTCTAAAATTGTAGAAATTAGAGTAAACATCGAGAATGAACTCAAAAGTGGATGAATCTGAGATGACTTGAATAGCCAAGCTAATGAAGAGAAATCCGTTAGTGATTTCCGAGAGGAAGGGAGTGTTGATGTTAATGCAATTTAGGATTCCCCTCAAATCCTACATGATCCAGTTCCAATACCTTATCCTCAACATCGGTATGCAGCGCATGTTCAGCACAAGCAGCAACTACTTCATAGACTTCCGTACCACCAACGAAGGTTGACTTCTCAAGATCAACATTAAAATCGACGGGCTCGAAATCAACTTCAAAATCGACGAAGACCTCTGAATATTCCAAGAGAAGAAATACACCAATTTAATCTTATCCCAATGACTTACCGTCAACTATGGTCTTATCTCGCCCGAAATTCGGTAATGATGCCCAGAAGGACTGGAATCATGAAGTCTCACCCACCTTGGTTCAATCCAAATTCCATCTATGAATTTCATGATGGAATAGTGGGGCATTCGATTGAAGAGTGTAAAGTTTTCCAAGAAAAAGTTTGAGAAATGATAAATGATGAAGTGCTAACCTTCGAAAGAGAAAGCCCAGTCGTGAATGGAACACTGTTATACTGATTGATATGAAGATTTGAGTAATCCTTTCAAGCCGTTGAAATCCAGAAAAGGGCTCACCAGACGGTTTATTTTGTTTGCTTATATGTACTTTTATTTCTTTGATTATAAAAGCATAATTGGCATGTAAGAACTTGTTTATTTTGAACAATAATGCAATAAAAGTGTTTATCTTGAAGAAATCCATTCGTATTCACTCATAAAAAAAATATTCATAATGTTCAATGCCAACTTTACCCAATTTTTTTTCTCACGTTGATAAAGAATTGGAAGGAGGATGACAAAGTAAAATGCAAGGTCTCTTGTCGTATACTTTCGAATAAAACTATATTAATGATGTAAGGTACTGTTTTGACCTCCCAAACACTAGAGATATAAGGAAGTTAATCCCTTTTTAACCCCTTTAAGCCTTGATGAAGGATCTATTTTTCTCCCAAATCAAAATTCATCTGGGGCAGGACGATTTTCAGTCAATTTGATTGAGTACCTAAAACTTTCAAAAATGGGTGGATACAAATAGGCTCTGACCCTTATTCCTTTGTCTTACAAATCGTAAACCACAATCCTCAAAAGTCTTGGTTGAGGAAAAATTTTATTTTGGAAGCATACTCGATGAGATAATGTTTCCTGACTCCGATGAGTTAAGCTCAATTTGGTATTGGCCTTATAAAAATTAATTCATATCCTAACTAGTGATTTTGTCATGAGTTATTGTGATATATTTTTTCAAGAAAAACTTTAAGACAAACATGTACGTTGCATTAGCAATTTCAGAATTAATGTTTTTGGCTTGTTAACATTGCTTGATATCACAGAGAGTTTACATATAAACATCAGCGACAAATTCGGTCTTTTGAAACTTGAAGACTCTGCTGACCTGGGATAGGTTGTTTCCAAGCGGTTTGTTCTTTACAAGTTTGACCATATCTAAGGAGCTATTTTTAAAGACTCAGTTATTCATAATATCGTCAATCAGGGGAAGTTACATCGAGATTGACGAATCTCTCCGAGAGTTTGAAGACATTGGAACATTTTGGACGCCAAGTTTTCTGTAAAATCCTCTTGAAGTAACTTCTTCTCATAAAGCGTGTACTCTGGGGGATTTAAAGAATGAAGGTTATTTTAATTGTTCAAAATGGAGATTACCACATAGTTCATCAATGCAAAACTACTTTGTTTTCACAACATTCTTCATTCATGTCCCCGGTAAATTTTACTTCAGGTGGTCATGATGATTCGCTAATGAATTTCCATTTCAGGTGGTAATGGCAAGGTTCCCAATGATTGGCTTAACTTCACTTCCCCAGTGAAGTGGATGATATTTTAATCCTCAGTGCATCCTCTTAACTTCACCTTCCAAGTGAAGTGGATGTTATTTTTACTCATCATTGGATTTCTTAAAACATCATTTTCCCCAGCAAAGCGAATATTTCTTTCATCCCCATTGAAGTTTCAACTTTGACATGTTCAACAGCTATGTTGACTCACCTTCCCCATTGAAGTGGATATTCATTTTATCCCTTATGAGACCTCAGTCTGGGAATCTTTATCTACAGCTCTAGTAAGAGTCCCTCAAGTGAAGCAGATATTTATTTTATCTATGAAGTTTCTTCAAATTTGAGTTTGATCCGCTCCTAGTAGATCTTCATTCTCATCTTCAACCAGATAACCGGATTCATATTGACAAGTCCTTCAAGTGAGGTCAAGATGTTATATCCCCAAGTGGAGTATTCTATCCCCCGAAGAAGTTTGGAAATCTTAAAGCAGGACTGTGATCCCATATTTAGTTCCTCATCTATCCCCAGTAGCGCTTTTATCTTTAAGGATTGGTCGCATGTCGGTTTCGGAATGTTTATTTCATCTCCGGATGTTTCTTTTTGTTTGTTTTGTCAGCATAAACATACGCATAGCATATAGATAGATGGCATGGCATGTGCATTTTGCATCTTTGTGTTTGTTTGTTCTGTCACTTTGGTCGTGTTTATCCCCAAGTGATTGGGTTTGTCTTCTCCCTCCAAGTAGAGTCGTCATCCCTAAGCAGAAAGAGAAATATTTCTAATACCCCATTGAGTTCGATCCTCATGGAAGACGGTTGCTTTAGTCAAACTCCAGTTGAGTACATTCCTTAATGGTTGGAGTCTTGCTTGACCGTTTCTCTTCAGTTATTTCCTGATTTGAACTTTGGTTCCTGACAATCACAATTTTTGGATATCTTCAGGTTTTTCAATATGGATTGGGTGTGCATTTATTTTTCACTTATACTCTTCAAGAAGAATCTTTATAAAGGTCACCATTGAAGATAAGATATTTTCTCCAGCAATGTTACAACATTTTCTCAGCAATTTACACCCGGACAACAAGTGGCAGCTCTTTATTTGAGCAGCTAGTTTCGTTCTCAGGTTTTCTATTTGGACGACAAATGGCAGTCTCCTCAAGACATTTTGTCCATCCCTGGTGAACTTGTCAATATTATCAACTCATCAAATGACATCTCTTCAGGGAATCAGTCAGAGAAGTTTGTTGACGACTTTACAAGTGTTTGTCTTTATTTGAGAATTTTCACTACTTAGGTTTCACACATTTTACAGTTACAATAGGGATACTCCTCAGGAATGTATTCCCCAGTGAGTTCATCACAAGTTTAATTTCATCAAATGGCATCTCTTTCGAGAAATTTTGGTGAAGTTTATTACAATTATCTTTCTCTTTATTCGAGAAGACGTGTCTTACAAAATCAACCGGCCTTCCTCTCTTCTGAAGATCCCCGGTGAAATTTTATAATCTCCAGTAAATTATGGATTCTTGTTAAAGTCCTTTATCTCCAGTGAATTTCCAATCCCCTGTAAAGATACTCTCATAAGTATTCACCTTTCCAGGAAGAAACTAAGACCCGTTCTTGGTATACAACCTTGAGGCGTGGGGAGGTTTATTTTACCCTTTTCATGTAAAAAAAGAAACTGAGACCTGTTCATGGAACACAAACTTGAAGCATGGGGAGGTTTATTATCCTTTTGAACAATTTATTCGAATGTATTTCTTTTTATTTCCTGGCAAGTCTCGACAGAAGATTTCCAAAAAACCTCGGCAGTAGGTATTTCTTTTCATTTCCTAGCAAGTCTCAACTGAATATTTCTAGAAGACCTTGGCAGTAGGTATTTTCCTTTCATTCCCTAGCAAGTCTCGGTAGAAGATTTCCAGAAGACCTCGGCAGTAGGTACTTTCCTTTCATTCCCTGGAAAGTCTCGGCAGAAGATTTCCAGAAGACTTCGATAGAAGTAGATCTCCAGCAGACTTCAACGTACAATTTTGGCAGGAAATTGTCTAGAAGTTTTAAACAGTAGACATTGTGGAAAAAAGTTTCTCAAAAATAAGTTACAAGTCTCGGCAGTAAACTCCTCCAACTAATATCTCTTATCACTACATTTGACCTAGACAACAGGTTCTTCAAGTATATTTTCTCACCAAGTTCTTCACAACATGTTTAAAGATACCTTGTGATTGAAAATCATTAATCTTCCCTGTGGAGTCTCGCTTTTTTGAGCCTATTCTTTGTTAACCTTTTTCCCGTGTGTCGTGTCTAGTTATTCCCATGTGGCATCGTTTTCCCACAGGATCTTCGTCTTGCATTTCATATCATATCATTGCATATCATAAGCATTTGGTGGCATCTTAGGGCCAAATATTCGTGCAATGTTTGTATTTAAGTCTCTCCTATCTCGTTGAGACGAAGATTTCAATCTCCATATCTCCAGATAGAAGAAACTTAAATAGGGGCATCTGTAGCACCCTAATTTTCGACCTTAAGATCCCATCTCCTTGTGCATTTTCTTGCATGTTATCTTTTTACTTTTGTGTGCGTGTTTATTACGACTAACCAGTTTGTGCAGGTGCGGTAAAATCAAGTGTTAATCCTCATAGTAAAGCATTTCAAATTATAACCATTCTGATTTAAGGATTCTAAGATTTTTCTATCAAGCCATTGTCCTCAAGAGCCCTCATCGGTTTCAGTGGGAATATCTTGGATCAACAGCTTGCAGTTATTGTATAGCCTGAGATGATTCATGAGTGTTACGTCATTATGACTCTAATTTCATCTTGAAATCTATCATCCGGAATAAGTTTTATCAAAGTTCATGACAAAGTTCACAAGTTGGATTGAAACTCGAAATGATTCAATTTGTGCAAATTGGCTTAAAAGATAAAAGTCAAGCTCACGAGGTTTTTTTAAAAAGAAAGTCTATATTAATATATTGGAGGTTTGATCTTATTTCACCACAAGGAAATCATAATATTCAAGCTCACAAATAAATTCATACAACTCAAGTTGTCACATACCTTGGAAAGCAAAGACTCATGTTACACGAAATAGGATCTCACAAAACCGAATTCATGGTGAACTTCTATTTGACTCGTTCATGATACACTTTATGGCATTACTTTGTTTAATTCCATATTATTTTGGGATATAACCATTTGATTTCAATTAGATAAGCTTCCTTTAGCATAAAAGTGGGATTTTCGATTATTAAATAGTCAAAGTGTGGTTCCAAGTCGTGTGCTTTGGTGCATTTGTTATGGCCATTTAAATCTCAAATTCATCTAAAAGTACAGGAAAATTATACATGGTACCAACAGCCAGATTGCACCCTTTTAAGATATCAAAGTTTATTTACATAAGTGAATACAAGCTTTGGAAAACAAAAGACATAACAATCATATTATGTTATGCTACTTCTAACTTCTTCAAGATTGATATCCACCATTTCAAACATAAGAGCAATTGCTTCAAACTTTGGTGTTCGGATTCAGGCTCCCTCATAGGATACAAAGATTAATTATTCAAAAAGCCTTTCCCAAATACACATGTAATATTGTACTGGTATAATGCTAACATTAATTAAGGACTATTACTGCCACTACAAGTGATAATTATGCCAAATCTAAATAAACAACTACACTTGAGGTGCTGATAAGGCTACTTATTACATTCATGCGTGTGCGCCTCTCGCAGCGATCCACGGCAAGAGTCGGGCATATCTCGGCATGCAAACTAGCTACACCATATTTAGAGGGGGTTGGGCTCCCAACAAACCGAAAATGCAGATATCAGTTTGAGGAACCTCCTCCTTTTGACAGCTTCCATTTTCAAATATGTAGGAAGAAACGTCGAAATACCTTTGATGACCAATTCCTTTTGTTACCAAGCTAATCTGTGGTAGTACATAATAACCTGCAATTTAAATAAGAAGTTAAGGGTTTCTGTTAGTACTTTTTCTCGACAATGAACAATTTCGATTTTGGAAAGAAATCAATGAGCAATTGAAGAGCTTAGCTTTCGGGTTCTCTTCTTGGTTTTTTTATCATAACAACAGCGAGAACGCGCATTTTGCATCTTTCTACCTATTATCCAATTAAGAAAGACTTAAATCAAACCGAGTTAAGCATAACAGGGGCTTCCAACAAACCAGACATGCAGACATCCTCTTTTGAATCATCTCCCAATTCCATGTTTATAGAAGAAATATTGGAAGTACTTATGTTGTCAAGAGTTTCTTATCACCAACTCATTTTCACGATAGTGCAGTAATAGCCTGCAAGGTTACCGGCCAGAAAGTAAGTTCTTGTTAGTATGACCAGTAAAGATGCTATTATTGAAAACCGGAAACTCTTACCAAAGGATACATACTCCGTGACAAGAGCTGAAACTGGAAATGTTTTTCATACGATGTCACAACATGTGGAAATATCGCTTGCAGGCTGAACCAAGTTTCTCGAGAAGTTGGTCCTAACGAAGACTCTTCCAATTCGGGATGACGGACCTAGCATTTGAAGTTGTTGAAATTAAATCTTATTTCATTTGTAATTGTCGTGACTTAGGGTTGGTATTTGACTAGTAGTTTCGATCGAATCACGATTCTTAGAACTTTGGGCTTTAGATTTCAAGCATGATTAGTCCATAACCTGTTTGGTTGATTTCAATTTTAAATTACGCTATCATGATGTATACTTCGCTCTATTTTTCCTTTGTTATTATTTTATATGCATGTCCGAAGGAAGAACCCGTGTATAACTTCTTTAAGTTGTACACGTTGCATCTTATTTGCATCATTATTCCCCCGCTTGATCCTTGAGTTTTCAAGTCGATCAACTTAGGATTTAGTCCCTACACCTTAAGATAGGACCGGTTTCTCTTGAATCTTTCAAATTAGACAACCTTATAATACAATTCAATCACCTTATTCTCCCTACAAGAGAATTAGACGTGATTCATCTTAACAGTCGAGATATAATTCTCCTACCCCATAATAGTATCGCGAGATGTAGAATATTTTCCGCTTGAGAGAGGTATGTGGCATACTCGTCGATAACCAAGTTTTGAGCCTTTCTCTCAATGTGACGCAAAGACCATCTCCTACAAGTTGTGGTGGTTAAGTCGAGTATTCTCCCTTTAGATGACGACTCGTCTTTTCTCCTAGAACCAATCAACAAACATTATCCCCCTAGAACTTTGACCAATAGTTAATGGTTCCTCAATCCCTTTTAGGGGAACTACGAATACTCTGATTCCACTCCCATCAGAATACGTAGGTGCAAGATGCGATTTCTTGGCGAGTATACTTAGAAATAAACCCCTTAGGTCTTTCACCCTTAGCAAACAACAATAACACAATAAAACAAGAGGTTCCTGTAGAGTACTACAGATTCTTAGGATGCTAGCACCTTCCCTAAGTTTAACCAACCCCCAAACCTTAGATTCTCTAGCTTTGCATTTGCATTGCATCTTGTGGGTAATTCGATATTTTTCCCTTCCTTCGGATGAATTAAATATCGGTGGTGAACAATGAATTAAGATTCAAGTTAATCAATAGCTTGATATCCAATTCTCATCGCGAGAGGCACTAGCTTTGGAGTTAGTTAAACTTAACTCACTAAGTTGGAAGTTAACTCAGTTAGTTATTTATTAACTCGGTGGAGCAATCCCAATGCAAGTCCAAATCAAATGGTCCTCGTGCTTGGAAATAAAGTTACATGGTAGTCTTGATTCAAAGTGATGTATTGGAATAAATGCCTTGAAGTGTCTTGAAAGGTCTTCAAATGTCTAGAATATTTCATACAATGCTAGAACCAAGTGAACCCCAAAGAAGTAGTGGAAAAGTTGTTGTCATGAAAATGCAGCAAAATCTACCCATTTACATGTGGTAATCGATTACTTCATTTTTCCTAGCAAAGTGGCAATCGATTACCACAGGAAAAACTTGCCCAATTTGCTTTAAAAAAGTGATGTGGCCATGATTCTGATTTTCACCCTTTTGCTTTGATGAATGGGCACGAAAACCCTTATATTTTGCTTGTGTTGATAATGTGATGACATCATGAGGATGCAATTAATTGGGCTTAGAAAACTTGAATATTCCTGCAATGAAACCACATAGAAAAAATGCTAGTGTGTATGCCAGTGATGCGAATGCACATACTTATGCAAAAGGAAAAAGGGGAGGCTAAATTTAGGGTTACGACAGGGTCTACCTAAGTGTTTTTGGGAGGATGCGATTAACAATGCATGCCACGTTTTAAACAGGGAAATTGTAAGATGTATCCTAGAAAAGACACCCTATGAGATACTTAAGGGTAGAAACCTAATATGTCATATTTTCTAGTTTTCGATTGCAAATGCTTTATTTAGAATGACAAAAAAGATAACCTTAGCAAATTCGACGAAAAATCTGATGAAGATATTTTCTTAGGGTACTCGTCTACGAGTAAAGCCTATAGGGTCTATAATTATAGGACTTCTTGTAACGCCCCAAAGTCTGAATTTCCCATTTTTGTTGAGTCCTTTTTAATTTATTTGGATAATTGGTATTTTAATTGTGAAAGTTATGTGTTGATATGTTTAATTTCAATATTGTGCTATTTTACCGATTTGGAGAGTTTCGGGGAAAATAGAGTAAAGGGTATTTTAGACTTTTAGTATTAAGTGTTAAGTGGATTGTTGTGTGAGAGTTAATTGGTAAGTGTTTGGAAAGAAATGGAGAGGAAAGAAAATAGAACATGAGATAAGAGAGAGAAAGGAATAGATAGAAACATTAGTGGAAAAACAAGGGAAAAAAGAAGAGAGAAGAGAAAGAGGAGAAAGGAGAGGAAAACCTAGGATTTCATCAAAGATCAACATCCAAGCTTTCGATCAATCGGGTAAGGATGTGAAACTCTATTATACTGTTAATGTGTATGATTATGTATGCTGTTGATCGTTTGATGATGGATTGAGAAGAGTTTCTACTCATTTCCATCTTAGGGCAACATTAGGATTTAATCGGTAGAGCGTGGTTTTAACCGGTTAGAATCGAGAATGAATGGAGTATGATAGTCGGGTGTTATTGGGTTGAACTTACTGGGGTTGTTGGGTTTTAGAATCGGTCGGTTTGTGAGGTTTGAGTTTCGGACAGCCATGGAAGTTCTGAGTTCGCAGGCTCGCCAGGCGAACGGCAGCGAACTAAGTCAGAAGCATCCACCCTGTCTTCGTTGGCAAGTTCGCCAGGCGAATGACTATGCGAAGGTTCGCCAGGCGAGTATGCTAGCAAGTGCTAGCGAGTAATTCCAGAATAAATCCCAGTGTTCTTCGCTGGCAAGTTCGCCAGGCGAATTAGGTAGTGAAGGTTCGCCAGAGGCTTCGCCAGGCGAAGGTTGGCGAATGTAACAGCATTTTCCTATTTTCTGTGTTTTCCCTTTTCATACGGATTTCTTTGTTCAATTATGTGTAATCCTTATCGAATTGAATAGTTTTGTGTGTCGTGTGGTATGATATGTATGGGTAGCCGCAAGGCGTGAATCCTAGAATGTGGAACTTTGATTGTGAAAAATATATGCCTTATATGGAATGGTATGTGTTGAAATGAAGAGTATGTGTGTTTTATGGAGTATAAGTATATTGCGAATATGTATGCATGTAGAGTAATATTGTGAGTCATTTTGCATAAAGGCATCATGATGTACATCCTAGCGATGTTGATTCCTTGGAGAATCTGCTGAACATTTGATTCCTCGGAGAATCTTCAGAGTATTTGATTCCTTGGAGAATCTACTGAATATTCGATTCCTTGGAGAATCTGATGAATATTTGATTCCTTGGAGAATCTGCTGAATACTTGATTCCTTGGAGAATCTGCTGAATTGAGTCGGTACCGCATTTGCATCTTCATAGAGTCGTGAGTCGGTCTCTATGGGTTGCATTAGTCATCTTTATATGATGCATGGAGTGAAGTGAACATAATTCTAGATGTTTATGTGGAAATGATGAGTGTGTATAGATGTATGATTTGATGATTGTGCTTGATTGTGCGAATATGCATTGCGAGGTATATGATGAATTGTGGTGAGAATCTGAATAGTATTAATCTCATGTATGTATATAGATATATATAAATATATGTATTGACTGTTATGATATTGTTTCTCACCCTTCTGCTGTTTCTTAATGCTCTATGAGGCATTGCAGAGTAGGATTGCTGGATGTCCTTTTGTGAAGTAGGTCTTCATTATTTTTGGTCGATGGCTCTGATATGTAACATCTGGGTAGTTAGGAAGCTTTTGGTTCCTTTTGAGAGATACTTTTGCTTTGATTTCTTTTGTGATACATCTGCGTATGTATCTGATAATGGATGTTTGTACATATGAATTAACTGAATGATGTATATATGTTTACATGAATGTATTGATTCAATGTTTAGATGTTTCCTCTTTATTCTAAATATTGAGATGTGAGTTTTAGAACTATGTTCTTCAGTTGTGAATTGCCCATTGTTGCATATCCATTTGAGCAGGTGTTGTAGATGTTTGACTTCATGATAATGTGACACACCTCTTTTATATCATGTGTTAATTAAACTCTGATGAATCTTTTACCTAGTGCTTAAATGATTTAATTTTTTTTTAATTTTTTATTTATTTATTGTTATTGAGGGTATATAAAGGGGGTGTTACATTAAGTGGTATCAGAGCCAGCGTTGAGTCAGTTGTGTCTGTCTTATTGTTATGTTGGTTGAACGGTTGTTTAACCCTGTTATTTTTGGGAATCCTCAGAATATGGCTGGTCGTAACGACAATGCTATGGCTACGGCATTGGAGGCTATGGCTAGGGTGGTGCAAGGCGCACCGAATGTGAATGCGAACGATGAGTTTAGAAAGAACCAACCACCGGTATTCAAGGGGAGATTTGATCCGGACGGTGCTCAGATTTGGTTAAAGGAGATCGAGAGGATCTTTAGGGTTATGAATTGTGTTGAAGGTAACAAGGTGAGACTTGGGACTCACATGCTGAGAGAAGAAGCCGATGACTGGTGGGTCGGTATGCGGCAAGTTCTTGAAATAGACAATGAGGGAATCACTTGGAATCTTTTTCGCACCGAATTTTTGAGGAAGTATTATCCCGAGAGTGTGAAGGGAAAGAAGGAGATAGAGTTCCTGGAATTGAAACAAGGCAACATGTCTGTGACAGACTACACGGCTAAGTTCACAGAGTTAGTGAAGTTTCATCCTCACTATGATGCGGTGACGGCGGAATTTTCCAAATGTATTAAGTATGAGAATGGCTTGCGCCCTGAGATTAAGCAAGCGGTGGGTTATCAGAGGATTAGGAGATTTTCGGATTTGACCGAATGCTGTAGAATCTTTGAAGAAGATAGTAAAGCTCGTTCCACTCACTATAAGAGTTTGAATGAGAAGAGAGGGAAGCAACCGGTAAGGAGTGGACCTTACATGACGCCTGCTGATAAAGGCAAGCATAGGGAAAACTTCGATAGGAAGCCCGGAGGAGGTTCTAGTGTGATTAAATGTTTCAAGTGTGGTGTAATGGGCCACAAGTCCTTTGACTGTGGAAAATCTGTGGAGAAGTGTGCTAACTATGGGGTTCTTGGACATGCCACTTCGGATTGTAGAAGGAACGTGGTGAGATGCTACAACTGTGGCGAAGTGGGTCACATTAAGCCCAATTGTACTAAGCCGAAGCAAGCTCCAGCGGGCGG
The DNA here is from genome assembly GCA_963859935.3 of Lathyrus sativus. Lineage (NCBI taxonomy): Eukaryota > Viridiplantae > Streptophyta > Magnoliopsida > Fabales > Fabaceae > Lathyrus > Lathyrus sativus. The sequence continues at coordinate 283,300,959 of OZ012739.1, read as the reverse complement.
AAAGGTATTTGCGTTAGCCGGTGCGGGCACTACTAATGCGGATCATTTGATTAAAGGTACATGCTTTATTAATAATGTACCTTTAGTTGCTACTATTGATACTGGAGCGACTCATTCGTTCATTTCTCTTGAGTGTGCCGAACGTTTGGATTTGTGCATGGTTTCTTTGAGTGGTGGCATGGTTATTGAGACTCCCACTTCGGGGTCGGTAACTACTTCCTTGGTATGCATAAGTTGTCCTTTGACCATGTATGGTAAAGACTTCGTTATGGATTTAGTGTGTTTGTCGTTGGACGGTTTAGATGTGATTTTGGGTATGAATTGGTTGCAATATAATAAGGTTCATCTGGATTGCTATCACAAGTTGGTAAGATTTCCTTATTTGGAAGATGACGGAAGTGAGAGTTTTCTATCCACTAAAGAGTTGAAGAGACTTTTAGCGGACGAAGCTCAGTTGTTTGGTTTGTTTACGTCCTTGTCGGTAGAGAGTAAAGTGGAACTGGAGGTGTTTCCCGTAGTGCGAGAATTTCCAGAAGTGTTTCCGGGAGATATTGAGGATGTGCCGCCGGAGAGAGAGATTGAGTTTTCTATTGATCTAATTCCGGGTACTAGACCGATTTCGATGGCACTGTATCGTATGTCGGCATCGAAATTGGTAGAGTTAAAGAGGCAGTTGAATGACTTGTTGGATAAGATATTTGTAAGACCGAGTGTTTCTCCTTGGGGTGCGCCGGTATTGTTAGTAAAGAAGAAAGATGGAAGCATGCGGTTGTGTATTGATTATCGGCAGTTGAATAAAGTGACGATTAAGAATAGGTATCCGCTTCCAAGAATAGACGATTTGATGGATCAATTGGTTGGAGCTCGTGTTTTTAGTAAGATTGACTTGAGATCGGGTTATCACCAGATTCGAGTGAAAGAAGAAGATGTTTCAAAGACGGCCTTTAGGACACGATATGGTCACTATGAGTATACGGTGATGCCGTTCGGAGTTTCTAACGCGCCAGGTGTGTTCATGGAATATATGAATCGTATTTTTCATGAACAGTTAGATCGTTTTGTGGTGGTGTTCATCGACGACATCTTGATTTATTCTAAGTCTCAAGAAGAGCATGAGGGGCATTTGAGAATGGTGTTGCAGATTTTGAAAGAGAAGCAATTGTATGCCAAGTTGTCGAAGTGCGAGTTTTGGTTATCGGAGGTGAGTTTTCTTGGACATATTATTTCTGGAAATGGTATTAGTGTTGACCCATCCAAGATTGATGCGGTAGTGCAGTGGGAAGCTCCTAAGTCAGTTATGGAGATTCGAAGCTTTTTGGGATTAGTCGTTTATTATCGAAGGTTTATTGAAGGATTTTCGAAGTTGGCACTTCCGTTAACTCAATTGACTTGTAAGGGAAAGGCTTTTATTTGGGATATTGATTGTGAGGAGCGTTTTGTCGAGCTTAAGAGAAGGTTGACAACGGCACCGGTTTTGATTTTACCGAATCCGACAGAGTCATTTGTGGTTTATTGTGACGCTTCTTTATCTGGTTTAGGTGGTGTTTTAATACAAGATGGGAAAGTTGTGGCTTATGCTTCAAGACAATTGAGAGTGCATGAGAAGAACTACCCTACGCATGATTTGGAGTTAGCAGCCGTGGTGTTCGTTTTGAAAATTTGGAGGCATTATCTTTATGGAGCAAGATTTGAGGTTTTTAGCGACCACAAGAGTTTGAAATATTTATTTGACCAGAAAGAGTTGAACATGAGACAAAGGAGATGGCTAGAGTTTTTGAAAGACTACGATTTTGGTTTGAATTACCATCCGGGTAAGGCGAATGTAGTAGCCGATGCTTTAAGTCGAAATTTGGTTCATATGTCAACGTTGATGATAAGAGAATGGGAATTGTTAGTTTTAGAGATTTGAGTTTGGTTTGTGAAGTGACGCCGAGAAGTGTGAGACTTGGTATGCTTCATATTACGAATGATTTTCTTGCGACCGTTTGTAAAAAACAAAAATTGGATTTAAAGTTCGTTGATTTGATGATGAATGAGAATGAAGATTTCAAGGTTGATGAATTTGGTGTTTTGAGATTCCATGGTCGTATTTGCATTTTCGACGATGTGGAGTTGAAGAAGATGATATTGGAAGAAGGTCATCGGAGTAACTTGAGTATTCATCCGGGAGTGAATAAGATGTACCAAGATTTGAAGAAGGTCTTTTGGTGGTCCAGACTAAAGCGAGATGTTGCTCATTTTGTGTATTCGTGTTTGACGTGTCAAAAGTCGAAGGTGGAACATCAGAAACCTAGTGGATTGATGCAACCGTTGGATATTCCGGAATGGAAATGGGATAGCATATCAATGGATTTTGTTACGGGATTGCCGAATACGCAAAGAAGTCATAATGCTATTTGGGTGATCGTTGATAGACTTACTAAATCTGCTCACTTCATTCCGATTGATATCAGTTATCCTTTGGAGAAATTGGCCGAGATTTATATTCGTGTGGTTGTAAAGTTGCACGGAGTTCCTAAGAGTATTGTGTCAGATAGAGATCCTAGATTCACTTCAAGATTTTGGGAAAGTTTGCAAGGTGCCTTGGGTTCTAAGTTGAGGTTGAGTTCGGCTTACCATCCGCAGACGGACGGTCAAACCGAGAGGACAATTCAGTCGTTAGAAGATTTGTTGCGCGCTTGTGTGCTGGAACAAGGTGGTGCTTGGGATGGTTATTTGGCGTTGATTGAATTCACTTATAATAACCGTTTTCATTTGAGCATTGGTATGGCACCATTCGAGGCTTTATACGGTCGGAGATGTCGAACACCTTTGTGTTGGCATGAGACGGGTGAGAGGTCGGTAGTTGGACCGGAGATGGTATAACAGACGACGGAAAAGGTGAAGTTTATTCGGGAAAAGATGAGAGCTTCTCAGAGTAGGCAGAAGAGTTACCATGATAAGAGGAGGAAGGACCTTGAGTTTCAAGAAGGCGACCATGTCTTTTTGAGAGTTACACCGGTTACGGGAGTGGGTCGTGCCTTGAAGTTGAAAAAGTTGACTTCTCGTTTTATTGGTCCGTATCAGATTATTGCACGTGTGGGTGTTATGGCGTATCATGTGGGGTTGCCTCCGAACCTTTCAAATTTGCATGATGTGTTCCATGTTTTGCAACTTCGGAAGTATGTTCCGGATCCGTCACATGTTATTCCTATGGACGAAGTTGAAGTAAGAGATAACCTTACGGTTGAGGTTTTACCGATTAGTATTTTGGATCGTGAAGTTAAGAAGCTAAGGGGCAACGATATTGCACTTGTGAAAGTAGCCTGGGGAGGTGCTGCAGAAGGCAATATGACTTGGGAATTGGAGAACAAGATGCGAGAGTCGCATCCAGAGTTGTTTGAATCAGGTAATATTTTCGAGGACGAAAATTTCTAAAGTGAGGGAGAGTTGTAACGCCCCAAAGTCTGAATTTCCCATTTTTGTTGAGTCCTTTTTAATTCATTTGGATAATTCGTATTTTAATTGTGAAATTTATGTGTTGATATGTTTAATTTCAATATTGTGCTATTTTACCGATTTGGAGAGTTTCGGGGAAAATAGAGTAAAGGGTATTTTAGACTTTTAGTATTAAGTGTTAAGTGGATTGTTGTGTGAGAGTTAATTGGTAAGTGTTTGGAAAGAAATGGAGAGGAAAGAAAATAGAACATGAGATAAGAGAGAGAAAGGAATAGATAGAAACATTAGTGGAAAAACAAGGGAAAGAAAGAAGACAGAAGAGAAAGAGGAGAAAGGAGAGGAAAACCTAGGATTTCATCAAAGATCAACATCCAAGCTTTCGATCAATCGGGTAAGGGTGTGAAACTCTATTATACTGTTAATGTGTATGATTATGTATGTTGTTGATCGTTTGATGATGGATTGAGAAGGGTTTCTACTCATTTCCATCTTAGGGCAACATTAGGATTTAATCGGTAGAATGTGGTTTTAACCGGTTAGAATCGAGAATGAATGGAGTATGATAGTCGGGTGTTATTGGGTTGAACTTACTGGGGTTGTTGGGTTTTAGAATCGGTCGGTTTGTGAGGTTTGAGTTTTGGACAGCCATGGAAGTTCTGAGTTCGCAGGCTCGCCAGGTGAACGGCAGCGAAGCTTCGCCGGGCGAAGCCCAGCGAACGGCAGCGAACTAAGTCAGAAGCATCCACCCTGTCTTCGTTGGAAAGTTTGCCAGGCGAATGACTATGCGAAGGTTCGCCAGGCGAGTATGCTAGCGAGTGCTAGCGAGTAATTCCAGAATAAATCCCAGTGTTCTTCGCTGGCAAGTTCGCCAGGCGAATTAGGTAGCGAAGGTTCGCCAGAGGCTTCGCCAGGCGAAGGTTGGCGAATGTAACAGCATTTTCCTATTTTCTGTGTTTTCCCTTTTCATACGGATTTCTTTGTTCAATTATGTGTAATCCTTATCGAATTGAATAGTTTTGTGTGTCGTGTGGTATGATATGTATGGGTAGCCGCAAGGCGTGAATCCTAGAATGTGGAACTTTGATTGTGAAAAATATATGCCTTATATGGAATGGTATGTGTTGAAATGAAGAGTATGTGTGTTTTATGGAGTATAAGTATATTGCGAATATGTATGCATGTAGAGTAATATTGTGAGTCATTTTGCATAAAGTCATCATGATGTACATCCTAGCGATGTTGATTCCTTGGAGAATCTGCTGAACATTTGATTCCTCGGAGAATCTGCAGAGTATTTGATTCCTTGGAGAATCTGCTGAATATTCGATTCCTTGGAGAATCTGATGAATATTTGATTCCTTAGAGAATCTGCTGAATACTAGATTCCTTGGAGAATCTGCTGAATTGAGTCGGTACCGCATTTGCATCTTCATAGAGTCGTGAGTCGGTCTCTATGGGTTGCATTAGTCATCTTTATATGATGCATGGAGTGAAGTGAACATAATTCTAGATGTTTATGTGGAAATGATGAGTGTGTATAGATGTATGATTTGATGATTGTGCTTGATTGTGCGAATATGCATTGCGAGGTATATGATGAATTGTGGTGAGAATCTGAATAGTATTAATCTCATGTATGTATATAGATATATATAAATATATGTATTGACTGTTATGATATTGTTTCTCACCCTTCTGCTGTTTCTTAATGCTCTATGAGGCATTGCAGAGTAGGATTGCTGGATGTCCTTTTGTGAAGCAGGTCTTCATTATTTTTGGTCGATGGCTCTGATATGTAACATCTGGGTAGTTAGGAAGCTTTTGGTTCCTTTTGAGAGATACTTTTGCTTTGATTTCTTTTGTGATACATCTGCGTATGTATCTGATAATGGATGTTTGTACATATGAATTAACTGAATGATGTATATATGTTTACATGAATGTATTGATTCAATGTTTAGATGTTTCCGCTTTATTCTAAATATTGAGATGTGAGTTTTAGAACTATGTTCTTCAGTTGTGAATTGCCCATTGTTGCATATCCATTTGAGCAGGTGTTGTAGATGTTTGACTTCATGATAATGTGACACACCTCTTTTATATCATGTATTAATTAAACTCTGATGAATCTTTTACCTAGTGCTTAAATGATTTAATTTTTTTTTTTAATTTTTTATTTATTTATTGTTATTGAGGGTATATAAAGGGGGTGTTACACTTCTTCTATAGAAGAGTCAATTCGTGTTTCTTTTGATGAGTCCTCACCCCAAAAGTCGAGGAAGGGTATTATTCTAATGTTTCAAGTATTATAACGAAAAGATCGATTGACAACGAAAGTTCAAAAATGGATCTTGATCTGAAAATAAAGGATAAAGACATTACGGAAGATAAAGAGGAAAGCATACATGAGGATGAAAAATAAGAGACCTTGAACTGAATACCTAAAGATTGGACAACTGTAAAGGATCATTCGTTAGATCAAATCCTTGGAGACATCAAAAGTGAGTAAGTACTAGGTCACTAGTTAACAATTTTTGTAAGTACTCTGCTTTCATTTCTCATATTGAACCTAAATCCATATTCGATTCCTTACTTGACAAGGGATGGTTACTTTATATACAAAAGGAACTAATCCAATTTAAAAGAAATGACGTTTAGGACCTTATTCCGCGTCTGATTGATAAAATTGTCATAGGCACAAGATGGATATTTAGGAACAATATGGATGAAATGGAATAATTTCGAGAAATAAACCTAGGTTAGTGGAAAAGGATATAATCAAGATAAAATGATTATGAGAAGACTTATGCTCCTATAGCCCGCCTAGAAGCGATTAGACTCCTTTTGGCATTCGCCTGCTACCTGGACTTTAAGCTTTATCAGATGGACGTTAAGTCTGCTTTTCTAAATGGACATATAAATGAAGAGGTGTATGTCTCAAAACCTATGGGTTTTAAGGATCATGATTATCCTAATCATGTTTTTAAGTTGAAATGAGCTCTCTATGGTCTCAAACAAGCTCATAGAGCTTGGCATATGAGATTGAGTGGATTTTTTAATCAAACAAGGATTCAATCGTGGGAAAGTTAACACCATTTTTTTATAAGACATAAGGGAAAGCATATTCTTTTAGTGCAAATTTATGTATATGATATTATATTTGGGTCTACCAATGAATCTCTTTGTCGAGAATTTGCTAGTTTGATGTAGGGGGAGTTTGAAATTTCATTTATGGGAGAGTTAACATGCTTCCTAGGATTGAAAATTAGGCAAGGTGAAGAAGATACTTTCATCAATCAAATGAAGTATTGTCTATATCTTCTCATGAAGTTTGAGATGAAAGATTATGTTTAGTGTTTGCATGTGTGATAGATACCAAGCATCACCTAAGGATTCCCACTTTAAGATTGGTAAACGTATTTTGAGGTATCTTAACGGAACCTCCAATCACGGTCTTTGGTATCCTAAAGGAAGTCCTTGTAGCTTAGTAGGATATTATGATTCTGGTTTTGCAGGGTGCAAGTCGGGTAGAAAGAGTACTAGTGGTACTTGTCACTTATTTGAAAGTTGCTTAGTTTCTTGGCATAGTAAGAAACAACATGGTGTTGCTCTTTCAACCACTGAGGCTAAATATGTAGCTGCCGATAGTCGTTGTGCACTAGTCTTATAGCTTAAGCAAAAATTATTGGAGTATGGTTTAAAACTTGGTTGCATTCCAATTAAGTGCGATAGTACTAGTGCTATAAGTCTTACTAATAATCTAGTACTACACTCACATACTAAACACATTGAGATCTGACACAATTTCTTAAGATATCATGTGGATAAATGAGGTGTTGTTTTTTAGTACATTAACACCAAAAGTAATCTAGCTGAAGTTTTTACAAAACCATTGTCATCGGAATCGTTCCACGAGATTTATAGGGACTTGGGAGTCCTAGACTCTTCTTTAAGTAAAACGAGGATTTGGTTTTTAGTTTTGTTTGTTATATATATATATATATATATATATATATATATATATATATATATATATATATATATATATATATATATATATATATATATATATATATATATATATATATATATATATATATATATATATATATATATATATATATATATATATTATTTTTTTTTATTTCACTGACAATCTTTGTAGAAAACTGTAGCTTTTACCAACCTACAATGGGATGTTTCTAACCCTTGTATTATTCAACGTATTTGTTCTAGAGTTATGCGTTGGTTTGCTTATTTCCTTCATATCTCACTCACTCATCTCTAGGTTATGACTTTGATTGCTCTCACTTACATTTAAGTCTTTTGAATGCGTATTTCTAATTATGTGCATTAGAATTTTGATTACTTGTTCATGCATTATTTATGATTGTTAGTTCATACCTTGATTTACATGTTTGATCACTTAATTGTTAGTTGTTGAATGCTTGTGTTGCATTTCTATTTGCGTTATGTTGCTTATGACATGTCTATCTTCATTTTATATGTGATCATGGCTGTTGTATATGCTTCTTAAAGAAGGGGAATATTGGTAGATACACCAAAGAAGATGCTAGAGTGAGGGACAGTAAGAGACTCATGGACTCTCCATGGAAAGCTTCTTGTATGAGCGAAACTCCACGAAAAATACCTTCTATTGTGCATCTCAAGATGAAATATTATAACTCTAGAGACGAAGTGATGACAAAGTGTGCAAGCTTTTAGGGAGCTTGGTGCTTCCACAAATCTCTATACAGAAACCTAGATTCGGTTATCGTTCAGGAAAAGGAAGATGAAGAAGGTCAATTCTTATAAACAACGCCCCTTAGATGTCAACATTTCAAAATGTGATGCATATCTAGAGTAAGATATGTCCTAGAAATAGTGTGTCTTAGAGAGACCTTTCATAGTCAAAGCCAAGATGAGGATCCAAATCCTGTCCCATACGTCAACTTCATGTACATCCAACTCTAAGACAATCCAGCATGTAACGTGTGAATTATGGAAATATCCATAACTCCATGAAAGATAGACTCGTTAAATACCTCAAGGGCAACAGAGATTTGTTTTCATGCTCCCCCAGTGTAGCATGCCAATAGCTAAACATATATCATTCTTCAAGTACATCACACAAAGAAGATTGTGTCAATCCCCATAAAAATATGAATCCACCATGAGTACCATGGCCAGGCTTATACAAGAAAACTTTTGTCGTAATTGTACTACACATAATGGTTATCCAATGTGGTGTTGGTCAAGAAGGACACTGGTAAATAGAGCATGTGCGTCGACTATACAGACCTAAACATAGTGTGCCCTAAATTTTGTATCCCCTTTCCAACATATACACATTGGTGGGGAATTCATCCTGGTACAAGTTATTGTTCTTCATGGACGCCTAATTATAGTACAAGTTGATCTTCAATTATGAGATGGACCATAATAAGACAATGTTTATGGCATAACGTACTAGATAAATGTACAACGACATGTCATTTGGTTTAAAAAATGCAAGTGCAACACGTTAGAAGTCTACATGGATGACATGATAGTAAATTTTGGAGAGGAAAATCTACATGAAATCAACTTTACCACCAATTACGCCAATTCAGCATGAGGTGAATTTGAATAATTGTATGTTTGGGATCAAGGTTGACAAATTCCTTGGATTTAACCTCACTAAAAAGGGGGATTGAAGCTAACCCAAATAAATGTGATTTCATCATCAAGATGGAGACTCCATCCACAAGAGATTATGTAACATCATACAATTATTTAGAAGTTATTACACATTGTTAATCATAATAATATTCATAGGGGTCCTCTAGAATTTGAACTGATAAGAACACATTATAGAGAAAATAATAAAATATATAACTAGAGTTACAAGATTAACAATCCACTTTTAAAACCTAATACATAATATCTAATTGTCTATCTTTGATTCTTGAGTTTCTTTGTATTGTCGATCCCTAAATCCTGTTCCTAAATAAAAATAATAAATAACATGGGGTGAGAACCAATTTCTCAATGAATTTCCTATTTGGAACCTCAATTTTTTCACTTCAAACTTATTGAAGTCTTGAATCATTGTTCACGCATGCACACATGCGCACGTCAGTATAATTGTTTACTAATTCTAATGAAGAATGAAAATAAGTGAATCTTCATAAATCAAATAGAACTTGTATTTTTTTACAAGGTTGTTTTTTAGGTTCGCCCCATATGGCATAGGCAAACTGAACATTAAACTTGACTGTTTTTTTTGAAGTATTTACATTTTTTATTTTGAAATTGTCTCTAATGTTTGGCACATGTCAATGTGTTACTACACTTAATTATATATATATTTTTAGGTAAAATATTTTTTTGGGTTATTTATCTTTACTTCAGGATTCATTTTGGCTCCTTCGTTTTAAAAGAGGTCAAGTTGATCCTTTAATTGTTTAAATAGTGTCACAGAAGTCCTTTCCGTCCATTTGACTTACACGAAATTTGTTTACGTATGTGTAGTAGTTGACGTGGCTTTGATATATCATCTTCATTGTTCCATCCTGAGGGTTCCTCATTTGACAAAGGTTTACATTAAAATTAATCGTGGAAATTGAAGTAACCATCAATAATGAATTCAGGGTGTTGATCAAACCAATCTAATTAGAAGAGCTTTGTAAATTTTGATTCTAATTAATACACAGACTCAAATCTCTGAATGGAAACCCATATGTCATTGTGGAGACATGGATGTTCTTTGTGGGGTATCCATTGTTACGAACTTTGGAAAACAATTTTGGGGATGTCGACATTTTAAGGTAAGAATGAATTTGAAAGTCTTCTTCTTCGTAGTGTATTCTGATATAGACCATTTTTCATATTCTACGCAAGTTGGTTGTGGATTTTTTTTATTGGTTCTACGAGGATGTGGTAGATGAGAAAGGCCAATTTATGAAGAAGTAAAAAAGTAGGTTGGAGAAGCTAGCAAACAAATTTAATGCAACAAAAATGGAGGTAGAGAATCTTAAGGCTAAAAATGAGGGACTGAAGTTACAATTTAGGGAACTAAAAATTCAAATGAAGAAGATTGTGAAATGGGAAAAATTTTGGAAGAGCATGTTCTGTATTGTTTTATGTGTGTTGGTATTTAGGATGTTGTAATAAATCTATGAGATTGAATTAGTTGAAATTTGTTTGTATCAGTTTAAATGGCATAATGTTTTAAGCTTGTATTAGTTAATGTAAGAACAACACTGGTTAATGTTAACATTTAAAAGTTGCAGAAAAATCATGTCAAACATACCTCTAGTTAACAATGGTGTCTTCAATTTCACCTTCAAGCAACATTTTTGCCTACTATGGTAATCAATGCACTCGTCAATGGCTCTTCCAGAGTTCCTTCAAATGTGCTCTGCATGTGGATTTTGAAGAAAAACTCTTCACTTTCTTTTTTAGGTAGCCTACCTTCGACATTAGCGACATATGTGTGTCACTTGTACACTTAAATTGACTTTGACTAACGAGACAAATGAAAAGGACTAACGTGACATTATTTAAACAATTAAATGATTAATTTGGTCTCTTTTAAAATTAAAAGACCAAAATAAATCTCGAAATAAAGTTAAAAAATAAAAAATTGTATTTTATCTTTCTTTTTTAATTATTATCAATAGTGATGTATCTATTGTAAAATATCATCGTAAAAGCTTCATAGTTACCAATTTTGCAACCATTTGAGTTTAAATAATTCATTTACATCCATCAATTTATTGGTTTTCAATTAAAAGATACGATGAAAAAAACAAAGCATAAAAATTGACTTGGGTGGACTTGCAAGCATAATTTGGATTTTTTATGAATTATCATGAGGGTCCTTTGTTTTAAATTTAAGAAAAAAAAAATTTTTGTATTTTTAAAAATGGATTTTGTAAAATCGTTTTTAAAAATATTATAATTTTTTTTATATTCATTTTTTTTTAAATTGTAAGATTAAATTCAACATCGTAGAGCTTAAATATATATTATTGAAGATCAAAGCATAGTCGAAATTATAATATTTTAAAAAATTATATCTCAAAAATAATTTTTATGAAAAGTTATTTGAAATACCTTTAAAATTAAGTGAATTTTTAAAATTTTGATATCCAAAATTTTTCTCAATAAAATGATAAAATATCTAAAATAACATTTTAAGAATAACTATTCAAACTAAATTTTTATTTGAAACTTTTATAAAAAATTTATTTGTAAATTTTTTTTTCACAAAATTATACTACACTATAAAAATCATTTCAAAAAAAAGTCAAAATAAACTGCCCCTAAATTGGATAGATATTTAATTTATCCTTCAAACTAGAGAACCTATTGCAAACACAAATCTCACTTTCAATGTTCCTATAGTGCCATAGTCATTTTCAGAATCCAACCTATTTAACTCCTTGTATTTTGATGTGGCATATTGTAGTGATGATCATATAATAAATTAGAGTTATACTATATTTGCTATATGTCACAATCAATATCCAATCTTTTTGCATTATATTCTCAATAAAAAACAGAAAGCGATGATTTCAAGTGCAAAAACTTGTCTAATCTTATTGAGGTATTAACTTTGCTATATGAGTTTATAATTCATGTCCAAGCCAAATCTGAAGAGAGTTAACCAAAAACATTCATATGGAACACAATAACTCAACAAAAAAAAAACAATTCCAAAATCAAAAACTTTACATGTCTATCAATTTATATGATATTTCAGAAGCACTTCTCAGAAGTATTTTAGAATATCTTAACTTGTTGCTGGTTTCCACTTCTCATCATTGCACAGAACTCGTCATAGTTGATTCTACCATCCTGTGGAACCACAAAACTGAGGATTAAACTATTGAAATTGAAGAGAAACGTGTAATGACTCATAATAAAATAGTCTTACATGATCTGTGTCAACTTCAGATATGATAGTATCAACTTCAGATATGATTTCCTTGATTGTGGCATCATCTCCCATTCCATATTCTTTCATGGCAGTTTCCAGTTCATCTCTTGTAATAAACCTACGTTGAGATCAATTAGACTCTTCATCAATATGAATGAGTCTTTGGTGACAGACAACATACACACAACATGACACTGACACATTGACACCGGTAAATGTAATCACAAGTGTCGGTGTCCTGTCAGTGCTGACACGGACACTCTGACACCCATTTTTTCAAAGATGTCGGTGCTACATAGTCGGTGAGGTCGGAACATTGACATAGGCAACATAGTCAAGCACGAGATCTAAGTAGTAACGATTGGCTTGTGAAAGATCATAAAACTCATATCGTTAGAATGACACGTAAGATTTTACCTAAGGGGAAAATGTTAAATTCATATATATTTATATAGACACACACACAAAAACATGAAAATTATAATTCAGACCTGGAAAAAAAAAAGGCCCAACACGTTTTTTTATGATCATGCTTCAAAAAGCTCGATCTTGACCTTACTGTAATTTTTGTCTGATCATAACACTCTCGGGCATCCTTGACAGATAAGATCAAACGATCTTACAATTCAGCACTTGATCTTGACTAGACTGAACATAGGTAAAAACTAATGTAGAAAGTAATTACAATGGAGAAGAATAAAAAATGAAGAACTTACCCGCTGCTGTCTTTATCAAAATATTGGAAGGCCTTGGAAAGATGATCATCTCTTTCTAACTTGTGTCTGTGCATTGTAGCAGTGATGAACTCAATGCAATCAATTGTGCCATTTCCATCTACATCAGCCTACATTTTATGCCAGGGAATGCATGTTAAGAAAGCTTTCGAAAAGAACGAAAGAAAATATAGTGGACAAAACTTAAGAATTGCTTACAGCTTCCATAAGTTGCTTAACTTCAGCTTCTGATAGCTTTGAGCCAAGTCTTTGCAATCCTGCTTTAAGTTCTTCATAGGTGATTGTACCACTGTTGTCTGTGTCCATATTCGTAAACATCGACTTCAAACCTCGGATCTCGTCTTCCGACATATTCTCAGCAATGACCTTAAAGAATATTATAAAAGTTTATGTTAAAAGTGCTTAATTAGTATGTTAGTCCAAACAGGGCCTAAGAGGAATACCTTCAATGCAAGTTTCTTTAGTTTATTCATAGCTCGGAATTGCTTCATTCGAGAAAGAACCGCACTGTCTATTGGTTTATCAGAAGCATTTCCATCTTTAATCCATGGATGCTCTAATCATTCATGCAACATATGAATCAGTTAGCGAAGAAAATAAAATCAACTAACCAAGAAAATTCATATGAGAATTTACACACCTAGAACCTGCGCGGAAGTGATGCGTTTCTTCGGATCCTGTATAAGCATTTTGCGAACAAGATCCTTGGCGCTGTTTGATATTTTAGGCCACGGTTCACTTTCAAAGTCGATATGACCTTCTAATATCGCATCAAATATTCCCTTTTCGGTTTCTGTAGAAAAATATGTGATCAAAATATCAGACAAGCCTGAAAAACAAGATTTAAATTTTAAGTTGTTCTATTGTATGAAATTCATAATCATAGTTTTACTTACCAGCCCAAAATGGAGGAACACCACTAAGTAAGATATATAGTATTACTCCTGCACTCCATATATCTATTTCCTTTCCGCATCTGCGTCGAAGAACTTCTGGAGCAACGTAATAAGCACTTCCAACTATATCGCGATATACCTTTCCTGCAAAGCATTAATTTCGAGAAATTTAGGTACATAATGTTACTTTTATTTACATAATCAGTAAATAGTATCTGGTTGTCTGCAAATCCTATTTCAACTGACACCGATATTATTAGGTCGGACACAAACCAAGTTCGAACGCTGGACCTCACACTTGTGTGTGAGTTTTTAGCAGTTGTTACCGCTTCGTCTACATATTAACCAAGAAAAAGTCTGATTAATCCTTCATAAATGCAAGATGGCCCATCACATTTAAGGTGTAAATTTCCATATCCATACTAATATTAATATAGTTCATTGGTGTTCATAGTTCAGATTTGATATAAAAGATGTCATAATTTCATACACATGGGGAGAACAAAAAAATGATATGAAGCTACTGTTAAATTAACTGGCAGAAGTTAATTCCAACTTAAATCCAAACCAGCTTCTGACCAAACAAAGCTACCAATAACAAATATAGCTAACAAATCAACCAGAACTAAAATATCTCGTGCAACTGCATAGACTAATCCGTCATACATATCGATCCGGGATTCCAAGCCAGGTTCATACAAAACAAAGCTACTAATAACAAATATGGTCAACAAATCTACCAGAACTAAGGTATCTCGTGCAACTGCATAGACTAATCCGTCATACGTATCGGTCAGGGATCGATAGAATCCCTGACCAAATCGTAAGAAACATAACTAACTGCAAGAGGATAATCCAAAACCAAAAAAGACAAATGAATGGATAAAAAAACTTTACCTTCTTCAATAAAAACAGACAAACCAAAATCAGTAGCCTTAAGAAGAGCACTTTCATCTTTACTAGACAACAAGAAATTCTCTGGCTTCAGATCCCTATGCATAACCCCCATAAAATGACAAATATGAACAACATTAACAATCTGTCTACATATAATAGCAGCAGCTTTTTCACTATAATGTCCTTTAGCAATAATCCTATCAAAAAGTTCACCACCAGCACAAAGTTCCATAACAACATGAACTGAATTCTTATCCTCATAAGCTCCTTTAAACTCAACAATATTTGGTTGACCACTCAAATGCTGCATAATCTGAATCTCTCTCTTTATATCTTCTCTATCAGATTTGCTCACAAGCTTCCGCTTCGAAATTGACTTACAAGCGTAAAGCAGCCTAGTTGAATTCTCAGTACATAGATATGTTACTCCAAATTGCCCTCTACCCAGTTCTTTTCCAAGTGTGTAGAACTCTCTCACATCTTCAAAACCTTTTCCTAGAATTGTGTTTGTTTCTTGCTTAATCAAAGGTTTTGGACTTGGAGCAGAAACTGATGATGGCTTCAATGGTATCTGAGGAATCATATGAGATGATGCAGATTGTTTTTCAGGTTGATGAGGTGTTCTTGAATGGTTGACTTGTTCATGGTTGTTCCTATGATTGTGTTGACCAGAAGATTCAGCATATCTATAACCATTGTTGTGTTCTTGTTCTGAATCTTTATCTTTACTTAGTAAACAACCCATTTTTTCAGAATCTCAAATTCAACTCTTGTAACTAAGAGCCAACAAAAAAAAAGTGATTTTTTTAATGACTGTTTGAGATTGATTAAGTCAAAAACATAAGCTTTTGATCAGAATCTATGAAAAAAATGAAAAATGAAATGACCCTGATGAGGATTTTGAAGAAATGTGTGCAGAGAATGTGGAAAATGAAAAGAGAAAAGACAAAGTTTGATAGTTTGATGAAGAAATGTAAAAGCTATTAATATTATCGTTAGTATTACTATTATTATTATTATTATTATTATTATTGTAAAGTTAAAGACTTGAATGAAAGAGTGTGAAAGAGTTAAATGATGATTTAAAAAATGGTAAGTGTAGTTAGTTGTAAATGAGATAGAATAATAATTGTGATTGACCAAAAAAACAAAAACAATACAATGCTAGAAAAAGATTCAAAAATAAAAAAGAAGGTTTTTGATGGAAGTTATGTATTTTATTTTTAAGAAACTTTGTGAGTAAGTAATATTTCAATGTTTCTATATATTTTTTTAAAAAAAAATCAAATTTTGTTAAAATATTCATAAATTAAATTTTATTTTCTTTTTAAAAGTGATATTAATTCTTTTTTATTAATAAAAAATTAATATAATATATTGAAACTTCAGAAAACAAATTGTATATTAATCATCTTCGTTATGTTTATGGATAATTAATTACTGTCACCAATTTAAATGACTTATTTGTTTGTAAGAAAAAAATGATAAAAATGATCGATTTTTATTTTTTGAAATAAAAGATTATATATTTCAAAAACCAACACTATACATGGCGATCGCTAAGATCCAGCCGGACAAAAAAGACGGAAAAAAAATAAATCACATCAAGTATTTTGCTATATGGGTCATATACTTAAGATTTTGCCACCCTCTATACACAATACAATCTATAACGTTTCTAGTAATATTCGTGGCATCTCTATTGTTGTCAAAGATCACCACATTCCTATAGTGTCAAACTCCATATATAGTCTCTATAGTAGCCATCTTAAGGATACCAGCTCTCCCACCTTTACCTTTAGTGTTTCGCAAAATCCAACCAAGTTCTTCCTTCCAATCAAGTGGCTGATGACTAATGTCCATCCAATTAAGCACTTGTTGCCAAATATTCTTCAAAATTCTACGATCAAATGATAAATGATCTTGGGTTTGATTCTCTACTCTACAAATGTTGCACACACTGTTATGAATCAGCCTCATCTTCATTATCCTCGATTTTATTGTCAACCGGCCATGACAAGCTAGCCAACAAGTGACCACTACGCGCGGACGAGCATAGTTATTCCTTATCAAATGTTTCTAATATACACTATTGGTATTATCCATCAATTGATAGTACAATTTGCTCATTGAGAATTTCTTTTTTAACATCATGTCGTGTCAAACCTGCTGGACCTGATTCACAAGATCCTGCTGCTCATGATAATTTTCAGTATCCATGAACTATTATTTCTTATTGTTGTGGTCATCACATTCTCCTTTTTTAAGTAGTACACATGAATCCACTTTACCCACAAATTATCTAACTTCATACATATATTCCACAAACACTTCAATAAAGTAACAGTATTCCACATCTCTAAGTTAATCACATCTAATCCACCTTGGGCAATAGGTCTGCAAACATTATTCCATGCCACAGGGATTTTTCTCTTGATATCAGCTTGGTCAGTCCAAATGAATGTTCTACAAATAGCATCAATCTTATGCAGAACCATTTTTGGAATTGGGAGACAACTCATCCAGTACTGAGCAATTGCCAAAGAAATGCTTTTCACCAGCTGAATCCTACCTGCTATGTTGAGCAATTTAGATGACCAATGTTGACTTATACCCACAATCCTATCCACCATTGGCAAGTAATGATTTAGGCTAAGCTTCTTGCAAGAAAGGGGAATGCCAAGATATCTAACAGGAAGCTCACCTTCTACAAAACAAAAAATATGCTTCACTTCTTAGATGGTTGTAGAATCCATGCCACCAAAAAAGATCCTGCATTTATTTGGGTTGATGCTAAGGCCAGTTGAATCAAAAAACACATTGAAAGTTGCTAAGATCAATTCTACATACTTTTTTATCACCTATACTAAAAAGAAGCACATCATCAGCAAATGACAAATGAGTAATGCCAAGCTTCTCATACTTGTTGTGATGATTAAAATTGGGATTCAGTTGTATCTTATTCATAATTATATTCATATACTTCATCATGATAACAAAAAACAAGGGGGATATGGGGTCCCCTTGTCTAATTCCTCTCCTAGCCTACAAGATCTCAGTGTACTCATCATTTATATTGAACCTGTAAATGACAGTAGTAGTCACTATCATGATCCACCCAATGAACTTCTTTGGCAAACCTATTTCATCTAATATGCACTTTAATGCTTTCCAATCTACCATATCATAGGCTTTTTGAAAATCCAGTTGCAACATACACCTAGGGGTCCCACCCTTTCTAGTATAGCCCTTCATCGATTCAAAAGCAAGCAAGATGTGGTTGTGAATAACCTGACCAGGAACAAAAGTTGCTTGGCTTTTGTGAATGACATCCTGCAGAAACTTGCCCAGTCTATTTGTCAGAATTTTTGAGATGACCTTATAAAAAGTGGTACAGCCAGCTATAGGTCTAAAATCTTTAATAGTCTTAGCATTTTCATTCTTGGGGATAAGAGTTACTACTATACTATTAAAGACTTTGTACAAGTTACCTTTCTCAAAGAATTCATGAACAGCAGCCACAACATCTTTCTTAGTTATGTACCATCTTGCCTTAAAGAACATGGCCCCATAACCATCAATGCCATGAGCTTTCATATCCCTTATACCCCTCAAAGCTCTCAAAATTTCCTCCTTAGTAACTTTAGCAGTTAGAGACTCACTTTGCTCCCTAGTAAACTGTTTACCACCCCTCATGGGCTCTATGTCAACATGTTGTATAGAAGTAGCAACTTTTCCCATAAGGTTTCCATAGTAATTCATCCATTCATTATGAATATCCTGCTTCTCGGTAAGAATTTCTCCATCAACATTTTGTAACATAATCGTGCTCCTATATGATGTTTGGTTTTGATGGTTGCATAGTAATAAGCATTGTTACCATCTCCCATTCTCAACCAGTCAATTTTTTCTCTTTGCATAAGGATGTTTTCCTTAACTTCATTCCACTGAATAACATTATATGTGCAGGATTTCACCTTACCAATGATTGTATTGTACATTCTATTCTGCAAAAGGTCATTTTGAGCTTTCTCTAGCTCCAATCTAGATTTCTCAACCTGTTGTTTAACATTAGACATGGACCTGCCAAATTTAACCAGATCAGGCTTCAGTCTTTGGAGTTTCTGCCATAGAATATACATTGGACTTCCCCCTATAGGTTTACTCTAGCTAACACTCACAATATTCTCAAAGCCAATCATATCCATAATACAATTGTAAAACTTAAACCTCTTGTTATTTGCCTTCATCTGAACCTTTTCTTCCACACACAATATAGCATGGTCAAAAACACTGGGAGGAAGAATTTTCAGCTGCTTATCCAAATTATTTTGAAACCAAGTAACATTCCCTAGCACTCTATCAATTCTAGAGTAGATAGTACCAGTAGTCTGCTTATTACTCCAAGTATAATAGTCACTTATCTCATTGAGCCCAGTCAAATTCATTATGTCCTGCATACTAGTAAACTCAGCTTCAGTCACCATTCTGCCACCTATTATGTCATGCATATCTGTAAACTCAGCTTCAGTCACCATTCTGCCACCTATTATGTCCTAAGCCTTTGCCACATTATTAAAATCACCTACTGCACACCAAGGACCCTGCTGGTTAATCTGAATCTTCTATAAATCCTTTCATAGCTTCCTTCTACGCTCCAAATGGTTATGGGCATAAATAACAGTTAGCCAAAATTTGAAGTTACCTAAAGTATCATAGATACCATAGTGGATAAACTGATCAGAACTACAAAAATTTTGGATAGGAACTCTTGTGTCATCCTAAGAAATCCAAATTCTACCATTACCATGATGTTAATAGTTATCCATAAAATTGCCATACAATTTAAGTTTCTCTCTTGTTATCTTAGCCTTAGCCATCTTAACTCTAGTTTATATTAGAATCAAAATATCAGGTTTCAACTTGTAGAGATGAAAGCTAATCTCTCTAAGTTTCCCTGATTTATTTAACCCCCTTACGTTCCAAGAAACTACTAACATGGATCCTTTTCCAAGGTCACTAGAGGGTCATTCAAAACCCCTAATGCCTCAAAACCATTCAAAGAATTCACTTCAGAAGTTGATCCAGCAACAAATTCTCTCTTACCTTTATCTCTAGTAGCCTTTGTCACCCTTGTCCATTGTTCTTCTTGGTCTTCTACTTCCTGTTGAGTTTGCTTCTCTGGTGTAACCGCAATAACATTCACACTTTGTTTATTTTTATTGGGTGCTTTTGGCTTAGGCTTCCATTGTTTCTCCATATTGTTTCCCCTTGTTTTGCATTGGTGACCCATCTTTTGGCACTTTTCGCAATAGAAGGGTTTCCATTCATATTCCATATATTGGGTTATCTTCCTCCCTTCAACATATTTTATCATGATTTCCTTCTTCAAATCTTTCATGATGTCCACCTCCACCAGGATTCGAGCATACGAAACTCTTAACTTGCTTGTCGTACATTCATTTGTGACCAGAGGGACACCAATGGCACTTCCAATTTTACTTAAACTTCTAGCTCTCCATAGATGAAGAGGAAGTTGAGGTAGCTTCACTCATAGGGGAAGAGTCCGCAATAAATTCCTTTTGAGGTTGAAGTCCGGTCTCTATTCCTTCAGCAAAAGTGGCATGTTCCTGATTATGTATGGACCCTTCATTATCACAGCATCCATATCAGCATTAGAATTGAAATGGAGAATGAAATAACCATCATCATGATAATACATGTCAGGTAGCTTCACAAAATTACACATCTTCAACATGTAATTTTTCATCGTGTTCATTCTAAGGTCTTCTTCCAACGCATACATGACTAATGTTGTTTCCCAGAATTTCACCTCTAAAGCAATATCATCTTCTTCAATCTCAATTTCTATTTCCCCATTGATCAGTTTCAGCGTAACATATTGGATTGTTAAACCCTTTAACAGATTTCGATTCTCATTCAACACATCCACCCACAGCTTTCGATTTTTCGTCACAAGTTTGTTCTCAACAACCTCATGACCATCTTTTCCCTTCGTTTCTAGGCTTTCGTGATCCCTTTCTGTATCATCTTCAATGTACTCATCCTCAGTTTTCTCCTCGTATATCTCTTTTGTAGTAGGTTTGATCAGCATATCCTTCACCAAAGTTTTCGACGTATTCTTCATCGTAACTTTCGATGGTAATGGAACAGTGGCCGGTGACGATGGCACCTGTAACACCCCAAATTTATTGGAATATTTATTTAATTTATTTAAATATAAATATTTGTATTTTTGGTGATTTTCGGTGGTTGGTGTGAAATATTGAGAATTATGGATTTTAGGTTATTTTTTTAAATAATAGTATATAATATGAATATATTGATATTATTATTAATTTAAATAAATATAAGTTAACTAAGGGAAAATTGGACAATTAAGGAGGAGTTAGTGAGGGTAATATTGGAAAAGCCCAATTTATAGGCCCAAAGTTAGGTTTAACAAAAATGAATTTTGAGGGAATTAGGATTCATTCTTATTAGTCCGTGAAAATGGAAGAAATAGAGACAGAGCTCTGAGGAAGAGGATTGGGCAAAAGCTTCGTGAGGTTTCTAAGAATCAAGGAGAAAGGCTTAGAGTCGGCAATTAAGGTATGAGGAGTATTGCCTTCATTGTTTTCAATATGTGATTCAATGTATTTAAAGCTGATTTAAGGGTTTAAAGGGTTTGAGGTTGATTTGAGATAAAGGAAATTAGGCCTTCATGGCCAAAATATGTTATTGAGGTTTTAACCGTATAGGGGTTTGAACTGATGGTCTGATAGGTTTGAGGTCGATTTGGGTTTGAGTGAAAGTAGGCCTTCATGGCCAAAATCTATTATTGAGGTTTTAACCGTATATGGATTTGAACTGATGGTCTGATAGGTTTGAGGTTGATTTGAGAGTAAAGGAAATTAGGCCTTCGTGGCCAAAATTTGTTATTGAAGTTTTAACCCTGTAGGGAAATTAGATAGTGAGTACTCTAATTACCGTGGTGTAGTTGTAAGGAAATTATGAGAATTAGATGTGTAAATATGATACGGGATTGAACCTATATCCCTTAATTTTAAAGGTTTTAGGCATAATCTTAAAACAATTATTAGATGGTTTAATTGTGTTAAAATTGTAAATTTACTTGAGATAATTATAGTGTTGAATGGATTGTAATTTTTTGAGAGTTTAGGTTTTTACGGAATCGAAATCGGAGGTCCGGAAGGTCTCCAACGGTGAAAAACGCAGAAAACTTTGCATGTTGCCCGTCACGACTGTTCATGTTTTCGGTTGAAATCATTTTGGACGTAACTTTTGATCCGTAAGTCTGTTTTGGTCCCCGTTTGAAGCGTTGCAAAGCTAATGAACAGGACTGGCTATAACATGGTATAGATAAGAGAATTGGTTTCCCAACATTTTTATATCTAATATGTTTGGGAAATCAATTATGTTCTGGTTCAGTGATGTCTTGATGCTTTGATGCTGTGATTTTCTGGGTGAATTACCATGAGTGTAGCTGTGATTCCTATGTGATTAAATAAATGTATGATGAATTATCATGAGTATAACTGTGATTTATATGTGATTAATACATGATTGCATGATGAATTCCCATAAGAAACTGTGATGATTTGTGATGTTGGTTCCATGAGTTTTGATGATTCTATGATGACGTGATTCTTATGATTATTTTGATGAATGATGATGCACCTAATGAGATTATTATGAGGATGATATTGACGTGTGCATCATGCATTCATGTGCATCTGGACTTCGGTTCAGGACCTTGATTTCTTTGGCTTCAGTCCCGTTGTGCGGATGTAAGGTATTTTGATGCGCTCTAGTTCTTGTATAAAATCGATCCTATTAATGGGGATCTATGGATAGTTGATGGCCCAGTGTCTGTCGATCTGTGATGATTGGTATCACATGCATGAGTCTTGTTGCATTTGCATTTATGTGACAATTTGGTGTAATTTATAATGTTGTGACCTTTGATGTTCCTTGATGATTATGATGATGTTGAATATAAAAATGACGTTGTTTTATATATTGATTCCTATATTGATTATTATGAATCGTTTTACTCACTCTGCGTGTTTGAATGTTGTCTCCATGTGGGTAACATGCAGATGATCAAGTTTAGTCGTGGATGTTGTCGAGGACTTTTGAAATTTTTGGGTCGTTGGCCATTGTGGTTGACTTAGAGGGTCTTGCTCTGATAGTGTAACATCGGGTTGGGGTCCTTGAGTCAAACTATTTTATTGAGTTTTTGTTATATTGATTTCCTTGTGGTAAAAGGAAAACTTTGAACTTTTGTCTTTTTGAGTTCCGCTGTCATTTGAGCATTTTTGAGTAATTTTGAGAAAATTCATTGTTTACGGAGCATTGACCTTGATTTGAATTTATTGAGAAATGTACGCCTTTTGAGGTAATTTTTATGATGTTTAAAATTTTACTATGATAAATTCTATTATTTTGCCATAATATTCGTGGGGTAGAAAAGGGTGTTGCAACAACAAATGTATTCGCCCTCGTCCCCGTTCCCATCACCAAAATTCTACATCAACTGGTTTTTGTAAGTTTTATATAAATGATCTATTTTTTTAATTTTTAATACAATACTATTTATTTAATTTCATATATATTATTCATTGATTAATATTATGTGTATTATTTTAAATTTTATATATTTTAATTTATATTTATTCTAAAAGTGAATAGACAGAAAATTATTTAATAAATTTTTTTTAATTTATATAAAATAGTGTGCTAAGTCGTTTTTAAATGGTTAAAATATTATTTTTCTAATTCTACCCACAAGTTAATATTATTTGGATCACTTTGAAATTATTATACATTTATCAAAAAGATCACAATAAAAACAAAAATAATTCTATAAAATCAAACACTAGTCTTTTATTTTATTTATAGTTTTTTAATCTATAAAAAGAAAATAAAATCTATAATTATCTTGAACAAAAGAGAGAAGAAAACAAAAAAGGAGTTAGCATGAAGAACAAGTCAACAAGATCCGTGTATTTTATTTATGAATTTATTTAAAGTTAAAAGTCATTGTTTTAATGGTTTTCACAAGAAAAGGAACAAGAGGGACAGTGAAGAGAAGCTTCATCCACAAAGGGAGGGACAGCTTTCTCATCAAGTTATGATTAAATGGAGTTGAAAATGTGTATCGAATAGAAATCTGACACGTCATTCATCTTTTTTGACTAATGAAGTTATATTCATAAAAAAATTAAAATACATTAAAAAAAATTATTTAACAAAATATTAAAAAAGATTGTTTTCTTTTTCCAAAGTTGGATCTTAGTGGCCACTAATCATATTGAAAGAAAAATAGTTTTTTTACCATTTATTTTGTAAACTTAATTGAAATATACCGACTACAAAATAATGTGGATGTTTTTAAGAGTTTAATTTTTATTTTATCAACCTATAAAATAATATAAATTGATGATGATAATAACATTGACAATATAAAATTTTTTACACTGTATAATAGTTTATTTTTTCTTTTAATATCAGAAAAAAGTTATTTGTCAAAAATATTTGTTTGGAATTAAAACTTTTAACTTCAGATATAAAATAAAAATATTTGCAAGAGTTTTTTCTCTTGATAAATATTGTAAGAAGTTGTTCTCAGAAAAAAATTGACGGCTAATTTGAAATTTGAAAATTGATATTTGTTGAAGAATTTAATGTCTATTTTATAAATATTTTAGTCATAACTTTGTAAGCAGAGTGTCTATTTTGAACTAAATAATTGTTAATGAGTTGTTTAGTAAAAAGTATTTAACCAATATTAGAAAAACATTTATATAGTTGATTAGTTAATGAGTTGTTTGTAAAAAGTATTTAACCAATGTTAGAAACGGAGGTAGTTTATTTTATTAGTTTTTATTAATTAAGAAAATGCAATTGATTTTAAATATATTTCAGTATAAAGATTGTACTTAATTTACTCATATTACTTAAATAAGAAAAGTGTACTAAATAAATGTAAGGAACAATTTTTATGAGGTATATAGTTAATTAGTAACTAGTTAACAGATAATAGAAAAGATATAGAAATTTATTTAATCAATTTTTAATAGTTAGGAAGATGTAACTAGTTTTATATACTAGTAACAAATGGTACTTAATTTAGTCATAATTTTTTTTTAGTAAGCAATGTATCTATTTTGGACTACGTTACAATTTTGATGAAATATATTTAATTAATAAAGGAGTAATATACATTTTAAACACTCCGCCGTTATTTGGGATGAATTCGAAAAAGAATTCTGTAAAAAAACATAAATTTTGTTTTTGTCATTTCAAGATTCTTTTATTTTGCCCATTTAGTAGACACAGTCAGTAGAATCTGTGACGTGACCCTGTTTTGTTGGCTTTTTTTTTAATGTGACGTGTCTGCTTTGTTGGAGTTTTATATATATATATATATATATATATATATATATATATATATATATATATATATATATATATATATATATATATATATATATATATATATATATATATATATATATATATATATATATATATATATATATATATATATATATATATATATATATATATTTTAATTACACGTATAGCCTTTTATTATGATTTTATTGTTTGCATGTTGAAATGTTAAAAGATCAAAAATTAAAAACATTTCCAACACCAAGTATTGAACTCATGACTTTTTTTTTTATAATCAAGCATTGTAGAATTTTTTGGAGTACTAGGGATACTCCAACCCGATAAACAAAAACTGTGCAAAAATACTCCTAGCCACAAGTGAACTAATTAAAGAAAATCAAGAGGACATTTAAGCCATTCATAGTAAAAACACATAGGTTTCTGTTTATTCCAGAAAGGCGACCACCACTAAGATGAAAAAATAATTTTATCGACAATTACTTCCGAATTACACACTTCATCGTTGAAAATAATCTGATTCCTTGATCGCCATATACACCAACAAGCCATGAAAAATATTATACAAGCTTTAGGCTTTTCACAATAACGTGACATTCCAACCACCCATGCAAACAAATGTCGGGAACACTCTTGTTGTACGGGACACGGGACATGAACCCAAGACACTATTTTCTTCCAAACCAGAGAAATTTTAGGACAAGTAAAAAACAAATGATTATTCCCCTCCTTGCACCGAAAACAAAATACACAAACGATTTCATGAGCATTTCTAGTAATCCCTCTACGCGCCAGATTTTGACGAGTAGCCAATCTGTCCAAACACAAGCGCCACGAAAAAAAATATGAACTTTCAGCGGAATTTTTGACAGCCAAATCAAGTCCAAAGCAGTTTTGCGCTCATCTTCCAATTTCAAAAAGATAGAATTCGACAACATAGTATCATAGCAGGACTTAACGTTAAACACACCATCACTAACAGCTAGCCAAACAAAACTATCAGCACCCTCACTATGAGGTTGGACATCCTGCAGAATTTCTAAGAGATCTGCAGATTCGCTGCCTAGAGCTCCACCTGCCAGCGAGAAGCATTCAGGATTCCACCTCCATGTGATTCCCACCCAACTCCCAAAGTCCTTTACGCAGCCAAGTTTAAATGAAGAGGATTTAAACTTTGCAGGAAAAGATGAATAAAATGCAGAATTTCCACACCATTTTGCAAATCAAAACGGGATGTCGACACCGTTTCCAAGCCTGCATGATACACTTCTAGAGAAATGGCCTTATGTTACAAAATTTGCAATAAGCATCAAATCCCGCCACCATAACAACTTGTTTCGATGGGCCATACTATCCACACAAGATAAAATTCTGGTTATGATATTCTCGTACCTGACCTTGATTAAACCATGTCATATTACTTGTTTCTTCGATAAAAATCTCCAAAGCCATTTGGAGAGCAAGGCGATATTGAAAGTGCCAGCATCTTTGACTCTAAGACCTCCTGAATCCTTTGGTTTGCAAAAAGTTTTCCAACTAACCATAACAAAAACTTTCTTCTCCGCTTGTCCAGACCAAAGAAATCTCCTTTGGATAGCGATAATATTGTTAACAACCATAGTCGACGCCTTAAAAAAAGAGGTAGTGAATAGGCAAGTTTGCCAAGACAGAATTAAGCAAATTAACCCTCCCGCCAATAGAAAGAAGTTTGCCCTTCCAAGACGATAAACGAGTTTTTAGAGTCTTGATTACCGGATTTCAAAATGAAATTCGCCTGTGATTGCCACCAACTATGATGCCATGAAATTTGAAAGGAAGACTCTCCCTCTTGCAAGCCAAGAAATGAGATGCCACAATCATAAACAAATCCTCCACACCAATCCCATATAAGAAACTGTTCTTCGCGTACCATCAAATGCCCTGACCACCAAGTCACTAGGCGTACATAGGATTCCTCTGACATCCAGTTTCATCATCGCTTTCTTGGGCAGCACGTTCAAAGACGATCCGGTATCGACCAGCACGTGAGACATGACTGATCCTCTACACTCAACAGAGACGTGCAACGCCATATTATGCTCTCTCCCCTTCGGGGTCAAATCAAAGTCGGTAAAGCCCAAGCTATGGCATGCGTTCACGTGCGCCAACACCCCCTCCAGCTGATTCACGGAAACATCTTGGGGTACGAAGGAAGTATCCAGAACTTTCAACAATGCATTTCTGTGAGCTTCAGAACACAATAGCAACGACAGTATGGATATCTTTGACGGCGTCTGTTGAAGATGCTCAACAATCTTATAATCACTTTTACGAATCAAGCGCATGAACTCTTCCACATCCTTCGATGTCGTTTCTTTTTCGCTCCTCTGCATAGGGACAGTCTCATTCATCTTTCCTTTTCCCTTCGCCAGTCGTTCAGCCTCTACCTCAGGCGACATGAAGATTCTCCCACTTCTTGTCATACCTCCGGTACCGACAACGTTGTCTACAGTCTCAGCTGGCTGCTTATTAACATCAATTTTCACCCCATCACAGTACACTTCCAATCCATAGGTCCAGGGGACTGCCTTAGTGCTCTCGTAAGGGATTGGTCCTGCCTTGGTGATAGTGATCGGCGGTCGCTTGGCCGGCGTTGTTATAGTTATCGTTTTTCGGGGAATCGTCACAGTAGCTACATCACTTTGCTTGTCTGCTAATACCTCTGCAGGTTCTTCAATTGCCGTCCGGTCAAATTGCAATGTGCCGCCATCTATTAAAGCCTGAATCCCCTTCTTCAATTCATCACAACCCCCAGCTTGGGTCCAACACTCTAAGCAATACTCGTCGCAACCTGGATACACACCCCCTTGCAATAATCTGCTCTTTATCTCGCACAACGGTGTCTTTAAGTCGTCGACATTCATAATCAAGTTCAAACCCTCCTCAGTTAAAATGGCGTTTGCCCCATGGTTGGGCATGGGCTTCTGCACTATGTTCGGACCCGCCTGTCCAAAATTGATAGCCTTACTATCCAATAGATCCTGCATCACATGCTTAAACGCGTGGCAACCCTCTACATCGTGGCCAGGAGCCCCGGAGTGGAATTCACAGTGCCTGCTTGCATCATAACCATACGAAGGAGTGCCTGTTATTGGCGCCAGAGTTCTCTTCTCCACCAAGTTCAAACCTAGTAGTGTCTGTAGCAAATCTGCGTACGTTGAATGAGGCTTTTCAAACACCCTCCTTGGTTTGCCCCCCTGGAATCTGCGTTGGGCAGGTTGTGCCCCCTGTTGTGGCTGCTGTTGCTGTTGTTGTTGTTGTATTGGTTGTTGCTGAAACGGAATAGTAACACTTGCCACCTGCTGCGGCTGATTGTACTGGTTCCGACCTCTGCCCCGGCCTCGGCCTCGGCCCCCAAACACTGCGCTTGCATCGCCTTGACGGCGCCCACCGAAAGCCCTTCTATTACTGCCAGCTGAGGTGGATTCCTCAACTTGGAATCTTCCCTGTTTAATGTTGCTTTCAATCTTCTCTTCCATCAGGATTAAGTCTGAGAAACTGCCCAACGAAGTGTGAAACAACTTGTCATAAAACATGCCAGTGAATGTTCCTATGAACATATCATTCATTTCTTTGTCCTCTAAAGGAGGATGAACCCGGGTAGCCATGTCGCGC
Organism: Lathyrus sativus; assembly: GCA_963859935.3. Classification (NCBI taxonomy): domain Eukaryota; kingdom Viridiplantae; phylum Streptophyta; class Magnoliopsida; order Fabales; family Fabaceae; genus Lathyrus; species Lathyrus sativus. The sequence goes on along the minus strand of OZ012739.1, from coordinate 283,271,974 downwards.
CATCTCTGCGTATACTCTTTGAAGCTCTCGCCCTTCTTCTGGGACAACCCCTGCAGTTGGACCCGGTTGGGTGCCAAGTCACTGTTGTACTTATAGTGAGCCACAAATGCTTCAGCCAGCTGCTTCCACGTCTTTATCTGAGTTGGTTCCAATCCCATATACCACTCGAGGGAAGGACCAGACAAGCTATCTTGAAAGAAATGCATTAGCATCCTCTCATCGTTTGAGTACGCCGACATCCTTCTGTAATATGACCGCACGTGCACCTTTGGACAGGTGTCCCCCTTATATTTGTCGAACGTGGGAGCTTTGAATTTGATTGGCACCCTCAGGCCAGGCACCAGACCCATTGTTGTCATATCTAAGCCAACAACACTTTGATTTACAACCCCCTTCATCTGCTCCTCGAGCATCCTGATTCTCTGAGAGTCATCCATAGGACCTTCGAAACCTCCACCGGAGAAAGCATCCTCTTGCTGATCTTCTTGCCAAATACCATTCCCAGTTCCGTATCCATCGTACCCGTTGTTGCGACCAACCCTAATCTGGTTCATTACAGGGCCTCGCCCCCTGATACCATACCCCGGAGCGACTCCTGCAGGTCCAAAAGCCATTAACCCAGCGCCATTTCCATTTCCAAATCCGCCATAACCCTGATTAGTCATACCATATCCGTCATGTCCGAAGCCTTGAGCGTTGAAGCTGTACTTCCCAGCATGATCAAACCCCTGGTCATTGAAGCCGAATCCAGTGTTACCGAAGCCATTACCTCCCAAATACATGCAACAGGGACCAAATGCCATGGCTGAGAAGCCTGAACCATATCAAAAGTCTCAGATAGACCCTCCAGAATTCCTCAAACCCTGGTCTCAGATAGACCCAATACAAAGCTCCAACACTGGTCTCTGATAGACCTCATATCATAACTCTGACTGGTCTCTGACAGACCCCACATCATAACTCCAACTGGTCTCTGATAGACCTCTCAACTGTCCATAAATACCCAGAATCTCAGATCAAGAGACAAACCGGTATCTGAAGGTCTAGTTACCTGCATAACCCCAAACCCTCTCACAGGTAGGTGTCCTAGTAACTGACAATGGTATGACATCCTATGCGGTCGTCGGTGACACAGACTTTCAGGGTTGATGATAGGATTCCCAGAAGGAGTGGCATCATCAATTCCTGAAGAGGCCTCACTTAGCCAACTTCCAAATGATCGGCTCCCGGAGTCGACAATTCAGCTAACCAACAACCCCTTCGACCCAAAGGGTAGAAAAAGAAGTCAACCAGAAGAACCTCGTCCGAGTGTAGATTTCGTGGGACACTAATGCAAGCAAAGCCGGCACGCGCCCACTACTTTCTACTCTAATTCTAAGTGCACTCAAGCCCAGGTCCGGCTTATCTCTCAATCATAGAACACCCGTCACACCCCAATACAGCAATAATAATAATAATATAATGCTGAAAGTAAATGACAGAAATATAAATCCATACAAAATCCTCGACGGGAAAACAAGCGCTAGGATTGACTCTCTTAAGGGACGTTGGATCCCAAATGCATAAGGAACTATCGCAGTCCTTAGCAGCCAGGAGACGTTGAATCCCCAGCAGAGTCGCCAGATGTCGCTACTGCGAAAATCGGCGCCGGCTGAACAGAAGAGTCGCCACCGTGCGTTATTTATCCCAACGGAGGGAAAGGAAACGCTCGAGGTAAACCTACCGCAAAACGGGGAAAGGGATGGTCATCGCAACCAAAACCTGGGTTCGGGAGTCGGTTACGCAAGGGGAAGGTATTAACACCCCTCACGTCCGTCGTACTCGACGGGATCCACGCTTGTTTTCGGGTATGGATTGTTATTCTATCGAAACTAAGGGTTAAGGGTTAAAAAGAAAAGAAAATGACTCGGCAAAGTATCTCACTTTATGCCTACGTATTCCCGTCTGGAACGAGAAATCAGAGTCAACGTAGTTCGCCTGCCTACGGGAAAGGAGGGGAAGGTTGCTCGCTAGGATATCGCATCCTATGCCTATGTACTTTCATACAGCATGAAAGATCAGAGCAAACGTAGTTCGGGCCACGTACGACACAAGTCTGTCTTGATTGTTTTTATTCCTTCTGAAAAAGGGTTTTCCTGATTAGCAGTCCAAGCGGACAAAAATGAAGTTTTGATGAGTTCACATTCTTTTACGGAAGAAGTGTCTTTTATTGTGTTTGAAATATTTATTGTGTTTTTCTGTTTGTTTTGAGAAAGAAGAGACAGAACTCTAACCTATGGTTGGAAAGGGAATTAAACTATCCTAATGTTGTCATGCATGGGTTAAGACCTAGTGTCTATCATGCTCCTCTCTTGCGCAGAGAGAAACAGAGATCCTAAGGGATAAACGGAAACAGAAACAATAGCAAATATACAATAAAGCAGTAAAATGCATGGATGCAGCAATACAAGCGAGGCAAGGGAGTCCCACTCAACCTCGAACCTAGAAAACAACAGGCAAAAGTGAACAAGGTTCACTTTCAACCTAACAGGTTAAACAGCAAACAATACAGTCAGGGAAATTCACACAATACATCAAGAATTACAAACAGCAAAAATAAACAGCAAAAGCAGTCTTCATCAACATCTGTCTTCAAGTCATCTTTAACCATCTACCAGCTTCAAGCAAGCCTCAGTCTTTATCTTCACAACCTTCAAGCAAGGTCTCTATCATCAGTCTTCAGGGCTTTTCTTCCAGTCTCACTCTCCAAGATGAGCAGCAGTCAACAAGGTGAATTGGATGTTAAGCAGTCAATTGCCTACCAAGGGTGGCCTACTGACTGTTAACATGATACTGACAGTTTTCTCTCAAAAAGTTCTATCTTTTAAATACATTCACTAATCCTTCCAAAGGAAGGAGGTGGATATTTAAAAGGGACTTTGAATCATAGAGAAAGAATGGAGGCAAACAAGATCTTCCATGTTTGTGAATCAAGTTTTCTACTCTAGAGCTCTGCCTAGCTTCTAAACCCTATAACCTTCAACAGCTGCCAGCAAGATGCTCTCCACCAACTCTGGAAATTGGTCTTCATTCTCTTTGATCTCCAATGGGCTTCATCAGCACAGTCTTCAGCTCAAACCCAAACCCCAAACAAGCCCAATACCCCACATAGTCAAATAATAACCCTAGAGAGGGCACACCACACAATCAAGCAAGTACAAGCAATATACTAATAGTAATAGTAAAATAAGGGAAGCCTAATATTTTCTAAGGGATCTATTATCTACCCATAACCCCTATAGTCCCATACCCCCAAGATTCAAACTACAACTCCTAAAAGAAATGATTTATTACACCTATGTTATCTCTAAACCCTAGTTTTGATTCTCTTAATCACACCTAAACAAACCATCTAAAATTAAATCCTAAAATCATGAATTAAATCTCATATGAAAATTAAAGTCCTAAATGAAGTACTCTAAAAAGAATGGGTCCAAAATATACAAGGGTCTAGCTAAACTAAAATCAACAATATCAAGTGCTAAACTAAACATCATTTACAACCTATTTAAAAGAAAAATATACTAAAAATTCAAAAATAAAATAAAATGCTAATTTTATTATATGACAATTTTCTTAACAAAAATATGAAAAAGATGCAAAAACAACCATTTAAAAATATGCAATTTCCAATTTGTTATGATTTTTCAAAGAATTAAAAAAAATGGATGAAATTAAAATGAATTATATGAGGTGAAGGGTGCAGTTAGCAATTATTTCAGTTAAAAAAGGATGATGGGCCCAGACTAGGGGGCGCGCATAGCAAAGCGCGTCTGGGCCCAGTTGATCAGAAAACATAAAAAGAAAACAAAAACAGAAAATGGTGCAATTAGTAATTAATTCAGTGTAATCTTGGATGGGCTTCGCTAGTGGGGGTGGGAGTATCAAACTGGATCTAGGCCCATGAGACCTGAATTAATGGAACACTGCGTTCCATCTCTCTTGACTTCCCTCCATTCTCAAGTTTAAACTGTGGCCGTTGGATCCAAGTTGGAGTCAAAGTCTTCTAACCTAATCCAACGATCATCCATCATCGTCTTCCTTGGACAAACCCTAGGTCAGAAAAATGAATTCCATGCAGCCATTTTCAATACCTCGGTTCTCCCTCATCTCTCCATGAAATTCAATGATATAAAAAGCAAAATCACTCTCCTCTCTCCCCTGAACACAGCCATGCCTTTAGTTTTAATTGAAACCTCCCCTAATGTGAAACCCGATAGCTATGACCTCCATGGTACACAAGATTCCACAGTGATGCACCTTCACAATTCTTGCAACTTTTTGTACTAAAATACTCCTCATGCTGCACTGATTCTAACATGCTAATAGTCTTAGATTAAAACTCACGATACACCATGCTCTTGCTCATCAAAGTTTCACTGCCCTAGGATCAAACTTCATCAATGGAGCCCTAATTCTCTGGAACTAATCCTCTACTTATCCCTAACAATTCTAACCTAAAGATTATTCATCATGCTAACTAATCTATGCTAATTAGAAGAAAACACCAACCTGGTTTAAAGATGAAAACAGATGCAGAATTCCTTGGATCCAAAGCTTGCAATGCTTTGGACTTGATCCACAGACTTGATTCTTGGTTCTGTATGCAATAGCACTTGCTCAAATGCCATTGATCTTGCAATCACAATCTTCTTGCACTTTGGATGATACACTTGGATAGCACGAATTCCACTTCAATCAAGCCAGATCTTGATGGAAACTTGATCTATGATGGATGTAGATGATGATAGGATCAAGAATTGTGGAGAATGATGAAGATTTGATAGAGTTCTTATGTGATTTGCAAAGTTGAAGAATGAGATGAAACTTGGTGTTTTGATCAAAATGAATCACCAACCCCTGAATGAAGCCACTCTACTCAATATATAGACACTCATGGAACACTCTAGAACTTGGTAGAAACTTCTTGTGCACAATTCCCTTGAATTTTGGCATGTGTAACTTCATACATAAGTAACCAATGGTATCTCTCAAACTTTGCCCTAAACTCAAAAATCTACTTTTGCCAATGTTCTTAAAACATTTTTTTCCAATCAAAATGACCTATAATTTCATCCCATTTGGCCATGTTATGAAAAATCCCATTTTTAGGTCACTTTTATTCATTAAATTCACTTTTAATTGACCAAATTTGGAACCTTGAGCTATGAGCATTTCCAAACTTTCATGATCACTTTTCTAGACTCAAAATGTCATTTGGAGCAAGTTTGATGTTGTGAAGTTTTTCATTTGAAGCTTCCTTGTATGAGTTTTGGGCATATGCTTGAAATGACCTGTAATTCTCAAATGACCAAAATACCCTTTGCTTGCCAAGGCCATAAGTAGAGTTCCACAAATCAGATGAAGGCATACCATACCTTTCTAGAAATCTAAGACAATGAGGAACAACTCTTATGTTGACCAGAAATTCATTTGAAATCTCCTTGAGGGGTAAACGTTGCTTGGAAGGCAAGTAACTTTCACAGACAAAATTTCAGATGCCTCAAATGACCTGTAACTTGCAAGGACCATAACTTGAGTTCTATAAATCTCCTTGATGTCTTCCACCACTCAAATTAAAGGTCTTGAGATCCTCTACAAGTTTCATGTTGGCCAAGGATCCACTTGAAGCTTGAATTTTGAATTATATTGCTTGGAAGTTTGACCTAAATCAGGGGATTTTACACAGAAACCCTAATTTAGAAACTCCTCTTCTTCTTGATTTATCTTGATTTTTCCTTGGCACAACACCATATCCATATCTACATGTCAAATGATGAACCCCACATCTCTCAAATAGCCATTGATGCCTTTCAATCAATCATTTGACCTAGGGTTGACCCAGATGAAACCCTAGTTGACTGTCTTCAACTGCAGCTCTTGTGATCATATCAATGACTTGCCTCTTTTTCAAAATGACCCTCTAGGTCTTCCATGATGTCTACATACCCTCCATGCTCAATTCACAGCTCACAACTTCTTTGATGATCTTCAAATACCCTCAAGATAGGAGATAGATCCACTGCTTGGTCCAATGACCTCTCTGGGTTTCAATTTCTTCCTGATGACTTGGATAAGATTGAATTTGCACAATAACCTATTGATAGGCTCATGGAGATGAGAATAGTACTTGGTCCCTTGTTGGATAACTTGCTATGCTATGCTATACAGATGATTAAACTATGTACATGACTCTATATGCAAATGCTAATGTAATTGAAACATAAACCAAGTGAAGTAAGTTTAGCAAATTTTAGGGTGCAACAGCTGCCCCTATTCAAGCGACTTGGACCCGATTGGGTGAAACGCCCGGAGCCTTCAGACATTCGAGGTACGAGACGGTTGAATACTAAGAACCCGGAAATTTGCCAACCGCAGAAATAAACTGCACCACTGCTTGGGGGGAACGACATCCACCAACTGAATCTGGTTGTTACGGCAACCAACTGATCCATTAGCGACCGTGCTGGGGATGATTTTCATCAGCCTGAAAAATATTCTATCATCGCAGGGATAGAACTTTGTCCATGTTAGGACGCCTGTTTCGTCAACATGAAGAAATCTCAACTAAAACTTGTCCACGTCAGGACTCCACCCGTCGTCAACATGGAAAAATCTCGACGACTTCACTAGGGATGACTCGTCTGCATTTCATCAGCACGAGGGGATCCTATCAACACAAGAATGAATTATCCACGTCATGAATAAATCGTCCACGTTAGGCATAAAGTTTCCACGTTAGGAATAACATCGTCCACGTTAGGACTCACACTTCGTCTTGATTTGTCCACGTTAGGAATAAAATTTCCACGTTAGGAATAACCTTTCCACGTTAGGAATACATTTTCCACGTTAGGAGTCACTTTTCCACGTTAGGAATAAACCTTTCCACGTAAGGAATACATCTTTCCACGTAAGGAATACATCTTTGCACGTAAGGAATACATCTTTCCACATAAGGAATCACATATCGTCTTGATTTGTCCACGTCAGGACTCACATCTCGACCCGCTGAAGAAATAAAACTTGTCCACGTCAGGACTCACACTTCACCAACACGAAGAAAGACAAATTTGTCCACGTCGGGACTCGCGCATCTTGTCATCACGAAGAACTATAAACTTGTCCACGTCAGGACGCACATTTCACCATTACGAAGAAAGATATCTGCTGGGAATAATTGGTCCACGAAGAGTAATCAATTTTTTTTTTACGTCATGACTTCACATTCCATCAATACCGAGAAATCGAATCTGTCCACGTTAGGACTAGCACATATCGTCAACCCGAGGAAATAAATCTGTCCACGTTAGGACACCCATTTCTCTAACACGAAGAAATCCCGTCAATATAGGAATAGATTGTCCACGTCAGGACTCATACTTCGTCAACGCGAGGAACTCCTATCAATATAGGCAATAAAATTTTGACGACTCTGGGGAAATACTCCTGTCAACCAGTAAGAAAATTCATCTGTCTGTTCCTACGGGAAGATACTCTGAATACAGCTTCTCTGCTTATCTCCACAGTAACTAACTCCATTGGTCCCAACCCACAAACCTTTTAGCACTGACGTGACAGCGACTTTGAGGCGAACTCTACTGAGGATATTTGGACACCAAACTACCGGACGCCTGTTCTGATAACCGGCGGCAGCCTCTGAAATTCTGATTCATGAAACCCTTTGATGCTGACGTAACAACAAATTTGAAGAAGATAATCCGCTGGTCGGACTAGAGAAACTTCTACAACCAACTCTGGCGGGGAAAACAAGAGACATTTACACAAATAACTCTGCTCGGGGCCAAAGAGAAACTTAACCTAATGACTCTGTGGGGAATAATGCCAAAACTGACATTATCGTTGAATGTCTCACGCCGAGATCTTGAATGTTTGGTAATTAATTTGAGCAAGAGCTCCCTCCACCTGCAAGGGAAACAATACTTGAAAACAAACGGTTAACCAACCTGGTTTATGCTTCAGAATGCATATGTTTGACAATGGCGTAATGCTCCATTCGACATGGAAATGCTACGCGTTTTTTATTTGGTGGATGCAAGTATGACACTATATGCCGACGCAAATGCAGACTCGAACTGTTGGGATACAGAAACCGCTTCAGCAAAATAAATGCTGAAGACAATGCCAACTCCGCTGGGGATAACCAGGCATCACAGGATTATTCCAGCAAAATAAATGGTGGAAGAGTGAAGCCAACTTCGCTGAGGAATAACTGAAAGTGCCAATCATGATTGGACTTCTGCTGGAGAGTGAACGGGTATCACGCGGTATTCTGACAAAATAAATGTCGGGACACCACCAACTCTGTCGGGGAGAGTTTTAATCTTCGAGTTCCACTGGGAGGAAAGAAAACACTTGCTGAAAAGAGAACTCCGCTGGGGATGGAACGATTCTCTTGGGGAAAATCAACTGACTCCACTGGGGGAGAGTAAATGACCCTACTGGGAAGGGTAAACTGTCTAAGTACAGCTCACGAGTTGGAAGTGCTAATCTTCTGAAGCTGAACCACTCTGCTTGAGATGGGGGAATCCTTCTGAGGGACACCACACTGTCTGAATACAGTCTACAATCTTGGAATCGCCAAACTCTGCTAAGGATAAACGACTTTACTGGAGAATGTCCTTTGGATAAGCTACGACTAGCTGGGGAATTCGATCCTTCTTCAGTGAGGAACAATGCTATCTCAGAAGCGCAACCTATGTGGGGATTGAGTCTTTCGTTACGAGCTTCTGGTCCATACTGCGATCTTTTGATCATCCCCTTCATACGGCTACGAACCCTGCAACAACACAAACAAGACAAGACAAGTCTACGCAACCAAATCTATTCAGGTTAGCGTTAGTGACATTATTTTCAGTTAACTCAAAGTTTTAGCAATTATTGGCAAGGGCCAGCGACGTTATACACTTGCTAGTTTCATTAAACCTAGGCGTTTATCATGCACAAAACAGTAAAGAACCAGCATCAAATACTGAATAACATGTTTTATTGATAGGGCCCCTGAATGGGCGGAGTTTTGTACACGTAATGTAACTCCTGAAAAGAGGAAGCTACGCACAACAAATATACAAGTGTGCAAAAGAAGCATAAAGATATTGACAAATCAAATTTGTACACATGTCGGCAACGGGATGTAGATGAACATCATGAACTGATCCTCCTATGACTCGCCCGACTCTAATGCTTTCCTGGTATCCACACTTCCGAAGAGATTGTGTATGATAATCGACCCCTCAGGTACATTCTCCCGCACCAATGCTCACTGCAGTATCGAATTCGGACCGCAGTCATTTGCTTTTCAAATCCCTAACTTTTGCGTGAACCGCCCTTTACGGGTTTTCAGTTCACCGGGATACCCTTTTTTGCCGAAGCCGCCTAGTGTAGGTTTTCAACTTCGCGGGTGTACATTTTTCAATTTTATCCCTAACTTTTGCCCGAACCTTTCATTCTGTTTTTGGTTCGCCAGGATGCCCCATTTTTGCCTAGACTCTCTTTTTTCTGTCCAACGGGTCAATTTTAAGCAAAGTATTTTTTAACTGCGTCCGAATTCACAGGCGACATAAAGTCTTCACCGTCCATGGTGGACAACAATAAAGCTCCTCCCGAAAAGACTTTTCTGACAACGTATGGCCCTTCGTAGTTGGGGGTCCACTTTCCCCTGTGATCTGCCTGTGGCGGGAGAATCCTTTTCAGCACAAGGTCGCCCGTCTGAAAGCTCCGAGGATGTATCTTCTTATCATATGCTTTCTTCATTCGGCTCTGGTACAAACGACCGTATGCTAGAGAAGCTAGCCTCTTCTCATCCATTAAACTCAGCTGGTTCAACCTGTCTTTCACCCATTCTGCCTCGTCTAGTTGGACGTCTCGTAGTACTCTCAGAGAAGGAATCTCGACTTCCAGTGGTAGCACTGCTTCCATTCCGTATACCAACGAGAACGGGGTTGCCCCGGTTGATGTGCGTACCGTCGTACGATAACCGTGCAAAGCAAAAGGTAGCATCTCATGCCAGTCCTTATAGGTCACCACCATCTTCTGAACAATCTTCTTTATATTCTTATTGGCCGCTTCAACAGCGCCATTCATCTTGGGTCGGTAGGGGGAGGAGTTGTGATGCTCGATCTTGAAATTCTGATAGAGCTCCTTCATCATTTTGTTGTTCAGGTTTGAACCATTGTCAGTGATTATCCGCTCGGGGATTCCATATCTGCAAATGATATCTCTCTTGATGAATCTGGCCACCACCTGCTTGGTCACATTTGCGTAAGACGCCGCTTCCACCCACTTGGTGAAATAATCGATTGCCACTAGAATGAACCGGTGTCCATTAGAAGCTGTCGGCTCGATCTTTCCAATCATATCGATTCCCCACATCGAGAATGGCCATGGCGATGACATCACATTTAGAGGACTCGGAGGCACATGGATCTTATCTGCATAAATTTGGCACTTGTGGCACTTCCTCGCAAACTTGAAACAATCAGTTTCCACAGTCAGCCAAAAATAACCTGCCCGCAGCAGCTTCCTCGTCATAGCATGCCCACCAGCATGTGTACCAAATGTACCCTCATGTATTTCCTCCACGAGCAACTTTGCCTCTTTTTTGTCCACACAACGTAGTAGCACCAAGTCGTGATTTCTTCTGTATAATACACCATCCGGATTCAGGTAGAAATTACCCGCCAATCTCCTGAGAGTCTTCTGATCTTGACTGGATGCCCCAGCCGGATACTCTTTATTCTTCAGGAAATTAAGGATATCAAAATACCACGGTTTATCATCGGATGCTTCGTCAATGGCAAATACGAAGGCAGGTCTGTCAAGCCGAGAGATAACAATTCTGGGAGCCTCATTCCAGAAGTTGACTTTGTACATGGAAGACAATGTGGTCAGGGTGTCAGCCATCTGATTCTCCGCTCGCGGTACATGATGCAATTCAACCTTGTCAAAGAAAGGCAACAATCTCCTCGCATAATTCATGTACGGTATCAAATTAGGCTGACGTGTCTCCCATTCTCCTTTTATTTGATTCACCACCAGAGCTGAGTCTCCGTATACATCTAGATTTTTGATTCGCAAATCAATGGCTTCTTCAAGCCCCATGATACAAGCTTCCTATTCGGCTTCATTATTGGTAACTGGAAAGGTCAATCGAGCAGTAAACGGGATGTGCGACCCGTGTGGAGTAGTGATGATTGCCCTTATTCCGCTACCGTAGGCGTTTACAGCTCCGTCAAAGATCAACTTCCATTTGGAACCCAATTCTGGTCCTTCGTCTGGCAACGACTCTTCGCAATCTTTCATCTTTAGGTACATGATATCCTCGTCAGGAAAATCAAACCTCATCGATTGGTAATCCTCAATAGGCTGCTCTGCCAAGTACTCAGACAGTACACTCCCCTTTATAGCCTTCTGCGAGACATACTGTATGTCATATTCAGTCAAGACCATCTGCCAACGGGCAATTCTCCCCGATAATGCTTGCTTTTCGAATACATATTTGATAGGATCCATCTTCGAGATGAGCATGGTTGTATGATTCAGCATGTATTGCCTCAAACGCTTGGCGGCCCAGGCCAGCGCGCAACAAGTTTTTTCGAGCATTGAATATCGAGATTCACATTCAGTAAACTTCTTACTCAAGTAGTATATCGCATGCTCTTTTCTTCCCGTCTCGTCGTGTTGACCGAGAAAACAACCCATACTTCCCTCAAGAACTGTCAAATACATAATCAAGGATCTCCCTGCCACTAGGGGTATCAAAATAGGAGGCTCCTGCAAATACTGCTTTATTTTATCGAACGCCTTTTGACAATTTTCGTTCCACGTTACATCTTGGTCTTTTTTCAACAGCTTGAATAATGGTTCGCACGTAGCTGTCAGGTGAGATATGAACCGGGCGATGTAGTTCAACCTCCCTAAAAACCCGCGCACCTCTTTCTCTGTTTTAGGCGTCGGCATCTCTTGTATTGCTTTTATTTTTGCGGGATCAACCTCTATTCCTCTTTCGCTCACGATAAACCCCAGCAGTTTACCCGATCTCACCCCGAAGGTGCACTTGTTAGGGTTCAGTCTCAGCCTGAACTTCCTAAGCCTTTTGAATAACTTCAGCAGATTCACCAAATGCTCTTCCTCCATCTGGGATTTGGCAATCATATCGTCAACATAAACTTCGATCTCCTTATGCATCATATCATGGAAAAGAGTCATCATTGCACGCTGATACGTTGCCCCAACATTCTTTAGTCCGAAGGGCATCACTTTATAACAACATGTTCCCCAAGGCGTTATGAAAGTAGTCTTCTCCATGTCCTCTGGCGCCATTTTAATCTGATTATAGCCCGAGAAGCCATCCATGAAGGAGAATACGGAGAATTGAGCAGTGTTGTCAACCAGCACAACGATGTGAGGAAGCGGAAAATCATCTTTCAGGCTCGCTTTATTCAAATCACGGTAATCTACGCACATTCTCACTTTACCGTCTTTCTTTGGCACTGGTACAATGTTAGCGACCCATGAGGGATATTTTGTCACAGCTAGGAAACCAGCATCCCACTGCTTTTGAACCTCCTCTTTAATTTTCACTGCCATATCAGGTCTAGTCCTGCGAAGCATCTGCTTGACCGGAGGGCATTCTTCTTTTAACGGCAGACGGTGCACAACCATATCTGTATCAAGCCCAGGCATGTCTTCATACGACCAAGCGAACACATCACTATACTCTCTGAGCATTTCAACTAGTCTTCGCTTGACGTCGCTTTGCAGCGCGGCTCCTATACGGATGTTCTTTTCAACCCCTTCCGACCCCAGGTTAATAATTTCGATGACCTCCTCATGAGGCAGAATGACTCATTCTTCTTGCTTCACCAACCAAGACAATTCTTCGGGAACGTCACCATCTTCAACAATCTCTTCTTCGGCCTGAGATACCGGGTGCTCAAAGTCGAGACGAGTCATAGACGGTTCAATGATGTCATCTGAAAATGTTATCCTGCAAAAGGAATGGTTAAATGCTTCAAAATGCGTATAAAGCGAATAACCACGTTGCCATTTTATTGTAAACACAAAACAGGAAAAACAGAGATCGCAATATTTGTACATGAAAAAACGCCTTTTATTTAATGACTAAACGCGCAATGTACATAACAACACAGCCCTAAGCAAAATCATGATGCCCCGGGCAAGACACCAGATTGTTCAACAATTAAGAAAACAGAGTATTACTGTTTGAGAGTCACAGGAACAATCTCCTGAATAGACCAATTGCATAATCCTTGTCCTGGCACGCTCGGCTGAATCCAGGCGTCCATGTCGCAATCACTATCTCCTTCCTCGGAATCTGAAACAGCGTTGATGGCCTCGTGACACACTCCACTAGCAGTGATGGTTATTGGTCCTCTGAAACGGGGTGCCCCCACAGCAGGTGTTGATAACGACGATTGATATCCCAGCCCAAATTGGTCCATCTTTACAGGAATATCCAGCACCTTGCCCCAGCCCTTTGTCTCACCAGTCTCTACTAGAGCTTGAGCCTCCTTGTACGACGAGACGGCTACCTCTGACGCTTTACTCGGCCCAGGACTCTTGTCTTTGATGCGCAACCCCTCAAAGGCTTGACAGGGTGTTTCATGAATCTCGCCGTCGACTTCTACATATTTGAATGATGACAGATGGCTGACCAATATATCTTCTTCTCCACAGACTGTGACCACGCTGTCCCCTACCATGTATTTCAACTTTTGATGCAAGGTAGACGTGACTGCCCCAGCACCATGAATCTAGGGTCGTCCGAGAAGGCAGTTGTATGCTGGCTGGATGTCCATAATATAAAATTCAGTTGCGAAAACCTCCGACCCCACCTGTAGAGGTAACGTTATGGACCCAAAAACTGTTCTTCGCGTACCATCAAATGCCCTGACCACCAAGTCACTAGGCGTACATAGGATTCCTCTGACATCCAGTTTCATCATCGCTTTCTTGGGCAGCACGTTCAAAGACGATCCGGTATCGACCAGCACGTGAGACATGACTGATCCTCTACACTCAACAGAGACGTGCAACGCCATATTATGCTTTCTCCCCTTCGGGGTCAAATCAAAGTCGGTAAAGCCCAAGCTATTGCCTGCGTTCACGTGCGCCAACACCCCCTCCAGCTGATTCACGGAAACATCTTGGGGTACGAAGGAAGTATCCAGAACTTTCAACAATGCATTTCTGTGAGCTTCAGAACACAATAGCAACGACAGTATGGATATCTTTGACGGCGTCTGTTGAAGATGCTCAACAATCTTATAATCACTTTTACGAATCAAGCGCATGAACTCTTCCACATCCTTCGATGCCGTTTCTTTTTCGCTCCTCTGCATAAGGACAGTCTCATTCATCTTTCCTTTTCCCTTCGCCAGTCGTTCAGCCTCTACCTCAGGCGACATGAAGATTCTCCCACTTCTTGTCATACCTCCGGTACCGACAACGTTGTCTACAGTCTCAGCTGGCTGCTTATTAACATCAATTTTCACCCCATCATAGTACACTTCCAATCCATAGGTCCAGGGGACTGCCTTAGTGCTCTCGTAAGGGATTGGTCCTGCCTTGGTGATAGTGATCGGTGGTCGCTTGGCCGGCGCTGTTATAGTTATCGTTTTTCGGGGAATCGTCACAGTAGCTACATCACTTTGCTTGTCTGCTAATACCTCTGCAGGTTCTTCAATTGCCGTCCGGTCAAATTGCAATGTGCCGCCTTCTATTAAAGCCTGAATCCCCTTCTTCAATTCATCATAACCCCCAGCTTGGGTCCAACACTCTAAGCAATACTCGTCGCAACCTGGATACACACCCCCTTGCAATAATCTGCTCTTTATCTCGCACAACGGTGTCTTTAAGTCGTCGACATTCATAATCAAGTTCAAACCCTCCTCAGTTAAAATGGCGTTTGCCCCATGGTTGGGCATGGGCTTCTGCACTATGTTCGGACCCGCCTGTCCAAAATTGATAGCCTTACTATCCAATAGATCCTGCACCACATGCTTAAACGCGTGGCAACCCTCTACATCGTGGCCAGGAGCCCCGGAGTGGAATTCACAGTGCCTGCTTGCATCATAACCATATGGAGGAGTGCCTGTTATTGGCGCCAGAGTTCTCTTCTCCACCAAGTTCAAACCTAGTAGTGTCTGTAGCAAATCTGCGTACGTTGAAGGAGGCTTTTCAAACACCCTCCTTGGTTTGCCCCCCTGGAATCTGCGTTGGGCAGGCTGTGCCCCCTATTGTGGCTGTTGTTGCTGTTGTTGTTGTTGTATTGGTTGTTGCTGAAACGGAATAGTAACACTTGCCACCTGCTGCGGCTGATTGTACTGGTTCCGACCTCTGCCCCGGCCTCGGCCTCGGCCCCCAAACACTGCGCTTGCATCGCCTTGACGGCGCCCACCGAAAGCCCTTCTATTACTGCCAGCTGAGGTGGATTCCTCAGCTTGGAATCTTCCCTGTTTAATGTTGCTTTCAATCTTCTCTCCCATCAGGATTAAGTCTGAGAAACTGCCCAACGAAGTGTGAAACAACTTGTCATAAAACATGCCAGTGAATGTTCCTATGAACATATCATTCATTTCTTTGTCCTCTAAAGGAGGATGAACCCGGGTAGCCATGTCGCGCCATCTCTGCGCATACTCTTTGAAGCTCTCGCCCTTCTTCTGGGACAACCCCTGCAATTGGACCCGGTTGGGTGCCAAGTCACTGTTGTACTTATAGTGAGCCACAAATGCTTCAGCCAGCTGCTTCCACGTCTTTATCTGAGTTGGTTCCAATCCCATATACCACTCGAGGGAAGGACCAGACAAGCTATCTTGAAAGAAATGCATTAGCATCCTCTCATCGTTTGAGTACGCCGACATCCTTCTGTAATATGACCGCACGTGCACCTTTGGACAGGTGTCCCCCTTATATTTGTCGAACGTGGGAGCTTTGAATTTGATTGGCACCCTCAGGCCAGGCACCAGACCCATTGTTGTCATATCTAAGCCAACAACACTTTGATTTACGACCCCCTTCATCTGCTCCTCGAGCATCCTGATTCTCTGAGAGTCATCCATAGGACCTTCGAAACCTCCACCGGAGAAAGCATCCTCTTGCTGATCTTCTTGCCAAATACCATTCCCAGTTCCGTATCCATCGTACCCGTTGTTGCGACCAACCCTAATCTGGTTCATTACAGGGCCTCGCCCCCTGATACCATACCCCGGAGCGACTCCTGCAGGTCCAAAAGCCATTAACCCAGCGCCATTTCCATTTCCGAATCCGCCATAACCCTGATTAGTCATACCATATCCGTCCTGTCCGAAGCCTTGAGCGTTGAAGCTGTACTTCCCAGCATGATCAAACCCCTGGTCATTGAAGCCGAATCCAGTGTTACCGAAGCCATTACCTCCCAAATTATCACCCAGGTTGACATCTCCGAGCCCAACGTTGTTGACGACAGTCTCGTTCCCAATCCCAACGTTACCGTTCCCGGCAGCAGCGCCTTTGTTCACATTGACAGCAGGTATGTTTACTACAGGTGGAGCCACTGGGGTGGGGGTACCATCCCCGTGAATAGTGTCGACTCGCACAGACTGATGATCCTCATTTTCGTGCCCAGCATTTCTTACCAACAGAGGCTGCACCAAAGCTTGCAAATTCTCCTGTCCTTTCGCGATGGTCTCCATTGTCTGCATGAAGAGCGCCAGCTTCTCACGCATGTCTTGCATTTCGTTTTGCATTTGATCCATAATTCTTCGGCAGTTGGTACGAGTGGAGTATCGGTGCGGGCGCTGATCTTCAATCCTGAAAAGACCTGGTACAGTGCAAGAAATAAGATACCGCTCAATAATCACCTGTAATGCAATATGAATGTGAATGCAATGCAATATGTGTCTGTGCATTAGGGAATATCACTCCCCGATTCTAGTGCGAATGTGCCAGTGCAGTGACAGTGCTAGCAGTACGGTGATCGGAGCCGAATCATAGAAAACACCTCATATATTGCAGAGAAATCCATTAAGCCAAGAATACAATATCACTGAGTGTACAATAAGAAGGCATGACCTCAACCAACAATCCTGGTGATGGTCAGCGCTATGCAAATAAAGCATACATATTAATACATGAAACGGTCAAGTACACTCATAAGCCTGGTACTCTTTTAGTAACTTCTTAGTCTCTGGATGACTTGGTCGGGTAAGCAGACCCTCAACAAGTTGATTTCTTCGCTTGAGAACACGTCGCACGTCACCAGCGGTTTCCTCCCATGCCCCTTCTCCGAAGCGATCCTCTAGCTTCCGCTTCTGAGACACAGCTTCGTTCCTGCCTTCGATGGCCTTGTTCAATGCATTCTAGAGACTATATCTGGCCATCACCTCTTCTTCATACTTCTCAATGCTAGCCTTCAACTGCTCTTCAAGTTCAGAGATTTGCTGCTTCAATTCGTCTTCCCTCTTTTTGTTGTTGGTTAGCGTAGCATTCCACATCTTATTACAAGAAGAGATTTCTCGGTGAGCGGCATCGAGTGCTTTCTTTTTGGACTCCAACATGTCATGAGAGCTTCTGAATTCTTTCCCCAGGCGTTCACGCTTCTTTTTCTCTTCAGTCAGTTCAGCACATAGCCTGTTTACTAATTCGATCTGCTGTTGGAAAGAATACACAGCCTTGTTCTTCTCACTACGCATCTGATCCAGTTCCTTTTCTAACTCTTTATTGATCTTCATCAGGGCTTCTTTTTCTTTTACAACTCGCTCGTAGACCTCCATAGTGACAGTAGTTGGTTCTTCCACCGGAATATGAACAGGGACTGGCGCGGCTGGAAATGGCATCAGCAACCGTCTTGCTCTCTCTTGGATCCAAACTTTGTAGGGTGCATAAGCCTGACAATCATTCTTCCCTAACAGTGGCTTCCCTCTTCTGTTGATACGCATCCATGCGTGCTGAAGCTTAGCTAGTAACTCTCCATTCAAATTGTAACAGCCCAAATTTCATTAAATAATTAATTGTAGTAATTAATTGATTTAGTGGGATTTTTATTAATGTCGGAAATTAATTTTTATTAATTGGAATTAATAGAGAATTGAGAAGGAAATTGGAAGGAAGGAAAATAAAGGAATATATAAGAGAGAAAGAAAAGAAAAGAAAGATAGAAAACATTTTGGAAAGAAAGAGGAAAGAAGAAGAAAGGAGAGAAAGAGAAGAGAAGAAGAGGAAAAGTGGAAATCATCAAGAACCAACATCAAAGCTCCGATTAATCGAGGTAAGGGTGAGAAATGTTTCTATTTGATCATTGTATGATGTTATGTATGTTGGGTTGAGGTTTTGGTAGAGTTTCCATCACTTTCCATTTAGGGCAAAATGTTGGATAATCGGTAGATTGATGATTTAATCGGTTGAAACTGAGTAATAATGCCGTAGAATAGTCGGGTAACATGTATTGATGCTGTTTGTACTGATTTTGCTGTGTGAGAAGTTGGATGATGATGGATTGGTGAAGGAGGAACAGAATAGGGTTCTGTTCTGCGCAGGTTCGCTGGCTCTCGCCAGGCGAAGCCTAGCGAATGCTGGCGAGTAATTATGATTAAATCCCAGTGGACTTCGCTGGCGAGTTCGCCAGGCGAAGTGGGGTAGCGAAGGTTCTCCCAGCGAAGGTGCTGCCGAATGGAGGCGAATGAAGTCAGTAGCTACTGACTTGGGTTCGCTGGGAAGTCTTGCCAGGCGAAGCCTAGCGAGTGTTCGCTGAGGGAGTTCGCCAGGCGAAGGCCAGGCGAAGGTTCGCTGCGAGGGTTCGCCAGGCGAATGTGGGCGAGTTTGACAGCATTTTTCTTTTGCTGTGTTGTTCATGTGGTGATAGTTTGGTGGTTTCACATAGATTGATATTCTTATGATATGATATAGATATGATCTATTGTGATAACATGTGCTGTGGGTAGCCTTCGGGCGTGAATCCTAGAGTTGTGATATGAAGGATTAATTGTAATCGGTTAAAATACATGTGAACATAATAAGTGATTATGTGTGTATTATTTAATGAATTTGCGAATGCTTGATGTGTATACAATTATGTAATGAGTATGCATGAGAACATTTTGAATATGTGTGCATCACTTATAATTGTATGATTAGTATGGCGATGTGAATACCTTGATTATTGCGATAATTAGAGATACATGGGAATACAATGAGGAATGTATGTGTATCGTCTAATGAATTGTGAGTGCATATATGTATGCGATTGTTGTGTGAATGCATGGGAACATATGTGATATGTGTGCAGTGTTGTTGAATATGATGATGTGTGAAATGAATACATTGATAAATGTTTGATATATGTTGTATGTGCAATCATGATGAAATTCTCGAAGGGGTGAATTATTCGAATGCATGAGATTAAGATGTCGGTCTTAAGTGCATTTGTTGTGGTTGATTGTACATGCATCATTTAGTCAAGAGGCAATGTCTGTTAGTTTCGTGGAAACTAGTGGCTTGTCCCAAACCTAGAAGTGTGGGTTTGAAGGCTTAGAGGACGGGCCTTTGTGGTTATCGGTCTAGAAGTGTGGACCCAGTTTAATGTAAAAACCGAAAAAAGATAACGGGTTATCGGTCTAGAAGTGTGGACCCGGTTTAATGTAAAAACCGAAAAAAGATAACGAGAGTCGGTACCGCATTGCATGAGTTGCATTGAGTTGTTGAGTCACATTAATATATGACATATGCATGAAGTGATGCTTATGTGTGAATGATGAGATTGTGAAATTGTGGAAGTATGCATGATGTGGAAATGCTTTACAAATATTCGTGTTGTTGTTATATGTGTGGCAAATATATATATATAACTAAGAAATCAAATTGTGGTGAGAAATACGGAGTGGAACTTGTATTGATTACCTATATATATATAATCTTATGCTTTGATTATTATGGTTATATTTCTCACCCTTCTGCTGTTTTATAATGCTCTATGAGACATTGCAGATTAGGATGCTGGAGTCCTTTTGTGAAGTTAGTCTTCATTCTTTTGAGTCGGCTGCTCTGATATGTAACACCGGGTAGTTAGACTAGTATAGTCATTCTTTTGTGATACATTGCGATGTATCAGCTGATGTGGTTTTGTAATCTAACTGACATGATATATTAATTTGGATAGCTTATGTGTACGTGGATTAATATTTTGAAAACGATCAAATGATTTTATCTTCCGCTTAAATTGAAAATGTTACATATTTTATGGAGCAACATGTTAAAGAGTTTTGGTGGTGAAATTGTGACATTCTTCCTTTATACCTTATCCTAAAATTTTTACTCTGATAATTTGTATGTGCTTATTTATTTTATATGCATTTATTTGGGGGTATAGAAGGGGGTGTTACAATAGTGGTATCAGAGCAGGTCGGTCCGTCCGGCCAAGTTGTTAGAGTGTTTTTCCTGTGTGTTATTGATATGCGTGTGTTGCATTATCAATATTGGTTGTTCTTACGTGGTTCTGTGGTTGGAATTAGTAAGATGGTTGCAGGAAGGAACGACGAAGCGATTGCGGAGGCATTGACGAGATTGGCGGGGGAAATTGGGCAGAATCCTCCGGCCAATGTGAATGTGAGGAATCATGCTGATGATGGATTCCGTGCTTTGGGGAAATTCCAAAAGAATAACCCTTTGGTCTTCAAGGGAACTCATGAACCGGACAAGGCACAAATTTGGTTGAAAGCTGTGGAAAAGATTTTTCGAGTTATGAATTGCTCGGATGCACAGAAGGTGCAGTTCGGGACTCATATGCTCGAAGAACAAGCTGAAGATTGGTGGGGTAATACTCGCCAAAGATTTGAGGAAGATGATATTGTGATTACGTGGGATTTGTTTAGAGAAACTTTTCTGGAGAAGTACTTTCCAGAGGATGTGTAGGGGAAGAAAGAGATCGAATTTCTTGAGTTGAAGCAAGGTAATTCGACGGTTGCTGAGTATGCGACGAAATTTGAGGAGTTGATCAAAATTTGTCCTCATTACAATACTGGTAATGCTGAGAGGTCTAAGTGCCTCAAGTTTGTGAACGGTTTGAGACCCGAGATTAGACAAGCTATTGGGTATCAGGAAATCAGGCGGTTTTCTGAGTTGGTTAACAAGAGCAGAATTTATGACGAAGACAGTAGGGCTAGGTCCAGCCACTACAAGAGTCTAAGTGATAAGAAAGGAAAAGGACAGTTCAGAGGAAAACCTTACGTAACTCCTGCGGATAAGGGGAAACAAAAGGTTGGTTTTGGCAAGAAGCCAAGTGGGGGAGTTTCTACCTCGGTTAGGTGTTACACTTGTGGTGAAGCGGGGCATCGTGCTCCGGAGTGCAAAAGTGTTGAACCGAGGTGTTTTAAGTGTGGCAAGCCAGGCCACAAGGCTCTAGAGTGTAGAAGCGGTGCGGGTGTTACTTGCTATAACTGTGGTGAGCGAGGGCACATCAGTACCAAGTGCGATAAGCCGAAGAAGAATCAAGGGAGCGGGAAAGTGTTCGCTCTTTCTGGATCTGAGACTGCTAGCGACGATCGCTTGATCAGAGGTACGTGTTTTATTAATGGTATACCTTTGATCACTATAATTGATACCGGAGCTACGCATTCTTTTATTTCTTTGGATTGTGTTAGAAGGTTGAATCTTGAGTTGTCTATGATAGGTGGCGGTATGGTTATTGATACTCCTGCTATGGGTTCGGTAACTACACCGTATGTTTGCTTGAATTGCCCGTTGAGTATTTTCGGTAGAGATTTTGGGATTGATTTAGTGTGTCTTCATTTGGATCAACTGGATGTCATTCTTGGAATGAATTGGTTAAAATTCAATCGTGTGTATATTAACTGTTTTGACAAAACGGTTATTTTTCCCGATTCGGATGTTGAAAGGGATTTGTTTATGACGAGGAAACAAGTGAAGGAATCGGTACAAGATGGGGCTAAGGTATTTATGCTTATGGCAACTTTGAGGACTAGTGAAAGTGAAGAGATTGATGCTGTGCCCATTGTTAGAGATTTTCCGGAGGTATTCCCTCAAGAGATAAAGGATTTACCGCCGGAGCGAGAAGTGGAGTTTTCGATAGATTTGATTCCTGGAACTAGTCCGATATCGATGGCTCCATATCGTATGTCGGCCTCAGAGTTAAAAGAGTTGGAGAGTCAACTTGAGGATTTGCTTGAAAAGAGGTTTATTCGTCCGAGCGTGTCACTGTGGGGTGCACCGGTGTTGTTGGTTAAGAAGAAAGAGGGTTCTATGAGGCTCTATGTGGATTACAGACAGTTGAACAAGGTGACTATTAAGAATAAGTATCCACTTCCAAGGATTGATGATCTAATGGATCAGTTGGTTGGTGCAAGTGTGTTCAGCAAGGTTGATTTGAGATCTGGGTATCATCAGATCCGTGTGAAAGCTGAGGATATTCAGAAGACGGCCTTTCGGATGAGGTATGGACACTATGAGTATTTCGTGATGTCATTCGGTGTGACTAATGCACCAGGTGTATTTATGGAGTACATGAATAGGATTTTCCATCCTTATTTGGATAAGTTTGTGGTGGTGTTTATCGACGACATCTTGGTTTATTCGAAGAGCGAAGGAGAGCATGTCGAGCATCTGAAGATTGTGTTATCGGTGTTGAGAGAGAAGCAATTGTTTGCAAAGCTTTCTAAGTGTGAGTTTTGGTTGAAGGAAGTTAGTTTCCTGGATCATGTGATTTCGAGTAATGGTATTGCGGTCGATCCGTCGAAGGTTGAAGCGGTGTCGCAATGGGAGACTCCGAAGTCAGTTTTTGAGATCAGAAGTTTTCTTGGTTTAGCCGGTTATTATCAGAAGTTCATTGAAGGATTTGCTAAGTTATCGTTGCCGTTGACGCAGTTGACTAGGAAAGGTCAAGCCTTTGTTTGGGACGCCAAGTGTGAAGCGAGTTTTCAAGAACTTAAGCAAAGGTTGACGACAGCTCCTGTTTTGATTCTGCCAAATCCAGAAGAACCATTCGTTGTGTATTGTGATGCTTCCTTGATGGGTTTAGGAGGTGTGTTGATCCAGAATAACCAAGTTGTAGCTTATGCTTCGAGGCAACTCAAAGTGCATGAGAAGAATTATCCGACGCATGACTTAGAGTTGGCCGCCGTTGTGTTCGTGTTGAAACTTTGGAGGCATTATTTATTTGGCGCAAGATTTGAAGTGTTTAGTGACCACAAGAGTTTGAGATATCTTTTTGATCAAAAGGAACTGAATGCGAGACAAAGAAGATGGCTTGAACTTTTGAAGGATTTTGATTTTGGCTTGAATTACCATCCGGGTAAAGCGAATGTAGTAGCGGATGCATTGAGTCGGAAATCATTGCATATGTCGGCGTTGATGGTGAAAGAGTTAGAATTGGTCGAGCAATTTCGAGATTTGAGTTTGGTATGTGAGAGAACTTCTTTTGGATTTAAGTTGGGTATGTTAAAGCTTACAAGTGGTATTTTGGATGAAATTCGAGAAGGACAGAAATCGGATTTGAGCTTAGCTGATCGGTTGACTTTAATCAACCAAGGCCAAGGTGGTGATTTTAGGATTGATGAGAATGGTATTATGAGATGTCGGGATCGAGTTTGTGTTCCGAACATGGTTGAGCTTAAGAAGAGCATCCTTGAGGAAGGACATCGTAGCGGATTGAGTATTCATCCGGGTGCTACTAAGATGTATCAGGATTTGAGGAAAGTATTTTGGTGGCCTAGTATGAAGAAGGATATCGCGGAATTTGTGTATTCTTGTTTGACTTGCTAGAAGTCAAAGATTGAGCATCAGAAGCCATCGGGTTTGATGAAGCCGTTGTTTATTCCTGAGTGGAAATGGGATAGTATCTCCATGGATTTTGTATCAGGTTTGCCGAGGACGTCGAGTAATTTTGAGGCTATTTGGGTTATCGTGGATAGGTTGACTAAATCTGCTCACTTTATCCCTATGCGTATGGATTACCCTTTGGAGAAGTTGGCTAAGTTGTATATTGAGAGGATTGTGTGTCTGCATGGTATTCCGTTAAGTATTGTTTCGGATAGAGATCCGCGGTTTACTTCGAGATTTTGGGAGAGCCTGCAGAGTGCTTTGGGTACTAAGTTGCGTCTGAGTTCAGCGTATCATCCTCAGACTGATGGTCAGACGGAGAGGACGATTCAGTCGCTTGAAGATCTTTTGAGAGCTTGTGTATTGGAAAAAGGAGGAGCTTGGGATAGCTACTTGCCTTTGATTGAGTTTACCTACAACAACAGTTTCCATTCGAGTATTGGTATGGCACCATTTGAGGCGTTGTATGGTAGGCGGTGTAGGACACCATTGTGTTGGTTCGAGTCCGGAGAGAGTTCTGTTGTTGGACCCGAGTTAGTTCAACAGACCACTGATAAGATCAAGATGATTCAAGAGAAGATGTGAATTACTCAGAGTCGTCAGAAGAGTTATTATGACAAGAGGAGGAAGGCACTTGAATTTCAAGAGGGAGATCATGTGTTTCTTCGAGTCACTCCGATGACAGGTGTTGGTAGGGCACTGAGGTCGCGCAAGTTGTCGCCGCGTTTCATTGGTCCTTATCAGATTTTGCAAAGGATAGGAGAAGTGGCCTATCGTGTGGCTTTACCACCGTCGCTTGCTAATCTTCATGACGTGTTCCATGTATCTCAGTTGAGGAAATACATTGCGGATCCGTCTCATGTAGTCCAAATAGATGATGTGCAAGTGAGAGATAACCTGACTGTTGAGACATCACCTATGCGGATAGAGGATCGGAAATTGAAGCAGCTTCGAGGTAAAGAGATTGCTTTAGTGAAGGTCGCTTGGGGAGGACCGGCTGGTGGAAATGTTACGTGGGAGCTTGAGAGCCAGATGAAGGAGTCTTATCCAGAACTGTTTGAATCAGGTAACATTTTCGAGGACGAAAATTCCTAAAGTGGGGGAGAGTTGTAACAGCCCAAATTTCATTAAATAATTAATTGTAGTAATTAATTGATTTAGTGGGATTTTTATTAATGTCGGAAATTAATTTTTATTAATTGGAATTAATAGAGAATTGAGAAGGAAATTGGAAGGAAGGAAAATAAAGGAATATATAAGAGAGAAAGAAAAGAAAAGAAAGATAGAAAACATTTTGGAAAGAAAGAGGAAAGAAGAAGAAAGGAGAGAAAGAGAAGAGAAGAAGAGGAAAAGTGGAAATCATCAAGAACCAACATCAAAGCTCCGATTAATCGAGGTAAGGGTGAGAAATGTTTCTATTTGATCATTGTATGATGTTATGTATGTTGGGTTGGGGTTTTGGTAGAGTTTCCATCACTTTCCATTTAGGGTAAAATGTTGGATAATCGGTAGATTGATGATTTAATCGGTTGAAACTGAGTAATAATGCCGTAGAATAGTCGGGTAACATGTATTGATGCTGTTTGTACTGATTTTGTTGTGTGAGAAGTTGGATGATGATGGATTGGTGAAGGAGGAACATAATAGGGTTTTGTTCTGCGCAGGTTCGCTGGCTCTCGCCAGGCGAAGCCTAGCGAATGCTGGCGAGTAATTATGATTAAATCCCAGTGGACTTTGCTGGCGAGTTCGCCAGGCGAAGTGGGGTAGCGAAGGTTCGCCCAGCGAAGGTGCTGGCGAATGGAGGCGAATGAAGTCAGTAGCTACTGACTTGGGTTCGCTGGGAAGTCTCGCCAGGCGAAGCCTAGCGAGTGTTCGCTGAGGGAGTTCGCCAGGCGAAGGCCAGGCGAAGGTTCGCTGCGAGGGTTCTCCAGGCGAATGTGGGCGAGTTTGACAGCATTTTTCTTTTGCTGTGTTGTTCATGTGGTGATAGTTTGGTGGTTTCACATAGATTGATATTCTTATGATATGATATAGATATGATCTATTGTGATAACATGTGCTGTGGGTAGCCTTCGGGCGTGAATCCTAGAGTTGTGATATGAAGGATTAATTGTAATCGGTTAAAATACATGTGAACATAATAAGTGATTATGTGTGTATTATTTAATGAATTTGTGAATGCTTGATGTGTATACAATTATGTAATGAGTATGCATGAGAACATTTTGAATATGTGTGCATCACTTATAATTGTATGATTAGTATGGAGATGTGAATACCTTGATTATTGCGATAATTAGAGATACATGGGAATACAATAAGGAATGTATGTGTATCGTCTAATGAATTGTGAGTGCATATATGTATGCGATTGTTGTGTGAATGCATGGGAACATATGTGATATGTGTGCAGTGTTGTTGAATATGATGATGTGTGAAATGAATACATTGATAAATGTTTGATATATGTTGTATGTGCAATCATGATGAAATTCTCGAAGGGATGAATTATTCGAATGCATGAGATTAAGATGTCGGTCTTAAGTGCATTTGTTGTGGTTGATTGTACATGCATCATTTAGTCAAGAGGCAATGTCTGTTAGTTTCGTGGAAACTAGTGGCTTGTCCCAAACCTAGAAGTGTGGGTTTGAAGGCTTAGAGGACGGGCCTTTGTGGTTATCGGTCTAGAAGTGTGGACCCAGTTTAATGTAAAAACCGAAAAAAGATAACGGGTTATCGGTCTAGAAGTGTGGACCCGGTTTAATGTAAAAACCGAAAAAAGATAACGAGAGTCGGTACCGCATTGCATGAGTTGCATTGAGTTGTTGAGTCACATTAATATATGACATATGCATGAAGTGATGCTTATGTGTGAATGATGAGATTGTGAAATTGTGGAAGTATGCATGATGTGGAAATGCTTTACAAATATTCGTATTGTTGTTATATGTGTGGCAAATATATATATATAACTAAGAAATCAAATTGTGGTGAGAAATACGGAGTGGAACTTGTATTGATTACCTATATATATATATAATCTTATGCTTTGATTATTATGGTTATATTTCTCACCCTTCTGCTGTTTTATAATGCTCTATGAGGCATTGCAGATTAGGATGCTGGAGTCCTTTTGTGAAGTTAGTCTTCATTCTTTTGAGTCGGCTGCTCTGATATGTAACACCGGGTAGTTAGACTAGTATAGTCATTCTTTTGTGATACATTGCGATGTATCAGCTGATGTGGTTTTGTAATCTAACTGACATGATATATTAATTTGGATAGCTTATGTGTACGTGGATTAATATTTTGAAAACGATCAAATGATTTTATCTTCCGCTTAAATTGAAAATGTTACATATTTTATGGAGCAACATGTTAAAGAGTTTTGGTGGTGAAATTGTGACATTCTTCCTTTATACCTTATCCTAAAATTTTTACTCTGATAATTTGTATGTGCTTATTTATTTTATATGCATTTATTTGGGGGTATAGAAGGGGGTGTTACACAAATCACCGGTGAAGTACAGAGATTCCTGTACTTCCTCCTCCTGAGGTGGGTTCTTCAACGCGTATCCAAACTGGCGAACGAACAGAGATGGGTTGTAATTGATACACCATTTTCTTCCTATCAACGGAACATTAGGATACCCAGAACAACTGAAAATAAGCTCAGACCCCAACAAGTCTCGGTCAAACCATTCAATGTCTTCAGAAGATAATCTCATCAGGCGCTCTGGCCAGTCAGCTGTAGTTGCACTATCCACAAAAGGTCCCTTCAGGGGGAGATGGCTCTTAAACCACATATTCAACAGCGGCGCACAACAGTAAACAATCTTTCCCCTTCTGTTTTCATTTTTGTAGTGCAGTGAATGATAGAGATCTCCAATCAAAGTGGGTACCGAGTTTCCAGCAGCAAACAGATGGAAAGCGTCCAAGTCCACAAAATTGGGTAAGTTGGGAAACAACACTATTCCGTAGATGCATAGAGCCAAGATAGCATTAAAGACTATCCAGCACCCGCTCTTGGCATACTCTTGAGCTTTGCCAACCAGAAAATCAAGGGAGAAACCTGGAACCCCAAGCCAAGAAGTCACTAATAGTTCAGCAGCGTTCATGTGCAAGGCCTTAGCTAAGTCCTCCAACTTAGGCTCAGCGGCAGAGTGAATAAAGGGAACCTTATTCTGTACGGGTAGCTCAGTAAACTCTACATACTCTTCAAGGGTAGGCCCAAAAATGAAGTCAGCAAACGTGAAACATCTTAAAGCAGGGTCATAGAATTGCATCAGGGTGTACAGCCCATTCATCTCAACAGCAGTTGGCTTGCAAACCAGTCTCAACAATCTTCCATGACTCATCCTGAAACTTCTCCTAACCTCCTCATCAGCAAGGGACATCAGACCAAGTAAGGGAGTAATGTCAGGTGTAGGTAACTTATACGTAACTGTCTTTCTCAAACCAGCCATGATCAATAAGCCGAAGTCCGGGCGCTAGAACCAGGGAATATGCAAATGCACCTGCAGCACAGACACACGTTAATGGGATGCAATGATAATGGTTATGCAAACAATGCAATGCAAATACATGCAAAAGGGACCAAATGCCATGGCTGAGAAGCCTGAACCATATCAAAAGTCTCAGATAGACCCTCCAGAATTCCTCAAACCCTGGTCTCAGATAGACCCAATACAAAGCTCCAACACTGGTCTCTGATAGACCTCATATCATAACTCTGACTGGTCTCTGACAGACCCCACATCATAACTCCAACTGGTCTCTGATAGACCTCTCAACTGTCCATAAATACCCAGAATCTCAGATCAAGAGACAAACCGGTATCTGAAGGTCTAGTTACCTGCATAACCCCAAACCCTCTCACAGGTAGGTGTCCTAGTAACTGACAATGGTATGGCATCCTATGCGGTCGTCGGCGTCACAGACTTTCAGGGTTGATGATACGATTCCCAGAAGGAGTGGCATCATCAATTCCTGAAGAGGCCTCACTTAGCCAACTTCCAAATGATCGGCTCCCGGAGTCGACAATTCAGCTAACCAACAACCCCTTCGACCCAAAAGGTAGAAAAAGAAGTCAACCAGAAGAACCTCGTCCGAGTATAGATTTCGTGGGACACTAATGCA
The DNA here is from genome assembly GCA_963859935.3 of Lathyrus sativus. NCBI lineage: Eukaryota > Viridiplantae > Streptophyta > Magnoliopsida > Fabales > Fabaceae > Lathyrus > Lathyrus sativus. The sequence continues at coordinate 283,242,946 of OZ012739.1, read as the reverse complement.
AGCAAAGCCGGCACGCGCCCACTACTTTCTACTCTAATTCTAAGTGCACTCAAGCCCAGGTCCGACTTATCTCTCAATCATAGAACACCCGTCACACCCCAATACAGCAATAATAATAATAATATAATGCTGAAAGTAAATGACAGAAATATAAATCCATACAAAATCCTCGACGGGAAAACAAGCGCTAGGATTGACTCTCTTAAGGGACGTTGGATCCCAAATGCATAAGGAACTATCGCAGTCCTTAGCAGCCAGGGGACGTTGAATCCCCAGCAGAGTCGCCAGCTGTCGCTACTGCGAAAATCGGTGCCGGCTGAACAGAAGAGTCGCCACCGTGCGTTATTTATCCCAACGGAGGGAAAGGAAACGCTCGAGGTAAACCTACCGCAAAACGGGGAAAGGGATGGTCATCGCAACTAAAACCTGGGTTCGGGAGTCGGTTACGCAAGGGGAAGGTATTAGCACCCCTCATGTCCGTCGTACTCGACGGGATCCACGCTTGTTTTCGGGTATGGATTGTTATTCTATCTAAACTAAGGGTTAAGGGTTAAAAAGAAAAGAAAATGACTCAGCAAAGTATCGCACTTTATGCCTACGTATTCCCGTCTGGAACGAGAAATCAGAGTCAACGTAGTTCTCCTGCCTACGGGAAAGGAGGGGAAGGTTGCTCGCTAGGATATCGCATCATATGCCTACGTACTTTTATACAGCATGAAAGATCAGAGCAAACGTAGTTCGGGCCACGTACGACACAAGTCTGTCTTGATTGTTTTTATTCCTTCTGAAAAAGGGTTTTCCTGATTAGCAGTCCAAGCGGACAAAAATGACGTTTTGATGAGTTCACATTCTTTTACGGAAGAAGTGTCTTTTATTGTGTTTGAAATATTTATTGTGTTTTTCTGTTTGTTTTGAGAAAGAAGAGACAGAACTCTAACCTATGGTTGGAAAGGGAATTAAACTATCCTAATGTTGTCATGCATGGGTTAAGACCTAGTGTCTATCATGCTCCTCTCTTGCGCAGAGAGAAACAGAGATCCTAAGGGATAAACGGAAACAGAAACAATAGCAAATATACAATAAAGTAGTAAAATGCATGGATGCAGCAATACAAGCGAGGCAAGGGAGTCCCACTCAACCTCGAACCTAGAAAACAACAGGCAAAAGTGAACAAGGTTCACTTTCAACCTAACAGGTTAAACAGCAAACAATACAGTCAGGGAAATTCACACAATACATCAAGAATTATAAACAGCAAAAATAAACAGCAAAAGCAGTCTTCATCAACATCTGTCTTCAAGTCATCTTCAACCATCTACCAGCTTCAAGCAAGCCTCAGTCTTTATCTTCACAACCTTCAAGCAAGGTCTCTATCATCAGTCTTCAGGGCTTTTCTTCCAGTCTCACTCTCCAAGATGAGCAACAGTCAACAAGGTGAATTGGATGTTAAGCAGTCAATTGCCTACCAAGGGTGGCCTACTGACTGTTAACATGATACTGACAATTTTCTCTCAAAAAGTTCTATCTTTTAAATACATTCACTAATCCTTCCAAAGGAAGGAGGTGGATATTTAAAAGGGACTTTGAATCATAGAGAAAGAATGGAGGCAAACAAGACCTTCCATGTTTGTGAATCAAGTTTTCTACTCTAGAGCTCTGCCTAGCTTCTAAACCCTATAACCTTCAACAGCTGCCAGCAAGATGCTCTCCACCAACTCTGGAAATTGGTCTTCATTCTCTTTGATCTCCAATGGGCTTCATCAGCACAGTCTTCAGCTCAAACCCAAACCCCAAACAAGCCCAATACCCCACATAGTCAAATAATAACCCTAGAGAGGGCACACCACACAATCAAGCAAGTACAAGCAATATACTAATAGTAATAGTAAAATAAGGGAAGCCTAATATTTTCTAAGGGATCTATTATCTACCCATAACCCCTATAGTCTCATACCCCCAAGATTCAAACTACAACTCCTAAAAGAAATGATTTATTACACCTATGTTATCTCTAAACCCTAGTTTTGATTCTCTTAATCACACCTAAACAAACCATCTAAAATTAAATCCTAAAATCATGAATTAAATCTCATATGAAAATTAAAGTCCTAAATGAAGTACTCTAAAAAGAATGGGTCCAAAATATACAAGGGTCTAGCTAAACTAAAATCAACAATATCAAGTGCTAAACTAAACATCATTTACAACCTATTTAAAAGAAAAATATACTAAAAATGCAAAAATAAAATAAAATGCTAATTTTATTATATGGCAATTTTCTTAACAAAAATATGAAAAAGATGCAAAAACAACCATTTAAAAATATGCAATTTCCAATTTGTTATGATTTTTCAAAGAATTAAAAAAAATGGATGAAATTAAAATGAATTATATGAGGTGAAGGGTGCAGTTAGCAATTATTTCAGTTAAAAAAGGATGATGGGCCCAGACTGGGGGAGCGTGCATAGCAAAGCGCGTCTGGGCCCAGTTGATCAGAAAACATAAAAAGAAAACAAAAACAGAAAACGGTGCAATTAGTAATTAATTCAGTGTAATCTTGGATGGGCTTCGCTAGTGGGGGTGGGAGTATCAAACTGGATCCAGGCCCATGAGACCTGAATTAATGGAACGCTGCATTCCATCTCTCTTGACTTCCCTCCATTCTCAAGTTTAAACTGTGGCCGTTGGATCCAAGTTGGAGTCAAAGTCTTCTAACCTAATCCAACGATCATCCATCATCGTCTTCCTTGGACAAACCCTAGGTCAGAAAAATGAATTCCATGCAGCCATTTTCAATACCTCGGTTCTCCCTCATCTCTCCATGAAATTCAATGATATAAAAATCAAAATCACTCTCCTCTCTCCTCTGAACACAACCATGCCTTTAGTTTTAATTGAAACCTCCCCTAATGTGAAACCCGATAGCTATGACCTCCATGGTACACAAGATTCCACAGTGATGCACCTTCACAATTCTTGCAACTTTTTGTACTAAAATACTCCTCATGCTGCACTGATTCTAACATGCTAATAGTCTTGGATTAAAACTCACGATACACCATGCTCTTGCTCATCAAAGTTTCACTGCCCTAGGATCAAACTTCATCAATGGAGCCCTACTTCTCTGGAACTAATCCTCTACTTATCCCTAACAATTCTAACCTAAAGATTATTCATCATGCTAACTAATCTATGCTAATTCGAAGAAAACACCAACCTGGTTTAAAGATGAAAACAAATGAAGAATTCCTTGGATCCAAAGCTTGCAATGCTTTGGACTTGATCCACAGACTTGATTCTTGGTTCTGTATGCAATAGCACTTACTCAAATGCCCTTGATCTTGCAATCACAATCTTCTTGCACTTTGGATGATACACTTGGATAGCACGAATTCCACTTCAATCAAGCCAGATCTTGATGGAAACTTTATCTATGATGGATGTAGATGATGATAAGATCAAGAATTGTGGAGAATGATGAAGATTTGATAGAGTTCTTATGTGATTTGCAAAGTTGAAGAATGAGATGAAACTTGGTGTTTTGATCAAAATGAATCACCAACCCCTGAATGAAGCCACTCTACTCAATATATAGACACTCATGGAACACTCTAGAACTTGGTAGAAACTTCTTGTGCACAATTCCCTTGAATTTTGGCATGTGTAACTTCATACATAAGTAACCAATGGTATCTCTCAAACTTTGCCCTAAACTCAAAAATCTACTTTTGCCAATGTTCTTAAAACATTTTTTCCAATCAAAATGACCTATAATTTCATCCCATTTGGCCATGTTATGAAAAATCCCATTTTTAGGTCACTTTTATTCATTAAATTCACTTTTAATTGACCAAATTTGGAACCTTGAGCTATGAGCATTTCCAAACTTTCATGATCACTTTTCTAGACTCAAAATGTCATTTGGAGCAAGTTTGATGTTGTGAAGTTTTTCATTTGAAGCTTCCTTGTATGAGTTTTGGGCATATGCTTGAAATGACCTGTAATTCTCAAATGACCAAAATACCCTTTGCTTGCCAAGGCCATAAGTAGAGTTCCACAAATCAGATGAAGGCATACCATACCTTTATAGAAAGCTAAGACAATGAGGAACAACTCTTATGTTGACCATAAATTCATTTGAAATCTCCTTGAGGGGTAAAAGTTGCTAGGAAGGCAAGTAACTTTCACAGGCAAAATTTCAGATGCCTCAGATGACCTGTAACTTGCAAGGACCATAACTTGAGTTCTATAAATCTCATTGATGTCTTCCACCACTCAAATTAAAGGTCTTGAGATCCTATACAAGTTTCATGTTGGCCAAGGATCCACTTGAAGCTTGCATTTTGAATTATATTGCTTGGAAGTTTGACCTAAATCAGGGGATTTTACACAGAAACCCTAATTTAGAAACTCCTCTTTTTCTTGATTTCTCTTGATTTTTCCTTGGCACAACACCATATCCATATCTACATGTCAAATGATGAACCCCGCATCTCTCAAATAGCCATTGATGCCTTTCAATCAATCATTTGACCTAGGGTTGACCTAGGGTTGACCCAGATGAAACCCTAGTTGACTGTCTTCAACTGCAGCTCTTGTGATCATATCAATGACTTGCCTCTTTTTCAAAATGACCCTCTAGGTCTTCCATGATGTCTACATACCCTCCATGCTCAATTCACAGCTCACAACTTCTTTGATGATCTTCAAATACCCTCAAGATAGGAGATAGATCCACTGCTTGGTCCAATGACCTCTCTGGGTTTCAATTTCTTCCTGATGACTTGGATAAGATTAAATTTGCACAATAACCTCTTGATAGGCTCATGGAGATGAGAATAGTACTTGGTCCCTTGTTGGATAACTTGCTATGCTATGCTATGCAGATGATTAAACTATGTACATGACTCTATATGCAAATGCTAATGTAATTGAAACATAAACCAAGTGAAGTAAGTTGAGCAAATTTTAGGGTGCAACAATGCCAAACCAAGTCAACCCACAAAGTCACTCTCAAAGAAAGGTAACATTCAACAAGAATACAAATGATCAAGCATTAACTCATCAAGTTCAGAAACAAACTCAAATGATATTCATCATATTCAAAATCAAATCAACATGCAAAATCAAGAACGATCAAACTCAAGTTGAAGTACAAAAGTCAAGCAAACATCTCACAAGTCAACTCCTAAAAGGAACAAAAGATCATGTGAAGCATATGAGATGAATTGATCATGAAATAGACCCCTAATCATGGAAATAAGAACCTATAACATATCATCAAGAATATATAAAACTCATCAAACATTCATGGAATCATACAAGAAGCAATCTCAAGAGACTAGGTCAAGATATGTACAAACACATGATCAAACAACAAGGACTTGATGCCACATCCAAAAATAGACACATGACCAAATAAAATCCAAATAAATGCCTAAACTCAAGTTAGGCCTATCAAGAATCAATGTGCATAGGATCACAAGAAGAAAGGCAAGAGAGCATCATCAATTGTATCAAACAAAGCAAAGTAAGCAATTTGTCGAGCATAAATCAAGGGTCAAACAAAGTCAAATGAAAAACAACCAAGACATGATCACCAAGGCATCAAACCGACACTCAAATACCCTACATATATGTGTCTAAGTATATGTGAAAAATTGGACCAATGGTTAAAAGAAAATGGCAAGAACTAAAGACATGTTACAAATTAGGTCAAACAAAACACATTAAATTAAAAATTCAAAATAAAATATTAAAATAAAATAAAAATAAAAAATATGAAAAATTAAATAATATGTGAAAATATTTGAAAAGTATTTTTGTGGAATTTTTAAAAGGTTTAAGTATTAAATATAAAATAGAATAAAAAGTGTGAATAAAATAAAATAATAAAAAAGAGTAAGGCAAATGGGGGTGTGTCAGCAAAACAGAAATGAACTAGAATCAATTGGGTACATATTGGGCTCGTAAGAGGGGTGGTGTTCAAAGTGAAAACGAGAAGGCCCAGTCCAACAAGGATCTGAAATCAAACAAAATAAACCTCAAAGTGAAACGTACCGTTTCACTAACACATGTCATCATCCAGGTCATAAATTTCAATGCCATGCATGTAGGTCAACTAGACACATCAGTAAGCCTCATCAAACGTTGAATCTAGGGCTCCGATTGTCTTCTCTGGCGAGCCTCACCGGAGCAGTCTGAGAACTTCGCCAAATCATGAAAAATAAAGCTCTATCTCGCATGGAATTTTAAGGGGAACCCGAGTATGAGGTCAAAAATCATTTACATAGACTATAACACCATGAAAACAAACCACAAAGAAATCATGCTCAAACTGTAACTTCACTATATCAACTCAACGATAATGGAAATCATGCCTACCTTAGTGAAGGACTTCAGAGTCACCAACAACAAGTTTAAAACACGTCAATCATGGCAGATATAGATTAAAGAAGCTTACAAAATGGAGGAGGTCCGTTGCCTCTTCAAATACTTGAGAAACTCCTTCCAAACGCCTCAGCAATCCTCAAAGAGTATGAATCAAGCAATAGAATGAAGAAAATCCCTTGAAATAACTGGACTCGAAAGTGATATTTTCTTGAGAAGAAGAGAGAGAGAGAGAGAGAGAGAGAGAGAGAGAGAGAGAGAGAGAGAGAGAGAGAGAGAGAGAGAGAGAGAGAGAGAGAGAGAGAGAGAGAGAGAGAGAGAGAGACAGAGAGAGAGAGAGAGAGAGAGAGAGAGCTTGGTTCTGATTTCTATCCAAAAGAGTGGCTGCCTTATTCTAGGGTTTCTGAGGCTTAAACATGAGGGTTGGCACGTGAGAACAGATGTTTACAGTGGTAAAAAGGAGGTGGTTAAGTTTTTTGGTGAAAATTGGAAATGAATGGAATGGCTCGGGTTTGGACACTTGGTGAGGTGTTTTTGTGTGGTTTTTTGTAGTGGTCTTGATGCATTCGAAATAAAGAAATGGAAGGAACAAAATGTTGTGCAAGTTTGGAGGTATTCTTCTTATAGCAAGAATGGCTCAAGAATGATACACATGGTACATGACTTGTCTAGCTTAATTGGGCAATGTTTGGTCACAAAAAAATAAGGTATTGGGGCGTGGGGATTGGAAATAAGAGCATGTTGTCATATTTGGTTAGTGGTATGCACCAAATGGTAAAGGTATCATGCCTTGTAAATATGTTCATATGGTTGCCTTTTAGACAAAACAACTCCATGAATAAGGCTTCATTTCATGAGCTCTTATGCTTAATAGAAATTTGGATGAATGATGAGCAACTATTATATTGAAGAGATGATGAAACAAAACTTGTAAAACCATGAAAAAGTTTCTCAAAGATCATGTCTTGAAAACTGCCACAAATAACTTAGAATAATTCTAAGTTATATCCATTAAACATCTTTGTAAACAACATCTTGGATGCCACATAACTTGAGTTGTATGAACCCAATGGAGAACTTCTAGTAATGTATGGAAAGCTTGAAGAACAAACTTCAACTTTCATGTTGTAGGAAAACTCATTTGAAGTCAAGAACTTGGTGAAATATGTGTTGGAAGTTGGGTTGATAAATTTGTCTAAACACTCACCAATATTGACAACTTTGAAACCCTAAATTAGGAACATCATAACTTGAGCTCTACACATCCAATGGAGATGATCTAGTACCCAAAAGAAAGCTTATAGGGCGCTCTATAACTTTCATTTTGTAGGAAAAATCAAATGAAGCTTGTATCACCATGGAATATGGGCTTGAAAGGAGGCACATGAAACTGAATTTCTATACTTAGAAAAAATTCTAAGTGTAGAAATGTCATAATCTTTTTTTTTAAACTTTGACTCACCATATCTCTCAATCCATGAATCTTTTGAACATGTTTTTTTCTACAAACTTGTAGTTCATGATCTCCTCTTTAATTTGATAGCTAGTTTTCCCTCATTGTATAAAAGATGAGAAAGTTATGGAAGTTGCAAAATGACTAGAATTAGGGTTTTTTACACTTAGAAAAATTTCTATCAAAACCCTAGTTCACCCAACCTTATGATTTTATGATTCCTCTTGATTTTTCTTGTTCCAAACACATGAAATCCCTTGAAAACAACTATCATGCCGTTGATTGATCTTGAGATCCAAGATTTAGACCCCTTTGAACCACAATTGACTTTTGCTGACCCGATGAAATCCTAAGATTAATCCCATTGACTAAGGCTTTTGTGATGGCTTGTGATGGAACATAATCCATGTAGGGAACCCATAAGGTGTGTGTTGAGCTTGAGAATCATGTCTAGCCCAAAGAACTAACCACAAACTTTCCCTGAACCAAAACCCTAGCCAGTTATCCATGAGATAGGAGGAGGAGAACCAATGCTTGTGTTCTTGATCCAATTGGTTGATTGACATGTCTTGATGATGATAGGACCCTTATGACTTGAAATTGCTACAAAGTTGGAGATGTATCCTTGTTTGGAGCTTTGAAGATGAAGCTTCCTTCTTGAACAATGGATAAGATACCTCTATCCCCTGTCTAGAACCAATGCTATGCACAAATGCCAATGCAAGATGCTATGAAACATAAGCTAAGATAACAAAAAGGGATGGGCAAATTTTGGGGTGCTACAGCTGCCCTTATTCAAACAACTTGGACCTGACGGGATGAAAAGCAACCGCTTTTAAACATTAAAGGTAAAAGGTGATTGAACACCAAAAAGAACCCGGGAATTTGCAAACTGCAGTGATGTAGGCAGGATAAAATGATTGCCAGCTGAGGGTGGACTTAAAAATAGCGGGTACCAACCAAAAGTTGGGATAATCGACGCAACAACCGATCAGGACGATAATAACGACTACTAACCAAAAGTCAGGATTTCTAGAGAGCTACATCCACAAATTGTGAGAAAGATGTTACTAACCAAAAGTTAGGATCACCTAGACGCCGACCGAAGGCGAATACACAGAACAATAAAGACTACCAACCAAAAGTTAGGATCGTCCAAAAGACTACCAACCAAAAGTTGGGATAAAAGCTACTAACCAAAAGTTAGGATCGCCGAAAACGAAAACTACCAACCAAAAGTTGAAATCACCAGGACGCCTGCTGAATGCAAACTCACCCGAAACGAGGCCTACCAACCAAAAGTTGGGATAACGACTATGCGGGGAATAAAGGAAGTTTACCAACCAAAAGTTGGGATAAAGGCTACTAACCAAAAGTTAGGATCACCAGAAAGGGAGACTACCAACCAAAAGTTAGAATCGTCTAAACCAACCAAAAGTTGGGATTAACAGAACGCCGAACGAAGGTGAACTTACCATAACGAGGACTACCAACCAAAATTTGAGATCACGACCCCGCAGGGGAACAACAAAGGACTACCAACCAAAATTTGGGATAACATCTACAAAACGAATAAGCTGGGGATTATCAACCAAAAGTTGGAATACCACACCCGAGATAGGCAGGAAGTAGAATCGACTGACTTACAACCTGAAAAGAAAACTCCAATGGGGAAAGAGAAACTTAAACAAGCCAACTCTGTTGGGGAATAAAAGAAAAATGAAAACATCTATCAATGATTTTGCTGGGGTCAGGTACCACAGAGTCTCATAAATTATGTCATTATCTGCTGGAGAGATGTCTGGCAACAAAGGTATCAAACCTGGCTTACGCTTCGGATGCATATGTTTGAATATGGTGTAATGCTCCATACGAAATGGAAATGCTACGCATTTGGGAGGATGCAATGCAAATGAAATGCAAAAGAACACCACTGGGATAAGCGCTGAGAAAAACCAGCAAACAGACTCTACTGAGGAATATGCCCTGAACGGCCTTCCTGAATAGGACTCCTGGGGAGCAATCCAATCTATTGGGAATTGAGAATAACATCTCTTGGGATATCGTCCCAAAAATGTGGCTATGGAGAATGCCAATAACCATTGGACTTTGCTGAGAATGTCAACCACTATGATTTGCTCGTCAAGGGAATCAACATCCATCTCTGCTTGGGAAGAGAAGTCAATGACATAGATCCTGTCGGGGGATGGTGCTGAGCTTACCCTACTGCTAGGGAATAACCTCAATTTTACCGTGTTAGGGATAAGTACACATCGTTGCTAGTGAGATATTTCTGGCCTGAAAATAGTACCCTGTGTAGAGAGCCCTGCTGGTAAAAAGACCAGTTATCTTGTAAACAACAAATAAACAAGAAATGTGTTCCGTATGAAAAAATGGCTATTTCGGTCATCATCCATGACATCATTCAAGTAAATCATTGCTTTTAATATGTTTAGCAAAACCCCAAGGTTTTCGCATGCAAAGTTTATCAAAAATATCAGACGTCTTTTCGCAAACAAAACAGTAAAAGCAAAAACAAGAAATGGAAAGCTCTTTATGAAAAGTACTTCATTGATTGAAATGGCCTGTAAATAGGAAAATTACAATTGATGCAATTCCTGAAAAGAGGAAATTGCGCAAAAAGTACAGTGATAAAAAAAATACAAATGTCGGCAATGTGGAAGTAGACAACCACGATGTGTCGAATCGGCTATGATTCGCATGTCTTTGATGCTTCACCAACGCCATGCCTTCTGAAGAGACTGATTTTTACCTTTTGAGATCTCCAAGAATCCAAATGTGTTCACAGACCAGACGCAGACTGCAGTTGTTTACTTTAAATCCCTAACTTTTTCCTGGATCGCCCTTGCAGATTTTTGATCCACTAGGATGCCCATTTTTGCCAAAGTTGCCTTCTCAGGTTTTCAACTTTGCAGGTTTATTCATTTTTCTTTTATCCCTAATTTTTTCCCGAACCTATCATTTTTATGGCTCGCCGGGATGCCCCATTTTTTCATGGACCTTTCTTTTTTATGTCCAGCGGGTTTCTTTTCAAGCAAAGTATTTTTTGACTACATCTGCATTTACAGGGGATGTAAAATATTCACCGTCCATGGTTGATAGCAACAAGGTTCCTCCAGAGAAAACCTTCCTTACTACATATGGACCTTCATAATTGGGAGTCAATTTGCCCCTGTGATCTGTTTGTGGAGGGAGAATTCTTTTCAGCACCAAGTCACCTACCTGGAAATGTCGAGGGCGCACTTTCTGATCAAATGCCTTCTTCATTCTGCTATGGTATAACCAGCCATGAGCGATAGCTGCCAATCTCTTTTCATCAATCAGACTAAGTTGATTCAACCTAGCCTTTACCCACTCTGCTTCATCAAGCTTCACATTAGACAATACTCTAAGAGAAGGAATTTTGACTTCCAAAGGTAGAACAACTTCGTACCATATACCAGTGAGAAAGGTGTTGCCCCAATAGATGTACGCACTGAAGCACGATGACCATCTAAAGCAAAGGGAAACATCTCATGCCAATCTTTATAAGTCACCACCATTTTATGCACAATCCTCTTGATATTCTTATTTGCTGCCTTAACAACACCATTCATCTTTGGACAATATGGAGAAGAGTTGTAGTGTTCAATTTTAAAACTCTGGCACAATTCCTTCATCATCTTATTATTCAAATTCGAACCATTGTCAGTAATGATTCGTTCTGGTACTCCGTATCGGCAAATGATATCTTTCTTTATAAAATGAGCAACCACTTTCCTGGTCACATTGGCAAAGGAAGTTGACTCTACCCACTTGGTGAAATAATCAATTGCTACCAAGATAAAGCGATACCCATTGGAGGTAGTCGATTCAATCTTCCTAATCATGTCGATGCCCACATTGCAAAAGGCCAAGGAGATGTCAATACATTTAGAGGACTCGGTGGTACATGCATTTTGTTGGCATAAGTTTGACATTTATGGCATTTCCTGGCATACTTAAAACAGTCAGACTCCATGGTCATCCAGTAATACCCTGCTCTCAATAGTTTCCTAGACATTGCATGCCCACCAGCATGAGTACCAAAAGAACCTTCGTGGACCTCTTTCATTAGCAAACTTGCTTCACTCTCATCCACACAATGCAACAACACCATATCAAAGTTCCTTTTGTACAACATATCATCTTTGTTCAAGTAAAAATTACCCGACAACCTTCTCAGAGTCTTCTTGTCTCTACTTGATACCCCAGGAGGATACTCTTGAGTCTTGAGGAAATATCTGATGTCAAAATACCAAGGCTTCCCATCTGACGCTTCTTCAACTGCAAACACAAAGGTCGGCTTGTCAAGGCGCACAATAGTGATTGCTGGAGCTTCATTCTAGAAATTCACCTTATACATTGATGATAACGTTGCCAAGGCGTCCACAATCTGATTTTCAGCTCTCAGTACATGATGAAATTCCACCCTGTCAAAGAAAGGCAATAGTCTTCTTTCATAGTTCTTATAAGGCACCAAGTTGGCATGACGGGTTTCCCACTCCCCTTTGATTTTATTGACGACTAAGGCTGAATCACCATACACATCTAGATTCTTGATTCTCAAATCAATAGCTTCTTCTAGACCCATGATGCATGATTCATATTCATCTTTATTATTGGTGCAAGCGAATGTTAATCAGGAGGTGAACAGTATGTGAGAACCATGAGGTGTTGTAATAATCGCCCCGATTTTGTTGTCGTATGAGTTAACAGCACCGTCGAAAACCAACTTCCACTGAGACCCAATCTCAAGACCCTCGCCAGGTAGAGGCTCATCACAGTCCTTCATCTTTAAAAACATTGTATCTTCATTCGGAAACTCAAACCTCTTTGGCTGATAATCCTCAATTGGTTGTTCGCTAAGATATTCTGACAAAACACTCCCTTTGATGGCTTTTTGGGAAACATATTGAATGTCGTACTCTGTCAGAACCATCTTCCATCTAGAAATTCTTCCAAAAAGTGCTTGCTTTTCAAACACATATTTGATCAGATCCATCTTTGAAATTGACATGGTTGTATGGTTTAACATGTACTGCCTTAAGCGTTTAGCTGCCCAAGCGAGTGCACAACATGTCTTTTCCAGCATCGAGTATCTTGACTCACAATCAGTGAATTTTTTACTCAAGTAGTAAATGGCATGCTTTTTTCTTCCTGTCTCGTCGTGCTAACCAAGCATACAACCCATTGGATTCTCAAGAACCGTCAAGTACATAATCAAAGGTCTTCTTGCAACCGGAGGCATCAATATCGAAGGTTCCTGCAAATACTCTTTTATCTTCTCGAAAGCCTTGTGACAGTTTTCATTCCAAACAACCGCTTGATCTTTTCTTAACAATTTGAAAATAGGCTCACAAGTAGCTGTAAGGTGAGATATGAATCTCGCAATGTAGTTCAGTCTCCCAAGAAAACCACGAACCTGTTTCTCTGTTCTAGGCTCAGGCATTTCTTGTATAGCCTTTATCTTTGCAGGATCCACTTCAATTCCTCTTTTACTGACAATAAAACCCAGTAGCTTTCCTGATCTTACCCCAAAGGTGCACTTGTTAGGATTTAACCTCAGCTTAAACTTCCTTAAGCTTTCAAACAACTTTAGAAAATTGACCAGATGTCCTTCCTCCGTCTGTGACTTCGCAATCATGTCATCAACATACAATTAAATCTCATGATGAATCATATCATGAAAAAGAGTCACCATTACCCGCTGATAAGTTGCCCCTGCATTTTTCGATCCAAAAGGCATAACTTTGTAGCAAAAAGTCCCCCATGGTGTGATAAAATTAGTTTTCTCCATGTACTCTAGGGCCATTTTGATTTGGTTATACCCAGAGAAACCATCCATGAAGGAAAACACAGAATATTGAGCGGTGTTATCAACCAAAACATCAATGTGGGGGAGCGGGAAATTATCTTTCGGGCTTGCTCTATTTAGATCTCAATAATCGATGCACGTCCTAACATTCCCATCTTTCTTAGGTACAGAAACAATATTAGCGACCCACAGAGGGTAATTAATAACGACAAGAAAACCAACATCCAACTGCTTCTGGATTTGCTTCATAGGCGGACATTCTTCTCAAAGAGGTGGACCGTACACCACTATATCAGTATTCAACCCTGGCATATCCTCATAAGACCAAGCGAAGACATCTATATACTCACGGAGCATTTCTACCAATCTTCCATTGACATCGTCTTCCAATGCAGCCCCAACTCTGACTTCTTTGTTGTCACCTTCAGTGCCTAAGTTGACGACTTCAACATCCTCCTGATGAGGCAAAATAACTCTTTCTTCTTATTTCAAAAGTCTGGCCAACTCTTCAGGTAGGTCACAATCTTCATCAGTCTCTTCTTCGACTTGGTAAATATGATTATCAAAGTCATATCGAGCCATAGCCAAATCTAGATCGATGGTATCTGAGATATGAAACCTACATGATTGATGTTTTATACTCATTATGATATGCGAACAAACACATTGCCATTTTTCTGTTTTTGTTAAAAATAGAAAAAAGAAAAACAAGGATAAAAAATATTTGAATGCAAAAAGGACGTCCTTCATTCATGATAAAATTTGAAAACAAAACAGAAGGGCCCTACAAGGAAAAAAGGCACTACGTCTTGGGTCGAATGTAGGGCCAGACATAATAAAAAACAAAATGAAAATTACTCTTCTGATGTAACTTGGATGATTTCCTCCATAGTCCAGTTGCAAAGCTTCTGACCAGGGACACATGGAGGAATCCAAGCATCCATATCACAATCACTATCTCCTTCGTCATCCTCAACAACATTTATCCCGTCAAATATAACCCCTCCGCTGGTAAATTGAACAGATCCTTTGTACTTAGGAGGATCCCTTGAAGAAGAAGATGGGTTGTATCCCAGACCAAACTTGTCATGCTTAGTAGGAATATCTAGCACTTGACCCCATTTCTGAGAAGACCCAAATTCCACTATAGCACGAGCTTCCTTGAGTGACGACATTGATACCTCCAGACGTTTAACTTCTACAGGATGCTTCCCCTGAACCGGCACAGTTTCAAAAGCTTGGCAAAGAGTCTCGTGGATCTCACCGTCCACTTCCACATATTTAAAGGATGATAAATGACTGAACATAATGTCCTCCTCTCCACAAACAGTAACCACTTTCCCATCCACCATATATTTCAATTTCTGATGCAACGTGGAAATAACTGCTCCAGCATAGTGTATCCAAGGCCGACCAAGCAAACAATTGTAGGCTAGCTGGATATCCATGATAAAGCGTTACATCAAAAATCTCCGGCACCACCTGTATGGGCATATCGATCTCACCAAACACGACCTCTTAGAACCATCAAAAGCTCTCACAACCAGGTCGCTCAGTGTGCAAATCAATCCTTGAGTATCCAGCTTCATCAAGGCATTCTTCGGCAGTACATTGAGAGATGAACCTGTATCTACCAAGACATGAGACAACAGAGCCCGTCTTCACTCCATATATATATGTAGAGCATGATTATGGTTCCTCTTGGCAGGAGTCAAATCCAAATCTGTAAAACCCAACCCATTTCCAGCATTCGCATGAGCTGCCACTCCTTCCAACTGATTCACCGAAATCTTTTATGGCACAAATGCTGAATTCAAAATTTTTAGCAGCACATTCTGGTGTGCCTCAGAGCACAATAACAACGAGAGAATATAAATATTTGATGGTGTCTGGTGTAAATGATCTACAATCCAGTAATCACTCTTACGGATAAGCCTCATGAACTCTTCGGTATCCTTTGCAAAAGAATCTTTATCAACCTATTGATGTATATCTTCTTCGACTACAACCTTACCTTTACCCTTATCATTTCTGCCAACACTAACTTCAGGCGGAGAGAAAACTCTGCCACTCCTGGTTATTCCCCCCTGTTCCGACAATATTTTCAACAGAAGTGCCTCCAAACGATGCCCCTACCAGCTCTTGTTTTCGTCCGTTGCAAAACACCTCTGCCCCATAATTCCAAGGAATGACCTTGGGGCTTTCATAAGGTACCGACCCTGGAGTAGTAATAATAACCGGAGCTGGCCTTGGCGGCGCTGAGATGTTAATTTTCCGGAATGGGATTGAGATTGTTGCAACCTCATCCTGCTCATTATTAACTTCCTCAATTTCTTCTTCTCCCACAATCCTATCAAAATGTAAACTACCTTCATCAATCAAACTCTGAATATGAGTTCTCAAAGAAACATAACTCTCTGGATGCACACCACATTCTGCACAACCCTCTAAACAACCCAGATAGACACCTCCCTTTAGCAGTTTGTCTTTCACGAAGATCAAAGACATCTTCAATTCTACAACATTAGTTATCAAGTTCAGCCTCTCTCCTTCAATAACAACATTGGTTCTAGCCACCCCATGATTTGGCATCGGGTTTTGATTCACATTAGGGGTCTCGTTTGTGAAATTTATTGCTTTTGAGTCAAGTAAATCCCGAACCTTATGCTTGAACACTTTGCAGTTGTCAATATTATGACCTGGAGCTCCAGAGTGGAACTCACACCTAGCGTTTGCATCATAACCTAGTGGAGGTGTACCAATGAGTGGTGCCAAAGTTCTCTTATGAATAAGTTGCAAGTGTAACAGATGTTGCAAAAGCTAAGAGTAAGGCATGAGAGGCATGTCAAACTGCCTGTTGGCCATCCTTCCTCTATCTTGGTAACAACGAGGCGCAGTTGTCTATTGCTGCGGTACAGCCAAAATAGTTATACTAGCAACTTGCTGTTGATGCTGATGTTGAGGTTGATATTGATGTTGATGTTGAGGTTTCACCTGATCTCTACCTCTATAGGCTGATATAGAATTCATATCCCCTTCTCTCTTTTTCGTGTTCCCATTGTATACTTTCTTCATCCCTCCTGACAAAGGCCCTGCCCCACTCGGTATTTTTCCTATCTTTATCCCGTTCTCTCCTATCTCCCCTACCATCACTAAGTCTGAAAAGCTTCCAGACATACATCCAATCAATTTCTCATAGTATGTTGTTGGCAAGGTCGCCATGAACATGTCAATCAATTCCAGCTCCACCATTAGAGGCTAAACTCTGGCTGCTAACTCTCGCCACCTCTGGTTGTACTCCTTGAACCCTTCATTATTCCTTTGTGACAAATTTTGCAATTGCACCCTATTAGGCGCTAAGTCACTGTTGTACTGATAGTGACACACAAATGCTTCTCTCAACTCTCTCCAGCTTCTTATATGTGTCCTTTCTAGACCCATATACCATTCCAAAGAAGGACCTAACAGACTGTCCTGAAAGAAATGCATCAAAAGTTTCTCATCATCCGAGTATGGTGGCATTTTCCGAAAATAAGCCCTGAGGTGTACTCTAGGACAAGTCGTCCCTTTTTACTTATCAAAATTTGGTACTTTAAACTTAGGGGGAATCCTGGCCCCTGGCACCAGTCCCAGGTCTGACATGTCGAGTCCCAAAGAATTTTAGTTCTCGAAGGCTTTCATCTTCTCTTCAAGCAGTTTGAAACTCTTATGAGCTTCTGTGGGGAGACCCACATCCAAATCTCTCATTGAAAAAACATCCTCCTGATCATCCTCTTCTCAATGGGGACCTGTAGCTCCGTGTACATCGCCCACACTGCCTCTAGCACCAGCTATATGAACTCCTCCCTAGTGACCTCCGCCCGGAGGGTTAACTACAGTTGGAATACCGTTGACCTGAGGAACATTACCATCAATTGAAGGAGGGATAGCAATAGTCCCTCCATGCAGAACACCACTACCATCGACCCGTGCTATCAGGGGTTGAACCAAAGTTCTCAATCGCTCATACCCATTGGCTACACCTTGCATCATCTCCATAAATTGTGTCATTCTATCCCTAACCTCCTGTAACTCCTGCTGTACTTGATTCATAACTCTCTGTTGATTCCCTCTTATAGAATACCTTTGGAAAACTGGATCTCCAATCCTGCCAACTGTTGAAGAAAACCAAGCAGAGATAAGATTGAAAGCTCCAAGAACACCTGCTACACAAATGAGAATGATGATGCAAAATGCCAGCATGTATATATGATTCAGGGGGATCTCCCCTTTGATTCTAGTTCCACGAATAAATAGAAAAACAGGAGAATAAAAGGCAGAATCATAAGCCTCTCTCATAAGTAAAATGAGAATGGAAGTCAGCGTATACAAAACAACGGCAGAAAATACAATTGCGTACAATCCTACGACCTCATCCAACAAATCCGGTGATGGCCAAAATACAGGACAAAAACAAGATAAAAACTAATGGAATACTATATCAAATAACTTTCTTCAACCACTGTCATTCCTGGGACGAGTCTGAACTTCCTTTAGCAGATCTTTTGTGTTAGGATGTTCAATTCTTACAATCAACTCCTGTATGAGCAGGTCTCTTCTAAAGATAACATCTTTCAAGCCTTGAGCATAGTCCTCCCAAGCATCCTTTTCAAAGGCATCTTCAAGTCTTGGCTTCTTCAATTCTGCCCTCACCTTGAGCTCCTCCAGTGCTGATAAGGTTTCTTGTAATTTCTGATCACTTGTGTACCTACGGGACGATTTTGTTGAAACTTCTTCATCTTTGACTTTGAGTTGTATCTTCAATCTATCAATCTGTCTATGAAGCTCATCCTCCATCCCTTTGTTAGCAGTTAATGCAGTGTTCCATTGATCATTGAACTTAGATATTTCCAAGTAAGCTCTATCTAGTTCTTTCTTCTTATGCTTAAGGATACTATCAGTACTTTTCAAATCTTAGCCAACTCATCCTCACACCCGGATCTCTTCAGCTAACTCCTTTTCTACCTTAGTCAAAACCTTTGTCTTTGCCTTTGCTATGTAAATAACTTTATTCTTGTTACTCTTCAGTTGACTAATTTCTTTTTTCAGCTCTTCATTTTCTTTACACAATTCTTCTTTTTCCACCCACAACTTATTGTATCTTTGAATATAAACCATTGTAGGTTCTTCAATGACTAAAGAATATAAGGGTTCTATAACAGGAAAGGGTAGCAATACTTTCCCCACTCTCTTCTGGATCCAATCCAAGTAAGGGCCATAAGCTCTGCAATCACCTTTACCCAAAGAAAGTTTCCCTCTTCTATGAACTCTTCCCCAGGCTTCCTTTATCTTGGCCAAAGTATCAAAATCAGCTACGCCTATGAAGTACAGAGATTCCTGCACTTCCTCCTCCTTCGGGGGTTCCTTCAAGGCATAACCAAACTGTCTGACAACAAAAGAAGGGTTGTAAATAATCCCACCTTTTCTTCCTATCATAGGTACCTTAGGAAAACTCCCACAACTAAAGATGATCTCCACACCGAGCAGATCTCGATTGAACTAGATAATATCTTTAGATGTCAAACCTATAAGCCTTTCTGACCATTCAGACGTATCCCTTGTATCAACAAAAGCTCCGATGCAAGGAAGAAGATCCATGAACCACTTGTGAAAGAGTGGTGCACAACAAGAAACATTTTTCCCTCTCCTCCTTTCATTTTTGTAATGCACTGAGTAATACAAATCCCCTAGAAGAGTAGGTACATGATTCTTGGAAGCAAAGATGTGAAAAGCGTTCATATCAACAAAATCTAGTATATTGGGAAACATAACAATACCATATATGTACAACGTCAAAATAGCATTGAAGACTACCCAACACCCTTCCTTAGCAAAATACTGAGCCTTACCCACCAAGAAGGACAAGGGAAAACCAAAAGCTCCACTCCAACAAACCAAATTACCCACTAAATCAAACTTGCTCAAATAAAGAGTGTTGGCCAGCTTCTCCAGATCAGGTTCCTCCTCGGAGTGAAAGAAAGGCATTTCTTCTAAGACTGGAACTCCCATTAGAAAAATAAATTCCTCCAAAGTAGGAACTAAAACATAATCATGAAATGTGAAACAGCGCAACTGAGGGTCATAAAACTGTAGTAAAGTATGGATAGCTCCTTGTTCGTAACTTGTGACTTTGTGGAAAAAACCCAGAATCTCCCCATAATCCTTTTTGAAATCTTCCATGACACCAGAACCATCCATGGAAATAAGACCAAATAAAGGTCTTAACTCTGGCAGCGGGAACTTGTAGGTGATAGTCTTTTTCAATTCAGGCTCCATGTTGATAACAAATCAGATTACCAGAATCAAAGGGAAGATGAGAACCCGAGATCACACGTACATGCAGATTATGCAACATGAATATGCAAATGCAAACAGAGGATCAAGGTATCCAAAACTGTTGTGTTGTTGACTGAGTTAAACCAGAGCTTCGCTCTGATAAGAAATCTAGAATACCAGAACAGTTAAGATCAAAAGTCTACTTTGACAGAAAATCGGGTCGGTTGAAAGTTAAGGTTTCCTGCAAAACCCTTCCCACTCACAGGTAGGACCTAATCTATGAAAAAGGTACGACACCCTATACAGGTCGTCAGTATCACGAACTCTCATGTCGAGAAACGATGATACGTTCACCATTTCTGGTTTGGCATCATGGTCAATCAAGGTGGTCTCAATTGACTTCCCAATGAACGGTCTCTAGAGTCGTTAGTTTTCAAATTCAACATCCCCTCAACCGTACAAGATGCACAAGATAAGATGTCTTTAAAGAAAACCTCGTATGGACGCAAATTTCATAAGGGCTCGTGCATGCCAAACATGCAAGCCCGTACTACTCTCCACACTAATACTAGGTTTATACTCAAACTTGGGCATTTGGCTTATCTCTCAGTAGAACAACCCATCCAACAACACAACAACAGTATAGTATGATAACAATGACAAAGTGCGGAAAATAAAATGCAAATGCAATGATATACAACAAAAACTATACAAATACAACATACATACACACAAATATACACACCCAAAAATAAAACAGACAAGCGCTAGAATTGACTCGCATAGGGAACCGGAGTCCCCAGCAGAGTCACTGTAACACCCCACTCTAAACTATCGCAGAAAAGTAAGATAAACAACAGAAACAATTCAGAGTGCAGCAAATAAAATCTCATGACGACCGTCATGGATGTCACGACCGTCACGGTCATGACGAGCGTCATGGAGCTGTGACGACCGTCACGCTCCCAAATTCTTAGACGCAGCAGAGGTGTCACATTCTACACTTAACCAAAACACATACACCTGCAAAAGCTCATTTACTAACACACGTAGCACAAAATTCAGATGAACAAACAACGGTAACTTGTTTAACATTTTAATCATAAACGCCATGTTATAATACACTTCCAACGATTCGTACTAATTAAATTCCATTAAAATTCAGCAAGTAATTATCTTGCATCAATTCTCTAAAACAACTATGCATCCAAGCAACATTTGGCATTATCAGAAACAACCAATCTATTTGCCATAGTACTTAATAAAATTCAGCAACAAGGAACTCAATTAAAATAATAACATTAATCGTTCATCCCCCCCAGAGTGCTACGTATCAGAGCGACCAACGACCTTAAACATAAAGCTACACTTTCTTCCGAGTTACCTGCAAATTACCACCAACGGAGGTAACATACAACATAAAGGGTGAGATATCAACAATATAACATAAGGCATGATAAAAGTCATGTCAGAATATTATCACAATATTATAATTCCAGTAGTCCGCATAAATATTAGTAATAATTAAACTGCAACAATTCATTATTCATAACCACAACAATTATCATCATATCTCAGCAACTCATCAAAACAACTCAACAACGCAATTCAACAATGCGACTCATCAATGTGACTCAACTATGCATATGCATGTGGTACCATTTAGGAGCCAACACTCCAAAACTCGGGACAGGGCCAACACCCCGAACCCATCTAGGAGCCAACACTCCAAAACTCGGGAGACAACTCTCCACAATAATTCGGGAGACAACTCTCCACAACTCGGGACAGGGCCAACACCCCGAACCCATCTAGGAGCCAACACTCCTAATAACGCCAATACAGGCACAACCGTCGCCAATCCAGGCCAAATGATATGCTATGAGATGCAACTATTATGGACTATAACACAACAACAACAATTGTGCAACAACCATGCAACAAGGCATCACGCCTACAACCAATTATCCATAACAGAAACATCACATTTTGCATATATTATGGACTCACCATTTCAATCCGTTCATATAAGAGAACTACCAACAGTATCGTTCCTACGAATAAGACTCTAACATTTTCGCAGAGAACAATTAAAAACAACCTCGTCTCTACAATCGAGAACTCAACAACATTTTCATGTCAGAGAACAACTGACAACATCATTACTACAAATAAGAACTCAACACATTTTCATATAATTTCATACGGGTAATATAACTACAACTTCTAATTTACTTAAATAGGGACATAATAACAACATCATTACGGGAACATTACTACGGTAACGTTACTACGGGAACGTTACTACGAGAATGTTACTACGGGAACATTAACCCTTAATATTCTCTTAATATTTCTCAACCTACGGGAACATTACAACGGTAACGTTACTACGGGAATATTAGTCTTAATATTTCTTCAACTTACGGGAACATTACAACGGTAACGTTACTACGGTAACGTTACTACGGGAATATTAGTCTTAATATTTCTTCAACTTACGGGAACATTACTACGTATTTGCCCCATTAGGGAAACCTTAGAGTATCGTATATAACACATTCTTTCTTATATAGAAAAACCTCGTTCCTAACATTTATCGATTAACGAAAATTATACCTATGAATCAATTCCCTACATGAAATTGATCATACCCACGTTTATAGAATTGAACCCCACCCTTACCTTGAATAGAGGCCAATTCTAAGCTTTCTGGTTCTGGTTCCGTTCTACAGTAACTCTCCTGCAACTTTCTTCCAATTTCACCGATGGAAAATTCTTCTTCTTACTTTCTCCACAGTCACGTTCCTTTTTTTTTTCTTCTCCTCAACCTTTTTCCTCAATTTTGGTTTTCTGAGTCGTTTATCGTTCTTTTACTCTTTCTCCCACAACTTCTCTAATAACTTCCTAATTCCCATTATTACATCCACTAATAATAATAATTAATAATAATAATAATAATAATAATAATAATAATAATAATAATAATAATAATAATAATAATAATAATAATAATATAATATTACTACTAGTTATTAAATTATCATCATTATTGATTATATTATATTATTATCAAACCCAATGATTTATTAAATGGTTTCCTATACTTTAAGGACACCCACCAACGCTCTCAGACACACTCCCACATAAAGACACACCAACAATTCATAAATAATTTAATTAAAATGAACGGGCGTTACAGACACCAACTGTCGCAATTGCGAAAAGGGCCCTTTTAATGAATTGATAGTAAAAATTTCTAAGAGTTTTTGCAAATGTATGTATGAATTGTATGAAAATATTTGATGAAAGAGATGAATTTGAAATCTGAAAAATTCTGCTATATATACCTTACAAGACATCTCTAGAAAGTGGCAATGTTTGACAAAACAATCATGAAAATTTGTAATGAATTAGAAAAAGTATTATTATCATATACAATGTTCAAAACATTTTTAATATGTTTCAGATATTAATCGATTTTATAAATGAACCAATCGATTAAATTAATTGTAATGTTCAAAAAATATAAAATAAATAAATTAGATCAATCGATTGAAGGGGACAAACAATTAATTGAATGAGCTAAAAATGGAATCCTCAATCAATTGTAATAATGAGACGATCAATTGATACTTTAGTTTTTTTTTTTTTTCGATTCATTTTTTTTCATTTTTCAAAAAACACGTAAATCAATTGAGTGTTAGGAGCAATCAATTGATCTCCTTAAAAATTTAAAAAATTTCTAAGTTAAAAATGATACTTAAAACAATGCATGCATCATTGGTAAAGATAATTTCTTAAGCACCTAAGACCTATATAAAAATGAATTGTTTATTGTACCCGAATATAAATTCAACATCTTAAAATCTTTGATATAATTATGATCCATCTTTAAGTCTTGAAACTTCTTTTAACTTTAAAATATCTTTTCCTTCTTTGCATTTACTTGTCTTTATCAAAACATCATCCTATAACAAGATTTTTTTACACCAATTCAATTGATAATTATGAAAAAACATTAAAGGGTGAATTCCACACAATAAACTAGTAAAAAAAAACTATCTAGTAATCATCGAGGGGTGGTAATAATAACCTATTTATGGCCTGTAACCCAAGATAGCTAGCCCAATTTCATACATCAAAATCCAAAACCGTAATTTCACATATCACTTACAATTACCAATTTACCCCCTCCCAGACAACCTCTTGTCTCTGTTACAGACCGTGACACTGACTACCCACCCGTGGCCGACCGAATCTAAACAGAGAGAGATGGCTTCGTGGTCTGCTGCTAAGACCTTCAACATTTCATCCGTCAACGCCGCCGTCATCAACCGCCGAGCTTCATGGGCCGCCGGGATCGGCGGTCTCTCAGTTGCCGGCACCGTTATGTGGCGTTCCTCTTCGTCTAAGCGCTCTTTGCCCTTCCTTTGCTCAAGCCTTTCTACTGATGCTCGTAAGTTCCAACCATTTTTCTTTTGTCCTATTTCCCTTTCTTCTCACAATTTGATGCAAAGAAGTTTTCAACTCTGGTTTTGGTCTGTGAAAATGTTACTTGTACTCATTTAGTCTAGAATTTCTCGTTTATGGAAATTAGGGTTTTAAGAGTTCTCAATTCTTTAACAGAGTTCATCCTTGAGCACTAATTTGTAAAAACACAAAGCAACATTTGCTCAGTCAGAGTTGTTTTCAATTTAAAGCCGGTTTGTTTTAGCTTTAAAAAAATAGATTTGTTTTAATTTTAGAATATAGATTTTGTAAAACTGTTTTTCAAAATATTACAAGTTTTTCTATATTAATTTTAAGACTAATTTTGATATCATACAACATAAACATATATTATTGAAGATCAAAACATACTTGAAATTTTAATTTTTGAAAAAAGTTGTATCTCAAAAATGATTTTCATGAAAAGCTATTTGAAATAGCTTTAAAATAAAGTGATTTTTTGAAATTTTGATATCTAAAATTTTTTTCGATAAAATGTTGATATATTTAAAATAACATTTTAAGAATATCTATTCATACCAAATTTTCATTTGAAACTTTTATGAAAAGTTTCTTTTGTAAATTCTTTTTCTACAAAATTTTGTTACAATATAGGATCGTTTTGTGTGGATGATGCTTAGCTGCATTTAATTGTGTAAACATATGAAGCATTGACACCATCATTGATATGGACATGGACATGCGGGCAGTAGTCAAGATCAAGTGCTGGATCGTAAGATCTTATGTGCCAAGGATGCCTGAGTGCTATGATAAGAGAAAAATCATTTTCGTCAAGAGTGTGGTCAAAATCAAGCTTTTTGAAGCAAGATCGTAAAAAAGTGTTCTTGGGCCTGAATAGTTTTCATGTTTTTGTGTATTTTTGTGAATTATATATGAAATTACCATTTTTTCCTTCAGATCTTATGTGCTAACTATCCGAGTTTTACGATCTTTCACAAGCCAACTGATCCTACGTAAGATCTTGTGCTCGACTACGTTGCTTGCAGGACACATCTTGTAAACACCAGTTATAATTTTAAAAGTTAGAAGTAATGGTATGTAATCACAAATGTCAGTGTCTTGTTGGTGTCAAACACTCGAAAAGACGTTCAATATGAAGTGTCAGTACTACATATGTAAACTTGCTCTTTGTAGTTGTTCATGCGCACAGCTGGAAAATTGTATAATCAATGGTTGTTCAAACTGCAAAATATATTCCTATTGGCAGAGATTCAAAGGGAGAACGGCATAGGAGTTTGAATTGCAAGAAAATCCTTTTTTGTATTGTTGTTTTCATTGATATACTAAATCTTGTGCTGTCAATGACATTCTGATTGATTCTAGGGATCAAGGAAGCTGTTCACACTGACAAGGCCCCAGCGGCATTGGGACCATATTCTCAAGCAATCAAAGCCAACAACCTTCTATTTGTGTCGGGTGTTCTTGGTCTTGTTCCCGAGGTTTGATAACTCACTTTTCCAATCTTGCATAATCTTTGTGTACACAGGTGCAGTTGTGCATTTATGTTGGCTGCATGATGTAGATTTAATAATCAATGTTGTGCTCTCTAATGCAGACGGGGAAGTTTGCCTCAGATGATGTTGAAGTTCAGACCGAGCAGGTAAATTCCCCTCATATTCATAGTAACACACTAACACATGCTGGTAACTCCGTCTTAATGCACAAACACATTTTGTGCTGATATTTTAAACAAATTACATATTGCAGATTCTAAAAAATATGGGGGAGATCTTAAAATCTGGGGGTGCCAGCTACGAATCAGTTGTTAAGACAACAATTTTGTAAGAATGATTTGTTCTTTCCTTATTTTTTCTTTTTGTTTGAGTGGTGGCAAGATGTGGAAGGTTAATATCGTTCATTTCTTCCAGGTTGGCTGACTTGAAGGACTTCAAGAAAGTTAATGACATCTATGCTAAATGTGAGTACGCGTCTCATTCACGAGAATCAGAATCATTTGATTCTTATGTGAATACACTTCTAACTTCTGAAACTTCATCCAATGTTTCAATAATCATTTACATGTGGTTTGAATGGTTTCAGACTTTCCTTCACCTGCCCCGGCTCGCGCGACGTATCAGGTAGCTGCCTTGCCGATGGATGCCAAGATTGAAATAGAGTGTATAGCAGCACTCTGAGCTCCAGTTGTACACATGGACTCTTCAGAAGAATCAGGTCAATAATGTAGGTGGGACATAATGAGCTTATGACATATCCAACCTTTTGGTGTTGTCTTTGGTCTTTTCTAGTTGGGTCATGATTCTCTTCATATTATTCTCTTTCAAAATATTGTGCTCAATAAAAATGAAAGAAGTTGAAGAGTTCTAGTTTGTAAGTTACATGAAGTCATGAACCATAATTGGATGTCTCAATTAATAAAGCGATTTGTCTCACTAGTCTTTTGTGATTAGTGTATGTTTGTGTTTATGGTTGGAGCATTTAAAGTTGATTATGGATGAATAAAATTAATTTTGACATGTTTGGTTGTCTTGAGTAGAAGTGATCATGCTAGAATTTATAACTTTTGAGAGGAAATGAGATTTTTATACTAAAATTTACCCTTAGATTCATTTTTGCAAGAATTTATTTAAACATAAATCATTTTACTTTTAATTTATTTTTATCAATTTATTATGAACAACTTTTTTTTGTTGCATAGCCACAAATTTCTATTATAAAAAATATCCAGTCCCTTTAAATTTTATTACGAGATTAATTACTATAATGTGAAAATTTCAATTAAATCCTTTTATTATATTAAAACACGGATTAAAAATTTTTTAAATAAAGGAAATTGTAACATGTAATTTATTAGTGATTTTCTAGAAAATAAAACTACAGTATCCATTGAAATATTTAATTGAATCACTATTCTATTTATTGTTATTTTCCTTGTGGACGGGATTCACTGTTCATTACAATTTTCAATGAATAATTAGCAAAATATTCTGAGTAAATTTATTTAATATGGTATAATATTTATTTAGATATGTATATAATTTTGAAATAAAAAAAAGAATTAAAAAAAAAAGAAGAAAATTTCTACATTTAAAAATAAAAAATTTATCTCTTAATAAAAAACAATTGTTTGTTTAAAACAATTGTTTGTTTAAAGTAAAATAGATATCGATATCTATGAAATGAAAAGTTAATGATGCGCACTATTATTAAATAATATTCAATTTAATACAGTATAAAATATTTTTATATAGATATGTCATTTTATAATATATTACTTTTATTAAAATAAATAATGATTATATAAACTTAATTGTATTAAATAATTATATAAAAAAAATCACCAAACTTATCTCTCAAATAAAAATAATCATTTCAACTATTTATCTATTAAAATCTATCTATTAAAATAAAATACCACAAAACTTTCTAATATATCATTTTTTTAAAATTATATCAACACAAAGGGATATTTATAATTAATAAATGCCCTTTTGCCACAAAAATTGAAACTACCTTCTTTTACCATTTCTCACTTTTTTTCTTTTTATCTTTTTCACTTTTTTTTTTAATCTTAATTCAAATTTCAAATTTCTTATACATTTTTTTTCACACTTTCTCATTTTCATTTTCATTTTCTCCCTCTCCATTTCTTTTTCTCTCCATTTTCTTAATTTTAATAAATTTTTATATTTTTTAATTCAACAATTAATTTAGATAATGTGGTTTTAAATTTTCTTAAAAAATTACTTTTTAATTAAAATCCTTCATCTGAACAGATTCTTAAGTTTTTTCCATTACATGCTTGTTTATCTATTGTATTGAAAAAATTATGGTTTGGAGAAACTATCATCAATTCATTTGTCAGCTTGATATTAACTGTTTTTTAGCCTCTCATTCTCCTTTTAAACCTTTACATTTATCACATCATCTTCAAAATTTTCTCAAATTTTGGTTAATTTGAAAAACTTAAATATACTTTTGGTTCTTTCATTTTTATTTAAATTTTATATTCTCCTATTTTAAAAATTGATATTTTGCTCCCTCTATTTCAACTTTCTATTTTAATTTTCTTACGATTTTAATTCTCATTTAATCTTAGTTTAATTTTTAATGACATGATAATGAAGTTGATGATGTGTCAATGTTAGAATAAAAAAATCTAGATCATTGTATATTATTTTATTAATATTAATGGTATTTATTTATAATAATTTAATAATATTAAAATTTACAAACTAAATTCAACTTAAACCAACAAGCCTACCCTATTTTGTCTTTCTCCTCTTAACATTTTACTCTCTAAATTGTAAACTTAAATCTAAAAAATTGAAACGAAATCAAAAAAATGAAATTAGCGTGTTTGTTCAACATCATCACCGTCTCCATTGTTTTCGCCTATGCTCGGAATCAACATTTCCATTATAAATGTTAGTGCTCGAATCCTGATTCTCTGTCTTGTTTGTTTAAGTTTAGTAATGTCTAATCTACACCATGTTACGAGGTATGTGGTTCTTAATATTATTAGAAACAATATTACATGGTTTTGTTTTGTTGTTATTTTGTTACGAAACCTGAAATGGAAGAGATTGCGGAAACTACTGTGAGATGGAGCTTCGTAAGTGATTATGCGATGGACATCGTGGATCGAAGGTTATGATCACAATGCTCCTTTGATCGATAAGATAGGTCGTGAATCGGCATTGTTGATCGATGTCGATCTTGAATCAGTGTTTGTTAATTGTGGTACGATGGAACTAAGGGGTACCTACATGGTTAGCACTCCAACACCCAAGTCAGTTAAGGTTCAAGATAATCGTAAGGGAAATAAAGATTAGAAATTGTGTACCTGATAACCCTTTGTGAAGGTATTTATACCTTGGGCTTAGTGGATCAAATTGAATAAGTCGACCTTGTAATATTGGGCCTTTGACTGACATGGAGTAGTGGACCAGAGGCCTTCGCCCAACACAGAAAAATTTCCCTAAAGACTTGCCGGGCATTTTGGGTGCGGAAGAGTCTTTTAGTAGTTATGGCCAGCCATTGAGAATAGTTGCACAGGTGCCGGTTGACATATACTGACTTGGTTTGGCAAAAGAGTAATGGGGAACATGAGTATTAAATGCAGTCCCATCATTGAAGTGTTTCGCCGTTTTCTCTTGGCGTGTGACCTGAAAAAGGTGCGGAGTGGCGTGACATAGCTTACAATGCACTTGAGTTTTGATGAGTTCCCAAGATAAAATTTGACCGTTAATTCATACTTGCTTCTTACTTTCAATCTGGTATGTTCGATTGCCTTTGCCTATATAAGAATAGAAAGAGAGAGAGGAAAAACTTTTTCGCTATCGTGTATACTGAGTTTCCCTTATCTCTTCGAGTCTTTCCATCGTCTTTAAGAGATTTTTCTTTAGGAGTATATTCCATTACACATTCTAAATTTTCAAAGCTTTAAAGCTTCGATTCTTTAGTCCTCTCCTTGCTTTTATCACATTTAGCCTTACATTTTGAGGTACCTTTCTTCCTTTCATCTTTTTCATTTCAATATTTTACTGTGCTTTTGTTACGATGGATAATAACCCCATTGTCATCGAGAGTGATTTGGAAGGTAGTGTTTCTTCTCCATCGAGAAGAATGATGGTATCTAAATTGCATCCCCTTTCCACTGTTAGCGGGGATTTCATATTGGAAATTGTTTCTTTAGGTGATGATTCAGAAATGGAAGGGTTGTATGGAGAATCTCTTTCAGACGAGACTCCTCCTATATATTTTTTGGAGGCTCTCTTTTTGGAAAAAAATTGATAGAGGTGGAAACCTTGTCGAGAAACTAATGCCTCCTCATGTCTTGGCTGAGGCAAAAATATAAGTTGTCTGTTGAAGGAGGAAAAATTCCAGATGTTTTGTTAAAATATATTGGGGGTGACTGGCATGAGCCTAGCGATGTTGAGATCGCTCATCATTTAGAGTGCTATGGGCAGTCTGATGTTGTGTTCTGAGTTAGCCCCGACGACCATTATAGTGATGACGTATTGGCCTGTAGGGGCCTTCGATTAATAGAGATGGCTAACTCCAACATATATCATTGGGTAGCCACTGAAATAGTTGGTACTTTTTCTGTTTTGAATACTGCCGAAGCTGTCGCAAAAGCTGGCATCAGGTTGGCAATCCTCGAATTGGCCGATTCTCCTAACAGGCTCAAATAAGAGGATATGCAGCTCTTTTAAATGTTGTTCAGTTCCTTTGTATGAATTATTTTTTATCAAGTTAGGGATACACTTTTTTTCCTATGATTTTGAAGTGGCAGTCATGGGACATTTGAAGGATTCCCCCTTGCAACTCCATCCCAGAGCATGGGATTTCATGAAGGTTTTCCAACTATGTGCCGAGTATAAATCTTGGAAGCCTTCCTTGGAGTTCCTCTTCGATTTATTCTATGTGGCTCATACTTCTCAGGATAGTGTCCGAGATCAAGGATTAATCTCCCTTAACCACAGGTACCTTGGTTCGACTATTTTTCCTCTGATTAGGGTAATTTCCAGAAGCATTTCATGTTGGTAAAACCTATCACCTCCGAGGCTCATCTAGCCTTCTATTCGTCTTTAGCCCCGGTAGGATGTGCCCATTCTTGCAAAAGTGGCTTTCAGAAGTATTGGTCAAGAGTTTATTTTCACCGGTGTATCCCTTTTTACCATTTCAGGTTAACTCATTTGTCTCCCGAAGAGGTAAAGAAGAAAGAGGATTTATATGCCTAGTATTAAGGTTCCAAATATGATGAAGGATCTGGTCCCATTGAAGTGCTCTCTTTTCAGCAAAAGAAGAGGCGAATAGATACTTGCACCATTATTCGAGCCCCCGATTGTTTTAAGAGGAAAAAACTCTTTGTTGATGATGGGGGTCTGAGGCACCCCCTTTTTTTGACAATGTTACTCGTGTCTTGCATATAACATGGAATAGTTGAATAAGGATCTTGCATTAGCCAAGGAAGAGGGTCTTACTACCAGATTGTATGTCTGTATGCCGGTGACTTATGATGTTGCTTCTACTTTTTCCTTGGAGGCACGAGTACCAGTTGTAGTGACGACCCTAGTAGTAGAAGAGATTACTCTCCCGAATACAACTCCTGAGATGGAACGATTGAGTACCAGAGCGGCTAGTTTTTCTATACATGAGCCTTTGGCGTCTCCCTCTCTTGTTAAGAGAACTCGAGGTTACAGCTTGATGACTCCTGTTGAAGAGGGATTTTCTAAGCAGGCTCGCTTGTCAAAGGGTACCAAGCAGAAGATTCTTACTCCTTTCTTCTGGCTTCCTTTCATTCTTCCATCCCGGGTCCCTAGCACTCTAGAGGAATTTGCTGCTGATGTGACTAATGAGGACTTCGTTTTTGTTGGGGCCTATCGATAACTGATCAGCAAAGTCTTTTTAAAGATGTTTCTCATCCCTTGTTCAAGGCTGGATCCTTGGTCTCAATGGTACCTACTGGCCATGAGGATGTACTTGGCTCTGGTGACCTTTTGAGATAACAAGATGAGCTGATGAAGAAATGTGAGGCCCTTGAGCAGGGAAATGCCGAAGCTGAAAAGGAATTGGCCATCCTGCAAGCAAAACACGAGTATGTTAATTCTTTACAGGAAGAGGTATATCGGTACTATGATCCATCTACTTTGGCTGCTCAAAAAATAAGTTGACGACTTCTATGTCTGATGTAGAGTAACGTCAAAAGAATGCGTTTGAAGAAGTGGCTGAGGCGTGTCGAGCATTCGAAGCAGATCAAAAATTTCTTCAGTAGAATAATGATGACCGAGTCAATGCTTTGAAGATCCTTTGGAAGGAGGTGGCTATTGCATGACATAAATATCAAGAATCCCTTCAACAGAGTATGGAGGAAGCGAGTAGGGTCTGGGATCAAAAGTTAGAGAAGGAACGAGAGCTATGTGTTGGACTTGATGTCGCTGCTAACCAGCTGAATCCTTTCCTGGAAGTTCTTATGCACTGGACTTGATGTCGCTACTGGCTTAACTTTATTGATTCAAATCATAATTAACACATGATTCGAATCACGGGGTCTTTGATTCGAATCAACTAAAAAATGGGTTAAAAGTATGTTTTCCTTTTATTCCACTCCACTTGCTCAGTTTATTCAAATCATGAAATGCTTTTGATTAGAATCTAACTAACTTTTCAACCATTTTTAGTGCTTAATCTCAAGCACATAAAAACTTTTTGTCATCATTTTTCAAGAAATGAGTGAACAAATTTATATTCATTTTTGTGCGATTCATTGAAAAAATCAATACCCTATATTTTTGAAAGTTCAAAGTTCTTACAACGAAATTCTTACATCTTCAACTTCAATTTGATTCAGATCTTGATAGCAAGAGATTTGTAATTGATTGAAAGAGACACGCTCTTGAAACTAATCGTTATGGAAGATTTGGTTGATATTTTCAGGTGGTTTGCGAGATTGAGGTGATTGTCAATGACACTGACAAATTCCATTGAAAAGAAGTTGGTTCTTCTCTCTAGATTGCCTTGGTAGTATATGTGCGGAAGACTACGAACAAGGTGGAGTTCTTCTCAAATATTTGGACAATTTATCACTTAAGGAATTAGTAGTATCAATGGGTTGATTTCTACACACGAAGGCTTAGAGAAGATTTGTGATATTGGAAAATTCAAGAAGCATTAATCAAGTAAAGATTACTCAGAAGAGTTTGACACTAGGCTATATACAAGTCAAGATCCAAATAGGAGATTTTATTTTTCTCAGCATTATTGTGGATTGGTGATTGGATATTTTTCAAATAAAAAGGAATAATGCAGGTTCAAATTTTATTAGTGTTAACTTGATCAAGTTTCAAAAAGTATAATTTTCATATTTTTGCTTAAAACCTTATGCACACATCTTTTGAAAAATATTAGATACTTTTTGAAAAAGCTGTTGATTTTTTAGGTCTATTCACCCCCTCTAGAGTGTTTTTCTACTTCCATATTCACACCCAACAATTGGCATCAATAGCTGGTCTTTTGGTTGTATCTAATGGACATAAAAAAATTGTGAATATGATGGATGATGACGATCCTAAGGGAGTGTATAATAGAGCACCTATTTTCAAAGGCAAAAATTATACTTATTATAAAGAAAACATGTACATATGCTTATTATATCAGTTGACAAAACCTATGGTGTGCCGTCACCAAAGGACCATTCATTCCTGAGGGTGATGATGACATTGTTAAACATCCTAAGATTGAATGAATGGTGAGACAAAAAATGCTTCATATGATTTGAAAGTGAGGAACGTACTTATCTCCATATTAAACGCTTAAGTATTCTGCTCAATTTCACATCATACGAGTGCTAAAGGTATGTTGGATGCTCTCCAAACTCTCTATGAGGGAAAATAAGATGTCAAGGATTCTAAAATCAATATGTTTATAGAGTATTTTGAACTATTTCATATGGAACCCGGAGAATCTGTGGATTCCATGCAAACTAGATTCCTATATTTAATCAACAAACTAAGCAACTTGGGAAAAAACTTTTCTAACAAAGAATGTACTAACAAAATATTGAGATGTATGTCCAAGGAGTGGCAACCAAAGGTTACCGCTATAAAAGAATCAAATGATATTAGTATTTTGGATATTACAAAATTGTTTGAAAAGTTAGTCGAGCATGAGAATGAACTAAAACAACTCGCCGACAACGAAGTAAATTCGAAAAGGAAAGAGAAAGGTAAATAAAAGAAATAAGATCTTTCTTTGAAAGCTTCATCATTTAAAGGGAAGAAGTCAAAGGAAGAAAGTGACAACTCTAACGAAGAAGCTTCTAAAAAGGAAGAGATGGGTTTACTCGTCAGATGCTACAATAGATACTTAAAGACAAAATAGCTCAAGCATTCTAACAAAGGACTAGTAAACTTCAGAAATACTCACCCGCCTAAGAAAGAGTACAAGAAAATTTATGAGAATATCACATGCTATAAGTGCGGAAAATTGGGAGATTATAGAACCACCTGCCCAAGTCTCATCAAACATCATGAAATAAAGATAAGGATTTCTACAAGACGAAGGAAAAAAGCTCCAAAGGTAGTAGAGCCTACATCGTGTGGGAAGAAAAGGATGAGAACTCCTTCTTTGATTCCTGCTCGATTTTAGATGATGATTGTGCCAACTTTTTCTTGATGGCATGTAAGAAAGGCAAAAATTTAAAGGTATATAATTACGATTCCGATAATGAGTATTCGTATAGTGAATTACCGAAAGCATTCAATGACATGTATGCAGATTCTTAAGAAAATTTATCTCCAAAAAGAAATTATTTTAAAACTCGAAGAAGAGATAAATCAGCTTAATCTTATTTTGGAATCTCTTAAGGAAGCACATACATCTCTAATGAATGAGCGCTATAATGTTTCAGATACTTTATTTGAAAAGATGGGAATAGTGAAATGTGTTAATTATCCATCTTTAAAACTTGAAACTGAAACTCTCAAGGGACAAATAATTCATTCCACTTCACTATCTTGCACCTGTTATGACTCTTCAAGTGAAAAGGGAAGACGTTTTGGTCAAAGATTGGATCAAATTTTATTTCTAATTAGCTTAGCAATATGATTAGGTGATTTTTTTGACTGCTCGACGAAGATTGATTTAGATTTTAATGAATATTCACATTTGAATTTAAATTGAAATAAATCATATCTTATTGAAGAGATTTATAGAATAGATAATATCCAAAAACTTCTAATTTTGGACAAAATTAAAGCTAATATCCAAGGAGAAAAGCCCATAGTTATCATGCTATATAAGAAGCTCAAACCTACATTAGAAATCAAACATTCACATTGAAGATTTTAGAGTGATAGGGTTCTCAAGAGTCCTTGTTATTTTTATGTACACCACACCATGTTTTAGTAACTTAACATAGTTGTAGGTATGTCTAGTTGAATTGTATATTCAACATATTTATGTATACCTATATGTTTATGTATCTTGGAATAGAAGGTTTGTCTAGTTCAGTTGTAATATTCAAAATTGATAATTGGGTGAATCACCAATCACTAGGGTTTAGTGATTGAGAGAAAGTGAGAGGGTTTTCATATTTAGGGGGAGTCCTAAATAGAAAGTCATTGGATAGTGTTAAGAAGAGGCATTCAACAATATAGGGTTTGTTGTTTCTTGTAAGATTAATTGTACTAAGCTACTAATAGTGAATTTTCTTTCTTGGGTTGGAAACCAACCCTACAGACCTAGGTATTATTTGCATCAAACTGGGTTACCAATTGTTATGTTCTTTATTGCTTTTCTGATCTATCATTTTGTACAACTTAATCTTTATTATTCTTGTAGTTTTAATTTATCTTATCGAACATGTTGTCTAGGATATCATGTTCGACATCTGTCCCCTTTGAAACATAATTTTCAATTGGTATCAGAGCAGGCACCCTAGCCTGTTGGGTGAGATCAAGGAAAGATAAATTTTGATCCAATGGAAACAATGAAAGATGGAGGATCAATCAACAAACCGCCGTTTCTTTTCTCTGTGTTGTCTCACTACTAACACAAACTGCTATTTTAAGTAAACAAAGTTTTAAATTAATAAAGAAAAATTTAATACCATAATTCACCCCCACTTGTGGTTGAAGTCACTAGCTCAACACAAAGTAGAAAATGCTCTCTAGAAGTAGGTCATCCTTTTATCTGGGCAGACCTCCCTGCAGATTCTAATAAGAGGATCTCTAGTTACATTGATGGGTGTTGAATCTCTTATTACTAGTGTCTGTTCACCCATCTAAATCTTAGTCTTCCTTTTAATCAATTCGAAGGAGGAGTGTTAAAACATTTAAAGAAGTCGAACAATTTGGTGTTTATTCCGAGTATTGTGAAGACTTTAAAGATCCTTTCTTCATGGTGCACACTTAAACTCCAAAGGCTCACATCAACTTCTGCATGATCCATGAGGTAAAGCCTTTGGTACTTAATTTTTCCAAGGTGGGAATGATCACATGTGGCGACCTAATAGTTAGGTCTGGAACAACTTTAACTAAGAATCTCACATATATGCCATTTCTATGGATTCTCTTACCTTAGAGGGAATATTAATGAAGGAAAACCTAACGAATTTCTAGGCGAGTCTGTGCTACAAGGAAATGGCTCACCCTTCGGATGTGAGGCCTCATATGTATAAGAAGTGGTCTATTGACACTTCTATGGTTTCTCTGACCCGAGAGGAAATATTAATGAAGGAAAACTTTGAGGCTTTCTGGGTGATTCTGGGCTACGAGGAAGGTGGTCACCCTTCAAATGTGGGGCCTTACATGAAGAAGAAGTGGTCTATTGACACTCAAGCTATAGTAAATGCTTCCAACATTTACGATAGGATATAACTCTTTGTTGGGTAGAGAAAATCGATATTGATATGTATTTGCTTTTTATATTTTTAATCGATAAATACTGAATTTATTGATTTTCCTTTTGTAGATAAAATGGCTTCAGGTGGCATGGATGTAGTGAAGGGTTTCTTCGAGAGAAAAAAATCCATGGTTGGAAGCCACGAAGTATGTCAGTTTTCCTTCTGCTCGCACTTCTACTCCCATGGGGGTACTGCTGGAGAAGCTTATAGAGGTGTTGAGGGCCTGTAACAGCCCAATTTTTAATAACTGATTAATTGTACTAGTTAAATGGTTTGTATGGTTTAAAGTGAGTTATTGGATTTAACTGATTTATTCTATTTGGTAGAATCATGAGGATTTATCAGATGTTTTCTAACCAATGTCAAGATGAGATATTTTATGAGAAAATGAATTGACAAATATTTTAAGAGAAGAAATATAATTGGAGAGAAATAGGAAGGCAGGACATATATATATGGGGGAAGAGGAACGACAATGGATAATAGAAAACATGAAAGGAAAGTGGAGGAAGAAGAGAAAGTAGAAGGAAAAATAAGGAAAAGCTTGGAAAAGCTCAAAAACGACTTCTAGCTTCCAATTAATCGAGGTAAGGGTGTGAAATCTTACTATCTTAATCAATGTGTATGATTATGTATGTGTGTGTTTGGATTTGTTGGGTGTTTCCTACATTTTCCATTTTAGGTCGAAATGAGTTTAATCAGTAGAAACTGAGTTTTATCGGTTAGAATTTGGAATAGACGGTGTAGTATAGTCGGGTGATGAGTGGGCCGTGCTACTGGAACATATTTGGATTAAATCGGTTGGTTTTGTGAGGTTTGGGCTTTTGAACAGCCATGGAAGTTCTGATCTCGCAGGTTCGCCAGGCGAATGGCAGCGAGGCTTCGCCAGGCGAAGCCCAACGAACGGTAGCAAATCAAGTCAGAACCAAACACCCTGTCTTCGTTGGCAAGTTCGCCAGGCGAATGAGTGTGGCAAAGGTTCGCCAGGAGAGTGTGATAGCGAGTGCTAGCGAGTAATTCCAGAATAAATCCCAGTGGTCTTCGCTGGCGAGTTCGCCAGGCGAACGGGTAGCGAAGGTTCGCCAGGGGCTTCGCTAGGCGAAGGTTAGCGAACACAGCAACATGTTTTCTTTTCTTGTGCTTTCCATTCATGGATTGATTGTGTGGTTTGGTTGCGATCATTCCTTGTCTGAGATGACTAATTATATGCTGTTATGTGTTCTGTGGGTAGCCGTATGGCGTGAATTCTAGATTATGAATTGATTGTGAATATGTGGCCTTTTGGCATATGTGACACATTGTTTAAATTGATTGAAAATGCATGATGGATGTGATTGAGTCTATTGCCGTTTGGCACGATATTTGCAAGTGCATATTGCTCGTATGTGATGTATGATGATTGTAAATGTGAACCATGTTTAAATATTGTGAGTGCATAATGAATATATGCGATTAACATGACGAATGCATGAGTATGTTTGTAAACATGTGTGCATTTCAAGAGTGTCATGAGTCATGTTGCATGTGAAGCATCATGGTATGCATTCTTGTGTGTCTGATTCCTCGGAGAATCTGCAGAACCTCGTGTGCCCTTGTGGGGTGTGAGCGATGGTTATTTATTGATCCCTCGGAGGATTTGCAGAACCTCGTATGTTGCGATGGTTATATTGATTCCTCGGAGAATCTGCAGAACCTCGTGTGCCTTGTGGGGTGTGAGCAATGGTTATCTATTGATCCCTCAGTGGATTTGCAGAACCTCGTATGTTGCGATGGTTATATTGATTCCTCGGAGAATCTGCAGAACCTCGTGTGCCCTTGTGGGGTGTGAGCGATGGTTATTTTTGGTTCTTCAACTGAACCTGCTGAAATGAGTCGGTACCGCATTTGCATCTGCATAGAGTCGTGTGTTGGTCTCTATGAGTTGCATGTTGTCATCTTCATATGATGCATTTGTGAAATAAACATGAATGTAGATGTTTATGTGAATTAGCAATGGAGTAAACATGTTGCGTGTGTTTATTGAGTTAATGTGTATGTTATGTGAATTAATGCGAATTGCGGTAAATGAAACATAAAGTATATGTGATTGTTAGGAGAAGTGTGCATATGTATATATATATATATATATATATATATATATATATATATATATATATATATATATATATATATATATATATATATATATATATATATATATATATATATATATATATATATATATATATATATATATATATATATATATATATATATATATATATATATATATATATATATATATATATATATATATATATATATATATATATATATATATATATATATATATATATATATATATATATATATATATATATATATATATATATATATATATATATATATATATATATATATATATATATATATATATATATATATATATATATATATATATATATATATATATATATATATATATATATATATATATATATATATATATATATATATATATATATATATATATATATATATATATATATATATATATATATATATATATATATATATATATATATATATATATATATATATATATATATATATATATATATATATATATATATATATATATATATATATATATATATATATATATATATATATATATATATATATATATATATATATATATATATATATATATATATATATATATGATATGTTGATGTGGGAGTGGTGAGTGCGTGAATTGATTGAGAAATGTGGCATATATGTATTTTATGATTGTTTATATACATAATTATATGCATTGCTATTATGGTAATATTTCTCACCCTTCTGCTGTTTTATGATGCTCTATGAGGCATTGCAGATTAGGATTGCTGGAGGTGTATTTTGGAGTATAGCTCCTTTTCTCTTGAGTCGGTCGCTCTGATATGTAGCGTCGGGTAGATAGGCTTGTAGAGTATCTTCGTGATACATTATATATATATATATATGTAAAAGTTGATGATGTTTTGTAAACTGTGATTGATGTTATGAACAACCTAATGACGTGTACTTGTATTTTATCATGTCTTAAGTAATTCAATGTTTTAGTCTTCCGCTTTAACAGAAAGCATGAATATTCTTATTTTAAGAACCATGCGTTTATTCTTTTTAGTTGAATTATTTCTTTATAAACAATAATATTCATGTGGTCGTTTCATGAGTAATGTGACACACTTCTTTTATACCATGAAATAAATATACTCTGATGGAATTTTTTTAATTCGTGCCTAAATGATTTAATTGTGTTATTTGGGGGTATAGAAAGGGGGTGTTACAGGCCCCACCCGTAACTCAATCTTCTTCGACCTTCTTTGGCCAAGAAGAAACTTCCTCGATTAGAGATGATAAAGGACATGACAAACCGAATTTGACTTCTTCCAATAATGTAAAATGAGGTCGATATTCGTATTCTTTCCAAGGGGAAGTTTAAACAAAATATTCAAGCTATCTGATCCTTTTTCTATTGGACTTGATGTACTTGGTGTTGAAGCTCCATCTGTTCTTTTAAAATTCCTTCTCGTTCTTCACTATTGGGTATCCTTTACTTTCCAATAAGCACATGCTTGTGTACTTGATCAAGATCTTACCTACCGTTAGAGTCTTCCTTATGCAAATAAGATGGAGTTGATCACAGAGGACTCATTCCATATGTTTCACAATGCCTCTTTGAGGCCTGTGGCAGCCGCTGGTCAGAGAGAAGTTTTAACATAGGGAAATCCGTCTAAGGAGAGAGATACCTGGAAGGGTAAGTATTAGGAGGCATTCCATGATTGGTCTCAACTCCAAGAAAATTTGCCTAACCTTCAAAAAGAGACGGCTAGGTTCCTAACCTTTAGAAGGAGGTGAATATTCAGGACTCCTCTTCTACTCTGGCCTCCAAGGTGTCTGAGCTACAAACATCTTTGGAGCATAAAGAGAAGACTCTTGAAAAGGTGAAAGCTTCTCTAGTGACGTTTAACTCTCAGTAAACCATGGTTGAAGACGCTCTACAAAAGACAATATTCTCGAGCTAAGGAACATGAAGCTCATCTTGATAAATTTATGGAAAAGAAGAAGATAGTTGATAATGTTATTGATGAGGGTCTTAATACCGTATTAGGAGCTTTCAAAGATGCATGCAATCAAGTGGAGCTACTATGTTTGGGACTCTGGTTCCTCAGTCGGAGTTGAACCCTATGAAAGTGGTCTAAGATAGCACTATAGTCAGAGATAGTATGGTCCCTAGAGGGGTATCATGATTAATAATTTTTCATGTATTTATTCTTCATGTGTTCCTTTTCTGCTCTTTTGGGATTTGTAGTGACATTATTTTTATATTAATTAAACCTCTTTTATGTTGATGGTTTGCATGGTTTTTTGATTTGATGTTTTTAAGTTGTTTTCTTTCTTTCCTTGATCTATCTGCCACCGGCTTTGAGATCTTCAGGTATGATTTTTCTCTACACTTCCTCTCTATTAGGAATTGGGGAAAATTTCTACCTTTTGGTTCAACCGTCCCATTTGTTAGGAACCGACATGATCTTTGGCGTTTCATCATTACCCGTCCTATTCGTTGAAAGTTGGCGTAATTATTTAGCGTCACTAGGGACTGTCCCGACCAAAAGTTGGGTCCCCATCCCTTCCCCTGGGTTTGAGTGTGGTTCGAAGTTGACATTTTTGGGCTCCACCTCCTACGCCCTTGGAGAGGCTAGCTCGTAGGGGGTGCATCAGCTACGACTTATGCACTTTATTTCTGTGACCCTTCTTTTAAATGGGGGTAATTTACACCATTTCAACAGAGATTGTGATGTCATTCATATCAAATATTGTTATATCTAGAGATAATTAAATAATTTAAACTCAAGATGTATTTTTTCTAAGTTCTTAGCCTGAATACCATTCAAACCCCTTGATTTGGGGTAGATTCTTGGTCTGGGTATTTTGATGACGTGCTCTGCTCCTGGGATCACTTTTTGTAACAATATATTGATATTTATCTGAAAAACCATCCTTAAAAGTGGGGTTGAGGTCAAATGATCTTTCAAACTGCTTTTATAGTTATCCTGGATCTTTTAAAAGTCATCGCCTTCTTTACTAAAATACATATAATGGTTAAAGATAGATAACCAAGAATGACCAACCATGCTTAGGCGGGTGACGAGGGTGGCCCTAAGTATTAAGAAATACTCATTGGTGCATGAACTAATGTTACAGTACTGTTGGGTTCCACTTGTCTTGGAAGTTGAATCTTACTATGTTGATGTTTGTAGTTGAGCTCAAGTCCATTCCACTACAGCTACAAGGTATCATCTGCTTTGGGCTTGAGTACTCTCACAACATTTTCCTTTTAGAAAAGGTACCTCGTTTTATACAAGCCAACAACGATAATGATTAATTATTTATGTTCACTATGAAACTCTTTTGTTGGTGGATTGGGGGTGGTAATGCATCTAGTGCACTCAATCAGGATCCACATGATAGTGTCTGTGATGTATTTCTTGAAGGAATAACGATGAAGCTCTTACTTATAGTGCTTTTATCTTTTTGTTTCGTGACTAACTTCTGCATACCTATAATCTCACGCTAACGAGTGGTGATATTGATGCACACCTAACAATGTAAGTCTCTCACGTCATCTTGAAATATTCATTCATAGTCTTATGTCACAGGCTGTTACGAGCCATGTTGGCTCACCAAGATATCCG
This sequence comes from Lathyrus sativus, assembly GCA_963859935.3. NCBI lineage: Eukaryota > Viridiplantae > Streptophyta > Magnoliopsida > Fabales > Fabaceae > Lathyrus > Lathyrus sativus. Next base: position 283,200,329 of record OZ012739.1, on the reverse strand, counting down.
TTGTCGCCTTGAGTTTTTGTTATTATAAAGGTCATGACTTGGAAAATGTTCCATCGAGAAACCTCTCAATCCTTTCGTAACTTCATAATTGAAATTTTGTTCTTCTTATTGAAAGATGTCATACACCGTGTCAATGTGTAGGACAAGATTAATACAATAACAGATAAACTACGACTATAAGTAGAAGGAGCCAAGAAATTGTTAACCCAATTTTATGCAAATTCACCTACGTTTAGAGGGTGTTAACGCAAGAATGAAGATCCACTCTTAATAGTAAAAAGTACAAATTGGTCTTAGTTGAACCCTTCGAGTTCAAAGCCTCTTTTCCTAGTATTACATGTGAATTCATATTCCGAACTCCCCTTGAATATGATACCTCTCTCACTATCATTCATATATTCTCCCAAGTGTTTGGACAATTACAATATCTTATAAATGATGGAACAAATTACAATTCAAAAATAATTTATTCCTTAATAAATGAAAATGACTAATGAATAAAGTTTAACAACACAAAAAAATTCAAAACAAAAGACTCAACATGACTAAAAATGCCTTGCTTATTTTTCAAGGTCCGAGTCTTACAATGGAGAGTTTATCCTTAAATAGAAATGTAATCCAACATCACGATCCATTGGGGGTTTGTATCTTTTCCCGCCATTGAAGTAAATCTACAACAGTAAGAAATAATTCTTCATTAAGTTGATTTGCAATCATTGATTTGATAAATATTCACATATCATACTTTTTATCAGTTATTCTTGGTGAGTGGTCTTTTGAGAAAACTTTTCATATTCTAAAAAGCACATAAAACAATAAAACAAGATTGAACAAGAATGGAAACAAATATTTAAAAGGCGTGAGATTCACTCGGCGCATATAGCCGTTCGGGCTAGGAAAAAACGTCTCCTAATCTGTGGAACATCTTGCTCCATATGTTGCTTCCTGGATTAAGCTCATTGAGACAAAATTTATCACATAATGTCTTGACATCTTTCTCCACATGTTTCTTATTAAAATAATGCCAATCAGGTGTAACAACAACCCCCCCTTTGGTCAATTTATAGGAAAATACATCATACAAGATGTAAATCATAATGCTACAGGCAGACTTCATGACATCATACATATATTATCAAAGGATAAAAATGTTAGACATTTCATAACATGTAGACAAAAAAATACCAGAGCTTCAAACAATTTTTTGGAGCTAAAAGCTTACATAGAATAAACTTGTTACATTAAACTTGTTCCACTGCATAAACTGTCTTGCATTAATCACCATTAGAAAATTATTCCCCGTTATTGCCTCAAAATGTGCAAGGGGTAAAAAAACAAAATAATCCAAGGAGAAGCATCCCAAGAGAGGCACACTATAAATAAAAAAAGGAACTAAACTAATAAAGAGGTAACATGAGCCATTATCTTGCCCAAAGTTCAATTACTAAATTATATCAAAATAACTAATGTAGGGGTATCGAAAACCATCATAAATGAATTTTTTTTTACAAAAACCACTACATCAGTCTTTAGAGTCACTGAGGAAACTGACTCATACTCCTCTCCACCATCATTGGCTTCCCCATCCTCTTTATTGACATTCTTCTCCATATTTTCACTTGCATCATTCCTAACATCTTAACCTGCAACATTGGAAGTAGATGCATTAGCCACCTTGGACACATAATTTTGATAGGTTATCCACCTTGTTCTTCCTTGCAATGGAGGTAACAATCACATCCTATAAAGTCATGGAGACATGTATTAACTCCTGCAAAACATAACCTCTACTGTACCACACATGGGGGAACCTCAAGTAGGTTTCCTTCTGTAGTCAGATCATTGATAACAACATTTTGAATTTTGGGGAGCACAATGTATGTGACATGATTCCATGCAAACAAGCAGTAACTAAAGTTCAAGGTGTTAGACAACAACAATGATCTAGAAGAGGGGGGGGGGGTGAATAGATCACTTATTAAAAATAGAGTCGGCGCTTATTAAGATTTGGATTTTAAAAAGTTTTAAGCGGAAGCGACCGAGGAACTATACTCGTCTAAACGAACCGTCACCAAAAAGATCGGATATACGCAAAGCCTATATGGAGTACCGATAAAGACGAGAACTATAATTAATAGATTGAACACAAATCAATTAGATTATGTTCACTTAAAGTTGGACAGTTTCCAATGTGTGTGAAATATAAACCAATTGAAAAACATCTCAAGTGTTTGTGTTCACGCAATTAGTCAAACACTTGGTGTGCGAAGCACCTTAAGTAAATTTCAATAGGTGAATGAAGTGCTATGTTCTTCAATTACAATCAAACGATTGTAATAAGGTTTCTAAAAATATTTCAGCACTAACACACATCAGAATTTTAATCAACTAATATGTTTGCACACAAACTCAAAATTCAGCAATGAAAATAGTAAAAAGAGAGAACACCAATTTGTTAAGGCAGTTCCCCTTTCGTCCTCGCTCGGGGTACGTCTGCCCTTAATTCTAAAAATAGAATTGAGACCTGTATATATAACCAGTTGCAAATTGTTTCTATAAGTGAAGCAATAGAATTCAAACAATCAGCCCCAAATGTTGGTGCCGAGCCTATGCCTTCTCTTCCCTTGATTCAAGATGAATCAAGTCCTTCAAACGTGATGAGTAAACTGCCAATTACAACACCACCTTTGAACAACCCTCTGGTCTTCAAATCTTCCCCGACTGATTTCAAATAACAACGATTCGAACCTAAACCTTCCTACTACAATCCTCCAGTTAACGCTACGAAATTGACAGAACCTCCCGTTCTTCAATTACCTTCGCTCGGCTGAATCTGTGAAGGAACAATTTGTGCAAAACCCCCAAAATCCAAGATTCATGGAGGAAAAAACCCTCAATTTTTTATTCAAGAAAAACCCACTGATTTCTCAACCCAAACCCGATACACCAATCCTAAGTTTGGACGTTATCATATCGATGATGCAGAATACACAACAAAAATGATTATGTATAGTTGTTGAGAAAATTCAAGAAAGAGGATAAAGATGATGAGAACTAAATCAGTGTATATTTTCACTTTTCTTGTTGTTGTTGTGAGGAATGAACTAACTTAATATATATGCAAAGTTGAAACCAACCAACATAACAGTCAATTAGAATATTAAGCATAACAAAAATTCTGTGAGAAACGCGCGAGCGGTCGACCTAAAACAAGGGGAGGGTCGACCTGAGCTCTCCTGAATTCAAGATTACGTAGGAAACAACTCTTTGCATTGACCGGAACAGGTCCATGCGTCGATGCAAAGCACCCCAATTTTGACAAGCACAAATGCACACAGTATGAGTCGACCGAAGGGTCGATGCGAGCTATCTTGAGAGCAAGACATGAAAATTGACTTCTGTATGAGTCGACCTAAGCATGCTATGAGTCGACTCAAAGACTCAGAACTTGCAAATATGTAGATTTTCATATATTTAGCTACTTCTAAGAGAACCGAATGCATCTCTAACTTGACCAACATGATCAAACTCATATAGAACATACATAGTGCTCTTTCTATATGTACCTAGACATGTTTTGACAAATGTTTGACACAAGAAAGATAACGTATGCATATGCGACTCGATGATACCGTCCAAAGTACATTTTTCAAACTATATATGTTTTGACATCATTAAAACAAGTATAACCAAGTATGAGGCACTTTGCCCTCACATACTTCCCCTTTTTGATGATGGAAAAATAGTAGAAACATAGTTGAGCATATTGTGTTGTATCATCCTCCCCTTTACTCCATGCATTTATCTAGAAACGATCTACATGTTTGATCAGTCTTGTAAAAGTGATTTATTTCTGCTTGATTTTCTTCTTCCCCTTTGACAACATCAAAAAGAAAGAAGATAGAGGTCAATGAATGTCATATTATAATGAGATAAGCAAATTCACCAAATTTGCAACAGGATAGTCATTAACAAACATCCACATATAACGAAGTTAATGAAAGGATATAAACAGATAAATAGATAACCACACAAATGATCAAAATAAATATGTGCTATTACAAATTAAAAACGATTCATGTCTTAATAAAAGAAATAAACATAAGAAGAGATTAACACTAGAATGCGATGAACAATATATGAAATGACATGTACAATGATATACAAGGATTCCTCAAGGCCTCCTCCCCCTAAAGTGATGGCCCCTTCCGTGAAATGGATAGTCATGAGGTGGAGGAATTTGTTGCTCATCTTTCTATTCCGTATACTCTAGAACAACTCGATTAAGAGTGTTGAAACTGGTAGTGAGAGTATGGTGTTGACCTACAGAAGATTCAACCATGCCATCAAACCGACCAATCACTGCTGTTGCGAATAAGCTGAAGTTATTCGTGTGAGCTTGAAGTTGATTCTGCAAATTTGTGAACGACTCATCCTAGGCAGTGATAAAGTTTTGTGGTTTGAGCTGCATACTCCTCATCAGTTTGAGGAGTTCTTCGTTGTTCTGTTAGGGACGCGGAGGTGATGGAGGCACGTAATTCCAATCCAGGGTCTCTTGATATTCCCAATTCATTGCTCGAGGCATGTAGTTTTCACATAATGTAGTCCAACCCGTGTGTTTCCAGACACCCCATCCTTGGTTGTCATCATGTTCCAAATGGGGTGATTGATCTAGCCAATGATTGTTATCTTGTTCATCAGTTTCCATGTGAGTTCCACCCTCTTCTCCTTCTTCTTCTTCTTCTTCTTCTTCTTCTTCTTCGTCTTCATCACTCTCGTCAGATTCCTGCAGACGAGAGCTTGTAACCTTAATAATAAATCTATAGCAAGAATCATGAGGATACCATATATAACCCATCATAGTTAGAGTCTTTTGACAAAACTATTGGTCGATTGTCAAGGTTCTGTAAGGGATACCAAGTACAACCACATTAGCATTATTGAGGACAAATTGGATGAAAGAGCCATATAACAGTGCGGTTCCTCTACCAGAGTCTTTCAAATAGTAGATTCTACTCGAAATGTAGTGAGGCCAGTTAATCTTGATCTTCTTTTTCAAAATTTAAACCAAATGAACCTCGGCTTGGTCAACCCGAGAATAACCACCTTTCTTGGGTCGAAGAATGTGTGAGACAATCCACTGTAAAATTCTGTCAACCGGCTTCAACCTACCAGTTGTGACTGACTTTGGAAAAAGTTCGCTAACGACAATGTCGTCAGCATATGGTTTCTTCAACATAGAGTTCAAGGCCTCCTTAAACTCATACCCATTCATGGTTTGAGTATCCGTGACCTTAATCAGCGGCTCAGCAGTCAGAGGAGACATATCGAAAATATTTTTCCAGACAGAGTCATTAACATATACCTTATTGTTTTCAATCTTAGTACTGAACTCAAAACCTTTAAATTTTCCTTGAAGACCAGTGCAGAAAATTATGATCAAGTCCTCATTATATTTATTATCGCATTCCAAAAATTTGTTGAAACTCTGAGCATCCAGAAATTCAACTACTTCTTGGATGTGTATTCTTTCAATAACTTTTCGATAATAAACATATTGCTTGACAATTGATCTCTTACTCAGATTTTTCTCATAAAGTTCAGTGTATTCAGGAGGGAAAAGAGAGTGAGCGGTTATCAGTAGAGCAAATCTAGAAGTACCAGCTTAAGCGGATGGAGCTCTAGTTGTTCTTTTCCCTGTTACTCTTTTTGTAGCCATTAGAGCAATTCTTTGAAGAAGATGAATAGTGAAAATAGAGATTTTTATATTGATTGGAGAGACTCACTATACTTTGTGACTAAATAGTGAAATTGGATTTTGAAAGAGACTTTGGGAAGAGGAGATGTATGTAGTAGCCTTGAGTAGATGCAAAGTACCAATGTAAATGCTAATGATGATGTTGTTTGAATGCATAAAAAAATTGAATGCATTAAATGGGTCAAGTAATTTGAATGATTCATAAAAAAAAATGTTTTTCAGCAAAATCACACGACGCGTCGACCCATACAACTTTTGCATCGACACATACTGTGAAAGCAAACATAGTGAGAAATTTTCAAAGTTTGAGTCGACCAAAGGGTCGACCTGAGCGGACCCGCTTTTAAAACAAGAAAATTTGTTATTTTGTGAGTCGACCGAACTCCTATGTAGGTGTTTCCCTTGAAAATTGGAAAACAACCGCTGATCTTCCAAATCTAATTTTGGTGACTCACAGGATCGATCAGATTGATCCTAGGACATGTGCTAAATTTTACTTGAAAGAAACTACCTAAAACTGAACACTTCGACAGTGTTTTTGAGAAAAAGGTTAATGTAAAGGTAAGGTTCGACTGAAATGAAAGGACATAAATGTGTAGGAAACAAAGTAAAAAGCCTTTAAAAACATTCAAACAAAGTAAATCATAATTCCAGAAAGATGCAAATTGCAAGGAATTAAAGATAAACTCTTTAAGATAAAGAAAAATAAGTTTCATTAAACATAGAAATGGTGTTTTTACATGACGTACATTCTCCTATAACTCTTTTTCTCTACACTCTGATACTTTAAGTAAATTTTGGCGTAACTTGTACAATAGTAAATTACAACACACTGAATTCCATTGTTAGAACCCCTATTTATAATAATACAATTAACTGCCATTAACCTCCTAAAATGACCAGCCCATGACAAGTGTTACGCCGCATGTAGTTGTTCGCTGGATGTACCCACTTGTCTTTTTAAACCATGAGAAAGCATAACTACTCCCTCCTTTATTTGAATTTCAAATTCCACTAATATTTGGCAGCAGTCTCGGTTGAAGGTGGTCTCTTTAATGTTAGAAATATTTTCTAAGTCCCAAATACTTTAACATTTCAATCACTCGAGGGTTTTCTCCAATCGAAGGTTTCTTTCATATTCCCTTGACAATTTAATATTTCCCTCAACCCTTTTTATTTAATGAGGGCGTTGAATTTGTGAGCTAATAAATTGCCCTCCAATAATGTCTTTTTCGACCATGCTGAAGAAAAAAGACTATTTTTTGACAGCATCCAATTCAACACCATCTTTCGACCTTTACATAGATGTCAATGCAACTGACTACCCATGACTTGAAAGAAAACCGCTTAGTTACTTTTCACACACGTCCATGACGTCATGGCCCATTATGAACAATATTTTGGAAACCCCACAAAATCCCAGATCATCATCACTTTCTTAGGACCTATGAAATCGTGGGTCTAGGAAACAACTACCACCGTCCCCACTCTCATTCCTAGGACGCCGCATGTCCCACTACTCTTAGCCCTCAATGATGAATAATGGCTTTTGATTACTTCAAAATGCCTTATAAATAATTTCATCAAAAATCTTTTTAACTTTTTCCCACTCTAGCAATCACTTACGCATCTCTTCCAAAACAACTCCCAATCTTTCTTAAGTAAACCCATTTCTACCAAAACTTCATCAATGGTGTCCGCTACTGCTGCCATCCATGATCAGAAGAAGAATCCCCAGAAAAAGGACTAAAGACTACGTCACTTCTTCCTCCTTTTACTACATTGTGCGGGCCTAAAATGGTGAAGAACCAACAATTTATCCCTGAACCCCTGATAGAAGAGAAGAGGTATATATACGAATCACATGTAATGATCCCTATAACTGTTGCAGGTAAATCCTTAGCTTTGGCTGGCTCTCTGTCTTCTTCAGGAACCAACTATTCAACCCTTAGTGACTTTTTTCCCCTCTTATCGCAAAACCAAACCTTTAGGGCAAAAGGATCATACCAAAGTACCTACTAAAGGTCCTGACAGCTTAACTCTACACAATGTAGACCTTAAGTATCTAAATGATGGATCCAGGTTGTTTAGAGGACTCTAATCTTTACCTGAACTGGTTGACCAAAGTGGAGAAGGTCAAAGCTGACGCTTGGAAGAGGACCAGGATTTATGATTTGATCATGATGTCGAAAGCAAGTCCTACCTATTGCCCCATTCTGCTGGTCTCTTCCTTGCACTTCTGGGATTACACTCATTACACCTTTCATCTTCCTTGTGGGATGATGACACCCACATTATTTGACCTAGCTGCTATCACAAGGCTAAAACCTCACGGATTGATTTACGATCCTGAGGTGGATTGTCAAGACACTATAGAGTTTTCGACCACCAAACACACATACACCCATTTCATAAATCATTATTACAACAAGAAAACAACAACTATTGAAGATCAGGAACACATAGCATTTCTAGCTATGTGGCTCTCTCGTTGCATTTTCCGTACAAAATCTCTGTAGGTAGCAAGGAAGTACCTTACTTTAGCCAATCAACTGCACTTGAATCGAGGTATCAGCCTAAGTGAAACAATTCTGGTCAGTCTATATGAGTCTCTGAGCGAAGGCGCTGGTCGATTAAAAAGCCAAGAAAGCAAAAGGAACCTCCTACTGTCAGGGCCTTTCTGGCTACTCCAGCTCTGGCTCAATGCCACGTTCGAGACCAGCCTTCCCAACAAAGGGATAGTCAATGAAGAAGATCTTGAGATAAAAGGGAGACGAGTCAAATGGACTCGATTGGTCAAGCTAACCCCTAGTGAAGAGGGACAAACACTTAGGGCAAATATCTTTGGTTTTATTAAGATGTTCGCAAAGCGCCATGAGTTCACACCACGGATGGCTCCATTCGCATAATGGAAATATGGCCCTGAATGGTTCACTAGGGCTTTTCCTCCTGCGTTCAAAAAACATGAAGCAGAGTCGATGCTTGTCTGGGAAGGTTTTCTAATTCCTCGGCTAATAGTCCACAAACTTAACCTCTTGAGGGGCCAGGCAGCTTTGATGGCCTACCATCCAAACCTTGTATCTCAACAATTTGGCTTAGTCCAAACGTTGCCCAAATGCCTATATGATAAGAAGGCCCATGTGATCTTCCCCAATACTGTCTTCAATACTATCGAGAGTTCGATGCATCTAGCTCGACATGCTCACAAATCCCTTTTGACGTCTGTTTACTTCGAACCTTCTTACCTTTGCACCCAAGAATTATATAACTGGTGGTCGAGGCACTATACTTCAGAATTCCTTGATGTTTCGAGCTTTGTTCACTTGATTGACCAGACTTTTGTTGATGTGCAAGAAAAAGTCAAGAAAGGTATATCCACTCATATGAAAGAGATTCAAGCCTTCCAGAAGTACTTTGAAACTACCTATCGACCAAATGATGTTAGTCAAACTGTCCGCGAAGCCGCTGTCACACTGAAGGAAAAATTTTCAAAGAAAATGGAGAATTTAAAAATCCCTTCATACGTTCCTCCTGAGAAATGTTACGAAGTGGCTTTCACCCTATTTCCCCCAAAGACTCCTCGATTTCCAACTGCTGACTTTGGAGTGGCTCTTGCCCCTTCATTTCCAGATTGGTTTATATATCGGGATTCTATAAAAATCCTTCATCAGCAGTCGAAACCCAAGGCCCAGCGGGTAGTTCCAACTAAACATACGCTCGACAGTTTCAAAAGGCACCTTCATATCGGTTTCGAAGATGTTCGCATCGAATCCGAAATTCTTGAAGGTCGTCACCCTTCGATTTTAGACTCTTTTATCTGAACTCTATTTTTACTAACTTATAGCAACATTGTTTGTTTTGCAACTGCCCCCAAGAAGAATCCACCTCAACCGCGGGTTGAAACAAAGACTGAAGGCGACAAGGTACTTTGCGTGCCTCTTTATTTCATTAATTTGTTCTTGATTGCTTCTAATACTTCTTGGTAACATAGGCGTCTTGCAAGCCACCTCCAACACCTCAAAAGAGGATGAAAAGAGCCTCTGCTCAAATTATCATCGACTCAGAGGATGATGACGAATCTCCTCCTGAGGAATTACAACTGAAGAAGAGGAAGAGAACCATCCAAGGGACAGATGTTATTGGTATCCTATCTGACCCCTTGACCGCTAAGGTCTAAAAAATGACTACACCCAGCAGTGGTAGTGTAGAAACCTCCACTAAGGGCGCCTCGACCCCAACCATAATCCCTATCGAAAGTGACAATTCTAGTCCTGCTGATGAGGGCGCCAAGGTAATTTATGCCTCAGTTCTCCTTGAAGTCTTGGTTTACTTACACCTTGTTCCCTTTCATCATGACTTATTTTCTTTTGATTCAGGCTGATGCTGGTGGCTCGAAGCCAACATTGGAAAAGTCTCCTTCCCCAGCCACCATCTTAAATAGCCAAGGTGAGCCTACTTACCATCCCACGTATGATTTGGGCTCTAGCATGAGTTCACTTGGTGAAATTAATAAACCTGTCCTTGAAACAGCTCCTCCTTCGCCTGTAAAAACTGCTACTCAACAATCTCAAACTGATGGTTCTGATCATAAAGAAGATGTTGCGGAGCAGAATCTTGAGGCAGACAATGCAAGAGACATCCCTATGGAGGAAAATACATCCTTAGAAGATGCAGGTAATTCCCCATTGGTCAACACTCTTGGCGTCGAAAATATTGAGCTAGTAGGGAGCAAGGATATTGAGGAGGACGAAACCATGCATCAATCTGAGTTGGACGGCCAGAGCGATGAGAACACTGGAGATGGAATGGATGAAGACAAGGAAAATGATGGTCAAAGTGAGGAGGAGGAAATTGAGAAAGGTCATGCCAATGAACTAACCCAAGTTAAGGTTGTTGCTACTCCAACCACCAATGTGGCTAAAGAAGGCAAAGCAATTGCCCACTATGTGTGGAGCGGGCCTTACTGAAACAGAACTCAATGCCTTAAAAATTAGCAACCCTTGACAATACATCAAGATCCTTCTTGGAAGTCGGGGGAGTTCTTCTAGAAAGACTCTGAGTACTTCAACTTTCAAAGATCAAGCTTCGAGCAAGCCTGAAGAGAACATCCTCCAGAAGATCAAAGAAAAAATCTTCAAGGGTGATCTTTTCTCTATCTTGCGAATGAACCACATCACCCACCTTTCTCTGAAGAGTCTCCTTCAACAAATGGACATTCACACTATTTCCCCTGAATCTACTACCACTATCCTAGAACTTGGCATCATGATTGACCAAGTCTATGGAGATCTCAAGCGGCTGCCTCAGATTGAAAAAGCCATTTTGACCAAAGCTGGGAGTGAGGCTGCCGCTTGGGCTTCTGCTGCTAAGTCTGAGAGCAAGGTAGCAGAATTAGAGGAAGCAAAATAAAAGAACAAGCAAGAGATTGCCTTTAATTAAAAGAATATTTCTTCCTGGGAGCGAAAAATTAAGAAACTTCAAAGCAAGATCTCGAAGGCTAAGAAACGGAACACTGAGCTATCTGCCTTCGATGATTTCGGCCTTTCAAAAGAGCTTGATCATGCCATCACTTTCACTGAGGAAGCTCGACAACTGGAAGCAGAGGTTGCCAGTCTGAAGTTTGACAAAACCTTGTGTGAAAGGCGCCTCGAACTCCAGAAGTCAAGATATTTCAAAATGAAAGAGAATTTCCCCTTTTAGCCTGTTACTATTTTTGTAATGTTTTCCTTTTTTGGCCATCATATGCCATAGTCTTTTAGACTTGATTATGTAATGACTTGAGTCATTTTGGCATTTATAAACACCATTTTTGGCTTTGCTTTATGTATTGAATTATTCTACAGAGATTTTAATTTCTTGGAGCGCTGGTTTGTATTTTTTCAAATACTTGCCATTTACTTTCAAAATTCTCTTATCTTCGTTTAATTCTTCGACTTCATAAGCTCCATTGAAGAACACTTGCGTAATTTGGAACGGGCCTTCCCACTTTGGGGACCATTTGCCCAAGACTTTGATCTTTCGATCCATAGGCAAAATTACTCTCCAAACTAAGTCTCCAGGAAAAAAAGTCTTAACCTTAACCTTTTTATTGTACAATCTTTCTACTCTCTTCTTTTGTCTCTTCAAAAGTTCCAGAGCTTTAAGTCTATCCTCATCTAAATCCACCAACTCGTCTAACATCATATTCTAATAAGTTTTGTGAGGAATTTCATGATGTCTCTGAATCCTAATTGACTGAAGGTAGATCTCAACAGACAATACTGCATTGTGGCCAAAAGTTAGTCGAAATGGAGTGCTATTGGTGGCTTCTTTGGGAGAGGTTCGACATGCCCAAAGAATCTGGTCTAACGCCTTATGCCAATTTTTAGGCTTCTTTCCCACATGCTTTTTTATCAACCTGATCACCACTTTATTTGCTGCCTCGACTTGACCATTAGCCTGAGCGTAATAAGGTGTCGAGGTTAGGAGTTTGAATCCCATCTCCTTAGAGAACTCCTGCATCTTTAGACCAATAAATACTGACCTTTAGTCTGTCGTAATTGTTTCTGGTATTCCAAACCTATAAATGGTATACTTTTGAATGAACTCGATGACGTCCTCTTGATCCACCTTTGGTAGAGGCACCGCTTTAATCCACTTCGTAAAGTAGTCAATTCCTACCAGGATGTACTTCTGGTTTTTGGAGGATGCTGGTCGAATCTCCCCAATAAAGTCCAAAGCCCAACCTCTAAAAGGCCATAGTTTGATTATAGAGTGTAGCTCGCTTGCCGGGATATGCTGTATGCCAACATGGACTTGGCATTCCTGGCAACCCTTGGTGAATTCAATGCAATGTTTTAACATGGTAGGCCAATACACGCCTTGACGAAATAATAACCATTTCATCTTATGGCCTACCTGATGCGCCCCACATGCCCCACTATGGACCGTCGAAAGGGCCAAATATGCCTCAGATTCTCACTAAGGAATTTAAGTAAGATCCCCTCAGGGGTCTTTTTAAACAACTCGTTTCCTAGAAGAATGTAACTTAGAGCTTGATACTTAACCTTTCGCACTATAGACGCTGATGGATTACGTAATTACTCAACCATAGGCTTCCTCCAGTCTTTATCCGTCAAACTATCCACTGCAAAAATCTCAAAGTTCTCTCCGTCAGCATATCCAAACTTCGTTACTTCTAGATCTGATGGACGTAATCCAACAGACACAACTTTACCCCTAGCTTCAATTGCTTCCTATAAGTTTTCCTTCAAAACCTTATACCCAGAGGCAATTTGTGCTAAGTAATTTGCTACTTGATTCTTTAGTTGAGGTATATGTCGAATGCTTGCCATTTCAAATTTTTTCAGTAGTCTGTTGGCTATTACAAAATGCATGATAAGATTTTATTTAACACATTTGTACTCCTTTGTAATTTTATTTATAACCAACTTTGAATCTCCCATTATTTCGACTCGGGCTGCCCCCAATTCTAACAAAATTTCAAGTCCTGCTATCAAGGCCTCATATTCAGCCTCATTGTTGGAGCATAGCCCTTCGACTTTATACTTGAATTTTGTTAATTATTTCAAGCGAAATAGTTAGCACGCCAATGCGTGTTCCCTCTTTATGGTTGGAGCCATCGAAGTATAGCTTCCAAGGTTCTAGTTTGACGTAATTTAAAGCGCTTTCATTTATGGAGTGGTCGACAATAAAGTCTGCTACCACTTGTCCTTTAACTACCTTCAAAGGCTTATATGTTAAAGAATATTCAGTTAACGCTAGTGCCCATTTACCTATTCGACTATGCAAGATAGGTTTAGACAACATATGTTTGATAAAATTAAAGTGAGACGAAACATAAACATCAACTGGTTTTATATATTGCTTCAGTTTTGTACAAGAGTGTTGTACCCCAAAATTTGCCCAACCTTTTCTTGGACTTGGCTTATGTTTCATTGCATCTTCTAGCATCTGCATTTACATATCATTGGTCATTTGTAGGGGATCAAGAGAAGTTTGCATAGAAAGAGAAGGTTACCAAGGGTTCTAAGCCTAAGCAAGAGGTTTTATTCAAGTGGTCAAGTGCTTATAATCATCAAGAGAAGGTCAAAGCTCTTTGAGGGAGTGGATGGATAGTTGTGGTTTATCTCTTATCTGGGAGGCCAATTGAAGATTATCAGAGGATTGTGAGTCCATGGTTATGGATGGAGAATGTTGTGGGAGCTCATGGAGTGCTTTGAGAGCCACTGGGGAGCTTATCCAAGTTGTTACATCATGTGCAAGAGGTTGCAGTCAGAGGATTGTACACCTAGGGTTTCATCTGCCTAGTGCAAGATCAACTGTGAATTTGAAGGATATTAAGACTTGGTTATAAGTCATTGTGATCATGAAAAGTTGTGTTGAAGCATCTAAGATGATATTTCAAGATCATATCAAGAAGAATCAAGAGTGTGAGAAGTTGCTAAGTTAGGGTTTCCAAGCTTGTCAGTGTAAAATCCCCTGTTTAGTGCCCAACTTCAAGACCACATATCTCAAGATACAAGTTACATCTCACTTTTATGTAAACATCATAATTGTAGAGCATGTTCTTAGATTTCTTTTGAGTACTATAATTCATCCATTGGGTTTCTAGAACTCATGTTATGAGGCTGACAAGTTATAGGTCCTCAGATGAATGTGTTTTCAGTCAACAAAAGTCAACCAACTTCTAAGGCACTTTTGACCTAAAATCATGTTTCATCTCAACTTTTGATGAACATGAAAGTTGTTCCTCATGATCTTAGCTTTCCAAAAAGTCCAAGAAGTCCTTCATCTCATGTGTAGAACTCAAGTTATTAAGCTTGCAAGGCAAGGGTATTTTGGGAAAGTGAGATTATAGGTCATTTTCATTATAGGTTCATTTCATGATCTTGTGCACTTCAAATGAAAATTTCTCCAACATGAAACTTGCTTCAAATGAGCTCAATTCCATCATGGAACATCAAATTGGATTGGATTATGCTAGGGTTTGGATATTGGTGAAGGAAAATCAAAGAAAAAGGACTTTAAAGTCATGATTTGAATTGAATTGTTTTTAATCCCTTTTCATGTCATATTTGTGCATATTTTGAGTCCCATTATCATACTAAGTAAAATGCACAAGTTGGATTAAAGTGGTGCAAGCTAAAACGCGAGAAAATTTAACTAACTTCATGGTGAAGCTTCACATCCAATATCAACCATTGGATCAATTCAAGGGATAATTTCCAGCCACAAGATCAATCCAAAGTCTCAGCAAGTGATTTGAATCAAAAACAAGGCAATTGGAGCCATTTTTGCACGTGGACATGAAGCTTGAACTTCCAACTTTGGATTTTTTCAATTCACCATAACGGGCCAAATTAGGCCCCCAAACTATCCTTGATCCATAATATAAAAGGTTCAGATGCAATTTGAAGCCTCATTCAGCCATTTTCATCCACATAGAGCTTGAACACAGTTGTAAAATTCAAGTACAAAGTGAAATCGTGATTTTGAAATTCAAGCCAATTCAAGCTAAATCAAGATCAGCATTCTCTTCCTTGAAGATCATTGAACATTTCTGCATCATTTTGCGCAAGCTTAAGCATAATTGAATCCCCAACGGAGAGGCTCCGTTAGGTAATTTACTTTTCAATATTTCTCACTCATTATGCATCCATTCATCGCCATTTTTGTTGCATATTGAAGTCCTATGTATGTAGGCAGATTCTGGATAGGTTAGGTTGTTGTTTAATGCAATTCAGTTATGATGCTCGTTTCTTTAATGCTTCGATTCTTCTAATTCTCGAGTGATAAATAAAATTGCAGAGTAGATTCTTGATCTACGTTGCGCAAGGATCAATTTGGTATATGATTTCACAAGATTTGGTGAAGTTTTTGGATTTTGGCTCCGGCCAGGTGTGCCGGAGATGACGACCGGAGCACAGTGCTCTGACGTCTGGTTATTTCTTCCATTGCCTGCGTGTCATGCCATCTGGATACGTTGAATCGTTGACTGTACTTGATGGACGACTCAGATGAGAGCTGACTGCGCGCGTGGCATCTTGACTGCCAAGTCACTTTAGTGAAACGCTGCGCGTCATGCAGCTAGATCTGATGGGCTTTAAGTTCTATCTGCACCTCTCTTCATTTGAGGCCCAAGGTTTTGAACTGAGATCCCTTGCTATTTGCACCGCATGTTATTTTCTTTTATTTCTTTTTTATTTTTCAATCTGTTTGATTTTAATTCATTTAAAATGCTTCTAAATGAAATAAAATTCTACAAAAATACTTTTAGGACATTTCAAGTTGTTAACTAATTTTAGGAATTTTTTATTTTATTTTTTGGAATAGTTTTCAATTAAAAAAAGGATTAATCATTTGGAAGTGTTTTATTTGGATCATTTTCTTGATCATGTGTGTTCTTGATTTGTTTCTTGATCAATATTCCTTTCCAATGACTGAAATTTTTTCCTCACATCCATGATGAGTTGAATAATTTTATAGGACAATTTTACCCCTGGTTTGATCATTTTTGGAGTGATTTTTGTCCCATTTTTGTTGACCCCCGATTCTTCCATCTCAAAGTGGTACACCTTAGGGATTTATTTCTTTTGGTGGTGCTTTGATAGAACATTGCCCTTGTGCTTTTGGCCTCTGGTTGCCAACCCATTTATGATCATTTGATATTTTATTTGGTTATTTTTGAGCCTTTTTCCTATTTTTGAGGTGACTTACAAGTTAGGTTACTTCTAAAGGAGGTTCACACAAGTACTTGACCTTGTTTGATTAGGAAATGACCTTTGTGGATCCATTAAGCTCTCAACTCTTCTTTATTCATGTTGTCAACATGTTGAGCTTGCTTCATATCAATTTATAGGTCATAAATTTGTTCATTTCTTGTTGAAGTTTGCATTCTTTTTAGGCTTTCCATTTGTGCTTCAAATGTTGAATGTGTTGAATGACTTAGGTCTTCTTCCATGCTTATGTTTGCATTCTCTTTTGATGTGATTGATCTTTGGTTTATGCATCATTCTCCTCTTATCTCTACCTCTGTCCAATGACTTTGGGATCCCATTTGAGATAGCTTAGTCCCTCCTTTGGAGGTACTTGAAGCATGTCATGAATGGTGCTTCCTTGAGGGCTTGTTTTGTTTATTTCTTACATGATTATGGGCTTGCCTTTGGTTGAGTGCCCTTATGAGCTCCTTTGGTTCTCATATTGCCTCCCATTCTCCCATTCAATTATGTCCTCTTTTCTTTTCATTTGTTTTGCCTTTGGGCATTGTGGTTGATGTGTGAATGGTTGTAGGATTTATTCTCCCATTTTCATCCCACTCTTGTGTGCAATTGTGTGCTTTCTTCTTTGCTTTTGCATTTCTTCTTGTATTAATAAAGGTTGAGATGTGCTTGTGGAGGTGTTTACCCCACACTTTTTCCTCCCTTTGCTTGTATGTTGCATTGCATATGCATCCTTGCATCTTTCTTATTTCATGCTTCTTTCTTCTTCTTCTTTCTTCTTTTCCATGTTCCCTTAGGATCTATAATCTCTTGAGATTATGATAGACCTTAGTCTTGAACCCATGTATGATAACATTAGGTAGCATTCCATTTTCATCTCAATCATAATTGTATTTTGTATGAGAACACTAGGTTGAGTCTTAGTCTCCCTTTAGAGTGTCTTTCTCTTCTCATCTTCAAATTCTCTTAAAACACTTAACAAAGGTTAAGGATTGTTGTACTTTACGAGCCTTAAGTACTTGGAAAATGGTGATTGGGGGGCCTCCTCTCAATTATCTAGAGTGTTTAGCGTATGTCCTTTGGACGATATGCGACGCATTCGCTCCTAGGTCATATTCTTTAGTGCAACATGAATTACAAACAATAATCAATACACTTCTTCTCTAAAAAACACAAAAACAAAATTCAAACTTTTTACCCTTCGGGATCTTAATTTGGAAAACCTTTTTCATAAGGAGAGTTTTGTTAACTCTTGGTTCTACCGCAAACAGGTAATGCCTGAGTCTCCAATGGTCGAGCTGCATACAACTAACTGCTAGACCTAAGTTTTAACCCTACTCGGGCCTAAAACATTTTGAACCAACCGATGGTCTTGTTAGCCCGAACTATGTTTGCTCTGATTTCTCATATCAGATGAGAATACGTAGGCAGAAGACGACAATGTCTTGGAGAGCAACCTTCCCCACTTTCACCCGTAGTTAGCCGAACTACGTTGACTCTGACTTTCCCATTGCACGAGGGAATACGTAGGCATAGAGCGGCGATGCTCTGCCGAGTCTCTTTTCTTTTCTCTTGTCCCTGAGACCTTTAGTGTAGATAGTTCAACACCCTTTTAGATAAATAACAAGGGTGGATCCCATCGAGTATGACGGACGTGAGGGGTGCTCATACCTTCCCCTTGCGTAACCGACTCCCGAACCCGAGACATGGTTGGATGACCTGTCTTCTCCCATTTTTGTCAGGTTTTCTCTGATCGTTTCCTTTCCCTCTTTTGGGATAAATAAAGAACGGTGGCGACTCTTCTATCATTGTCGGCACCTTTTTTGCAGTAGCGACAGCTGGCGACTCTGCCGAGGACTAGGAGCAAACCCTATGCGAGTCAATCCTTGCACTTGGTTGTTTATCTCTTTGGGTGTGTTTACGTGTTGTACTTTATTTTCCCGCATTTACTTTCAGCATTGTATATATCAGTTTTGCTGTGCTGTTGGGTGGGAATGTTCCACTGAGTGAGAAGCCGAACCCGGGCTTGAGTATAAACATAGCATTAGAGCGGAAAGTAGTGATGGACCTGTATGTTTCAGCATGCATTAGTCCCCACAAAATTCGTGTTCAGACGATGTTTTCTGTGAAGGTATCCTATCCTGTACATTAGTCGGGAGGGGGTATTGGATCAGGGAACTGTCGACTCTGGAGACCGATCATTTGTGATTCAGCTAAGTGAGGCCGCTTCGGGAGATTATGATGCCAAACCAGAAATGGTGAACGTATCATAGTTTCTCAAAAGTCTGTGACGCTGATGAACGCATAGGATGCCAAACCTTCTCAGTGATAGGTCCATACCTGTGAGAGGGATTGAGTTATGCAGGAAACTTTGACTTTCAGACTACCCGATTTTCTTTGCAGTATAAGTCTGTGATTCTTGATACAAGGGGTTCCTATCAGTGACAGTGCTATGTTCTTGCTAAAGCGGATCGCTGTTTCTTCTCAATCAACAACAAAACAATCTTGATCCCTTGTTTGCATTTGCATTTGCATTTTCATTTTGCATTTACATTGACATGTATTTATGTTGCAGGTGTATCTTTCCTCCTTGATTCTAGTCTGCTAGTACACTTCCAGCATGGAACCTTGTTTGAAGAAAAATGTGTTATCCAAGTTCCCGAATCCGGAGATAGGACCCCTGCTAAAGCTCATCTCTTTGGATGATCGTGGCGTGATGGAGGATTTCAGGAGAGAATATGGGAGAATCTTGAGTTTCATCTGTAAAGCTTCTAAGTTTGAATTAGATGGCCTTTATGCTCTTCTGCAGTTTTATGACCCACAGCTGAGGTGCTTTGCTTTTCCGGATTATGTTCTGGAACCTATCTTAGAGGAGTATTCTATGTTGTTGGGTGTTTCTATCTTAGACCAAATGCCATTCTATCACGTTGATGCTGAGCTTGATCTGGCTAAGCTTGCTGCTGCTCTTCATCTTGATGTTTCTGAGATTTCAGGGAAGGTGGTTAAGAGGACTGGGGTGTCTAGATTTTCGTTGCCTTTTCTGATTGACAAAGCTCAGCAGTTTGCCAAAGATGGTTGTTAGGTCGTGTTTAATGCTATCTTAGCACTGTGTATCTATGGTATCGTGTTATTTCCTAACCTTCCAGATTTTGTGGACTTGGATGCATTTCACATATTTGCTTTAGGGAATCCGATACCTACACTTCTGGGCGACGTTTATCATTCTGTTCACTACAAGAATGAGAACCGGAGAGGGAAGAACGTATCTTGCTATGTTCCTTTGTTATACAGGTGGTTTGCTAGCCATCTTCCCAAGACAGGTCCATTTGTTGCTACTGCTGGTACTTCAGAATGGTCTGATAGGTTGACGGGGTTGTCTGCTGAGAACATTATCTGGTTTGACAGAGATATGCTGGGTACTGAGATCATTTATAGTTGCAGAGGTTTTCATAACGTCCCAGTGGTCGGAAGGAAACGATGCATCAATTATAACCCATCCTTGTTAGTCAGGCAGTTTGGATACACACTGAGAGGACCTCCTAAGGAAGAGGAGATACAGAAATCTCTATACCTCACTGGATTGCTGGAGGGTGATACTTTGGCTAGAGTGGAGAGAGCTTGGAGTAGTGTTCACAGGAAAGGGAAAGCTTTTCTGGGGAAGAGTAATAGTCGAGCCTACGACGATTATCTGACTTGGATTCGTGAGAGAGCTACCAGGTTTCAGATGCCTTTTTCGTCTGTAGAGCCTTTGTACCCTTTCATGATTGAGGAACCTGCCACTATGGATATCCACAAGTACAACCAGTTGTGGTCTGAGAAAGAGGAGCTTTGGAAGGCTAATGAAGAGTTAGAGAAATAGATCGTTCAGCTCCGGAGTGAGAAAATTGAAGCTGTGCACTCTTTCAAGAGGCAGACTGAGCTTGTGAATAGATTGGGTACAGATTTGACCAAGCAAACTAGTGCTCGGGAACATTTGGGTTTGGATCTGAAAGCTGTCAGTGATGTTCTCGCTTCTAAGAAGAAGGATTTGGATAGGACTTATTTGGAGATTTCTAAGTTCAATGATCAGTGGAATGCCACTCTTTCCAAAAAAAAAGGGGCGTGAGGATAAGTTGAAGCAGCAGATTACTAGAGTGAAGACTCAGCTCAGGGCGATGGATGAGAGGATTGCAGGTGAAGCTTCACTCAGACGTGATAGTAATTGCAGATTGAACGAAGTTTTGGCTACCTTGGAGGATTACAAGCTGAGGGCTAATTCGAAGAGGTGCAAGCTAGAGGAAGTATTTGGTGAGGGAGCCTGGGAAGACTATGCTGAGGATTTACAGACCACTATCAGACAAAGAGAGGCGCTCATTCAAGGTTTACTCGTCAGACCGGACCATCCTGAGACACAAGAGCTGTTGGAGGAGTTTCGTGCTCGTTGCCGTACTTGATGTCTTTCTTTTCCTTTGTAGCCTGTTTGTAGTGACCATCACCAGACATGTTGGCTGAGGTCCTACTGTGGATTCATTGTACTCAGTTGTATGATTGTACATTGCCTGTTGGTCTTTTCTTGTATGTATGAGGTGTTTGGCTTTACGTATGTGTAATACCCTAATTTTTACCCCTAAGATCCCACATTTCATTGGTATATCATTCCACAACCAAGGTCATATTTTTTAGCTTTCGCACCCTTATGGGTTTCTTACTTTCTTTATGTTTGTTTTTGTTTACTAACATCTAACCAAAATATCAAAAAATATTTTTTCAATTTTGTTTGTTTCTTCTTTTTCTCTGTGTGTTTAGGGTTTTACAAGGAGATTAATGGCAAGGACATTCATTCAAGTTTAAATCAGATGGACGTTTGACCTCATCTTGGTCAAACTATCAAGAGTTTGCTTCAACTATAAGTTACTCGTGGTGGTGGGCTATTTTCTCAGGAAATGTGATTTTTCAAGATCAAATTGTCTTGTGTTGAAATTCATTGATTTATCAAGCAGTGTTCAATGAGAAGTTTGGTCCAAATTGAAGGTGCAAGTAATGTCCTGGTACATGAGTAGTTGTGTTCATTTTTATCAGAGGTATGTGGAAATAGTCAAGTTGGTGTTTCAACGAAATCAAGATCTCACGGTGGGCGCCGTGGTGGTGGACGTGGCGAGCAAAGATGGTGGGACCCTGTTTGGCGTGCTGAACGCCTTAGACAACAACAAGCAGAGAAGGAGGTGCTTGATGAGAAAGAATGGTGGGATAAGATAGAGAAGATGAAAAAAGGAGAGGAGCAAGAGATGGTTATAAAGCGGTACTTCAGTATTGCAGACCAGCAAGCCCTAGCTGATATGGCTTATCAACATGAGCTTTATTTCCATGCATATAATAAGGGAAAGATTCTTGTTGTTAGCAAAGTTCCTTTGCTTGATTACCGTGCAGACCTTGATGAGCGTCATGGATCAACACAGAAGGAGATTAAAATGTCCACAGACATAGAGAGGAGAGCAAGAAATAACACTAAACCCGAACTTCAAGTGACAGAGTTAATTCATTAGGTCTCCACTCTCCATACTCAATTACTCATCACCATCTATTGTATTCTCAACGCAGCAGAAGGGAGTTACCTAGGATCATCACTCTATTCAATATCAACAATGTTGATTCAGATTCCTCGCCTTACAAATTCTCTCAGAGACCCATTTGATATTGACCAAGCATATCTTCATCACAAAGCTCTTCTTCAAAATCAAAAAAACCTCATCATGTTGCAAGCTCGCTTGATGAATCAGAACTCGCACAGAAGATTGTACATGGTTGGGAAGAAGCTTCATTAGAAGTGCGACAAGCCTACAAACAGTTTATAGGAGCAGTAGTGAGCTTGGTTGATGGAGAAATGCGATCTGAGGATTTCCACCAGGTGGCCCTGACTTTGTACCGTCTGTTTAGCAGGCCAATTGAAGAGGAGGACTCTATTGATAGAATTATTTTTGATAAAAAGTTAGAATTGGAAAACCTTGTCGGTCATGCAATTGTTGATACCAAGTTGAGAGAAGTTGCATCTCTAGCACAAAAACTCTTAATTTTGCAACCTAATAATAAAAATTCTTCCGTTTCTTTGGAAAGACATCATGATGTTAATGAGGATGTGGAATTTGGAGATGATTTGGTTTTTCAACCCCCAACTCGTTTCATGGTTGATGTATCTTTAGATGATGGAGACATAATAGATTTCAAAAACACAGTTTCTTTAGCATTTCAGAAAGAAGAGTACAGCCATATTGACCCAACAGATCATTTTGTTGCCGAAGTAGAAAAGTTCAATTTGACTTGGTTAAGAGATGCATGTGATAGAATTGTTAGGAATTGTAATTCACAGGTATCTCGAGATGAACTGGCAATGGCCATTTGTAGGGTTCTTAATTCAGAAAAGCCTGGTGAAGAGATAGCTGGAGATTTGTTGGATCTTGTTGGTGATAATGCATTTGAAACTGTGCAAAATCTTCTACTGCACCGGACAGAGATCGTTGATTCTATTCATTATGGCTTATCAGTATTCAAGTCTGATACAAGTGCTGCAAATGCTCAGTCTCGCATGCCTAGTTACGGGACACAGGTGACTGTACAAACAGAATCAGACAAACAAATTGACAAGCTTCGGCGCAAGGAGGGAAAGGCCTCCATTCAACTCTCTCTACTCACTCCAAAAAGTTCATCGGTGTTCTTAATGGTATTGACACTGATATATGGAATCCTGCTACTGATCCATTTCTTGAAGTCCAGTACAATGCAAATGATCTCCAAGGGAAATCAGAGAATAAGGAAGCCTTGAGAAGGAACCTAGGTCTCTCTTCTGCAGATGTTAAGAGGCCATTGGTTGGCTGTATAACAAGATTGGTTCCACAAAAAGGTGTTCACCTTATCAGACATGCAATATATCTAACTTTGGAGCTGGGAGGTCAATTTGTTTTTACTTGGTTCAAGTCCAGTGCCACATATTCAGAGAGAATTTGAGGGCATTGCCAACCACTTCAAAAATCACGACCACATAAGGCTGATATTGAAGTATGATGAATCTCTCTCGCATACCATTTATGCTGCCTCTGACATGTTCATCATTCCATCAATCTTTGAACCTTGTGGCCTAACGCAGATGATATCAATGAGATATGGTGCTGTACCTATTGCCAGAAAAACTGGCGGCCTAAATGACAGTGTTTTTGACGTTGATGATGATATAATACCTTCACAGTTTCGAAATGGATTTACATTTTTGAATGCCGATGAGAAGGGAATAAACGGGGCCTTAGTCCGTGCTATAAATCTCTTCAGGAACGATCCCAAGAGTTGGAAACAACTTGTTCAGAAGGACATGAACATAGACTTTAGCTGGGATTCTTCAGCAGCACAGTAAAAGGTCGAGACGCAGCATTTATTGGCTCCAATGAAAATCAGTTTGCTATACTTGATGAGGACAGGACAGGTTTGGCTTTATATTCTCTGCCAGGAGGGGCCTCTCAAGAAGCTAAGGACAATGAGAAAGTTTTTGAAGAAAATCAACCTACTGAGACTAATGTTGGTTCAATTCGTGGCCCAACACCATTTATGTTTGAAGCGGAAGTTGATCGTATCTTCTCTACACCATTAGATTCAACTTTGATGTTTGCTTCTCATGGGAACCAAATTGGACTAGTAAAGCTCATTCAAGGGTACAACTTATCAACTTCAACTGCCATTGACCCTGCTGATATGGGAGTAATGCTTGATTGTGACAAAACTTCTAAGAATAGATCAAAACTTGATGAAGAGTTAGCAGAACCCAACAAGATAGGACTAAAGGATGAAGGATTGTCCGATCAACACAATTCGAATGGGTGCTCCAAAATCGGATGTTTCTTGTGTAGTTTCCTTGCTATAGAAGATTGCTGTAGTGATGAAGATCTACAGCAACAATCTGGAGAGGAGGATGCTTTGTTCTGTACTTTATGCAATGCTGAGGTTCAGAAGTTCGGTAAGCATTATAGAAGTTGTGACAAATGTGTTGATGGATTTGATCACCATTGCCGGTGGTTGAACAATTGTGTTGGAAGGAAGAATTACATCTCGTTTGTGTGCCTAATGGCGGTGAGCCTACTTTGGCTTGTAGTTGAATGCGGAGTTGGGATTCTTGTGCTTGTCCGATGCTTTGCTGCTAAGAAGGATACAGAGTATTTGATAGCTGAAAAAGCTTGGAGCTGGATTCACTCAAGCCATGTTTGCTACAATAGTGGCCATATGCACAGCAGTTTTTTTTACTTGCGATTATACCACTGGGAGAATTACTCTTTTTTCATATAATCCTGATCCGAAAGGGTATTACAACATACGAGTATGTTGTTGCCATGAGAACTATGACTGAACCACCCGGTCCTTCAGTTGATGCAGGTGAACAGCAGAGTCTACCTTCATCTCCTACTAGTTCAGCTGTTACTGTGATAAGCGGAAGAAGCTCTGTCGGAATGAGTTTGCAGATCAAAGGTGCTTGGTGTACACCTCCGAGAATCTTTATGGATCGCCAGGATGAAATGATACATCAATTGGAGCCAGGCCGCATTCCATCTACTATGGACCCAGATGCAATACAACCACCTGACAAAGAAAAAAATTGAACCAGCATGGAAACTTGCAAAATTAGATTCCAACGATGCAGCTAAGGCATTAGCTAAAGCTAGAGCATCATCATCCGTGCTTCGTCCTATTAGTTCTCGATCACATACATATGATGCAGACCATTTATCAAGTAGCAATGTGAGTGGTATTATCCAAATACTGGACTTAGAAGGCAATATATTGGCAGGATGGGTTGCTCATAACAGTCCTGTGCTTAAATTAGCTGTTGGTGACGGTTCTGTTTATAGCTTGGCAACTCACGGTGGCATACGCGGATGGAATATTGCATCTCCAGGTCCTGTTGATAACATAATCAGATCAGAGCTAGCAACAAAAGAACTTACTTATACAAGACGACATAGTATCAGAATTTTGATTGGCACATGGAATGTTGGTCAAGGTAGAGATTCTCAAGAGGCACTTCTGTCGTGGCTGGGGTCTGTTGTATCAGATGTTGGTATTGTTGTTGTTGGTTTGCAAGAAGTGGAGATGGGTGCTGGTTTTCTTGCAATGTCTGTGGTTGATAAAGCTGTCTAGAAGGAAGACGGTGAAAAGTATCTTAGTTATGTGAAATTATTGACCAAAGGGAACAATTGGAAGAGAAAGAGTAAAATAGTAGAGCGGTTAAGGC
Source organism: Lathyrus sativus (assembly GCA_963859935.3). NCBI lineage: Eukaryota > Viridiplantae > Streptophyta > Magnoliopsida > Fabales > Fabaceae > Lathyrus > Lathyrus sativus. The sequence continues at coordinate 283,174,606 of OZ012739.1, read as the reverse complement.
TTTTGTTGCGGGATGATGAGGAAGCTAGGATTTTTATGGGGGCTAATGGATTTGTTGAAGCACTTTTTCAGTTTCTGCAATCAGCTGTGCGTGAAGGGAATGCGGTGGCTCAGGAAAATGGAGCTATGGCTCTGTTCAACCTGGCTGTGAATAACAACAGAAATAAGGAACTTATGATATCAGCAGGAATCTTATCGTTGTTGGAGGAAATGATTTCAAACACCAATTCGTATGGTTGTGCAACTGCACTTTATTTGAATCTTTCTTGCCTTGAAGAAGCCAAGCAAATGGTTGGCACAAGCCAAGCCGTGCAGTTCCTTATCCAGATGCTTCAAACTAAAACAGATGTACAGTGCAAGCTAGATGCCCTCCATGCACTCTATAATATTTCTACCGTACCCTCAAATATTCCAAACCTTCTTTCATCTGGCATCATCAGTGGCCTACAATCCATTCTTGTAGGCCAGGCCGATTGCACATGGACAGAAAAATGCATAGCTGTTTTAGTTAATTTGGCCATTTCTCAAGCTGGAAGAGAGGAAATGATGTTGAATCCTGAACTCATAAGCACATTAGCTTCTATACTCGATACCGGTGAATCCCTTGAGCAGGAACAAGCCGTGTCTTGTCTTCTAATATTATGCAACAGGAGTGAGAAATGTTGTGAGATGGTCCTGCAAGAAGGCGCTATACCTGCATTGGTGTCAATATCAGTAAATGGAACCTCAAGAGGAAGAAAGAAAGCTCAGAAACTCTTGATGCTCTTCCGAGAGCAGCGACAGCGAGATCATTCACCTGCTAAGACTCAACTCTTCTCTCCTGAAGCTGGTGATTTGTCCATGACTCCTTCTGTTTTTCCGAAGCTTGCGGTGTCTCAGCAGATGTGAGATGCTAAGAATATGATGTGCGCAGCAGATCCACGCCATGGTCGTTATTTGACTGCTTCAGCAATGTTCTACGGTAAGATGAGCACTAAGGAGGTAGATGAAGCAGAGCGAAAACGGCTCGAAATCGAGGTTGAGCTGAGAAAACAATTCATCACTTATCCAAGCCATATTGCAAGCCATGTGAATATAATATCAACTGACCCCACAAGCTATCCATGTCACTTAAATGAGCTACAAAGAGAAAAATTGCAAAAACGACATGTCAAATACCAGCAAAAAAATATCACGCACAACACACCTACTTCAAAACGGCAGAAAATTCTCACAAACTGCAAATCATTTTTCACTCATTCTCATCTATAAATACAATTCATCTCTCACTCATTTTCTGAAGCTTTTCAAGCCAAAAAATCTCTGCTGATTTTCTTCCTCAATTCCTCACTACCAGAAAAAAAACCTTCGTTCATTCTCTTCTCATATTTCATTCCACCAAATTAACTTCAAATCAACCTCAAACACAGATCAATTTCGAACCAGAATTCGTTCAGAAGAAGAAGAGAAGCAAGAAGAAGCTTGGATTGATTTCTTACCTGAGTTTGAAGGTAGATTGAGCTTCACCGTCATTTTCGATCCGTTATCTTTTGTTGTGATTCTCTGAATTGTTGGTACCATTGTGAAGAGCTTTTGATTTCGATCTGTTCGGTGTAATTTTCGCATCCCGTCGCTTTGATCTAAGCAAGCTTTGAGCTCGAGAAAAAAATGGTGCGAAGAAGTTACCGCGAAGAAGAAAGGAGAAGATGAAGTTTCTGTTTCTCTTTCTCCTTTTAATTTGTTTTTTCATTTATTTATTATTTTTTTTTATCTTTTCTTTTTTTTTTATATTGTTATTAGTTTATTTTTATAAACTAATAATAATATTCTTGAAAAAAAGAAAGCATTAAAAAATTATTTGAAAATATTTTGATTAATTGTTGGTGGTTTTGGATCTTGAATTTTGATAAGATTTCATCAATATCAATGGACTTTGGGTGTTGATTTTTATCCACCAAGAGAAGTGATTGATATTGATGATAATTTAATCGATTTAAGATTCAAATTGTGATTTCTTTTCATTCTTATTTTCTTTCTTTTTTTTTATTTTTATTTTTGATCGATGAAATCTATGGATCATAGATAATTGATTATCAAAGTTGTTTAATCTTCATTATTTCAAATCTATGGACGAATAATCATTGAGATAATTCTCCTTACTTTGGAATAGTGATAGATTACCTTTGATTAATTAATTAAAAATCTTGATTATGATGAGATCACTACCTCTTTTCTTTTTGTGTGGCATGTTTTAGGAGATTGATTTATATATCATTTCTCTAACATGTATTAACACTAACATTTTATTGACCGGCCTCAGATAGTCGTGGTTTCTACATAAACCCGATTACGATTGCTTAACATAGCGCTAAATTGTCCCTTAATCGGAAAATGATCATTCGTGGCTCAAACTTACGTTTAAAAGTCCAAGTATGTTTAGTTGCTTGTCTTAACTCCAATACCTATGAAAATCATTGTTAGGAGGCTTTGATTCTATCAATCCTCTAATGAATTTCCATTAATCTTGGTCTAAGTGCAAGAATTAATCATCATTGATCATATGTTCTAACCACTAACCACTAATTCACTAACAATATCCTTGTTTAATTTTGTTTATATTCTCTTCTTACTCTTTATTTTTTTACTTTTATGCTTCCATTTTATCATTACATACCATATCTTTGTTTATGTTTATGTCATTTTTCTTTTGCCCACTTGGACCATACTTTGTTCAAAACACTAATAAAGGATAAAACATCTAAAAAATTTGGTGCTATTAATTTTGTGGTTATACTCTTGGACCAGTATTAGACCTTGGACTTCATGGACATTTTGGACTTAGGATTAGGACTTTCTTCCCTATGCTTGGAGAATTTTGAATCTTAGCCTTTATTTGGCTCGATCATTGACTTATGCTTTAAATCGGATGGAATTCTTTTGCTTGCTTTGGAGTGTGCTATAAGTCGGTTAGATCTTTCTTATCTCTAGCTCTTATTTTGTTTTTTAGGATAGTCACTTCATCTCCTCCCCTTCTTAAATTTTCAAAACTTTCTCCCTCTTTCAAAAACCTTCTTGGTTTCAAACTTCAAAACCGCTTTCGCAATAAAACCTTGACTTTCGTCAAGTGATTTTTAAACTTTGTTTTTCTCAATAAAAGTCAATCAATGTTAATCATGCTTTGACCAATTTCAAAAGACATAAAAAATACAAAAACTCATCAACTCTTTTTGTGCCTTTATGCACTTTTTCACTTTAAAACTTTTCATAAAGTTTAGACATGATTCATTTCTATAGTTGAGATGTAAATCTCCTATTCCCCATATTATTAAGACTTTGACATTTTCCACGTTGATGTCGAGTGATAGTCTTGTTGATAATCCAAGCAAATCCTCCATCTTTATGTGACGCAAATGTTGTCTTAATACTCGTGGGTGGATAGTCGCAGTTTTCTCCTTGAAATGACGACTTGTTTGAACATCTAAAATCAATCAAAACCAACAAAATTTTGTCATTTGTACCACGAACTACGGGGTTTTGATTCCATATTGCACTTTATGGGTACGTAGGCATGAGACGATAAGTCTCTCCAAACACAAAAATCTAAAAAATATTCTCTTCTCATCTCCCCAATCTCTTTTCAAACAAACCATTTTCAAACCAAAAAGCGTAAATATTTCAAAGGGCTCCTATAGAGTACTATAGACGTTTTGGGTGCTAACACCTTCCCATTGCGTAACCAACCCCCTTACCCCGATCTCTGTCTCGTGTTCTTATTTTAGAACTCTTTGGTTTTGTTCGCTCTTTTTCCTTTCCTTTATTTGGATAAAATAAAAGTGCGGTGGCGACTCTTGTTTTCTTTGAGTTAAGTTAGTCAATAACTTACACTCACGATTTTTACCGCTACAGAAAAGTGGCGACTCTGCTGGGGACTCCAACGGTTCCTAGTGGGTTTCGCCTACTTTGATTTATTTATCGCTTTCTGTTTGACTTGTTTGTTATTGATTGTTCTGTTTTGGTGCCTGGTAATTTGTGTGGTGAGATAAGTCCTAACCCGGACTTGAGTGCACTTATGATAGGAGGGTGGTATAGTCTTGTTGGCTTACGTGGAGTAGTCCTTACTAAGCTGACTTGAGATCCCCCGCTCGGTGGAGGCCCCTTTGGAAATTACTGATGTCTTACGAGTAGTCGTAATTGATATTACTTTTTCCGACTGGGAGCCTGAGAAGCTGAGGACCTTAGAACCCTTTAACCCATCTTGGCCTTATTAGGACGTGGTGCGGTGGCTGTTCAGGTGTAGACTTGAATTGGTCGTTACGCGATACCACACTCAGATGAGTTTCTCTTGAGAATATTGTTGGCCGACGAGTAGTCGTTTAAGCCGATAATATCCAAAAGATGGAATTATGATTCTGGGAACTTTTTAGAACCTTGTTCTACAGGTGATGATATAACCATAGTACATACCATTGTGGGTTGGTTGATTCTTACCTTTGGCTCCATGCTCGTGCCGAACCTTTGAACCTGTGTGCTTTGTATGACTTGTTTGTGGGTGTTGCATCTTGCACTCATGCATTCATGAGCATTGTGTTTCAGCTGGTTTTTTAAGGATCTCAGAGATTTTCTTTTGCAAACATCGCAGATATTGTTGATTATGGATATTGGAAGGAGAAACACTCAGAAGTACGGTTTTCGGGTTCCTGATCTTACAGAGTTGAGAAAGCTAGTGTCCTTGGTAGATGATCGTTCAGGCTTCTTATCTCGTTATGGGAGACTTTTATTTGTTCTTTCTACCAATATTGAAGACGGAATTCTGAATACCCTTATGCAGTTCTATGATCCTATTTACCGATGCTTCACTTTTCCCGATTATCAGCTCATGCCGACCTTGGAAGAATATGCTTATTTGTTGGGTGTACCGGTTTCTGATAAGGTCCCGTATACTGGTTTGGAGGAAGCTCTTAAGCCTCAAGATATTGCTGAAGCTACCCATTTGACGAAGTCGGATATTGATGCAAATCTAAAGACTAAGGGAGGCCTCAAGGGTTTAACTGCTAAGTTCTTGATTGAGAAGGCTACTTTATTTGCTGACATTGGTCGCACATTGGCTTTTGAGGCTATTTTGGCTTTACTCATCTATGGACTAGTCTTGTTTCCTAATATTGATAATTTTGTGGACATTAATGCTATTAGGATTTTCTCGATTGGGAACCCTGTTCCAACTTTGCTTGGTGATACTTATTTTTCCATCCATAGTAGGACCTCTAAGGGAAACGGTACCATTGTTTGCTGTCTACCTCTGCTGTATAATTGGTTCGTTTCACACTTACCTCAGACATCTGCTTTTAGGAAAAACAAGGATTGCTTAAGGTGGTCTCAAAGGATTATGTCTCTTACGCATACTGATATCACTTGGTCTTCTTCGGTTTACGATAATGTCCGGATTATTGATAGTTGTGGAGAATTCGCCAATGTTCCTCTTCTTGGAATACAAGGCGGAATTAACTACAACCCGAGTCTAGCTCGCCGTCAGCTGGGTTACATGCTGAAGGATAGGCCTAAGAATATTTTATTAGAGGGTTTATTCTTTCAAGGAGGGGATGATTCTCTTGGTTTGAGAAGAAGAATGGCTCATGCCTGGACTAAGATTCACAGGTTGGGTAGAGGGGAGCTTGGAAGACAAGTTTGCATTGCTTTAGAACCTTACACGCTTTGGGTGAAGAAGAGGGCTATGGAGCTTAAGATGCCTTATCCTATTGAGAAACCTCTGACTACTGTGATCTCTACGCCACTCCCTACGGCAATCCCTGTTTCTTCTGATGATGTGAAGACACTTCAAGACGCTTTGGCTAAGATGAAGGAAGAGAAAGAGATGTGGGAAAGTAAGTTTCAAGCTTCTGACAAAGAGAAGATAGAATTGCAAAAACAGATGAAGGAGAAAGATGACTTGATAGAGTTACTTGAGCGGCGCGCTATGAAGAGGCATGCAGAGGATTTATTTTCCTCTACTACTCCATCAGCACATCCTCCTACTTCTGGTGCTTGGAAGGGTATTGTGGATCAGCTTGTGCTAGAGAAGATTACCATGAAGCACAACTATGAGAAAGAGATTAAGAGACTCCGAAGGAAGTATCAGCTTGGATCGTCATCAGATGTTCCTTAGGACCTAGCTTTTTCTTATTTTGATATTATTGTATTTTGTACTTCCAAGTGTAACTCTTTCCAATATTCAATGAAATGAGATGTTTATCAGTATTTCAAGAAGTGTTATTTTTCTTTATGATGTTTGTAATTGCTTTATATCTTAAAGATCCTTGAAAACTGGTTGAAACACCTGCATTTTTGCATTTGCATTCGCATCATCGTGCATTGTGTGTTGCCTTTTCCCAGTTGTCTTATTTGTTTCTTTTGGCCTTCCTTCAGCCAAGCTGTCGCATCACTACAACACCCGGGCTAACTCTAAGAAAAAGATGGATCAGTTGCAACAAGAGAACCGCGAGCTCCGTGAAGAGGTATCAACTCTGAAAGATGGTTTGGAGAGACTGACTGCCGCAATGGAAGCTCTGGTGGCTGCTCAGAATCAGCCACCACTACCTCCTCCTTCTCCTGTCCAAGGAACTGTGATTTCTGAAATCGGATCAACGCCCATTTCTGTGGCCCCGATTAATGCTTCTCAATATCAAATGCCTGTTGGTTTCCCTTGGGGCATGCCTAACAATTATGTGCCAGAGGGATATCGCCCTCCTGTTCCCGAAGGTTCTAGACTCCCTGCTGTCATGGCTGTACCACCTCCTGTGGTTAATGTTGTTCCTAATGCTGAAGTTCCGGTTGTTCCTACTGTCATACCTGTGCCACCGCCTGTAACTCACGCTATGCCTTATACTGAAGAGCAAATTTTCCATACTGCTCCGAGCGAGAGTTTGGATGTTATGGATCGAATAGATGACTTTCAAGATCAGTTTGCTGAAATGCAAAGAGAAATAAGGGCTTTAAGGGGAAAGGAGTTATTTGGAAAGAATGCTCATGAGCTTTGCCTTGTTCCAAACGTGAAGATTCCCGCCAAGTTTAAGGTTCCGGATTTTGAAAAATACAAAGGGAACACTTGTCCGCAAAGTCATTTGATTATGTATGCTAGAAAGATGTCTACCTATACTGACAACCATCAGTTGTTGATCCACTATTTTCAAGATAGTCTTACTGGTGCTGCGCTGAAATGGTATATGGGACTCGATAGTACACAAATCAAGACATTCAATGATCTTTGTGAAGCTTTTGTTCGTCAGTATAAGTATAATCTCGATATGGCGCCAGACCGTGATCAGCTTCGTGCAATGTCTCAAAAAGAGAAAGAAACTTTTAAAGAATATGCGCAAAGATGGCGTGAGATTGCAGCTCAGATAAGCCCTCCGCTTGAAGAGAAAGAAATGACCAAGATTTTTCTGAAGACTCTGGATTCATTTTACTATGAAAGGATGGTTGCGAGCGCTCCTAGTGATTTCACGGAAATGGTTAATATGGGGATGAGATTAGAGGAAGCTGTCCGTGAGGGACGTCTGATAAAAGAAGGAAATTCTGGAAGTACAAAAAAGCCTGGTGTTGGGTTCCCTAAGAAAAAAGAGGGAGAAACTAATGCTATATCTCAGGAAAGGTCTAGAAGACGCAGAGTTGTGAACAACAATGGTAGTCGTCGTCAGCAACAAGTAGCATCTGTTATGCCTGTTGTCAGTAACACCCCTATCGCTCAAGCTACTGCAAGTTATCAACCACGTTTCCAAGAGAAGACAACTCAACAAGGTCGTACACAGAGGAAAACACAATTTGATCCCATTCCAATGACGTATACTGAGCTCTTTCCGGCTTTAATAAAGAATAATTTGGTTCAACCTCGTGATCCGCCGGCTGTTCCAACTGAAATTCCATGGTGGTATAAGCCAGATGCTCATTGCGCATTTCATCAAGGTGCCCCGGGACACGACATCGAAAATTGCTATCCTCTGAAGCATGAAGTTGCAAAGCTCGTAAAAAGCGGTATTCTGTCTTTTGAAGATACCAACCCTAATGTGCAATCAAATCCGTTTCCTAAACATGGTAATGCAACTGTTAATATGGTATATGGTTGTCCTGGTACATACCGTATTTTCGACATTCGCTGGATTCGGAGATCGCTTGTTGAAATGCATGCTACTTTGAGTGAGTTCCATGATATTGAGCATGATTATGCCGCCTGTTGTATTTGTTCTGTGAATCCTCGAGGGTGTGTGATTGTGAAAAGGGACTTACAAAAGATGATGGATGAGAATTTGATTCAGGTTACTGCAAACAGAAATGAAGTGGAGAACGAGGTGAATGTCATAGTCCCACGTTTCAATATTCCTGAGCGGGTTGTAATTTCTTACAACAGTCAGAAATCTGCTGTGACGCCTTTGGTTATCCGTTTGCCTGGCCCGACGCCGTATGAATCCGATAAAGCTGTTCCCTACAAATACAATGCTACTATGTTGGAGGATGGAAAAGAGGTTCCCATTCCTTCTCTTCCCTCAGTTGTGACTATCGCTGATGTCGGACGTGTAACCAGAAGTGGTCGAGTATTTGATAATGTGCCTTCAAAGACAAGTGAAGATACTGGGAGTAAGCAAATTCAGTTGAGGACTACTGTGGAGTCTGGTCAATCAAGTGATGAAAATCAGAAGTCAGATAATGATGAGGTATTGAAATTGATCAAGAAGAGTGAATATAATGTGGTGGATCAATTGTTACATACACCGTCAAAAATATCTGTTCTATCTCTGTTAATGAGCTCTGAGGCTCATCGTGAATCGTTGCAGAAAGTATTGGAACAAGCTTATGTAGATCATGATGTGACTGTTAACCAGTTTGATAGCATTGTTGCCAATATCACTGCGTGTAACAATCTGAGTTTTTGTGATGAAGAGTTGACCGATCATGGAAGAAATCATAATTTGGCTCTCCATATCTCCATGAATTGCCAGGAAGACGCTCTATCCAATGTGCTGGTTGATACTGGGTCATCGTTGAATGTGATGCCAAAATCTACTTTGTCCAGATTATCTTATCAAGGTACTCCTATGAGGTTCAGTGGGGTCATTGTGAAAGCCTTTGATGGATCGAGGAAAACCGTGATTGGAGAGGTTGATCTCCCTATCAAGATTGGTCCGTGTTTTTTCCAGATCACTTTTCAAGTCATGGATATTCGTCCTGCTTATAGTTGTCTTCTAGGACGCCCATGGATCCATGAAGCTGGAGCTGTTACTTCGACACTGCATCAAAAGTTAAAATTCGTGCAGAATGGTAAACTTGTCGTTGTTGGTGGAGAACAAGCTATGTTGGTAAGCAGTTTGTCGTCTTTTTCTTATATCGATGCGGAAGAGGATATTGGAACTCCGTTTCAGGCTCTTTCTGTGGTTGATAAAGCTGTCAAGAAGGATGGGGTGTCCATGTCTTCCCTAAAAGATGCACAACGTGCAGTGGATAACGGCCAAGCTGATGGATGGGGCCGAATCATTGAAGTTGCTGAAAAAAAAGATAGAGCTGGTTTGGGTTTTACATCTGGTTCTACCCAAAATGAGCTGAAGAGTATTCATGAAGTCTTTCGAAGTGCTGGGTTCATCCATTGCAAAGATCATTCTACAGCTGCAATTCTTGAAGATGACCAAGAGGAAGAAATGCCCAACTTTGTGACACGTGGATTGATATGCCAGAATTGGATCGCTGTTGATGTTCCTACTGTTGTTCATGTTTCAAAGTAATTTGTTTTTGTTTCTTTCAAAAATCCTTTCACTCTGCCCAAGGTGAAAGTGAATTTGTGAGGGCTTTGTTTCAACTTTTATCATCATCAATAAAATGTTTTTCTGTTTATCCATATGTTGTTTTCCTTTTTTGCTTTACTTCTGAAAAATGGTAACATAAAAAACTGAAAAAAGTATAATAATGTTATAATCACTCTTATCTGCATAATATTTTCATTTTTTTTGTTCATATTCTAAAATCAAACATAAAATCATTGTGCAGATTGATTGTTAAACCCATTGGAAACAATGACCATATGCCCCCTCCCAACTTTGAGTTCCCTGTGTTTGAAGCGGAAGAGGAGGATATTGAAAAAATTCCTGATGAGATTTCTCGATTGCTTGAGCACGAGGAGAAGGCCATTCAGCCTCATGAAGAGCCGGTGGAATTGGTTAATCTGGGTTCCGATGATGATAAGAAAGAAGTCAAGATTGGGGCACTCCTTCAGTCAGATGTTAAGAAGAGGATGGTAGAGCTTCTTAGAGAATATGTTGACGTGTTTGCTTGGTCCTATCAAGACATGCCTGGTCTTGATACTGGTATTGTGGAGCACCATTTGCCATTAAAGCCTGAATGTTCACCCGTGAAGCAGAAATTGAGAAGAACTCATCCTGACATGGCAGTGAAGATTAAAGAAGAGGTTCAAAAGCAGATTGATGCTGGTTTTCTTGTGACCGTCGAATATCCTCAATGGGTGGCCAATATCGTGCCTGTTCCAAAGAAAGAAGGAAAAGTCCGAATGTGTGTTGACTATAGAGATTTGAATAAAGCAAGTCCAAAAGATGATTTTCCACTACCACACATTGATTTGTTGGTAGATAATACTGCTAAGTTCAATATCTTTTCATTTATGGATGGATTTTCCGGTTATAATCAAATAAAGATGGCACCTGAGGATATGGAAAAAACAACATTCATTACACCCTGGGGAACATTCTGTTACAGAGTGATGCCCTTCGGTTTAAAAAATGCTGGTGCAACGTACCAGAGAGCTATGACCACCCTGTTCCATGATATGATGCATAAAGAAATTGAGGTCTATGTGGATGATATGATTTGTAAGTCGAAGACTGAAGAAGATCATATTAAAAATTTATTGAAGTTGTTTCAACGTTTGAGAAAGTTTAAGCTCCGTCTGAATCCTAATAAATGCACTTTTGGTGTTCGTTCTGGAAAATTGTTAGGCTTTATTGTCAGTCAAAAAGGCATTGAAGTTGATCCTGGTAAAGTTAAAGCTATCCAGGAGATGCCTGCACCCAGAACAGAAAAACAAGTAAGAGGATTCTTGGGACGTTTGAACTATATCTCTCGATTTATATCCAATATGACTGCCACATGTGCACCGATTTTCAAACTTCTCCGCAAAGATCAGGGTTGTGTCTGGACAGAAGATTGTCAGAAAGCTTTCGAAAGAATTAAAGAGTATCTGCTTGAACCTCCTATTTTGTCTCCTCCCGTAGAAGGAAGACCTTTGATCATGTATTTGACTGTGCTAGAAGAGTCTATGGGTTGTGTTCTGGGTCAACAAGATGAATCTGGGAGAAAAGAATTTGCCATTTATTATTTAAGCAAGAAATTCACTGATTGTGAGTCTCGGTACACGATGCTTGAAAAGACATGTTGTGCTCTAGCTTGGGCTGCCAAGCGCCTCCGTCAGTATATGTTGAATTGTACAACTTGGTTGATATCTAAAATGGATCCAATCAAGTATATCTTTGAAAAGCCTGCTTTAACTAGGAGGATTGCTCGTTGGCAAATGTTGTTATCAGAATATGATATCGAGTATCGAACTCAAAAGGCGATAAAAGGAAGTGTTTTGGCTGATCATTTGGCACACCAGCCGATTGATGATTACCAACCTATTCAGTTTGACTTTCCTGATGAGGATGTGATGTATCTAAAGGTTAAAGATTGTGAGGAACCATTACATGAAGAAGGACCTGAGCCTGGATCCCGTTGGGGTTTGATCTTTGATGGGGCGGTTAATGAATATGGCAGAGGTATTGGTGCAATTATTGTTACTCCTCATGGTTCTCATATTCCTTTCACTGCAAGGTTGGTTTTCAATTGCACAAATAATGCGGCTGAGTATGAAGCGTGTATTATGGGCTTGGAAGAAGCTATCGATTTAAGAATCAAGATTCTTGATGTGTATGGAGATTCAGCTTTAGTGATTAATCAGATTAAAGGGAAATGGGAGACACGTCAACCTGATTTGATCCCTTATCGTGATTATGCAAGAAGATTGTCAACTTTCTTCAATAAAGTTGAGTTTCACCATATACCAAGAGCAGAGAATCAAATGGCAGATGCTTTAGCGACTTTATCCTCCATGATTGTGGTGAATCATTGGAATGATGTGCCAAAGATTGATGTGATGCGTCTTGATAGACCAGCTCATGTGTTTGTAGTTGAAGAAGTTGTTGATGATAAACCATGGTATTATGATATTAAATGCTTTCTTCAGAATCAAGAGTATCCACTTGGGGCATCCAAGAAGGATAGGAAAACTTTGAGAAGATTGGCTGGTAGTTTCTTCTTGAATGATGATGTGATGTATAAGAGAAATTATGACATGATCTTGCTCAGATGCGTGGATAGACACGAAGCAGATATGTTGATGAAAGAAATCCATGAAGGATCCTTTGGCACCCATGCCAATGGACACGCGATGGCTAAGAAGATGTTAAGGGCAGGTTACTATTGGCTGACAATGGAATCTGACTGTTGTAAATATGTGAAAAAGTGCCATAAATGCCAGATTTATGCTGACAAGATTCATGTGCCTCCAACTCCTCTCAATGTTATCTCTTCTCCATGGCCTTTTTCAATGTGGGGCATTGATATGATTGGAATGATTGAGCCTAAAGCGTCGAACGGACACCGTTTCATATTGGTGGCTATTGACTATTTTACCAAATGGGTTGAAGCGGCATCATATGCAAATGTGACTAAGCAAGTAGTGGTCCGGTTTATCAAGAATCAAATCATCTGTCGGTATGGTGTTCCGAGCAAGATCATCACTGATAATGGGTCGAATTTAAATAACAAGATGATGAAGGAATTATGTGATGAGTTTAAGATTGAGCATCATAATTCTTCTCCTTATAGACCCAAGATGAATGGGGCTGTTGAAGCTGCTAATAAGAACATTAAGAAGATTATTCAAAAGATGGTTGTTACATACAAGGATTGGCATGATATGCTTCCTTTCGCTCTGCATGGGTATCGTACATCCGTTCGCACTTCAACAGGGGCAACCCCTTTTTCTCTTGTTTATGGCATGGAAGCAGTGCTCCCGATAGAGGTTGAAATCCCTTCTATGAGAGTTTTGATGGAAACTGAATTGGCTGAGGCTGAATGGTGTCAAAGTAGATACGACCAGTTGAATCTGATTGAAGAGAAAAGAATGACGGCTTTGTGTCATGGCCAATTATATCAACAAAGAATGAAGAAAGCATTTGATAAGAAGGTTCGACCCCGTGTGTTCAGAGAAGGTGACCTCGTGCTCAAAAAGATCTCGACTTTTACTACTGATTCTAGGGGCAAGTGGACTCCTAATTATGAAGGCCCATATGTTGTTAAGAGAGCCTTCTCTGGCGGTGCATTAATTCTTACAACCATGGATGGAGAAGAGTTCACTCGTCCTGTGAATGCCGATGCAGTCAAGAAATACTTCGCCTAAAAAATAAAAGAACAGCTCGCTAAGTTGAAAACCTGAAAGGGCGGCTTAGGCAAAAATGAGCGTCTCGGTGGATTGAAAACCCGAAAGGGCGGTCCAGGCAAAAATTAGAGACAAAAATAGAAATAATCATCCCGGTAGATTGAAAACCCGAGAGGGCAATCTAGGCAAAAGTTAGGGATCATGGCAAGTAACTGCATCTGGCCAGTCTTGATCGTTTGAAGCAACATTTCCTATCAAAGGTTTTACTTCAGATATTCTCCGCTGAAGTCTCAAGCACAGTTGGAATTCAAAGTTGTTAGGGAGAATAATGGTCATTGTATTTCAATGTAGAACTTTCCATTGTACTTACCATTTTTCAAACTTTGTAATGATCCATGGAGTTACGCCATTTGCGGACTACCATTCTATCAATATAATTTGGGCCTTTGTCCCTTTGTTTGCAATTCTTATTTTGTTTCTGTTTATAGAATTTCATTTTATTTTTGATGATGATTTTTGAAACAAATGTGAATAATTGATTTAAATTTTGAAAATTATAAAAACATTTTTCTTTGATTTGTGAAAATAAAAGAAAGAATGTCAATAGTAATCCCAAGAATGGTAGAATCTTGAAGCGAAAAGCGTAAGTGTTCTCTTCAGCAGGGTTCTTTCTTGCCTCTCTGGTAGAATTTATTGGCAGCTCCCCAGTAGAGTTGTGTTGATGTTTCCCCATTTGAGCTATATTGAGGTCTCTTCAGTAGAGTTTGCTGATATTCCCTTAGCAGAGTTTTGTTTCTTTGGATAAACCAGACGAGTGTTGAACGGTTTTCCACAGCAAAGTCTTGATTCAAATGATGGATATGTTTTATTCATTCAACCAGATTATGATCGGACAGTTGAGAAATTTGAAGACCACTTCTCCTTGATGATTTTGCCCAGGTGGAGTTTTGTCTTTGATGATTCCTAGCGGAGGTTATGCATTTGCTTTGGATTATTCCCCAAGTAGAGAACAAGGTTGAGAAGTGTTGACATAGCAGTCACCTGTCGGGTTTTCTCTCATCTTGTGATTGGGTGTTGATTTAAAATCCCCCACAGTTTGACTTTTTGCTATGATATTAATTTCTTATTCCCCTGGCAGGGTTGGAAGATTTCTGTTGCTAGGTTTTCTCCAACAGTTTTTTTTTCTCAAAGCGGAGTTCATATTGTTGTTCCCTCTTGTTGAATTATTAATGGTTGAAGATTGATCTTTGGGGTCTTTTCCCCAAGCAATATCTCCATTTATTCAGCGAGATTTAAGCCTTGTAGTAGGATTTATTTTCCTTTGATGGCTCTTGTGTATCTCTTGCAGATTTTCTGTTGCTGATCCCCAGCACGATCTCCAATGATATCTCTAACTCGCAGAGATTAGCCGAATATTTCAGTGGTGTTGTGGTGTTTTGTTCACCCTCTGTTTGCCCTTTTTGTCTGATTTATCAGCATATTCATACTCATTGCATGCGCATTCATTTTGGTTGAGCATAGCATGTCTTTGTTGCATTGTGCATCCTGCATTTTTTGTTGATATTTCCCTTTTCCCGATGATGTTATATCGCATAATGCGTGTGTCCTCTCTTCATTAGAGTGTCGACCCCTAAGCAGAAAATACCTATCATTTTTAATTCCCCACTGAGTTTATGCCTCGTGGAAGATGCTTTGTTTAGCTTTCCTCCCCAGTTTTTTTATCTGGATGGAATTGTTCCCCAGTTGAGTTATTTCCTCATTGGGTCGAGTCTTGTTTGACCGTTTCTTTCCAGTTTGTTCCTGGATTGAACTTTGGTCTCTCGCACCAGTTACTTTGGTTTTCCCTGGGCTGTGAAACCGGGATGACGAGAAGGTATTTTTGAGGATTTATTTTCCTCAGCAGGAATCTGTTATTGATCCCCACCAGAAGGTGAAGATTTGATTCTCCCAGTAGTGTTTTGATAACACTCTCTTGGTAATTACTTATGCAACTTCATGTGGAAGCCTCTTTATTTGAGCAGCTTGTGTAATCTCCAGAAATTTACCCTCTCAATAAATAACATTTCTCTGGCTCATCCTCAATAGAGAAGTTTATTGTGAAGAGATAAATCCTTATCTGACTAGCTTTTCTGTCAATTGGAATTTCTGTGGAATAGCTCCCAATGAGAATTCTATTGCATGGTTCAACCTGCTCGTATCTCTTTTAAAGATCCTCGTCAGAGTTGTTAATATCTTTTTCCAACAAAATGGTTGTCTCTTTATTTGAGAAGTTTGTTGTGTGTTTGGAGCTGCTCAGTAACAAGTAGCTGATGATGTATCTCTTTCCCCTACCCAGTAACAGGTAGTCGAGCATGTTTGTCCTACCCAGTGTCAGGTAGTTGACCTTTATTTTCTTCTCCTACCCAGTGACAGGTAGTCGAGTCCGTCCTACCCAGTGTCAGGTAGTTGACATGTTGTTTACCCTATCCAGTAACCGATAGATGGTAACCCCTTTCATTCAAGTTTATTATTCTCGCTAAACTACTCAGTAACCAGTAGTTGGCGTTGCTTCTTTTCCTACCCAGTCAGGTAGTTGATTATATTTCAACGAGTGGATTACTTTTTACCCAGTAACTGGTAATAAGTAATACATTTCTTTGTTTTCTACCCAGTAACTGGTAGATAACAATTCTCTTGTGTTTTTGCACTTATTTTCTACTCAGTAACAGGTAGAAAGTATTTTACCTATTCTCTTCGGTTCGAATATCTCCGCCCAGTAACTGGCAGTAGGTATCTCTTTCCCCATTGAGTCGTTTCCTTTCCCTTATCGGAATAGGATCTTGCTCTTTTGTTTTCTCATGTGGAGTCTCTCTTTTTCTCCCGAGCTTTTGTTTGTCTCCTGTGGCACTATTTTCCCACAGAAGTCTTATGTTCGCATATCATTAGCATAATCATATCATTTTGTGGTCTCTTAGGGCTAAAAATTGGGTTAATTGTTATATTTAAGTCTCTTCTATCTAGTCGAGACAAAGATGTCAATCTTCATATCTCCGGATAGAAGAATCTTAAATAGGGGCAGCTGTAATACCCTAATTTTTACCCCTAAGATCCCACATTTCATTGGTATATCATTCCACAACCAAGGTCATATTTTTTAGCTTTCGCACCCTTATGGGTTTCTTACTTTCTTTATGTTTGTTTTTGTTTACTAACATCTAACCAAAATATCAAAAAATATTTTTTCAATTTTGTTTGTTTCTTCTTTTTCTCTGTGTGTTTAGGGTTTTACAAGGAGATTAATGGCAAGGACATTCATTCAAGTTTAAATCAGATGGACGTTTGACCTCATCTTGGTCAAACTATCAAGAGTTTGCTTCAACTATAAGTTACTCGTGGTGGTGGGCTATTTTCTCAGGAAATGTGATTTTTCAAGATCAAATTGTCTTGTGTTGAAATTCATTGATTTATCAAGCAGTGTTCAATGAGAAGTTTGGTCCAAATTGAAGGTGCAAGTAATGTCCTGGTACATGAGTAGTTGTGTTCATTTTTATCAGAGGTATGTGGAAATAGTCAAGTTGGTGTTTCAACGAAATCAAGATCTCACGGTGGGCGCCGTGGTGGTGGACGTGGCAAGCAAAGATGGTGGGACCCTGTTTGGCGTGCTGAACGCCTTAGACAACAACAAGCAGAGAAGGAGGTGCTTGATGAGAAAGAATGGTGGGATAAGATAGAGAAGATGAAAAAAGGAGAGGAGCAAGAGATGGTTATAAAGCGGTACTTCAGTATTGCAGACCAGCAAGCCCTAGCTGATATGGCTTATCAACATGAGCTTTATTTCCATGCATATAATAAGGGAAAGATTCTTGTTGTTAGCAAAGTTCCTTTGCTTGATTACCGTGCAGACCTTGATGAGCGTCATGGATCAACACAGAAGGAGATTAAAATGTCCACAGACATAGAGAGGAGAGCAAGAAATAACACTAAACCCGAACTTCAAGTGACAGAGTTAATTCATTAGGTCTCCACTCTCCATACTCAATTACTCATCACCATCTATTGTATTCTCAACGCAGCAGAAGGGAGTTACCTAGGATCATCACTCTATTCAATATCAACAATGTTGATTCAGATTCCTCGCCTTACAAATTCTCTCAGAGACCCATTTGATATTGACCAAGCATATCTTCATCGCAAAGCTCTTCTTCAAAATCAAAAAAACCTCATCATGTTGCAAGCTCGCTTGATGAATCAGAACTCGCACAGAAGATTGTACATGGTTGGGAAGAAGCTTCATTAGAAGTGCGACAAGCCTACAAACAGTTTATAGGAGCAGTAGTGAGCTTGGTTGATGGAGAAATGCGATCTGAGGATTTCCACCAGGTGGCCCTGACTTTGTACCGTCTGTTTAGCAGGCCAATTGAAGAGGAGGACTCTATTGATAGAATTATTTTTGATAAAAAGTTAGAATTGGAAAACCTTGTCGGTCATGCAATTGTTGATACCAAGTTGAGAGAAGTTGCATCTCTAGCACAAAAACTCTTAATTTTGCAACCTAATAATAAAAATTCTTCCGTTTCTTTGGAAAGACATCATGATGTTAATGAGGATGTGGAATTTGGAGATGATTTGGTTTTTCAACCCCCAACTCGTTTCATGGTTGATGTATCTTTAGATGATGGAGACATAATAGATTTCAAAAACACAGTTTCTTTAGCATTTCAGAAAGAAGAGTACAGCCATATTGACCCAACAGATCATTTTGTT
Source organism: Lathyrus sativus (assembly GCA_963859935.3). Lineage (NCBI taxonomy): Eukaryota > Viridiplantae > Streptophyta > Magnoliopsida > Fabales > Fabaceae > Lathyrus > Lathyrus sativus. The sequence goes on along the minus strand of OZ012739.1, from coordinate 283,156,417 downwards.
GCCGAAGTAGAAAAGTTCAATTTGACTTGGTTAAGAGATGCATGTGATAGAATTGTTAGGAATTGTAATTCACAGGTATCTCGAGATGAACTGGCAATGGCCATTTGTAGGGTTCTTAATTCAGAAAAGCCTGGTGAAGAGATAGCTGGAGATTTGTTGGATCTTGTTGGTGATAATGCATTTGAAACTGTGCAAAATCTTCTACTGCACCGGACAGAGATCGTTGATTCTATTCATTATGGCTTATCAGTATTCAAGTCTGATACAAGTGCTGCAAATGCTCAGTCTCGCATGCCTAGTTACGGGACACAGGTGACTGTACAAACAGAATCAGACAAACAAATTGACAAGCTTCGGCGCAAGGAGGGAAAGGCCTCCATTCAACTCTCTCTACTCACTCCAAAAAGTTCATCGGTGTTCTTAATGGTATTGACACTGATATATGGAATCCTGCTACTGATCCATTTCTTGAAGTCCAGTACAATGCAAATGATCTCCAAGGGAAATCAGAGAATAAGGAAGCCTTGAGAAGGAACCTAGGTCTCTCTTCTGCAGATGTTAAGAGGCCATTGGTTGGCTGTATAACAAGATTGGTTCCACAAAAAGGTGTTCACCTTATCAGACATGCAATATATCTAACTTTGGAGCTGGGAGGTCAATTTGTTTTTACTTGGTTCAAGTCCAGTGCCACATATTCAGAGAGAATTTGAGGGCATTGCCAACCACTTCAAAAATCACGACCACATAAGGCTGATATTGAAGTATGATGAATCTCTCTCGCATACCATTTATGCTGCCTCTGACATGTTCATCATTCCATCAATCTTTGAACCTTGTGGCCTAACGCAGATGATATCAATGAGATATGGTGCTGTACCTATTGCCAGAAAAACTGGCGGCCTAAATGACAGTGTTTTTGACGTTGATGATGATATAATACCTTCACAGTTTCGAAATGGATTTACATTTTTGAATGCCGATGAGAAGGGAATAAACGGGGCCTTAGTCCGTGCTATAAATCTCTTCAGGAACGATCCCAAGAGTTGGAAACAACTTGTTCAGAAGGACATGAACATAGACTTTAGCTGGGATTCTTCAGCAGCACAGTAAAAGGTCGAGACGCAGCATTTATTGGCTCCAATGAAAATCAGTTTGCTATACTTGATGAGGACAGGACAGGTTTGGCTTTATATTCTCTGCCAGGAGGGGCCTCTCAAGAAGCTAAGGACAATGAGAAAGTTTTTGAAGAAAATCAACCTACTGAGACTAATGTTGGTTCAATTCGTGGCCCAACACCATTTATGTTTGAAGCGGAAGTTGATCGTATCTTCTCTACACCATTAGATTCAACTTTGATGTTTGCTTCTCATGGGAACCAAATTGGACTAGTAAAGCTCATTCAAGGGTACAGCTTATCAACTTCAACTGCCATTGACCCTACTGATATGGGAGTAATGCTTGATTGTGACAAAACTTCTAAGAATAGATCAAAACTTGATGAAGAGTTAGCAGAACCCAACAAGATAGGACTAAAGGATGAAGGATTGTCCGATCAACACAATTCGAATGGGTGCTCCAAAATCGGATGTTTCTTGTGTAGTTTCCTTGCTATAGAAGATTGCTGTAGTGATGAAGATCTACAGCAACAATCTGGAGAGGAGGATGCTTTGTTCTGTACTTTATGCAATGCTGAGGTTCAGAAGTTCGGTAAGCATTATAGAAGTTGTGACAAATGTGTTGATGGATTTGATCACCATTGCCGGTGGTTGAACAATTGTGTTGGAAGGAAGAATTACATCTCGTTTGTGTGCCTAATGGCGGTGAGCCTACTTTGGCTTGTAGTTGAATGCGGAGTTGGGATTCTTGTGCTTGTCCGATGCTTTGCTGCTAAGAAGGATACAGAGTATTTGATAGCTGAAAAAGCTTGGAGCTGGATTCACTCAAGCCATGTTTGCTACAATAGTGGCCATATGCACAGCAGTTTTTTTTACTTGCGATTATACCACTGGGAGAATTACTCTTTTTTCATATAATCCTGATCCGAAAGGGTATTACAACATACGAGTATGTTGTTGCCATGAGAACTATGACTGAACCACCCGGTCCTTCAGTTGATGCAGGTGAACAGCAGAGTCTACCTTCATCTCCTACTAGTTCAGCTGTTACTGTGATAAGCGGAAGAAGCTCTGTCGGAATGAGTTTGCAGATCAAAGGTGCTTGGTGTACACCTCCGAGAATCTTTATGGATCGCCAGGATGAAATGATACATCAATTGGAGCCAGGCCGCATTCCATCTACTATGGACCCAGATGCAATACAACCACCTGACAAAGAAAAAAATTGAACCAGCATGGAAACTTGCAAAATTAGATTCCAACGATGCAGCTAAGGCATTAGCTAAAGCTAGAGCATCATCATCCGTGCTTCGTCCTATTAGTTCTCGATCACATACATATGATGCAGACCATTTATCAAGTAGCAATGTGAGTGGTATTATCCAAATACTGGACTTAGAAGGCAATATATTGGCAGGATGGGTTGCTCATAACAGTCCTGTGCTTAAATTAGCTGTTGGTGACGGTTCTGTTTATAGCTTGGCAACTCACGGTGGCATACGCGGATGGAATATTGCATCTCCAGGTCCTGTTGATAACATAATCAGATCAGAGCTAGCAACAAAAGAACTTACTTATACAAGACGACATAGTATCAGAATTTTGATTGGCACATGGAATGTTGGTCAAGGTAGAGCTTCTCAAGAGGCACTTCTGTCGTGGCTGGGGTCTGTTGTATCAGATGTTGGTATTGTTGTTGTTGGTTTGCAAGAAGTGGAGATGGGTGCTGGTTTTCTTGCAATGTCTGTGGTTGATAAAGCTGTCTAGAAGGAAGACGGTGAAAAGTATCTTAGTTATGTGAAATTATTGACCAAAGGGAACAATTGGAAGAGAAAGAGTAAAATAGTAGAGCGGTTAAGGCTTTTGTTGCGGGATGATGAGGAAGCTAGGATTTTTATGGGGGCTAATGGATTTGTTGAAGCACTTTTTCAGTTTCTGCAATCAGCTGTGCGTGAAGGGAATGCGGTGGCTCAGGAAAATGGAGCTATGGCTCTGTTCAACCTGGCTGTGAATAACAACAGAAATAAGGAACTTATGATATCAGCAGGAATCTTATCGTTGTTGGAGGAAATGATTTCAAACACCAATTCGTATGGTTGTGCAACTGCACTTTATTTGAATCTTTCTTGCCTTGAAGAAGCCAAGCAAATGGTTGGCACAAGCCAAGCCGTGCAGTTCCTTATCCAGATGCTTCAAACTAAAACAGATGTACAGTGCAAGCTAGATGCCCTCCATGCACTCTATAATATTTCTACCGTACCCTCAAATATTCCAAACCTTCTTTCATCTGGCATCATCAGTGGCCTACAATCCATTCTTGTAGGCCAGGCCGATTGCACATGGACAGAAAAATGCATAGCTGTTTTAGTTAATTTGGCCATTTCTCAAGCTGGAAGAGAGGAAATGATGTTGAATCCTGAACTCATAAGCACATTAGCTTCTATACTCGATACCGGTGAATCCCTTGAGCAGGAACAAGCCGTGTCTTGTCTTCTAATATTATGCAACAGGAGTGAGAAATGTTGTGAGATGGTCCTGCAAGAAGGCGCTATACCTGCATTGGTGTCAATATCAGTAAATGGAACCTCAAGAGGAAGAAAGAAAGCTCAGAAACTCTTGATGCTCTTCCGAGAGCAGCGACAGCGAGATCATTCACCTGCTAAGACTCAACTCTTCTCTCCTGAAGCTGGTGATTTGTCCATGACTCCTTCTGTTTTTCCGAAGCTTGCGGTGTCTCAGCAGATGTGAGATGCTAAGAATATGATGTGCGCAGCAGATCCACGCCATGGTCGTTATTTGACTGCTTCAGCAATGTTCTACGGTAAGATGAGCACTAAGGAGGTAGATGAAGCAGAGCGAAAACGGCTCGAAATCGAGGTTGAGCTGAGAAAACAATTCATCACTTATCCAAGCCATATTGCAAGCCATGTGAATATAATATCAGCTGACCCCACAAGCTATCCATGTCACTTAAATGAGCTACAAAGAGAAAAATTGCAAAAACGACATGTCAAATACCAGCAAAAAAATATCACGCACAACACACCTACTTCAAAACGGCAGAAAATTCTCACAAACTGCAAATCATTTTTCACTCATTCTCATCTATAAATACAATTCATCTCTCACTCATTTTCTGAAGCTTTTCAAGCCAAAAAATCTCTGCTGATTTTCTTCCTCAATTCCTCACTACCAGAAAAAAAACCTTCGTTCATTCTCTTCTCATATTTCATTCCACCAAATTAACTTCAAATCAACCTCAAACACAGATCAATTTCGAACCAGAATTCGTTCAGAAGAAGAAGAGAAGCAAGAAGAAGCTTGGATTGATTTCTTACCTGAGTTTGAAGGTAGATTGAGCTTCACCGTCATTTTCGATCCGTTATCTTTTGTTGTGATTCTCTGAATTGTTGGTACCATTGTGAAGAGCTTTTGATTTCGATCTGTTCGGTGTAATTTTCGCATCCCGTCGCTTTGATCTAAGCAAGCTTTGAGCTCGAGAAAAAAATGGTGCGAAGAAGTTACCGCGAAGAAGAAAGGAGAAGATGAAGTTTCTGTTTCTCTTTCTCCTTTTAATTTGTTTTTTCATTTATTTATTCTTTTTTTTATCTTTTCTTTTTTTTTTATATTGTTATTAGTTTATTTTTATAAACTAATAATAATATTCTTGAAAAAAAGAAAGCATTAAAAAATTATTTGAAAATATTTTGATTAATTGTTGGTGGTTTTGGATCTTGAATTTTGATAAGATTTCATCAATATCAATGGACTTTGGGTGTTGATTTTTATCCACCAAGAGAAGTGATTGATATTGATGATAATTTAATCGATTTAAGATTCAAATTGTGATTTCTTTTCATTCTTATTTTCTTTCTTTTTTTTTATTTTTATTTTTGATCGATGAAATCTATGGATCATAGATAATTGATTATCAAAGTTGTTTAATCTTCATTATTTCAAATCTATGGACGAATAATCATTGAGATAATTCTCCTTACTTTGGAATAGTGATAGATTACCTTTGATTAATTAATTAAAAATCTTGATTATGATGAGATCACTACCTCTTTTCTTTTTGTGTGGCATGTTTTAGGAGATTGATTTATATATCATTTCTCTAACATGTATTAACACTAACATTTTATTGACCGGCCTCAGATAGTCGTGGTTTCTACATAAACCCGATTACGATTGCTTAACATAGCGCTAAATTGTCCCTTAATCGGAAAATGATCATTCGTGGCTCAAACTTACGTTTAAAAGTCCAAGTATGTTTAGTTGCTTGTCTTAACTCCAATACCTATGAAAATCATTGTTAGGAGGCTTTGATTCTATCAATCCTCTAATGAATTTCCATTAATCTTGGTCTAAGTGCAAGAATTAATCATCATTGATCATATGTTCTAACCACTAACCACTAATTCACTAACAATATCCTTGTTTAATTTTGTTTATATTCTCTTCTTACTCTTTATTTTTTTACTTTTATGCTTCCATTTTATCATTACATACCATATCTTTGTTTATGTTTATGTCATTTTTCTTTTGCCCACTTGGACCATACTTTGTTCAAAACACTAATAAAGGATAAAACATCTAAAAAATTTGGTGCTATTAATTTTGTGGTTATACTCTTGGACCAGTATTAGACCTTGGACTTCATGGACATTTTGGACTTAGGATTAGGACTTTCTTCCCTATGCTTGGAGAATTTTGAATCTTAGCCTTTATTTGGCTCGATCATTGACTTATGCTTTAAATCGGATAGAATTCTTTTGCTTGCTTTGGAGTGTGCTATAAGTCGGTTAGATCTTTCTTATCTCTAGCTCTTATTTTGTTTTTTAGGATAGTCACTTCATCTCCTCCCCTTCTTAAATTTTCAAAACTTTCTCCCTCTTTCAAAAACCTTCTTGGTTTCAAACTTCAAAACCGCTTTCGCAATAAAACCTTGACTTTCGTCAAGTGATTTTTAAACTTTGTTTTTCTCAATAAAAGTCAATCAATGTTAATCATGCTTTGACCAATTTCAAAAGACATAAAAAATACAAAAACTCATCAACTCTTTTTGTGCCTTTATGCACTTTTTCACTTTAAAACTTTTCATAAAGTTTAGACATGATTCATTTCTATAGTTGAGATGTAAATCTCCTATTCCCCATATTATTAAGACTTTGACATTTTCCACGTTGATGTCGAGTGATAGTCTTGTTGATAATCCAAGCAAATCCTCCATCTTTATGTGACGCAAATGTTGTCTTAATACTCGTGGGTGGATAGTCGCAGTTTTCTCCTTGAAATGACGACTTGTTTGAACATCTAAAATCAATCAAAACCAACAAAATTTTGTCATTTGTACCACGAACTACGGGGTTTTGATTCCATATTGCACTTTATGGGTACGTAGGCATGAGACGATAAGTCTCTCCAAACACAAAAATCTAAAAAATATTCTCTTCTCATCTCCCCAATCTCTTTTCAAACAAACCATTTTCAAACCAAAAAGCGTAAATATTTCAAAGGGCTCCTATAGAGTACTATAGACGTTTTGGGTGCTAACACCTTCCCATTGCGTAACCAACCCCCTTACCCCGATCTCTGTCTCGTGTTCTTATTTTAGAACTCTTTGGTTTTGTTCGCTCTTTTTCCTTTCCTTTATTTGGATAAAATAAAAGTGCGGTGGCGACTCTTGTTTTCTTTGAGTTAAGTTAGTCAATAACTTACACTCACGATTTTTACCGCTACAGTATGGCTATGGTTTCCCTATGTCTCGTTGTTCGCACAGGAACTAGAATCGAGGGGAAACGTCCCTAATGCATAGATACATGTCTGCATTTTGCATAGAAGGTGCAACGTGTAACACCCATTTTAACTATTTAGTCTTTTTGGTGTTATTTTATTTTGGTGTGTCATTATGTGGGGGTGTGTCTGAGAGTGTTGGTGGGTACCCTTAAATTATGGGGATTAGTTAATAACTATGGAGTTTAATATTAATATAATATGATTAATGGTGGTGATAATTTAATAATTATTAGTATTATTATTATTATTATTATTATTGGAATAAGTAAAATAAGGATTTAAGGGGTATTAGAGAAGTTTTGGGGGAGAAGAGGAAAGAACACGATAAACAATTTTACAACAAGGTTAAGGAGGAAGAACAAAGAGGAAGAGGAAGAAGGCTAAGGCTGTCAGATTCTTGGGGATTCTTCATCAATCGAAGCAATTAATCAAAGTATGGGGGGAGAAACTGATTGGGATAGGTATTTACATGAATTGGGTAGAGGGGATTCCTTAACCCCGTAGGGATTCTGAAGAGCATGAATTGTATGTTGATAAATTGGTGTATATGTGTTTATAATTGTTACTGTTATGATGAATTTCGTGTACATTGATGTGTTTATGAGTATTGCTGCCATTGACGAAATTGGGCATGTGTTGTTGTGAGACTGGTGAAGTTCTGTGTAACTTCTGCAGGAGTAGTGATGAATATGAAAATTGGTTCTGGAGAGAAAGTTTAAGGAGCAAATGATTAGTGTAGTGTGTAATAGTTGTAGTGATAATAGGACAGAGAATAGATGAGGAATTATAGGCTTGTAATTGAGCAAGGTGACATCTCTGGACAGTGAGGGTTTTGAGAGATCGCAGACACCCGCTAGCACCTTCGCTAGGCGAGCTAGTAGCGAGCATTCGCTAGGTGAGTTGGGTAGCGAACATGTTCAGTAGCCACTGTCTGCCTTCACTAGGGGGTTCGCTAGGTGAGCAGTTAGCGAGCGTTCGCTAGGGCTTCGCTAAGCGAATGAGCCAGCGAGCATGACAACAAATTGTGATTTTTGTATTGTGTGGTTTGTTCTGTCGTTTCGTAGGACCCCTTTTGGTCGTGATGAGTATAGATATGGTGTTTAGTGGTGAAGAGTGTATACCTGATGTTAAAGAGGTGAAATTATGTAGTATTGACTTTAATTTGATTAACATGATTGATTGGTGTATAATACATAATGTATATGATATATGGTGATGTGACCAAGAGGATCGTGTGAACTTAGTGTGCTTGAATTTACTGGTTATGTATGGTGATGTGATCAGTAGGATTGTGTGCACGTAGCAGGCTTATTTATTGTGCATTTGATGTCGTGCATATCATGATGTTATGGTGGGATGAAATCGTTGCTCAAGAGGAGTGTATCCGATTCATCCATACTCCTTTGTGGATAATGGTGGGTATATATCATTGCCAAGGAGGGGTGTATATGATCTATCCGAGGTTCGATTGAATGAACCAATGAGCCGGTACCGCATGCATGGTGTTGAGTTGCATATTTGGATTATTGGGTGTTGTATTTGATGATTGGACAGTAGGTCATGATTAATGTTGGTGGGGTGATGATTTGTATATTTACTGCCTTTTATTCATGTATCTTGATAATTTTGATCATGTTTTCTCACCCCTTTGTTGTTGTTGTGGTCTGTGCTTATTCGGAAGTGCAGATAATCTAGGTACTTAGCTAGCTTGGATAGTGGTGTGCGAATCGAGTCTTAGGATGCTCTGATACGTAGCACGGGACTTGGGCGTTTATTTGTTTTTATGTTGAACTTGTTTTATTCCTGTGACGTATCATATGTTGGTGAATTTTATTAATGATTGAGTTCATGTATTTGGCGGATGGCCGAAAATGTTGAGTTAACGATTATTTCCGCTGCTTTAATGTGAAAACCTCTAATGAAGTGTTTTGTTGAATTTTATGAATGTGATATCCCACTTTTGGGGAGGAACTCTAATGTTTATTTGAAATAATTGTATTTTATTTAATTTTGGGAAGTGGGGTGTTACAATTGGTATCAGAGCAGGTCGGTCCGTCCAGCCAGTGTGGTAGTTAAGTATGTCCTTAGGATAGAGATTGTATACCTTTTAACCTGGTGCTGTTATTGTTAAGCAGTATGGCAGGAAGGAATGATGCTGCTTTGGCTGCTACTATGCAAGCGATGGTGCAGGTGGTTGCTAATCAGAACCAAGCTGCGGGTGCGCAATTTGGAGATTTGGCACAGTTTTGGAGTAACAAGCCACCGACGTTTGAATGAGGGATTTTGGACCCTGAAGCTGCACAGAAGTGGCTGAAGGCAATTGAGAAATTTTTAGAACAATAGGTTGTAGTGATGAGCAAAAAGTGAAGTTTGGTACTCACATGCTGGAAGGTGAAGCCGAGGCTTGGTGGGACAACAGTTGCCAGAGATTGGAGACTGCTGGAACTGCAATTACTTGGGATGTGGTTCGAACTGGTTTTCTGGAAAAGTATTTTTCGGAAGATATACGAAGTGCTAAGGAGATAGAGTTTCTGGAACTGAAGCAGGGTAATCTAACTGTAGCAGAGTATGCTGCTAAGTTTGAAGAGCTGGTGCAATATTGTCATCATTACAATACTGAGGCGGCAATGACTTCCAAGTGTTTGAAGTTTGAAAATGGGCTACATTCGGAAGTCAAGCTGGGGATCACTTGTCAGAAGATCAGGAACTATCCGGAGTTGGTAAGCAGAAGCAGGATTTATGATAGTGATAACCGGGCCAGGATTGCACATTATAAGGCTGTGAATGACCGTAAAGGTAAGCAGAGATTTGGTGGTACTCCTTACAGTGTTCCTTCTGATAAGGGAAAACATAAGGCCGCTACTGATAAGAAGTCCAGAGAAGGGAAGACATCTGCTGATTTGAAATGTTTCCGGTGCGGTGGCATGGGTCATCGTGCTAATGAGGTGAAGAAGTGTTTCAAGTGTGGTAAGCCTAGGCCATGTGATAACAGATTGCAGGGCCACTATGCCTACCTATTATAACTGTGGGGAGAAAGGTCATATCAGTACACATTGTGAGAAGCCGAAGAAGTCTCAGGCGTCTCAGGTCAGCGGTAAAGTGTTTGCTGTGTTAGGAACTCAATCGGCCAGCGAGGAGTGTTCTATCAAAGGTACTTGTTTTATCAATAATTTTCCTTTGACTGCTATGATTGACACGGGTGCAACCCACTCGTTCATTTCTGTTGAGTGTGTGAAGAGAGTAGGATTGGTGTCGTCTACTCTTGAGCGACAGATGACTATTAAAACTCCCTCTATTGGTTCAGTGACTACTTCTTTGGTGTGTTTGAAGTGTCCACTGACTATTTTCGGTAGAGACTTTGGGGTAGATCTGATTTGTCTGCCACTTGGTAATTTGGATGTTATTCTGAGTATGAATTGGTTGGAGTTCAATCGAGTGTACATCGATTATTTTCGAAAGGTGTTGTTGTTCCTTACTCCAGAAGAGGAAGCATTGGCGGATTCCTTGTCTAATAAGGAATTGAGGACCTTGTTGGAGGACGAAGCTAAAATGTTTGCTTTATTTGCATCATTATCTGTTGACAGCAAGACGTCAATGAATGACTTGGCGGTGGTGAATGAATTTCCTGAAGTGTTCCCTGATGATATTACAGAATTACCTCCGACGAGAGAAGTTGAATTTAGCATTGATCTTGTTCCTGGTATGAGACCTATATCTATGGCGCCGTACAGGATGTCGGTAGTGGAATTGGCTGAATTGAAATCTCAGATTGGAGAATTGTTGGATAGAAATTTTATCAGACCGAGTGTGTCGCCATGGGGAGCTCCAGTATTGTTGGTAAGGAAGTAGGATGGTAGTATGCGTCTGTGCATCGATTACTGTCAGTGGAATAAAGTGACCATTAAGAATAAATATCCTCTTCCAAGGATTGATGATTTGATGGATCAATTGGTGGGAGCTCGTGTGTTCAGCAAAATCGACTTGAGTTCGGGTTACCATCAGATTCAAGTGAAAGAAGGTGATATTCAGAAGACGGCATTTAGAACCAGATATGGACATTACGAATATGCTGTAATGCCTTTTAGAGTGACTAATGTGCCAGGAGTATTTATGGAGTATTGTTGTGTTTATTGACGATATATTGATTTATTCTAAGTCTGATAAAGAGCATGCATGACATTTGAGAATTGCTTTGCAGGCGTTGAAAGATAATAAGCTGTTTGCTAAACTATCGAAGTGTGAGTTCTAGTTGAAGACATTGAGTTTCTTGGGGCACGTAATATCCGGTGATGGTGTAGCGGTGGACCCATCGAAAGTGAGTGCAGTGTTGTAGTGGGAACCGCCGAAGACAGTGACAGAGATTAGAAGCTTTTTGGGTTTGGCAGGATATTACCGAAGGTTTATTGAGGGGTTTTCTAATTTGGCGTTGCCATTGACTCAATTGACGAGAAAGGATCAAGTTTTTGTGTGGGATGCTGATTGTGAAGAAGGCTTTGATGAACTGAAGAAGAAGTTGACTACGACACCGGTGTTAGTGTTGCCAACTCCGAGTGAACCTTTTGTGTTGTACTGTGATGCGTCTAAGATGGGATTAGGTGGAGTTCTTATGCAGAATGGTAAGGTGGTGGCATATGCTTCGCGGCAGTTGAGGGTGCATGAAAGGAATTACCCTACTCATGACCTTGAATTGGCTGCAATAGTTTTCGTGTTAAAGATCTGGAGGCACTATTTGTATGGTTTGAGATTTGAGGTGTTCAGTGAACATAAAAGTTTGAAGTATCTGTTCGATCAGAAGGAGCTAAATATGAGACAAAGAAGATGGTTGGAATTATTGAAGGATTACGATTTCAGTTTGAGTTATCATCTAGGAAAGGCGAATGTAGTAACCGATGCTTTGAGCAGAAAAACGATTCATATGTCGGCTTTGATGGTGAAGGAAATGGAACTAATTGAGCAGTTCAGAGATTTGGCATGGTTTGTGAGACAACGGCAGATGGTGTGATGTTGGGCAAGTTGCAAGTGAACAATGATTTCTTGGATATGATTAGAGAAAACCAAAAGCTAGATGTGAAGTTAGTGGATTTGATGCCTGAAGTAGGAAGTGACTCCGATAGTGATTTTGAGTTGGATAGTACGGGTGTGTTGAGATTCAGAGGCAGGATTTGTGTGCCAGATAATGATGAACTGAAAAAGTCAATTCTGAGTGAAGGACATCGTAGTAGTTTGAGTATCCATCCGGGAGCTACGAAGATGTACCACGATTTAAAGAAGTTATTTTGGTGGTCCGGTATGAAAAGAGATATAGCTCAATTTGTTTACGCCTGTTTGATATGTCAGAAGTCGAAAGTGGAACATCAGAGACCTTCTGGATTTGTGCAACCGTTGGAAGTTCCGGTTTGGAAATGGGATTATATAACCATGGATTTTGTTACGGGTTTGCCGAATACGGCGAGAGGGTCTGATGCTATTTGGGTAATTGTGGATCGACTTACGAATTCTGCATATTTTGTGCCGATTAATATCAGTTTTCCGTTGGTGAAGTTGACAAAGATTTATATTCGGGTAATTGTGAAGCTACATGGTGTTCCGTCGAGTATCGTGTCGAATAGAGATCCGAGGTTTACTTCAGAATTTTGGAGGAGTTTACAGGAAGCTTTGGGTACTAAGTTGAAGATGAGTTCAGCTTACCATCCACAAATCGATGGTCAGTCAGAGAGGACTATTCAGTCGCTGGAGGATTTGCTAAGATCTTGTGTGTTGGAAAAGGGTGGTGCGTGGGATACTCATTTACCGTTGATCGAGTTCACGTACAACAACAGTTACCATTCTAGTATCGAGATGGCACCGTTTGAAGCTTTATATGGTAGAAGATGCAGAACTCCTCTGTGTTGGTATGAAACTGGTGAGAATGTGGTATTGGGACCAGAAGTTATGCAGCAAACTACTGAGACCATTCAGATGATTTGTGAGAGAACGAAAGCGTCTCAGAGTAGGCAGAAAAGTTATCATGATAACCGAAGAAAATAACTGGAATTCAGTGAAGGTGATCACATGTTCCTAAGAGTTAACCCAGTGACTGGTGTGGGTCGTGCGTTGAAGTCCAAGAAGATGGATCCTAAGTTTATTGGACCGTATCAGATTTTGCAAATAATTGGTGCTGTAGCTTATAGGGTGGCATTGCCGCCTGAACTGTCGAATTTGCATGACGTGTTTCATGTGTCGCAACTTTGAAAGTATGTCTCGGATCCATCGCATGTGATTCAGAGAGATGAAGTTCAATTCCGGGAGAATCTTATCATTGAGATGATGCCGTTGAGGATCGAAGATCGTAAGATGAAACAACTCCGAGGGAAGGAGGTATCTTTGGTGAAAGTGGTTTGGGGAGGTGCTGCAGGAGGCAGTGTGACCTAGGAATTGGAAAGCAGGATGCGTGAAGCATATCCAGAATTGTTTCCATCAGGTAATTTTCGAGGACGAAAATAATTAAAGTGGGGGAGAGTTGTAACACCCATTTTAATTATTTAGTCTTTTTGGTGTTACTTTATTTTGGTGTGTCCTTATGTGGGGGTGTGTCTGAGAGTGTTGGTGGGTACCCTTAAGTTATGGGGATTAGTTAATAACTATGGAGTTTAATATTAATATAATATGATTAATGCTGGTGATAATTTAATAATTAATAGTAATATTATTATTATTATTATTATTATTATTATTATTATTGGAATAAGTAAAATAAGGATTTAAGGGGTATTAGAGAAGTTTTGGGGGAGAAGAGGAAAGAACACGATAAACAGTTTTAGAGCAAGGTTAAGGAGGAAGAACAAAGAGGAAGAGGAAGAAGGCTAAGGCTGTCAGATTCTTGGGGATTCTTCACCAATCGAAGCAATTAGTTGAGGTAAGGGGGGAGAAACTGATTGGGATAGGTATTTACATGAATTGGGTAGAGGGGATTCCTTAACCCCGTAGGGATTCTGAAGAGCATGAATTGTATGTTGATAAATTGGTGCATATGTGTTTATAATTGTTACTGTTATGATGAATTTCGTGTACATTGATGTGTTTATGAGTATTGCTGCCATTGACGAAATTGGGCATGTGTTGTTGTGAGACTGGTGAAGTTCTATGTAACTTCTGCAGGAGTAGTGATGAATATGAAAATTGGTTCTGGAGAGAAAGTTTAAGGAGAAAATGATTAGTGTAGTGTGTAATAGTTGTAGTAATAATAAGACAGAGAATAGATGAGGAGTTATAGGCTTGGAATTGAGCAAGGTGACATCTCTGGACAGTGAGGGTTTTGAGAGATCGCAGACGCTTGCTAGCATCTTCGCTAGGCGAGCTAGTAGTGAGCATTCGCTAGCAGGTTCGCTAGGCGAGTTGGGTAGCGAACATGTTCAGTAGCCACTGTCTTCCTTCGCTAGGGAGTTCGCTAGGAGAGCAGCTAGCGAGCGTTCGCTAGGGCTTCACTAAGCGAATGAGCCAACGAGCATGACAACAGATTGTGATTTTTGTACTGTGTGGTTTGTTCTATCGTTTTGTAGGACCCCTTTTGGTCGTGATGAGTATAGATATGGTGTTTAGTAGTGAAGAGTGTATACCTGATGTTAAAGAGGTGAAATTATGTAGTATTGACTTTAATTTGATTAACATGATTGATTGGTGTATAATACATAATGTATATGATGTATGGTGATGTGATCAGGAGGATCGTGTGCACTTAGTGTGCTTGAACTTATTGGTTGTGTATGGTGATGTGATCTATCCGGGGTTCGATTGAATGAACCAATGAGTCGGTACCGCATGCATGGTATTGAGTTGCATATTTACATTATTGGGTGTTGTATTTGATGATTGGACAGTAGGTTGTGATTGATGTTGGTAGGGTGATGATTTGTATATTTACTGCCTTTTATTCATGTATCTTATTACCGATAATTTTGATCATGTTTTCTCACCCTTTTGTTGTTGTTGTGGTCTGTGCTTCTTCGGAAGTGCAGATAATCCAGATACTTAGCTAGCTTGGATAGTGGTGTGCGAATCGAGTCTTAGGATGCTGTGATACGTAGCACGGGACTTGGGCGTTTATTTGTTTTTATGTTGAACTTGTTTTATTCCTGTGACGTATCATATGTTGGTGAATTTTATTAATGATTGAGTTCGTGTATTTGGCGGATGGACGAAAATGTTGAGTTAAGGATTATTTCCGCTGCTTTAATGTGAAAACCTCTAATGAAGTGTTTTGATGAATTTTATGAATGTGATATCCCACTTTTGGGGAGGAACTCTGATGTTTATTTGAAATAATTGTATTTTATTTAATTTTGGGAAGTGGGGTGTTACACAACAGAACCATTTTTCTTACCCCTGTTGGTTTGTTAGCTTGTTTCAGACAGTTCATCACTACTATACCAGAGGGAATCAACGCGAAGCTATGGAACAGATTCAGGCTGAGTTGAAGGAGGTTCAAAGCCAGATGGGATAGTTCATGGAAGGTCTGCAGGCCTTATGTCTGGAGCAGAAGACATTTAAGGAGGAGGTTCAACAACTGAAGGCTCAGATGGGCCTGATCACAGAAGTGATAAGGAATGTACTAAGAAAGGAGGGTGATCAGGCACCAGAGGCCGCTGCAGAAATGGTTATTCCACCCCTGCCTATGGAATCTCTCCCAAAGCATGATGTGCCTCAAAGACCCGCTGCACGACCTGGGGTCCCAAATTTTCCCCGTCAGCACCTACCTTTTGTTCCCAGAGACAATCTTAAGACTAGGAGGTATGGGCAAAGGACGAAGCAGCTCGAGAGAATCTTCGATTAGATCCCTATGACTTATGCGCAATTGTTGCAACTCTTGCTTCAACTTCAATTGGTTGAACTACGGACTCTGTTTCCACTTATAGGTGAGTTACCACTGGGCTATGATGTAAGTGCTCACTGTGATTTCCATTCTAGGGCACCAGGGCACAACATCGAGAACTGCAAACCTTTTAAGCACCAGGTTCAAGACTTAATTGATGCAAAGGAAGTTGAATTCACGCCGGGCGGTGTAAGTGTACTAGGTGGTCTTGGTCCCCTCATTGCAAAAGAGGTGGTTGTTTCTCTTATTTCCCCTGAAGTTGCATCGGGTCAAGGGCGTGCCTCGCAATTTGTGACTGCAGAATCTCCGCGCCCACAACTATTGCCGATTCCTGGGCTAAATATGAGAATGAAAGTGCCTGAGCATAAGGAATGCCCTAACCAGCACCAACAACCTTCTGCTTCTCAGCTACGTCACAATCAGCGCCGGAGTCAGAAGTGGCTTCGCAGCAATGCATCTCCTCTCAATCATACCTCCGGATGTCCAGATTAGCAATGCTCCCTCCAGCCCAGTGGGCCCAACATTTAATGTTACAGAGGAATTTATCGAGGGTAGACATTCAGAGAAGCATCAGACTGACCTCGATGAGCAATTATGAAGATGGCTGACTCAACAGCAAGCAAAGATCTTAAAGCCCAGTTCCCCGAAGCTGGTAATCTTTGTTTTATCTTGTCATTTTCTTTGCATTTGTAGATTCTTTCCTGTTTTAAGTGCAAATTTCATCTGTAAAACTTGTTGTTCTCAATTGATATTGATAATGAAATGAATATGCAGGTTTTGATTACATCCACACGTGTTCACTCTATGCTTTTTATTGATATCAAACGCTTGTTTAAGCGGAATCTAGGGAGGATGACGAAATTGAAAGACGAAAATTTCTGATTGTATGCTTTTGAATAAAACCTAATGATGATGTACAGGCATTTTTTAAAATTCCTAAACACCGGAGATATAAGGAAGATGATCCCTTGTTAACCCCTTTGAGCCTAGTAGTAGGAGTTTCTTTCTGAAAAATGAAAAAACCCTCAATCTTAAACCGGGGCAGGGTAGGTGACAGTTAATTTGACCAAGCGTCCAAATTACAAAAGGAGTATTCCCGTTCGAGGATCAATCACACCTCTATAGGTCGTGCCTAAAAAACCATAGTGGTTATTGTTGCACCCCAAAATTTGACCAACTTTTATTTACCAAGTTTGTGGTTCATTGTATTCATCATCTGCATATCATGGATATGTGTGCAGTGGGTCAAGAGGTAGGATTACCTATCAAGAGTTGTATTAGACTTTGAAGTAAGCCAAGAAGGTTATTCAAAGGTTCAAAGGTTGATACCTTTGTCAGAGAACTCAAGAGATCCTCAGAGAGATTGGTTGAAACCAAGGTTGTGTGTCTCATAACTTGAGAGTTGTGGGAGCTCCTCAGATGATTCTGAGACTATGAGGGTAGACTTGAAGCTTTGAGAAAGCTTATGAGATGTCTTGAAAGCCATCATGAAGCCTAGAGAGGTCATTGTACAAGGATTCAGAAGATTCAGCCATGAGTGGTGGAATTAGGGTTTGACTAGGTCAACCTTAGGTCAACTGATGATTTGGAGAGGGTTGAGACCTAATCCAAGAGCCATGTGATCATGGAATGATGCATTGAGATGCTATAAGGATTATTCCTAGACCAACTCATCATGATTGAGGAGTTTGAGAAGTTTTAAGCTAGGGTTTCTAAGGATTGACAGTGTAAAATCCCCTAGTTTGATCCCTATCTTCAAGGCAGTTTAGCTCAAGATGTGATTGTCATCTCATCTTCCCCACAAAATGAATGTTGTAGAGCTTGTTCTTAGATTTAATTTGAGTACTAGAAGTCATTTATAGGATTTGTAGAGCTCAAGTTATGGTTTTGACAAATTACAGGTCATTTGAGGTATGTGAATCTGGGTCCTTGAAAGTCACCCAACTTGCATCCAACTTTTTCCCTAGTAGGATGATTCCTATGAACTCTTGGTCAACATGAATGTTGTATAGAATCTTCTTAGCTTTCTAGATAGTACGAGAAGTCCTTGATAGGATTTGTAGAACTCAAGTTATGGCTTTGACAAGTCAAGGGCATTTTGGTCATTTAGAAGTTATAGGTCATTTCAAGCATAAGGCCATATCTCCTATTTCCAAGCTTCAAATGGAAAAATCTTCAACATCAAACTTTCTTAAAATGATGTTTTAAGGCTAGTAGGGAGGTCATGAGATGTTGAAAAGGCTTATATCAAAAAGTGATAAAAATGGCCTAAAATGGAGGCATAAGTTAATTAAGTTGAAATTGAAAATTGGAAATCACAAGTTATAAATCCAAACCATGTCATATAACAGGTCATTTTGACTCCAAAGGACATTCTAAGAACAATGGTTCAGCCACAATTTTGATTTGAGGCTTGGATCATAGGGCTGCTTTGGAATTGGTTTACTTACATATTAAGGTACCAAAGCAAAACTCAAAAGAACTCAACAAGCAAGTTGGTTATGCATTGTAACTCATCATAAATCTCATGTGGGGATAAATTCAAGTCAGAATCAAGGGTTACAAGGAGCTTGGCATGAGATAGCATGTAAGGAGAATTGGATTCAAAATGTCATGACATGAAAAGTTCAATTTCTCATTGGATGATCCTAGATGGTTCTAGATGATTCTAAACCACTTTATATAACATATGTAACTTGCTCAGATGCAGGGTTGGTGTGAATTGGTGCAGAGAAGAGAGAGTGAGATCAAGAATCTTCCATTGCAAGTCAAGTTCAATTTCTTCATTCTTCTTCATTTCCATTCATTCTTTCCACACAAACACATTCAATACATCATAGTGAAGCTGTGCAGATTGAATTGAGATCAAATCCATGGAGAATTGAAGAGTTGGTGATTCAAATTTCAAGGTTGCAATTCAAAATCGGTTTCCAAGAATCAAGCAATTTTAACCATTCTTTTTGCATACAGAAGCTAGAAGACTACTCAGTGAAGGAATTGGGAAAGATTGAAGGCCTGAATTGAAGGATTTCTCCATCTGTTCACTCAATTTAACCAGGTTTGCAACTTTCTTCGTGCACCTTAATTTATGCATGATTGATTAGATTTGATAGGTTAGAATGGTTAGAAATCAATAGGAGATCGTTTCTGGAAAGTTTGAGGAGAATTGGTGAAAATTGAACTAGGGACCTCATTTCTTTGATGACCAAGAACTCTTGTTATATTGAGATATAGAATGAGTTAGACATCAAGAATTAATCAGGGTGAGTTGGTGAGTGATCTGAGATGGTTAATTGCAAGAATTGGTGAGATGGAAGTTTGAGTTCATTTTTAATCTTGGATCGGGTTTCATGTTAGAGGAAGTTCCAGTTGATTTTGAGAGTAGAAATGGATTCAGCATGGAATTCTAGGCAGGATAGGGTCTTGAATTTCCATTTTTCATGAGGAATTGAGGGAGTTCTAGTTGAGGAAGATGAAGCTTATGTTTCTGCATTTCCATGGAGTTTCATGGCAAACCCTAGGTTGGAGGAAGAAGATGAGTCCCAGCCATCAGATGCAAGCAAGACCAGTTGACCCCTGCGTGATCCAACGGCCCATGTTCAATTGCACTTTGGGAAAGAATTCTGAGAAGCGAAATGCACCGTTTCATTAAACGGTGGTTTCTGGGCTTAAGTGAATAATTTCTATCCCCACCCCCTTCATGAGGCCCAATCAGTTTTGAACTATATTTTGTTTCTATTTGCACCGTTCTTTTTACATTTTTCTTTACATTTTCTAATTGATTTTCTGTTTAATAATGGGCCCAGCGCGCCTTGCTTTCTGAACCCCCCAGTCTGGGCCCAAGCGCATAATGAACTGTGTTTTGTTACTGATTGCACCCCATTTTCATATTTTGATTTTTATTCCTTCCATTTTTCATTAATATTAGAAAATTCATAATAAATGGAAGATTAATGATTTTTTAATGGGAGTTTTTTCTCCTACTTCATATTTCTGTCTAGAAAAATATAAAATAAAAACATTTTTCATCTCATGCATTTTAGTATTTTTTGTATATTTTCTACTTTTATTGCATTTTAATTCTTTTATGTTGATATATGAATTTGTAGAATTTTGTTTAGGTAGTTCCATTAGCATTTTTTAGCCATTCTTTTTAGGATAGTCAGATATAAGATTTAGCTTCCCCCTGGATTTATTCCATAATTTTGTGATGAATTATAGGATAGTTTTGATTAGATGGCATTAGGTTGTGTAGAATTAGGTTAAACTTCAACATAGGCCCATAATAACATTAGAATTTTTGGGTTTTTAGGACCAATTAGACTATGGGACATATAAGGCATTAAGGGTAGGTATGTAGGATCCCTTAGAAATTATATTAGGATTTAATATAGTGATATACTATTTTTAGTTGATTTTTGTATTGGTTGATTGTTTGTGTTGCCCTTGTGGGCTTGTATTGTTGTTTGCTTTGCTTTGTGAGCTTTGGAGAGCTTGGTATTGTTCTAAGGAGCATTGAGGAGCATAGTAGAAGATTTGAAGATGCATTGAGGAGCTTGAGAGCTTGTTCTTTTTGTTTTTGTTTTGTTTTAGGGTTAAGGATTAGGAAGAGTTTAGACTTAGATAACTTCTTTCTCAAACATGGATGGTATCTTCCACCTCCATTCCTCCCTATGATTCAAAGTCCTTCCATGGTATACACCTCTCTCCTTTGGAGGGATAAGTGAGGTACCTAGGAAGTAGAACTTTTGAGGGAACCCTTCATTTGATGTTGAACCCTTATAGGTCACCTTTGGTGGTCAATAAGCAGGTCAATATCCCCCAGCTTATCCAGTAAGTGATTTCCTCTGGTTTGATTATCTTGAGAGATGTTGAGCTTGAGTTTGAAGATGAAGACTTCAATGAAGAGTGTGGAAGAGGATGAATCCTTGAGCATTGCCATTCCAGCTGAAGCTTGAAGAGCAACAAGAGCAAGTTGATACTTGAAGAGCCCTGAAGATGAAGTAAAGACTGAAGGATGAAGTTGACACTTCTAAGTGATTGAGATTGATTCTGAAGAGCTGAAGCTTGAAGAACAAAGGAAGTTGATACTTACTTTGATGCCTGGAGATCCTGAAGGAGCCAAGTTGATACTTATGATTGATGGTGAAGCCTGAAGGTGGAGCTGATCAAGAAGCTGAAGCTTAAAGGAGAAGATAAGTTGAAACTTATGTTGAAGGGTTGAAACCTGGAAAAGCAATTGATATCTGTCAAGAGTGATTGAAGTCTGAAGACTGAGTTGCTGTTGGAAGAGCTGAGGCTTGAAGTTGAGAGAGGAGTTGATCTGCTTTCTTTTCTTTTTCTTTTCTGTATTGATGTGTTTTGTTTGACTTGCTTGATGCATTAGAATAAGTTCATATCTAGAATAAGTAGAATCTAGGAGCATGATTGCACTAGAGGTTGAGTTGCTCCCTCTGCTTGTATTGTTACTGTGTGGCTTTGCTTGCGGGTATTCGGTAGAGCCCAGCTCCCTTGCCCATGTGGTTTGTTTGCCTGATGGCATTTCATTTCATTTTTATGATTGCAGTTTACTGTTATTGCTTGATAGCATGTTGTTTTATCTTTCAGTATGATTACTGTTATCCATTCTGGCTTGAGGTTGAGATGAGCTTGTGGAGGCTGAAGTCCCACACACATTTCCTCCCTCACTTGCATTGCATGCATTTTACTGTTAAGCTGATGCTTTGTCTGTTTTGGTGTATCATTGACATGATCCCTTAGGACTTTCATTTCCTTTGATAAGGAATTGATGATAGAATTTTAGGTTGAAACCTATGCATGACAACTTCTAGGAGTTCCCTGTTCAAACCTCAACCATAGGATGAATCCATGGCATGACAACAGTAGGACTTGATAGTCTCCCTCCTAGTTGGGCCTGTTCTCTTCTCATCTCAAAGCAGTTTAAGATACAGTAATCATGAATGATTTCTTTCGTACGTTACGAGCCTTAAGCTATCTGAGAAAGAATTGTGGAAGAGTTTCTTTTCCACAGTCTGGATGTTTAGTATGGTACCCTTTGGGTGACATGCGACGCATTCACTCTCAGGTCATAGTCTCTAGTGCGATTGAAATCGCAAACATAATAAAAAACACTTCTTTCGTAAAAGACAGGAAATAAAACCGTAGTTTCCCGAACTACGTGAGCTCTGATCTCTCATACCTATTGAGAGTACGTAGGCACAAGATGGCGATGTCTTGGCAAGCTACCTTCCCCATAACCCGTCGTAGGCCGAACTATGTTGACTCTGATTTCTCATTCTCTGATGAGAATACGTAGGCATAAAGCGTGATGCTTTGCCGAGTTATCTTTCTTTTCTTTTTAAGCCAGCCTTGATAGGTAGATAGAATAAAACCAACCCGTCCAAGTAAACACAACAAGCGAGGATCCCGTCGAGTACGACGCACGTGAGGGGTGCTAATACCTTCCCCTTGCGTAACCGACTCCCGAATCCAGACAACGGTTGCGACGACCTTGTCTTACCCTTATTCGTCAGGTTTTTCCGATCGTTTCCTTTCCCGCTCTGAGGGATAAATAACGAAAGGTGGCGAATCTTGTGTTGTGCCGGCACCTTATTTTCGCGCAAGCGACAACTAGCGACTCTGCTGGGGACTTCAATGGTTCCCTGCGAGAGTCAATCCTAACGCTTGTATGTTTACTTGTTGGGTTGCGTTTATTTATCGGATTTTACTTCTCGCACTTTATTTCCCGCATTTTATATTCAGTATAATATGATTATCTGTGCTGTTGTGGGACGGGAGTTCTGATGAGCGAGAAGCCAGACCCAGGCTTGAGTGCACCATAGACTTAGAGTGGAAATTAGTGGGCGCGTGCTTGCTTTGCAGGCACTAGTGTCTCATGAAATCCACGCTCAGACGAGGTTCATCCGGTTGGCTTCACTTTCAACCCTTTGGGTTGAGACGGTTGCTGGTTTGGTGGATTGTCGACTCTGGGGACCGATCATTTGTGATTCAGCTAAGTGAGGCCGCTTCATGAGCTGGTGATGCCACACCTTCTGGGTATCGTATCACCCCTCTTGAAAGTCTGTGACACTGATGAACGCATAGGATGCCGTACCTTGAGTCAGTTTAGGTCCATACCCGTGAGCAGGGTTGGGTTTATTGCAGGAAACTTCGACCTTCAGACTACCTGGTTTTCTTGACAGTGGATCAGTTTCGTTGGTACCAGGGTTTCTCAGTTGCCGATATGTCTGTTCTAGATAGAGCAGGTTTTGATCAGAGAATCTTATCATCAGGTGTATGTCTGTTCTTGATAGAGCAGGTTTTGATCAGAGGATCTTATCATCAGGTGTACGTCTGTTCTTGATAGAGCAGAGTTTTGTCAGCAGATGTTGTTTGTTCTTGATAGAGCAGATTTTTGGGGTCTGAAGATCTCATCAGCAGATGTTGTTTGTTCTTGATATAGCAGATTTTTGAGTGGGGTCTAAAGATCTCATCAGCAGCTGTATGTTTGTTCTTGATAGAGCAGATTTTTGATTCAGGTCTGAAGACCTCATCAGTAGATACTTCTTGATCATACATCAGAGGTCCTTATTATAAGACATTTGTTCTTAACAGAGCAAAGTTATGATCCTATCTATATGGTCCCATCAGATGGTTGGTCTTGGCAGATCAGATTTGTGGTCCTACGCCGGGGTTCTCTTATTATCAGATGTAGTGGTTGTTCTTGATAGAGCAAGATTATGGTTTTGTTGATACAGAATCTCCACAGCACCAGTTGCCTTGGCCTCTTATTGCATGACTGCATTTTGCATTAGTTTGCATATTCATTTGCATTTCATTAACGTGTGTCTGTGTTGCAGGTACCGTTTTCCCCGATCCAAGATTTCTTGCCTCCTATTGTATTGTTATGGGCTCTTTGAGGAAGACCGTGGCTTACAAGTTCCCTGCCCCTGATGTGGCTAAGTTGACTGGTTTGATAGCTCTAGCAGATGATTATGTGAGGGATGAGTTCAGAAAATCTTATGGCAGGTTGCTCAGTTTGGTTTGCAAGCCTTCTGTGTTCGAGGTGAATGGGTTGCATGCTCTGCTGCAGTTCTACGACCCTCCGCTGAGATGTTTCACTTTTCAGGACTTTGTTCTCGCACCCACGCTGGAAGAGTATGCTGATTTGCTAGGTGTGCCTATCAAGAGGCAGATGCCTTTTGTTCACATGGATGCTGAGCCTGATCTGGCTAGTTTAGCTCCTTCACTTCATTTGGACGCCTCCGAGTTAGTACTGACTAGTTGGAACAAGGTTCCTGGGTTCTCCCTGCAGTTTCTGGTGGTTAAGGCTCAGCAGTGTGCCAAGGACGGATGTTGGGGTGCGTTCAATGCCATCCTCGCTCTATGCATATATGGCATTATTCTGTTCCCTAATATGCCCGATTTTGTAGACTCTGATGCGTTTCACATCTTTGCTTCAGGGAATCCAGTCCCTACCTTGATAGGAGATGTCTATCACTCAGTCCACTACAAAAACGAGAACAGGAGGGGGAAGAACGCCTCGTGCTGCGTACCCTTGCTGTACAAATGGCTTGATAGTCATCTGCCCAAGAGGGGTCCTTTTGTCTCGTCTGCAGCCACAACTGAGTGGCCTGAGCGTCTGATGAGTTTATCTGCAGAGGATATTGATTGGTTCGACAGAAATAGGTTGGGTACTGAGGTGATCTTCAGTTGCATCGGGTTTCCAAATGTGCCTCTGATAGGCAGGAAGGGCTGTATAAAGTACAATCCGTCGTTGTTGGTCCGCCAGTTCGCATATGCTTTGAGAACTCCGCCGAGGGAGGAAGAGGTACAGGAATCTCTGTATCTCACTGGTACTCTAGAGGGGGATCTGTTGTCCAAACTTCAGCGCGCGTGGAATGGTATCAGTAAGCGAGGAAAGCCTTTGCTGGGAAAAAGCAACAATCAAGCCTACCCTCCGTATTTGACTTGGATCAGAGCCAGGGCCAATGCTATAGGGATGCCATTTCCTCAGGTCAAGCCAGAAAGCCCTCCAACAATCGAAGAGCCTACTATTGTGCCCATTCAGCAGCATAACCAGGTATTAGCTGAGCGGGATGAATTGAAGCGGGCGAACGAAGAACTGGAGAAGGAATTAGCTCAGCTCCGAAGCGAGAGGAATGAGGCCGTTCATTCTTTCAAAAGGCAAACAAAGTTGGTGAACCAGCTAGGTACAGACCTGACTAAGCAGATGGCCGAGCGTGAGCGCATGGGTCGAGACTTCAAGGCTGTCAACGACGTACTGGCTACGAAGAAGCAGCACTTGGACGAGGCATATCGGAGGATATCCAAGTTCAACCAGCACTGGAAGGCTTCCCTGGCCACCAGGAAAGAATGGGAGGATAAGCTGATGCTACAGATCTCCAAGCTGGAAGCCGAGGTGAAGGACAGTGAAAAGAGGTTTGATGAAGAAACCGCCCGCAGATACGCCGCCGAAGGCTAGCTCAACAAAGCTCTCGCTAA
Source organism: Lathyrus sativus (assembly GCA_963859935.3). Taxonomy (NCBI): domain Eukaryota; kingdom Viridiplantae; phylum Streptophyta; class Magnoliopsida; order Fabales; family Fabaceae; genus Lathyrus; species Lathyrus sativus. Next base: position 283,131,151 of record OZ012739.1, on the reverse strand, counting down.
CCTGAAGGAGCGCAAGCTGACGTTTGAGTCCAAAAAGCGGAAGTTAGAAGATTGCTTCGGCCAAGGAGCATGGGAAAGTTCGGTTGAAGGACTTCAGTATACCGTGGTGCAGAGGGAACTACTCGTCGAGGGGTTGCTCACTCTGCCAGATCATCCAGAGACGAAGGAGTTGTTAGAAGAGTATCGCGCCCGTGGTCGTACTTGACTATTTGTATTCCTTTTGTTTTGATCATTGTTGTATGCTGACCATCACCAGGCTTGTTGGCTGAGGTCACGCTGTTGATTTGTCTTGTACTCGCTGATGCTATGTACTGCCTTGATAGGCTTTCTTTATATATGAGATTGTTGTTTCCATGATTGGACTCGGACTTCTTCTTCTTATTATTATCAGCACTGACACTCAGGCACTAGGATCGGGGGAAATCTCCCAAACACACAGACACACGCATGCATTTTCATGAAGCATTTGCGTGACGAGCATTTTGTTGTTTTTCCTAACCTTGTAGTGTTTACAGGTTTTTTCAGGTTTACAGGTGTCCCAGGCTGTTTCCGGTGACTCCAGGATTGATCAGAGACTAATTCACCATTATCCGACTAGAGCTAATCAGACCAGGATCATGGATCAAGTGCAAACAGATGTCCAGGAGCTCCGCGAGAGGATGGATCGCTTTATGGAACTTATGCAAGTGGTCGCCAATGGCCAAGATCAGCTCAGGACTTTGGTTCAGCCTTTGATCTCCAGGGTTGATAGCAACGGCATACTCCATGGCGGGGCCGTGCCTACTCCTCCACCAGTTGATACTCCACAGAATGGTGTCCCTGTGGCCGGGGGCAATGGCAGTGCTAATGGCAATGTGATGGCCAACATCGAACTCAATACGACGGGCGTCGGTAATGGGAGTCTGGGAGCTAATGTCAACATCGGGTCGGGCAACGGCAATGCAGGCGTCGGGAATCTGTTGGTGCCTCAACCATGGCTTAAGGATCATCAGGATGATGTGTTCTCTCAAAGAGGTGCTGAGGGGGAGCTGAATGCTGAAGCGTGGCTCAGATTCAAAGCACTTGAAGATAAAATGAGAGATATTGAGAATCAGAATACTTTGGGCGTGGATATGTCCAAGCTGGGGTTAATTGTTGATTTCAAGGTACCTCCTAAGTTCAGGGTGCCTGACTTTGAGAAGTATAAGGGCACCACCTGCCCTCGTGTCCACCTGCGATCGTACTACAGGAAGATGTCTGCCTATTCCGAAGACGAGAAGTTGCTGATGCACTTCTTCCAAGATAGTCTTTCCGGGCCATCCCTCGAGTGGTACATGGGCCTGGAGCCCACTAGCGTGCGCACATGGAAGGATCTCGCTGAAGCGTTTGTCCACCACTATCAGTACAACAACGACTTAGCCCCGAATCGAGTCCAGCTCCAGAACCTTTCACAGAGGAATAATGAAGGATTTAAGGAGTACGCCCAGCGGTGGCGTGAGTTGGCTGCTCGGGTTCAACCGCCGATGGTTGAACGCGAACTCGTGCAGATGTTTGTTGCCACCCTCCCAGGGGTTTACTATGAAAAGTTAGTCAGCGGTATGTCTGGAACGTTCTCAGCTCTCATTATCATGGGCGAGCACGTCGAGAATGGTATCAAGATCGGGAAAATTCAAGGTGAGTCATCCTCAGCAGGAGGAGGTGGAAAGAAACCTTATGCTGGTAAAAGGCGAGAAGGAGATGCGAGCGCTGTAACCAACGCTCGAAGAAAGGGCAAAGGCCCTCAGCAGCAGGTAGCCAGTATAAATATCCCAGCAGCTCCACAGCAGCAGCAGCAACCGAATCAACAGGGATATAGAAAGTACCAGAATCGGGCATCTTTGACAAACCGTCACTTCGAGGCACCGCCCATGTCGTACGCGCAACTCTTGCAGACCTTGCTTCAGCTTCAGTTGGTCCAGAAGAGGACGATGGCTCCCTTGACAGGGGAACCTCCACCAGGGTACGGCGCAAATGCCACTTGCGATTTCCACTCAGGGGCACCGGGCCACACAATCGAGAACTGCAAAGCCTTTATGCACAAGGTGCAGGACCTGGTAGATGCCAAGATCATCAACTTCTCCGATAGTGTGCCCAATGTCACGAAGAATCCTATGCCGAATCATAGGGGAGGCGGAGTGAACGCCATTATCAAAGAAGAAGGTGCAGATCTGTTGACTGATGTCAAAGACTTAAAGATGCCGCTTAGCTTCGTTAAAGCTAAGTTGCTGAAAAAAGGGTTCTTTCTAGGATGCGGAGAGTTATGCATGGACTGTGCTACACATTCTGATGGATGTGAGCAGTTGGTTGAAGGAATTCAAAGTCTGATGGCTGAGGGGATTCTGCAGTTCAGCCGGAGGGTTGAAAGTGTATCAGGAGAGGTAGTGTTGAAGCAGGCCGATGAAGTCGCCACCATCACCATCCCTCGCCAGCCAATAACCATTTCTGTGCCCAGACCGCCTACCATTACTATTACCAAAGCTGGGCCGATACCATTCGAGAGCACTAACGCCGTTCCGTGGCATTATGGGGCTGAAGTCTATTGCAACGGTCAAAAGTTAGAGCTAGAGCCGTATGGGTCGACCATGGAGAGTCTCGCAGGAATCAGTGGTATTACCCGTAGCGGAAGAGTGTTTGCACCGCCAGAGGTTGTGGCGGATAAAGTGGTCAGAACTGATGCGGCCGATAAGGGTAAAAGCAAAGTCGTCGAAGAGGCCCCGTGTGGGGTAGAGAAGGATTTGGTGGTCAAAGATGCCGAGGAGTTTATGCGGTTGATCAAAAAGAGCGACTACAAGATTGTAGACCATCTCCATCAGACGCCTTCGAAGATTTCTATTCTCAACCTGTTGCTGTGTTCTGAAGCGCACCGCAACGCGCTACTGAAGGTATTGAACGCTGCCTACGTACCGCAAGAGATATTGGTGAATCAACTAGAAGAGTTGGTAGCCCACGTTAATGCTGGCAATGGGCTAGGGTTCATAGATTTAGAGCTGACGCCAAAAGGGAGAGATCACAACAGCGCCCTACACATCTCGATAGAGTGTAGGGGCACAATCATGTCGCACGTGCTGGTGGACACGGGTTCGTCACTTAATGTTCTTCCGAAGAAGGCATTAATGAAGTTAGACACTCGCGGATTGCTCTGCACACCCAGTGATCTGGTGGTAAAGGCGTTCGACGGAACTAAACGCCACGTTTTCGGAGAGGTGACCCTGCCGATCCAAGTCCGTCCGGAAACGTTTGACGCGGTTTTTTATATCATGGACATCATGCCTACCTACAGTTGTCTCTTGGGCCGGCCATGGATCCATGCTGCTGGTGCCGTGACCTCCACGTTGCACCAAAAGCTCAAATATGCTGTCGGGGGAAGCATAGTAACCGTTTGTGGCGAGGAGGACATAATGGTGAGCCATTTGTCATCCTTTAAGTATGTTGAAATGGATGGAGAAATCCATGAAACTCTCTGCCAGGCATTCGAGTCCGTCAAGGTGAAAGAGGTAGCTCCTGTAGTCACAGAGAAGCCAGAGATGAATCTCTCGTCATTCAAAGAAGCTCGGGCCGTTGTCCAAGTTGGATCCACCCCAGGCTGAGGGCATATTTTGGAGATACCGAACAAGCAGGATAAGTTTGGATTGGGGTATTCTCCCGGAGCTGAAGCTTCCTCTTCTTCGTCTAGCAGCGCGTCACAGGGTAAGGGGCCGATCCTATTTACCAGTGGCGGAGTGATCTTCGAAAGCATCAACGCAATGTCTGAAGACAGCGGGGATAGCGATTGTGATCTCGACTCTTGGATTCAGCCAAGCAAGCCAGGCGAGGGCCTCAACAATTGGACCATCAAGGATATCATCCCGATGACAAGTGAAGAGTAATGACTTACTTTTTTTCAATCATTGTACAACCCTATGTCCTACCCGGGGCATAGCGGTTTTATTGTCAGGGCCTTGTTGGATTATGTACATGCATTTTGTTAATAAATCAAAGGCGCTTTCTTCGTACTCAAATATTGTGATCTCTGTTATTCCTGTTTTATATTTGTTTTGAAAAACAGTAAAATGGCAATGGGGTTTGTGCTAACCTGCATATTCTTGTTTTAAACTTAACCCTTGTTATTGCAGGATCCACATAACAGATGACATCGACTCTGGACCCTCTATGGCTCACTTCGACTTCGATTGCCCGATCTATCAAGCCGAAGAAGAGATTGATGAAGACGAAGACCTTCATGAGGAGTTGGCCCGCTTGTTGAAACAAGAGGAGAAGGTTATTCTGCCTCATGAGGAGGAGATTGAGATCGTGAATTTGGGTTCTGAAGAGCTCGTCAGAAATGTCAGGATAGGGGCTGCACTGCAGAGTGATGTCAAGCAGAGATTGGTCGAGATACTTCGAGAGTATAGTGACGTCTTTGCTTGGTCATACGAAGATATTCCTGGACTTGACACGGACATCGTGGTCCACAACTTGCCGCTGCGAGAAGATTGCCCTCCCGTTAAGCAGAAGCTTAGGAGGACGAGACCAGACATGGCCGTTAAGATCAAAGAAGAAGTGCAGAAACAGCTTGATGCTGGCTTCTTAGCGGTCACCACTTACCCCCGCGGGTCGCCAACATAGTGCCTGTACCGAAGAAGGACGGTAAGGTACGCATGTGCGTCGATTATCGGGATTTGAATAGGGCGAGCCCTAAAGATGATTTCCCGTTGCCTCATATCGATGTGTTGGTCGACAACACATCCCAGTTCTCCGTGTTTTCGTTCATGGATGGCTTCTCTGGTTACAATCAGATCAAGATGGCACCGGAGGACATGGAGAAAACGACGTTTATCACCCCCTGGGGAACATTTTGCTATAAGGTAATGCCCTTCGGTCTGAAGAACACATGGGCCACTTACCAACGAGCAATGGTAACTTTGTTTCATGATATGATTCATCATGAGATCGAGGTCTATGTTGATGACATGATTGCGAAGTCCCAAACGGAGGAAGAGCATCTGGTCAACTTATTGAAGCTTTTTGAGAGGCTTAGGAAGTTCAGGTTGAGGCTGAATCCTAACAAATGTACTTTCGGAGTACGGTCCGGAAAGTTATTGGGGTTTATCGTAAGTGAACGAGGCATCGAGGTTGATCCTGCAAAAATAAAAGCCATTCAAGAAATGCCAGCGCCGAAAACAGAAAAAGAAGTTCGTGGTTTCTTGGGCAGAATAAACTACATTGCAAGGTTTATCTCTCAGCTCACGGCCACTTGTGAACCGATGTTCAAGCTTTTAAAGAAAAATCAGGCGATTACTTGGAATGAGGATTGCCAGAAGGCATTCGACAAGATAAAGCAGTATCTTCAAGAACCTCCAATCTTGATACCCCTAGTGGCTGGACGACCTTTAATCATGTACTTGACAGTTCTTGAGAATAGTATGGGGTGTGTTCTCGGTCAGCACGACGAGACGGGCAGAAAGGAGCATGCCATTTACTACTTGAGTAAAAAGTTCACGGACTGTGAATCTCGATACTCGATGCTGGAGAAGACGTGTTGCGCACTAGCCTGGGCTGCCAAACGTCTACGACAGTACATGCTCAATCACACCATTATGCTAATTTCGAAGATGGATCCAATCAAGTACGTCTTCGAGAAGCAGGCTCTTTCAGGCAGGATTGTCAGATGGCAAATGGTGTTAACGGAATATGATATTCAGTACGTATCCCGGAAAGCCATCAAGGGAAGCGTATTGTCTGATTACCTTGCCGAACAGCCGATCGAGGACTACCAGCCAATGAAATTTGAATTCCCTGACGAGGATATTATGTTTCTCAAAGCGAAGGATTGCGATGAGCCGTTGCCCGACAAGGGGCCAGATAGGAAATCCCAGTGGAAATTGATATTCGACGGAGCGGTTAATTCCTATGGAAGTGGCATCGGGGCTATCATCACGACTCCCCGCGGATCTCACATCCCGTTTACTGCGAGACTGATGTTTCCAGTCACCAACAATGAGGCGGAGTACGAAGCATGCATCATGGGTCTCGAAGAGGCAATTGATTTGAGAATCAAGAATCTAGACGTATATGGTGACTCGGCGCTTGTAATTAACTAAATTAAAGGGGAGTGGGAGACTCGTCAATTGAATTTGGTGTTGTACATGAATTATGCCAGAAGGCTACTTCCGTTCTTTGATCGAGTGGAACTCCATCATGTGCCCAGAGCGGAAAATCAGATGGCTGATGCCTTAGCCACGTTGGCTTCAATGTATAAAGTCAATTTTTGGAATGAGGCTCCAAGAATTGTCCTTTCCCGTCTTGATAGACCGGAATTTGTCTTTGCAATCGAGGAAGCCGCCGACGGCAAGCCATGGTTCCATGACATCCAGACTTTCCTTATGACTAAGGAGTATCCTGCGGGTGCGTCAACCCAGGATAAGAAGACTCTGAGGAGGCTGTCTGGCAATTTTTATCTCAATCCTGATGGAGTGTTGTATAAAAGAAACCATGATCTCGTGCTACTCAGATGTGTATATGAGAAAGAAGTGAGTATGCTCATGGAGGAAGTCCATTAGGGCACATTTGGTACGCACGCCGGTGGGCATGCTATGACGAGAAAGATCCTGAGAGCAGGATACTACTGGCTGACAATGGAATCGGATTGCTTCAGATTCGCGAAGAGATGACATAAATGCCAGATTTATGCTGATAAAGTTCATGTGCCGCCGTGCCCGTTGAATGTCATGTCCTCCCCGTGGCCGTTCTCCATGTGGGGCATCGACATGATAGGCAAGATCGAGCCCACTGCATCTAATGGTCATCGCTTCATTCTGGTAGCTATCGACTACTTCACCAAATGGGTGGAGGCAGCCTCGTATGCTAATGTGACCAAGCAGGTAGTGGCTAAATTCATAAAGAGGGACATCATCTGTCGTTACGGAATTCCCGAGCGGATCATTACTGACAATGGTTCGAATCTGAATAACAAGATGATGAAGGAGCTGTGCCAGAGTTTCAAGATCGAACACCACAACTCATCTCCTTACCGACCGAAGATGAATGGCGCCGTTGAAGCGGCCAACAAGAACATAAAGAAGATTGTTCAGAAGATGGTCGTGACCTACAAAGATTGGCACGAGATGCTGCCATTTGCACTGCACGGTTATCGTACGACGGTACGTACTTCAACCGGGGCAACTCCTTTTTCCTTAGTGTACGGTATGGAAGCAGTCCTACCGTTAGAAGTGGAGATCCCTTCTTTGCGAGTTTTGGTTGATGTGAAACTCGACGAGGCAGAATGGATTACGAATCACTTGAACCAACTCAGCCTGATGGATGAGAAGAGGTTAGCATCGATTGCATTTGGTCGTCTGTACCAAAGCCGAATGAAGAAAGCTTATGACAAGAAGGTGCGTCCTAGAAGCTTTCAGACGGGTGATCTCGTCCTGAAGAAGATTCTTCCTCCACACTCCGATCACCGGGGCAAGTGGACTCTGAATTACGAAGGTCCGTATGTCGTCAGCAAGGTCTTCTCGGGAGGAGCTTTGTTGTTATCCACGATGGATGGTGAAGATTTTGCATCCCCGGTGAACGCGGACGCAGTTAAAAAATACTTTGCTTGAAAGCGACCCGCTGGACAAAAAAAGAGAGTCCAGGCAAAAAAGGGGCATCCCGGCGAACCAAAAAATAGAATAAAAGGTTCAGGCAAAAATTAGGGATATAAATTGAAAAAAGGTACACCCGCGAAGTCGAAAACCTACACTGGGCGGCTTCGGCAAAAAAGGGTATCCCGGTGAACTGAAAACCCGCAAAGGGCGGTTCACGCAAAAGTTAGGGATTTAAAAAAGCAAATGACTGCATTTCGCGAGTGGACTTTCTTTGGTTAGTTGTTCGGAAGACCTGAGGGCCGTTTATCTGAATCAATCTCTTCCGAAGCTGAAGCGTCGGAGAAGTATCGACGTCGAGTGGGTCATAGAGGGATCAACTCATGGTGTTCGTCTACGCCTCGTTGCCGACATTTGTATATACTGATGTATATTTATGTTTTATTTTTGCGCGGATTCCTCATTCCAGGAGTTTGCCTCTGTTGTAAAACATTTCTTACCCATTCAGGGGTTCGTTATTAATAAAATGCATACTATTCAGCAATCCTGTTTGTCTGTTTAGCATTTATCTGTTTTGTTTGCGAAAAAGAACGCCGATGTTTTTGATAAAATGCGCATACATAAACTTACTGGCCTAGGCCACTGATTGTTGAAACAATTAAATACTTGAATATTGTCACGAGATAATAACCTTGATAGGTCCCTTTGAGAAGGGTATCTTGTCTGTTTGTTTGTGTTGTTACAGGTGTAGCATATTCCAGACAGTGCGCCGTGCGCATCCCGGAAGCAGGATGATTCCTCTTTCTCCAGCAGAGTTCAGTAGCCTCTCCCCGCAGAGTCTGAACGCGAGATCGTGAGCATTGATATGTCTCCCCATGCAGAGATGATTCTCTCCCCAATCAGATGCGTCCTGAAGGAATGTCATCTTCTCAGCTGAGTCAGGCGCTGAAGCACGTGTTCATCCCCCAGCACCGGGTCACAAGTGCAGGTTTCGTAGGAAACCATTCGTACGCCGAAGTATGCAGCAACTGATTGTGCCAGACTGAAGTCTCCAGCGGAATTGAGGTTCCCCACCAGAGTTGTACTCTACCCCGAAGTCGGATGATTCCTTCTTCCCCATCGGAATTGAAATTCCTCATCGGAGTCGTACTCTCCAGCGAAGCAGAATGATTTCTTCTTCCTCAGCCGAGTTTGCAAACTCCCAAGAGAGCCGAGTCCTTGGGAAGCAGTTGGGACCATGATTGGTCTTTTCCCCAGTAGAGTGTGGAACAGCTGATGCTGTATGTTCCCCAGAGTCGTACTCTCCAGTGAAGCAGAACAATTTCTTCTTCCCCAGCCGAGTTTGCAGATCCCCAAGAGAGCCGAATCCTTGGAAGTTGCTCAGGCCATGATTGGTCTTTTCCCCAGTAGAGTGTTGAACAACTGAAGTTGTTTCCCCACAGAGTCTTATCTCCAGAGAAGTAGCCATGAAGGCCATGCAGTTTATTCCCGCGATTGACATCGCTTTCCCTCAGCAGGTCCAGGTTCTCGTATAGCTTCGTTCCCCTGCAGCAATCAACTGAAGTTGTTTCCCCCGCAGCAGCCAACTGAAGTTGTATCCCCTGCGGAGTCCAATTGAGATTGGCGTGACTCTGTTCTCCTCAACAGGATGATTCCTCTATCTGAGTAGTTCGTTCTCCTTGACAGGAGGACTCCCCCTTCGGCATTTATTTTGCTGACGGGATCGCATCATTGTGCATGATTGCATAGCATTTATCATAAACGCATAGCATTTCCACCGTGTGGAGCATTGCGCCATTGCCGAAGCATATGCATAATAAACATGATCTAGGTTGCTACCGTTCTTGTTTTGCAGGTGTTCCGCCGCAGAATTGATTGCTCAGGATGATTCCTGACATACTCCCCAACGAAGTTGCTTGCTCAGGATGATTCTTGAGATCCCCAGCGAAGTCTTCGGCTCAAGATGATTCTTGAATTCCCCAGCAGGGTCATTTGCTTAAGTTGATTCTTAAGCTCCCCAGTAGAGTCCCCAATAAAGGTTGCCCAGGATGAGTCCTGAAATCCCCAACAGAGTGCTCGCTCAGGATGATTCCTGAATTCTCCAGAATGGTTACCGGTTCAAGATGATTCTTGAAGGTCCCCGACAGAGTTATTTGTCCAAGACGATTCTTGAAGTCCTCAGCAGAGTTGATTCCTCCAGAATGATTTCTGGACCCCCGGAGCGGAGTTACTTGATAGTTCTCAAAAATCCCCAGCGGCGAAGCGTCCTCCCCAGCAGGTTTTCTAACGGCGAAGTTGAAACCTTCCTGGAAGACTCCATGATTGAAGTTCGACCGTGTTAAGGAAGCAATTCTCCCAGCTGACGTGGAGTGCCTGATGGCAGAGGTTTAGATATTCCCAGTTGGCTCATGATTGACCAAGAATTCTATTCCCGACTTGCTGATGAAGTCCGGCTGATGCCCGACAGTATGCGGAATGCCTGATGGCATGATCAACCTGATGGTTGAAGTCCGGCTGATGCCCGACAGTCTCTTTGAATGCCTGATGGCATGATCAACCTGATGGTTGAAGTCCGGCTGATGGCCGACAGTGTTCTTTGGATGCCTGATGGCATGATCGACTATGTATTACCAGGTTACCGTGTGACCAATTCCCCAGTGGATTTTCTTCACCTTGACGGCAAGGTCAGATTATTTTGAGTTCTCCAGCGGCGATGTTGGATGTTTGGTTCTGGCGGCGATGTCAGGTGATTTAGTTCTCCAGCGGCGAGGTTGGATATTTGTTTCTGGCGGCGATGTCAGGTGATTTAATTCTCCAGCAAGGATGTTGGATGTTTGTTTCCGACGGCGATGTCAGATGATTTAGTTCTCCAACGGCGATGTTGGGTATTTTGATTGTCCGACGACAATGTCAGATTCTTTGGTTCTCCAGCGGCGATGTTGGGTATTTTGATTGTCCGACGACGATGTCAGATTCTTTGGTTCTCCAGCGGCGATGTTGGGTATTTTGATTGTCCGACGACGATGTCAGATTCTTTAGTTCTCCAGCGGCGATGTTGGATGTTTGTTTCTAGCGGCGATGTCAGGTGATTTAGCTCTCCGGCGGCGATGTTGGATGTTTGTTTCTGGCGGCGATGTCAGACGATTTAGTTTTCCAGCGGCGATGTTGGGTGTTTTGGTTGTCCGACGGTGATGTCAGACGCTTTATTTTCATGATAACTGACGACAAGGTTCAGTCTCCAGCTAGTTGCCGTGCAGCTATTATTTCAGTGTTCGAAGATTCGTTCCAGCCAGAGTACCGTGTACTTATGCAGTTGGCAAATTTCCGGGTTTATTGGTATTCAACCGTCTCGCACCTTGATTGGCTGAGAGCCGTTCGCTCCTCACCCAGTCAGGTTCAAGCCGTTTGAATAGGGGCAGCTGTTGCACCCTAAAATTTGACCAACTTTTATTTACCAAGTTTGTGGTTCATTGTATTCATCATCTGCATCTCATGGATATGTGTGCAGTGGGTTAAGAGGTAGGATTACCTATCAAGAGTTGTATGAGACTTTGAAGTAAGCCAAGAAGGTTATTCAAAGGTTCAAAGGTTGATACCTTTGTCAGAGAACTCAAGAGATCCTCAGAGAGATTGGTTGAAACCAAGGTTGTGTGTCTCATAACTTGAGAGTTGTGGGAGCTCCTCAGATGATTCTGAGACTATGAGGGTAGACTTGAAGCTTTGAGAAAGCTTATGAGATGTCTTGAAAGCCATCATGAAGCCTAGAGAGGTCATTGTACAAGGATTCAGAAGATTCATCCATGAGTGGTGGAATTAGGGTTTGACTGGGTCAACCCTAGGTCAACTGATGATTTGGAGAGGGTTGAGACCTAATCCAAGAGCCATGTGATCATGTAATGATGCATTGAGATTCTATAAGGATGATTCCTAGACCAACTCATCATGATTGAGGAGTTTGAGAAGTTTTAAGCTAGGGTTTCTAAGGATTGACAGTGTAAAATCCCCTAGTTTGATCCCTATCTTCAAGGCAGTTTAGCTCAAGATGTGATTGTCATCTCATCTTCCCCACAACATGAATGTTGTAGAGCTTGTTCTTAGCTTTAATTTGAGTACTATAAGTCCTTGATAGGATTTGTAGAGCTCAAGTTATGGTTTTGACAAATTACAGGTCATCTGAGGTATGTGAATCTGGGTCCTTGAAAGTCACCCAACTTGCATCCAACTTTTTCCCTAGTTGGATGATTCCTATGAACTCTTGGTCAACATGAATGTTGTATATCATCTTCTTAGCTTTCTAGAGAGTACTATAAGTCCTTGATAGGATTTGTAGAACTCAAGTTATGGCTTTGACAAGTCAAGGGCATTTTGGTCATTTGGAAGTTATAGGTCATTTCAAGCATAAGGCCATATCTCCTATTTCCAAGCTTCAAATGGAAAAATCTTCAACATCAAACTTGCTTATAATGATGTTTTAAGGCTAGTAGGGAGGTCATGAGATGTTGAAAAGGCTTATATCAAAAAGTGATAAAAATGGCCTAAAATGGAGGCATAAGTTAATTAAGTTGAAATTGAAAATTGGAAATCACAAGTTATAAATCCAAACCATGTCATATAACAGGTCATTTTGACTCCAAAGGACATTCTAAGAACAATGGTTCAGCCACAATTTTGATTTGAGGCTTGGATCATAGGGCTGCTTTGGAATTGGCTTACTTACATATTAAGGTACCAAAGCAAAACTCAAAAGAACTCAACAAGCAAGTTGGTTATGCATTGTAACTCATCATAAATTTCATGTGGGGATAAATTCAAGTCAGAATCAAGGGTTACAAGGAGCTTGGCATGAGATAGCATGTAAGGAGAATTGGATTCAAAATGTCATGACATGAAAAGTTCAATTTCTCATTGGATGATCCTAGATGGTTCTAGATGATTCTAAACCACTCTATATAACATATGTAACTTGCTCAGATGCAAGGTTGGTGTGAATTGGTGCAGAGAAGAGAGAGTGAGATCAAGAATCTTCCATTGCAAGTCAAGTTCAATTTCTTCATTCTTCTTCATTTCCATTCATTCTTTCCACACAAACACATTCAATACATCATAGTGAAGCTGTGCAGATTGAATTGAGATCAAATCCATGGAGAATTGAAGAGTTGGTGATTCAAATTTCAAGGTTGCAATTCAAAATCGGTTTCCAAGAATCAAGCAATTTCAGCCATTCTTTTTGCATACAGAAGCTAGAAGACTACTCAGTGAAGGAATTGGGAAAGATTGAAGGCCTGAATTGAAGGATTTCTCCATCTGTTCACTCAATTTAACCAGGTTTGCAACTTTCTTCGTGCACCTTAATTTATGAATGATTGATTAGATTTGATAGGTTAGAATGGTTAGAAATCAATAGGAGATCGTTTCTGGAAAGTTTGAGGAGAATTGGTGAAAATTGAACTAGGGACCTCATTTCTTTGATGACCAAGAACTCTTGTTATATTGAGATATAGAATGAGTTAGACATCAAGAATTAATCAGGGTGAGTTGGTGAGTGATCTGAGATGGTTAATTGCAAGAATTGGTGAGATGGAAGTTTGAGTTCATTTTTAATCTTGGATCGGGTTTCATGTTAGAGGAAGTTCCAGTTGATTTTGAGAGTAGAAATGGATTCAGCATGGAATTCTAGGCAGGATAGGGTCTTGAATTTCCATTTTTCATGAGGAATTGAGGGAGTTCTAGTTGAGGAAGATGAAGCTTATGTTTCTGCATTTCCATGGAGTTTCATGGCAAACCCTAGGTTGGAGGAAGAAGATGAGTCCCAGCCATCAGATGCAAGCAAGACCAGTTGACCCCTGCGTGATCCAACGGCCCATGTTCAATTGCACTTTGGGAAAGAATTCTGAGAAGCGAAACGGACCGTTTCATTAAACGGTGGTTTCTGGGCTTAAGTGAATAATTTCTATCCCCACCCCCTTCATGAGGCCCAATCAGTTTTGAACTATATTTTGTTTCTATTTGCACCGTTCTTTTTACATTTTTCTTTACATTTTCTAATTGATTTTCTGTTTAATAATGGGCCCAGCGCGCCTTGCTTTCTGAACCCCCCAGTCTGGGCCCAAGCGCATAATGAACTGTGTTTTGTTACTGATTGCACCCCATTTTCATATTTTGATTTTTATTCCTTCCATTTTTCATTAATATTAGAAAATTCATAATAAATGGAAGATTAATGATTTTTTAATGGGAGTTTTTTCTCCTACTTCATATTTCTGTCTAAAAAAATATAAAATAAAAACATTTTTCATCTCATGCATTTTAGTATTTTTTGTATATTTTCTACTTTTATTGCATTTTAATTCTTTTATGTTGATATATGAATTTGTAGAATTTTGTTTAGGTAGTTACCTTAGCATTTTTTAGCCATTCTTTTTAGGATAGTCAGATATAAGATTTAGCTTCCCCCTGGATTTATTCCATAATTTTGTGATGAATTATAGGATAGTTTTGATTAGATGGCATTAGGTTGTGTAGAATTAGGTTAAACTTCAACATAGGCCCATAATAACATTAGAATTTTTGGGTTTTTAGGACCAATTAGACTATGGGACATATAAGGCATTAAGGGTAGGTATGTAGGATCCCTTAGAAATTATATTAGGATTTAATATAGTGATATACTATTTTTAGTTGATTTTTGTATTGGTTGATTGTTTGTGTTGCCCTTGTGGGCTTGTATTGTTGTTTGCTTTGCTTTGTGAGCTTTGGAGAGCTTGGTATTGTTCTAAGGAGCATTGAGGAGCATAGTAGAAGATTTGAAGATGCATTGAGGAGCTTGAGAGCTTGTTCTTTTTGTTTTTGTTTTGTTTTAGGGTTAAGGATTAGGAAGAGTTTAGACTTAGATAACTTCTTTCTCAAACATGGATGGTATCTTCCACCTCCATTCCTCCCTATGATTCAAAGTCCTTCCATGGTATACACCTCTCTCCTTTGGAGGGATAAGTGAGGTACCTAGGAAGTAGAACTTTTGAGGGAACCCTTCATTTGATGTTGAACCCTTATAGGTCACCTTTGGTGGTCAATAAGCAGGTCAATATCCCCCAGCTTATCCAGTAAGTGATTTCCTCTGGTTTGATTATCTTGAGATATGTTGAGCTTGAGTTTGAAGATGAAGACTTCAATGAAGAGTGTGGAAGAGGATGAATCCTTGAGCATTGCCATTCCAGCTGAAGCTTGAAGAGCAACAAGAGCAAGTTGATACTTGAAGACCCCTGAAGATGAAGTAAAGACTGAAGGATGAAGTTGACACTTCTAAGTGATTGAGATTGATTCTGAAGAGCTGAAGCTTGAAGAACAAAGGAAGTTGATACTTACTTTGATGCCTGGAGATCCTGAAGGAGCCAAGTTGATACTTATGATTGATGGTGAAGCCTGAAGGTGGAGCTGATCAAGAAGCTGAAGCTTAAAGGAGAAGATAAGTTGAAACTTATGTTGAAGGGTTGAAACCTGGAAAAGCAATTGATATCTGTCAAGAGTGATTGAAGTCTGAAGACTGAGTTGCTGTTGGAAGAGCTGAGGCTTGAAGTTGAGAGAGGAGTTGATCTGCTTTCTTTTCTTTTTCTTTTCTGTATTGATGTGTTTTGTTTGACTTGCTTGATGCATTAGAATAAGTTCATATCTAGAATAAGTAGAATATAGGAGCATGATTGCACTAGAGGTTGAGTTGCTCCCTCTGCTTGTATTGTTACTGTGTGGCTTTGCTTGCGGGTATTCGGTAGAGCCCAACTCCCTTGCCCATGTGGTTTGTTTGCCTGATGGCATTTCATTTCATTTTTATGATTGCAGTTTACTGTTATTGCTTGATAGCATGTTGTTTTATCTTTCAGTATGATTACTGTTATCCATTCTGGCTTGAGGTTGAGATGAGCTTGTGGAGGCTGAAGTCCCACACACATTTCCTCCCTCAGTTGCATTGCATGCATTTTACTGTTAAGCTGATGCTTTGTCTGTTTTGGTGTATCATTGACATGATCCCTTAGGACTTTCATTTCCTTTGATAAGGAATTGATGATAGAATTTTAGGTTGAAACCTATGCATGACAACTTCTAGGAGTTCCCTGTTCAAACCTCAACCATAGGATGAATCCATAGCATGACAACAGTAGGACTTGATAGTCTCCCTCCTAGTTGGGCCTGTTCTCTTCTCATCTCAAAGCAGTTTAAGATACAGTAATCATGAATGATTTCTTTCGTACGTTACGAGCCTTAAGCTATCTGAGAAAGAATTGTGGAAGAGTTTCTTTTCCACAGTCTGGATGTTTAGTATGGTACCCTTTGGGTGACATGCGACGCATTCACTCTCAGGTCATAGTCTCTAGTGCGATTGAAATCGCAAACATAATAAAAAACACTTCTTTCGTAAAAGACAGGAAATAAAACCGTAGTTTCCCGAACTACGTGAGCTCTGATCTCTCATACCTATTGAGAGTACGTAGGCACAAGATGGCGATGCCTTGGCGAGCTACCTTCCCCATAACCCGTCGTAGGCCGAACTATGTTGACTCTGATTTCTCATTCTCTGATGAGAATACGTAGGCATAAAGCGCGATGCTTTGCCGAGTTATCTTTCTTTTCTTTATAAGCCAGCCTTGATAGGTAGATAGAATAAAACCAACCCGTCCAAGTAAACACAACAAGCGAGGATCCCGTCGAGTACGACGCACGTGAGGGGTGCTAATACCTTCCCCTTGCGTAACTGACTCCCGAATCCAAACAACGGTTGTGACGACCTTGTCTTACCCTTATTCGTCAGGTTTTTCCGATCGTTTCCTTTCCCGCTCTGAGGGATAAATAACGAAAGGTGGCGACTCTTGTGTTGTGCCGACACCTTATTTTCGCGCAAGCGACAGTTATCCATTACCGACCAAGGAGTGAAACGGTCGCAATCCCTTTAACAAGTCAGACAAGCCGGTGTCACACGATTTGTTCCAAAAAAAAAGGAGAGAGAAAAAGAAAAGAATCGAAAGAAGAAGCCCGCTAAGTCAATAACTTTAGAACATGTGGCTTAGGAAAAAATTAGGGCGTCCCGCTGGACTTTGAAATCAAAAGAAACTCAAAAGAGCCAGTCCAGGAAAAAGTTAGGGAAAAAGCAAAAAAGCGAAAAGGATTACAAAAGAAAAATCCTCGAACAAACAAGTCGTATGACCCCAGGCACCCAAAAGACGAAAAGCGAGTAACTGTCACTCCCAAAAACTTGTGGTTTCCAGAACCATCACTCCTGTCACCCAACCTTTGAAAGGTGAGCGCTTGTGTCAAGTTAGCTGAATATATGAGTAGAGAACATCAAGGAGAATGGGTGGGTTAAAATGAACTTTGAGCCTTATATCCTTCCTTTCAAACCGTGAACCTGACCAAGTTACAACCTTTAAAAGTCCTAATTCAAGCGTGGTTGTTTCGAAAGGATACTTCGGTAAAGATCGCGTTGAAACTGACTCCTAAAAAGGATTCTTCTTATCAGGTTGTTACTAGTGACTTGTTCACTATATGTCACAATTTTTTTCCAGTGAACAGACTTGGATTTCAAAACTGCATATGCATTGCATTAGCATATCTTTTGTGCAGAACAATTTGTTTTACTTGCGAGTAAGCGCTTGACAGCAGGAGAGTTTCCACAGTGGAAAGCCTAATCCAGATAGAGTGTAGAACGCCAGGTACTCCGTGGAACCGGGGCAAACCATATCAAACGATCATATAAAGGGAGTCAGCCATCCGAAGGTCAGTTGATATGGGGTAATCAGGTCGAGATTCGATGAACCTCTCGAAATCAGGGGCAAAGTCGTTGCAATGGCTAGGGTAGGCCACCCTAAGAGCCCAGAAGCTGTCATTATCCAGAAGCTAGCACCTCTTCGAGGTTCAGAATGTTGAGGTAGTTTAGATCAAACCATTAGGGTACGGAGATTTTAAATTCCCTTTCGAGGAAGACTTCTACAGGAGCCCGTATGCTGGGGAAAAATTATCCTTCAAGTCCAAGATGAATATCCCCCTGACCTGTAATAGAGACTCATTAGTCCCTAGCAAGTAGAGGCTGTGCACCTCCATATCCCCTGCCAGGGTCAGATATACAAGTTGAATGAGCAGTTAAGTGTGTACACTTATCCCCAGCAAAATGTATGTATGCAACCACTCCTCAGCAGTGCAAGATTGGCTTATTCATGCAGAATAAGTAATCCCCGGCTAGTCGGCAGGGTTTGACTTTTCCTCAGCAGAGTAATGCTACTTCCTAGCAGAAGAGGATTGATTCTTTATCCCCAGGGAAGTCAGCAGAAGTGGTGATTCAGTCCCTAAGCATAGGGCGATTGGTGTTTCCCTCATCGCCTAATCCCCAGTGGAGTCGAAGGGAAGGTTCTCTTCCCCAGTTGAGTATCTCCGGCAGAGCGGATTTTTATCTCCAGTTGAGAAGGATATCCGGCAGAGTATACCTGTAAAATCTATCTCCCTAGTAGAGTCAGCTGTTTCCCCAGAGCGTGTTTCCGGGAATCCATTCAGAGCCCCAGAAAGGTAAAGTTAATCTCAGTGGTTGATGCTGATTCCCCAGCAGTGCCGTTATCCCTTGCGGAGTGTTGCACCCCAAAATTTTCCTAACCTTTTCTTACTTGGTTCATGTTTCGTTGCATTAGCATACCGTTGTTCTAGCATTATCATAAGCATTACATTAGAATTTATGCAGGGGATCAAGTGTAGTTTATATCAAGAGGAGCCTACCTAGAGGTCTTATTCAAGCTTGAGAAGGTCACCAAAGTCATCAGGAAATGGTTTGTGTTCTTGAGAAGTTTGGATGCTTGTATGCGGTTCATCTCCTAACTTGGGAGCCAATTGAAGACCATCAGTGGGTTGTGAAGCCTTGAGTATGGATAAAGTATATGGATAGAGCTCATGGAGTGCCTTGAGGGTCATGGTGGAGCTCAGTCAAGTCATTATGCTAGGTGTGAAGAGCCACAGTTGAAGTTGTTGCAGTTAGGGTTTTCATCTGGTCAACCCTAAGTCAACTGTGAAATTGAAGGAGCTCAAAGCTCAACTCTAAGTCATGGTGATCATGGGATGTTGTGTTGAGGCATTTAAGATGTTATTCCAAGATCAATCAAGAAGAATCCAAGGTGTGAGGAGTTGCTAAATTAGGGTTCTCAGTGTAAAATCCCCTGTTTAGTGCCTAACTTCAGGACCACCTAGCTCAAGATTGTGATATTCATCTCATCTTGGCATCCACATTAATGTTGTATAGCATCTTCATACCTTTAATTTGAGTACTAGAAGTCCTCCATTGGATTTGTAGAACTCAAGTTATAAGCTTTGCAAGGCAGGGGTATTTTGGGAAACTTTGATTACAGGTCATAAAATTACAGGTCAAGTTCACCACTTTGCATAACTCAAATGGAATTTTTTCCAACATGAAAGCTGCTCCAAATAGGGTCATTGAGTCAACTAAACCTCAAGTTATCAATGGGATAACTTGTAGTTGAAGATTGGTGAAGGAGATTTTGGTAAAAGCATGTGAAAATCCAAGTTTGTGATCTTGCCAAAATTTAATCAAATATGGTCATATTTGTGCTTATTTTGAATGGAAAACACCTTATAAGAACATTGGTGACAAAATAAATTGCAATTGAGACATGTTTTGTGGGGTATTTCAAGCTTTCTTCATGTTTAAGCAACACAATGGATCATAGCCATTAAGATCCAAACAAGGGGAATTTGTGAGCCCTTGATCTTCCTTACATTACAAGGAATGGGATTGAATCAGAAACAAGGAAATTCATCCATGAATTGAGCCATTTACATGGGCTTCCAACTTCAAAAATCCAAAAATCCAATCTCACAATCTTGCCATAATTGGGCCCCCATTTCATTGCAAACACTTTCTATAAGTATCATACATGAAATCCATGAGTTTTTTTGGATGATTTGTGGGAGGAAACAGGCTGTTGCAAGTTGATCAAAGAGAGTGCAAAGTGAGATTTCGAATTCTCAATTTCTCTCCAATTCAAGTCATTTCAATCATTCAAACATCTCTAGCAACCATCCTTGAGTGATTCTGGGCTGTTTTCTGGGAGGATCAGTGACTGTGCGAAGCTCACCATCTCCATTTTCAGAGGTAATTAAAATTCAAGATAACTCACGGTATATGGATCTTTATACTTCCATTCTTGCATATTTAGAACCCCCTTGAAGTGTATTACGTTTCTGGTATCATTTGGAGAAGTTCTATGGAGTTTTAGTAATCTTGGAGTTTTCTTGGAAGAACACGGGTTTGGTGTTCTAGTGGATATTAGTTCAATTCGTGGACATATTTGTAATCTACATGGAAAAAGAGTCATTTTTGGTTCAATAAGTGTTGAATTTGGTGAAGTTCGGAGTAAATTAGGGTTGAGATCCAACGAAAGGGATGACCGGAGCAAGCTTTGGCCACCGTGCGCGACGCTGCGTGTTCCCCCCTCTCTCTCTCTCAATTCAAAATGAAGAAGATGAACTGTGGGCCATTGGATGCATGTGGATTTTGTTGACTGAGTATTCATATCCAATGCGTGAGAATCAATCTTATCTTTGTTGACCTTTGACCATTGACGTGGCATAGTGCGTTATCCTTGGATCACCATACTTAAGATTTCAACGTACTTGATTAAGACGTATGATGGTCTCCCTTTGACCAGCAAGCATGTGATCATCCAGAATTTCCAAAAAGCGTGTGGGCCTGTTATTTTATTTTCTATTCCCACCCCCTTTGACAAGCCCATTGGATTTTGCACTGCCTTGTTTTGCTATTCCACATGCAAGTTTGTTTATTTTCATTATTTTTCTTATTTCTTTATTTTCTTGCTTGCTTACTTTTAATTCATGAAAAATAGGAAAAATGCATATTAATTTCTGATCTTTTTACACAATAATCTTTGACATGATTAGGAATTGGAAAAATTAATTTTGGGATTTTATTTTCATTTTGTTCTGATTTTTTCTATGTTAATGGTCATTAAAATTGTGAAATATGCACCATCTTCTTGTGGATTTTTGTTGAGGTATCAAAACAAATAATAAATGCCTAATCTTTTGAGGAATCATTGTACCATTTTCATTGGTTTTGAGTGTCATTTTGTTCATGCTCTAGTTTTCCTTAGTTCTGGAGCACCCTTGATGTTTTCCCTCTATTAAGGCCCTTCCCTTTGGTTTCTTTTCCTCCCCTTTGAACCTATGGTTCCCAATATCTTTAGGGACCTTGGAGAATTTAATTGGCATTTTTAGATGCATTTTAATATTTTTTCCTTATTTTTCAAGTTGACTCATAATTTGGCACTTTCACTTGTGTACTTGTATTGTTTTGGCTCCAAAAGCCTTGTTGTGCTTATGTGATGGATATTATGGTGATTTTTTTAATGTTATAGGCTGATTATAGGTCTTGTGGACCAATTTGTGGATCTTTATATTGTGTGCAACATTCTCATTTGACCTCATCTTTTAATGCTTAAACTTTGTGCTTTCAAATGTCATTACATAAGCATCTTTTGCACATTTCTCTTGGTTCCTTGCCATTTTACTTTTTATATTCATTTGTGGCTTAGGTTGTATGATTAGAATATGCCACCCTCTTTCCAATGGCCTTGGTGTGTCATTTAAGGAAGTTTTAGGTCCCTCATTTGGAGGTCTCTAAGGCATGCCTAAAGTGGTGAATCCTTGAGGACTTCTTTTGGATGTTGTTTGTGATTTGCTTTTGTTGCATTTCTTCTCCTCTTCTCTTTGAATTTATTCATAATTTGGCTTGAGGTTGAGATGAGCTTGTGGAGGCTCCTGCCCCACACATATTTCCTCCCTCACTTGCATTGCATCCTTACCTTCCATGTTTGCATTTCATGTTTGCATTCTTATAATTGTTTTTTTCTTCTTCTTTTGTCTTCCTTCCCTTAGGATTTCCATTCCTTCTTGTTCAAGTTCGAATGTGATAGACATTAGGGTCCTAACCATGCATGATAATGTTAGGTAGTTCCCTCCTAACCTCAACCATAGGATGAACTTTGCATGACAACTTTAGGATTGGATCAGTTCCCCTTTAGTGCGTCCTTTCTCTTCTCATCTTCAAACATATTTAAAACACTTAATAAAGATTAACACGTGTTATACGCTACGAGCCTTAAGAACTTGAGAAAGGTTTGTTTGAGAGTTTCTTTTAAACAGCTTGGGTGTTTAGTATGGTACCCTTTGGGTGACATGCGACGCAGTCACTCTTAAGTCCAAGTCTTTAGTGCAACATGAGTTACAAACAACACTCAAAGCACTTCTTCTTTAAACGACTTCAAAAACAAAGATCAAACTCTTTTTGTCCTCTTGGACCTTTAATCCTTGGAAACCCTTTTCTTAAGGAGAGTTTTGTTAACTCTCGGTTCTACCGCAAACGGTAAGCTCCTAAGTCTCCAAAGGTTGAGCTGCATACACCAAACTGCTAGAACCGTTTGTTAACCCTACTCGGGTAAAACATTTTGAACCAAACCTGTGGTCTTGTTAGCCCGAACTACGTTTGCTCTGATCTTTCACGCCGTGTGAAAGTACGTAGGCACGAGATGCGATATCTCAGCGAGCAACCTTCCCCCCTTTTCACCCGTAGTTAGGCGAACTACGTTGACTCCGATTTCTCGTTCCAGACGGGAATACGTAGGCATAGAACTGTTGTATTCTGCCGAGTCATTTTCTCTTCTTTTCAGACCAGACTCTTAGCGTAGATAGATAAACCAACTCGTCAGATAAACACAACAAGCATGGATCCCATCGAGTACGATGGACGTGAGGGGTGCTAATACCTTCCCCTTGCGTAACCGACTCCCGAATCCAGACATTGGTTGCGATGACCTTGTCTTATACCTTTTCGTCAGGTTTTTCCGATCGTTTCCTTTCCCTTTCTGTGGGATAAATAACGAAAGGTGGCGAATCTTCTATTTTGCCGGCACCTTATTTTCGCGGTAGCGACACGGAGTCGTGGATTCTGGAAGGCCATTCAGGGTTGATGTCCCCAGTAGAGTATAATCAACATTGGAGTTTGGTTGCAGTTTCCCCACAAAGTCGTTGATTCCCCGACAAGATAGATTCGTTTCTAGTGTCTGGTTGTCTTTCCTTAGCCGAGTCATCTGTTCTTCGCAGAGTTGCATCCTGGAAGGCCGTTCGAGGCGTCTTTCTCAGCAGGATTTGAGCTAATCCCCAGCAGAGTAGAGTTACTATCTAGCAGGTTGTTCTATCTCTCCAGCAAGAATGTTGTCACTCGGGAATTTCTTTTTCAAGAAGCCATCATTTCCCCAGCTCAAGTCTAATCGTTATTGGCATGCTTTGTATTCCCCAGCAGGGTGGTTTTTTTCTTCTCAACATTTATTTTACTGATTTGGTTCCGTTGCATCGACATTTGTGCATAGTATCCTCCTAAACGCGTAGCATTTCCATTTCGTATGGAGCATTACGCCATTTTCAAACATACGCATGTGAAACATAAGCCAAGTGGTTACCTCTCTGTTCAGGTGCATTTCCAACAGATGGTTGATTTACTGTGCCCGTATGGTGTTCAGACTATGACATGTGGGTCATATTCTCTAGCTCGTACCGATATTCAGACATCCGGTAAGGTTTTTGGTGGATGTGTTTATCTCATCAGGTGTTTCTCGCCAGAGTTGCTTGGTTAAGTTTCTCTTTCCCCCAGTGGGGTATTCTAAAGATGTGTTTATCAGCTTCAATTGATTCGGTCTTAGAGTTCGATTCTCGCTTTTATTTAGCGAAAGTCTGGCGGCGATGTCAGAAGTTCTCACCTTTGGGTTTGATTCTCGCTTTTATTTAGCGAAGGTTTGGCGGCGATGTCAGAAATCCTCACCTTTGGGTTTGATTCTCGCTTTTATTTAGCAAAAGTCTGGCGGCGATGTCAGAAGTTCTCACCTTTGGGTTTGATTCTCGCTTTTATTTAGCAAAGGTCTGGCGGCGATGTCAGAAATTCTCACCTTTGGGTTTGATTCTCGCTTTTATTTAGCGAAAGTATGACGGCGATGTCAGAAGTTCTTACCTTTGGGTTTGACGCTCGTTTTTGTTTAGCGAAAGTCTGGCGGCGATGTCAGAAGTCTCACTTTTCAATCATTTAGGTCTAAGTCGCTTGAATAGGGGCAGCTGTTGTACCCCAAAATTTGCCCAACCTTTTCTTGGACTTGGCTTATGTTTCATTGCATCTTCTAGCATTTGCGTTTGTATATCATTGGTCATTTACAGGGGATCAAGAGAAGTGTGCATAGCAAGAGAAGGTTACCAAGGGTTCTAAGCCTAAGCAAGAGGTTTTATTCAAGTGGTCAAGTGCTTATCATCATCAAGAGAAGGTCAAAGCTCTTTGAGGGAGTTGGTGGATAGTTGTGGTTTATCTCTTATATGGGAGGCCAATTGAAGATTATCAGAGGATTGTGAGTCCATGGTTATGGATGGAGAATGTTGTGGGAGCTCATGGAGTGCTTTGAGAGCTATTGGGGAGCTTATCCAAGTTGTTACATCATGTGCAAGAGGTTGCAGTCAGAGGATTGTACACCTAGGGTTTCATCTGCCTAGTGCAAGATCAACTGTGAATTTGAAGGAGATTAAGACTTGGTTATAAGTCATTGTGATCATGAAAATTTATGTTGAAGCATCTAAGATGATATTTCAAGATCACATCAATAAGAATCAAGAGTGTGAGAAGTTGCCAAGTTAGGGTTTCCAAGCTTGTCAGTGTAAAATCCCCTGTTTAGTGCCCAACTTTAAGACCACATATCTCAAGATAAAAGTTTCATCTCACTTTGATGCAAACATGAGACTTTTAGAGCATGTTATTAGCTTTCTTTTGAGTACTAGAACTCATGCTATGAGGCTGACAAGTTATAGGTCCTCAGATGAATGTGTTCTTAGTCAACAAAAGTCAACCAACTTCCAAGGCACCTTTGACCTAGAATAATGTTTCACCTCAACTTTTGATGAACCTGAAAGTTGTTCCTCATGCTCTTAGCTTTCCAAAAGGTCCTAGAAGTCCTTCATCTCATGTGTAGAACTCAAGTTATGAAGCTTGCAAGGCAGGGGTATTTTGGGAAAGTGAGATTATAGGTCATTTTCACTACAGGTCCATTTCATGATCTTGTTCACTTCAAATGAAAATTTCTCCAACATGAAACTTGCTTCAAATGAGCTCAATTCCATCATGGAACATCAAATTGGATTGAATTATGCTAGGGTTTGAAAATCAAATAAAAAGTACTTTAAAGTCATGATTTGAATTGAATTGTTTTTAATCCCTTTTCATGTCGTATTTATGCATATTTTGAGTCCCCTTATCATACTAAGTAAAATGCACAAGTTGGATTGGAGTAGTACAAGCTAAAACACGAGCAAATTCAAGTAACTTCATGGTGAAGCTTCACATCCAATATCAACCATTGGATCAATTCAAGGGATAATTTCCAGCCACAGGATCAAACCAAAGTCTCAGCAAGTGATTTGAAAAAAAAACAAGGCAATTGGAGCCATTTTTGAACTTGGACATGAAGCTTGAACTTCCAACTTTGGATTTCTTTAATTCACCATAACAGGCCAAATTAGGCCCCCAAACTATCCTTGATCCATAATATAAAAGGCTCAGATGCAATTTGAAGCCTCATTCATCCATTTTCGTGCACAGAAAGCTTGAACACAATTGAAAAATTCAAGAACAAAGTGAAATCGTGATTTTGGAATTCAAGCCAAATTAAGATCAGCATTCTCTTCCTTGAAGATCATTGAACGTTTCTGCATCTTTTTGCGCAAGCTTAAGCATAATTGAAGCCCCAACGGAGAGGCTCCGCTAGGTAATTTACTTTTCAATATTTCTCACTCGTTATGCATCCATTCATCACCATTTTTGTTGCATATTGAAGTCCTATATATGTAGGAAGATTCTGGATACGTTTGGTTATTGTTTGATGCAATTCAGTTATGATGCTCGTTTCTTTAATGCTTTGATTCTCCTAATTCCTGAGTGATAAATAAAATTGGAGAGTAGATTCTTGATCTACGTTGCGTGAGGATAAACTTGGTACATGATTTCGCAAGATTTGGTGAAGTTTTTGGATCTTGGCTCTGACCAGGTGTGCCAGAGAAGACGACCGGAGCACAGTGCTCCGGCGTCCGGTTATTTCATCCGTTGCCTGCGTGTCATGCCATCTGGATATGTTGAATCGTTGACTGCACTTGATGAACGACTCAGATGAGAGCTGAGTGCGCGCATGGCATCTTGACTGCCAAGTCACTTTAGTGAAACGCTGCGCTTCATGCAGCTGGATCTGATGGGCTTTGAGTGCTATCTGCACCTCTCTTCATTTGAGGCCCAAGGTTTTGAACTGAGATCCCTTGCTATTTGCACCACATGTTATTTTCTTTTTTATTTTTCAATCTGTTTGATTTTATTTCATTTAAAATATTTCAAAATGAAATAAAATTCTACAAAAATAATTTTAGGAAATTTCAAGATGTTAACTAATTTTAGGAAATTTTTATTATATTTTTTGGAATATTTTTCAATTAAAAAAAGGATTAATCATTTGGAAGTGTTTTATTTGGATCATTTTCTTGATCAGGTGTGTTCTTGATTTGTTTCTTGATCAATATTCCTTTCCAATGATTGAAATTTTTTCCTCACATCCATGATGAGTTGAAGAATTTTATAAGACAATTTTACCCCTGGTTTGATAATTTTTGGTGTCATTTTTGTCCCATTATTGTTGACCCCCGATTCTTCCATCTCAAAGTGGTACGCCTTAAGGATTTATTTCTTTTGGTGGTGCTTTGATGAAACATTGCCCTTGTGCTTTTTTCCTCTGGTTTCCAACCCATTTGTGATCATTTGAGATTTTATTTGGTTATTTTTGAGCCTTTTTCCTATTTTTGAGGTGACTTACAAGTTAGGTTACTTCTAAGGGAGGTTCACACAAGTACTTGACTTAGTTTGATTTGGAAATGACCTTTGTGGATCCATTAAGCTCTCAAATCTTCTTTATTCATATTGTCAACATGTTGAGCTTGCTGCCTATCAATTTATAGGTCATAAATTTGTTCATTTCTTGTTGAAGTTTGCATTCTTTTTAGGCTTTCCATTTGTGCTTCAAATGTTGAATGACTTAGGTCTTCTTACATGCTTATGTTTGCATTCTCTTTTGATGTGATTGATCTTTGGTTTATGCATCATTCTCCTCTTATCCCTACCTCTATCCAATGACTTTGGGATCCCATTTGAGATAGCTTAGTCCCTCCTTTGGAGGTACTTGAAGCATGTCATGAATGGTGCTTCCTTGAGGGATTCTTTTGTTTATTTCTTACATGATTATGGGCTTGCCTTTGGTTGAGTGCCCTTATGAGCTCCTTTGGTTCTCATATTGCCTCCCATTCTCCCACTCAATTATGTCCTCTTTTATTTTCATTTGGTTTGCCTTTGGGCATTGTGGTTGATGTGTGAATGGTTGTAGGATTTATTCTCCCATTTTCATCCCACTCTTGTGTGCAATTGTGTGCTTTCTTTTGGATTGCTTTCTTCTTTGCTTTTTCCTTTCTTCTTGCATTAATAAAGGTCGAGATGTGCTTGTGGAGGTGTTTACTCCACACTTTTTCCTCCCTTTACTTGTATGATGCATTGCATATGCATCCTTGCATCTTTCTTATTTCATGCTTCTTTCTTCTTCTTCTTTCTTCTTTGCCATGTTCCCTTAGGATCTCTAATCTCTTGAGATTATGATAGACCTTAGGCTTGAACCCATATATGATAAAATTAGGTACCATTCCCTTTTCATCTCAATCATTGGTGCATTTTGTATGAGAACACTAGGTTGAGTCTTAGTCTCCCTTTAGAGTGTCTTTCTCTTCTCATCTTCAAATTCTCTTAAAACACATAACAAAGGTTAAGGATTGTTGTACATTACGAGTCTTAAGTACTTGGGAAATGGTGATTGGGGGGCCTCCTCTCAATTATCTAGAGTGTTTAGTGTATGTCCTTTGGACGATATGCGACGCATTCGCTCATAGGTCATAGTCTTTAGTGCAACATGAATTACAAACAATAATCAATGCACTTCTTCTCTAAAAAACACAAAAACAAACTTCAAACTTTTTACCCTTTGGGATCTAAATTTGGAAAACCTTTTTCATAAGGAGAGTTTTGTTAACTCTTGGTTCTACCGCAAACAGGTAACACCTAAGTCTCCAATGGTCGAGCTGCATACACCTAACTGCTAGAACTAAGTTTTAACCCTACTCGGGCCTAAAACATTTTGAACCAACCAGTGGTCTTATTAGCCCGAACTACGTTTGCTATGATTTCTCATATCAGATGAGAATACGTAGGCACAAGACGACGATGTCTTGGCGAGCAACCTTCCCCACTTTCACCCGTAGTTAGCCGAACTACGTTGACTCTGACTTTCCCATTACACGAGCGAATACGTAGGCACAGAGCGGCGATGCTCTGCCGAGTCTCTTTTTTTTCCTCTTGTCCCTGAGACCTTTAGTGTAGATAGTTCAACACCCTTTTAGATAGATAACAAGCGTGGATCCCGTCGAGTACGACAGACGTGAGGGGTGCTCATACCTTCCGCTTGCGTAACCGACTCCTGAACCCGAGACATGGTTGCGATGACCTGTCTTCTCCCGTTTTTGTCAGGTTTTCTATGATCGTTTCCTTTTCCTCTTTTGGGATAAATAACAAATGGTGGCGACTCTTCTGTCATTGCCGGTACCTTTTTCGCAGTAGTGACAAAGAGAAATACAAGCATAGACATAACTTTTCTATCATGTTATATCTAGTTTCTGCATCATTCGAAACTCTGCTGAGGTAGTAGATGGCTCTTTCAACGCCATTCTCATCCTATTGAGCCAACATGCTCCCTAAAGTTTTGTCTGATGTTTCTATGTATAACGTCATACTCCTACCCCTACAAGGTGGAGAAAGAACTAGAGGATGGCTCAGGTAGTCTTTGATTTTGTCGAAGGTTTCCTGTTGATCTTTCCCCCATTCAAACCCTTCTTTATTGAATCGAAGCAATGGCGAAAAAGCCTGCGTTTTTCTGCTTAAGTTTGATATGAACCTCCTCAAGAAGTTTATCTTACCCAGCAGTGACTGCAACTCCCTTTTTGTTGATGGCGCTTTCACTTCCATGATGGCTTTAGTTTTATTCTAGTTAATTTCAATCCTCTTTTTGTGGACCACAAAGCCTAAGAAATCCCCCTCCTGCACACAAAATGCACATTTAAGAGGATTCATCTTAAGACCATATCTTCTTATCCTCTCGAAGGATTGTCGAAGATGATCCAAGTGTTCTTTTCCTGAAAAAGACTTAACCATAATGTCTTCAATATATATTTCCATGAAAGTCTCTATATAATCATGGAAAATTGAGTTCATTTCCCGCTGATATGTTGCCCTAGCATTATTTAGGCCAAAAGGCATCACTACCCATTCGTAGGTGCCTAAGGCTCTAAGATACCGAAAAGCTATTTTGGGGACATCATCTTCAGCAATGAAAATCTGATTATAACCAGAGTATCCATCCAACTTGCTGAGGTACTCATGTCCTGCGGCGGAATCGACTAGCATTTCTGCCA
Source organism: Lathyrus sativus (assembly GCA_963859935.3). NCBI lineage: Eukaryota > Viridiplantae > Streptophyta > Magnoliopsida > Fabales > Fabaceae > Lathyrus > Lathyrus sativus. Next base: position 283,101,929 of record OZ012739.1, on the reverse strand, counting down.
CAAGCATAGAATATTCATCCTTAGGAGTTGCTGAATTTAGATCTCTAAAGTCTATGCAAACTCTTAGAGACCCATTCTTTTTAATAACAGGGACAATGTTAGCCAACCATGTAGGCCAAAATTCTTTTCAATGTTTCAAACTCAGTCATTCTCACTGAATTCACTTCTCCATCCTGTGGGGTCAACTGCAGGATTGCCAAGGTATAAAAGTCTCTCTCTTGGCACTTCCTTATTCCACCGGAAAGCGTCGACGAGGTGTAAATATAATGAAAAGCATGTTTCATCGTCCGGGACAAATTCAAAATCTACCGGGGCGCATGGGGCAATGTTAGCCAAATGTTTGTCGAACTGTCTTCGGTCGACATGATTTATAGGTGCTTTGAAGTACCCTTGGTCAGCTTTGATGTTCTCCACTATGCCATCTGACCTCTAAACGACAATTCGTTGATGCATCAAAGATGGCACTGAACCAATTCCATGTATCTATTCTCGTCCCAAAAGCAGATTATAATTAGCCTTTGTTTCCACCACCATGAAGATGGTGGGTCTTGTAATCGTTCCAACTTTCAGATCCACCTGGATTACCCCCATTGTCGAGCCAACCTTCCCTTCGTAATTCGACAGGACCATATTATGTGGCTTTGTGTCAGTGTCATATTTGCCAATTTTATTCAGTAAGAAGTGTGGCATTAGGTTTACCGTTGCGCCACAATCCACCAGAATCTTATTTACTGGCACATTTTCTACCTTTTTGGTGATGCAAAGAGGCTTCAAGTGATTTTTCATTGCCTCTGTAGGTCGCTCGAAGAAGGAATTTTGTTCTTCTACGCATCCGTTGTTCATGACATAGTAGCACACAAGTTTGTGTGCCTCCATTTCTGCCTTAGTGTATGCATCTAGATTCTCGACCTCTGTGATTCTGTCGAAATCCCTGGGCATTATAGATACCACATTAACCAAGATGTCTATAAAGGCGGTAGAGTCAGAGTCAAAGTTATCCGGCATCTCTTCGTCATCTTCGACCGTTCTTTAATATTCGACCTCTTGAGAGGGGAACAATTTTTGCCCCACATGCATTTTCTCAGTAATTTTGAGTTGACCCCTTTTGTTTTCAGCAGGGGCATTGGTGCTGGATTCTCCGTGATTCTTCGATGAGGCCTCCCTAAGGGCCTTCCTTCATTTTTGTTCCCTTCTCCACTGGGATCGTGACATCGGGTTTTTCCCTTTGTAATTCTCAGAGACATGTGCAGTTTTAGAGGATTGGAACTCTTTCCGATAGGTGATCGATGAACCTCTATTTACTTCAAACTTCTTCTATTTCTGCCGTCCCTTTTGTCTATCCTTATTAGGTCTGACCCACTTGCCGTTAGCAATCTCGACAAATGGCTTAAAGGTAGCAGGCCTTGCCCTTGGTGCTATAGTGTTAAGCTCATATTTTATTGGATCACTGCCTCGAGGGCCAAATTTGGGCCTCTCCCATTTCTGTTTCGTCTTTTATATCCCCTCGAGCTTCTGGGCAGCCTTCTGATTGAAGATTGCACTACAACTGAGGCACAACATGACACCAGACCATTTCTTTTGGCAACAATGGAGGAATTCGACGATGGTCTCCTCATGTCTTGGATATGCCATTTTGTTGCGTTCCTCTTGGCAACTTAACTCGTCGTTTTCCATGGTCTCGTGTTGTGTTATTTCAACCATATTCACATATATGTCGACGTCATTATTTAGGTTCAGCTTGCGGAGGTCCAACTCAAGGCCTTCAACAGCCTTATCCATCCTAATAAAATCATCTACAGCTTCTTTGGTTACCAACATCAGGTTGGAACCTTCTGTGTCCCCCTCACTTGAGTCATCAACAATCTTGTCGAGGCCTTCAGTAGCCTCATTCATGAGTGTTTTTGGGGTATCATGCTCAAAGCCTACAGTGACCTTGGCCAATACAGTTTCATTGGTGAAATCCTCAGTGATTTCCACCATGTGGGCTCAGTATAGTGGGCATATGCCACTTGTAGTGGATCAGTGTCAATTTTCATCTGGCTATTGCTTTTCTCTCCAAACTTCAATCTTCCCTCTTGGATAACATTCTGAACCAAATCACTGAAAAGAAAACATTGAGACGTTTTATGACCCAAAACATTATGGTATTTATAAAACCCTCTCTTTTTCTCTGTTCTAAAGGTGGAATTTTAGTGCCAACGGGCACTACCATTTGCCCATCTTTAACTAACAAATAAAAAATTTCGTCACATTTAGTGATATCGAAAGTATATGTTTTCTTTGGAAATTTGTCATTCTTTTTATATTCGACAAAATTTTTTCCATTTGAGGGAGCTAATACTTTACAAGCGCAAGGAGGACCCTGTTTTAATTCCGCAACATCTATTTCATTTTTGTCGAAGTATAATGACTCATCACGTACACCTTCGATATTTTCATTATATTCGACGTAAGCTACCTTCTTACTCTTATTAAATTTGGCCTTTTCGTCTTTGAGACGCTCCAACTGTCAAACCCTATCAGCTAGTTAGGCCATATCTCTCAAATTCTGGGTATCTAGTTTCTTCCTAATAGAGTAATCGAGGCCACCAGCGGCCATTTCGACTAACTCGTGTTCAGGTGCTTGAGTAAAACATCTAGCTTTGAGAAGTTGGAACCTATTTATATAATCTTCTATTGGCTCATAAAACTTTTGTTTTATGCTTCCAGCTAATCTTGGTTTGCCCCATATAGAACTGTTCATGAAATAAACGTTCCAATTGGGTCAATTGCAAACCGAGTTAGGGGGTAAGGTTGTAAACCAAATGAAATAATTTTTAGTGAGAGAGCTTGTAAATTATTTTATCCTAAGGCTTTCATTATTTTCAATCTCTCTGACTTCGATCATATATTGGGCAACGTGTTTGACAGTAGATTTCGCCATATCTCCTGAAAACTTGGTAAACTTTGGCACCTTCGTCCTAGGCGATTATTCTGACTGGAGAATATAATCTACTATTGGTGACATATAATTTGGCCTAGTGAAATCGGAGTTTACCCCATTTCGAGCCATTATCCTTTCGACTATGGCTGCTAGGTTGTTATCGACAACCATGTTGTTACGTCAAACCTGTTGTATGACATTGTCTGCATCTTGATTTCGATTCACCATAATTACTTTTGGGTCTCTTTCTACCGGAATTAGTACTTGGACCCTTTGTGGTTCGACCCTGAGAGGCTCGAGTCTAGGGAGTTCGACCCTCCCTTGATTTTCTAGATTGGCCTCAGGTAGGTTCCCTAAGTCCTGTCATGGAATGTTTCCCATAATAGTTGTGTTTCTGACAATGGCTGGCACACCTATAAATTCTTCCATCCGTGCTAATTGTTGGTTAGTCTAAGTGGTAATCTGGATCAAGTGTGGAAAGATTTCCCCCATGGTTTGGGATACGGTTTGGACCATTTGCATGTTGCCCTCATCCATTTGCTGCCTCAAACAAGCTATCAAAGTATTGGTCAGATTGGGGCCCTGAGTGCAATACCCCATACCTATACTTTGATTGTTTCGACCAACATTTACCCCAGACCCCGACCCTTGTAATGGCGAAGCCATCACAATCTCTGAGAATATCGAGGGAGCATTTTGGAGGCCTTGCATTACTGTCGTTGGCATTCCATATGGTGGGTTTCTTGGTAATGGTTGTGAAAACCCTAGAGGGAAAAAATGTCTAGACGTCGAAGTCCCTCCTAGCGGAGTTTGGGGATTCGAAGCTTGAGGCCCAACATACTCTAACACGGGTTAAGTGAAGGCCCTTATACTTGTCGACCCTGATCCCAACACTAATGGCACTGGTTCAGGCCTAACAGGAGGCGGTATTCGCTCTCCTGTCGAAGGTACTGAGGGTGGAATTACATTATTCCTAGACACATCACGAGGATTGGTGTTACTAGGCTGGAGATTAGAGCCATCTCCTAGAAGGTTTGGGTTATTTGGCTGATTAACATCTGTCGCCATTTCCCTAATGTAATTTTTTCTTGGTCTTTCTTCGTTTGTAGCGGCTATCTTACCACTTCTTAATAACAAGAAATGAAGTTTTATCAAAGACAATAATAACAACGATAGTTTTGCAAACTTTTACAAAAATTTCAAAGAATTTTAGCACTGTCCCACTGGGCGTACCAATTTATTTCCCTTGAAAATTGGAAAACAACCGTTGATCTTCCAAATCTAACTTTGGTGACTCACAGGATCGATCAGATTGATCCTAGGACATGTGCTAAATTTTACATGAAAGGAACTACCTAAAACTGAACACTTCGACAGTGTTTTTGAGAAAAAGGTTAATGTAAAGGTAAGGTTCGACTGAAATGAAAGGACACAAATTTGTAGGAAACAAAGTAAAAAGCCTTTAAAAACATTTAAACAAAGTAAAACATAATGCCAGAAAGATGTAAATTGCAAGGAAGTAAAGATAAACTTTTTAAGATAAAGCAAAATAAGTTTCATTAAAACGTAGAAATGGTGCTTTTACATGACGTACATTCTCCTATAACTCTTTTTTCTCTACACTCGGATACTTTGAGTAAATTTTGGAGTAACTTGTACAATAGTAAATTACAACACACTGAATTCCATTGCTAGAACCCCTATTTATAATAATATAATTAACTGCCATTAACCTCCTAAAATGACCAGCCCATGACAAGTGTCACACTGCATGTAGTTGTTCGCTGGATGTACGCCACTTGTCTTGTTTAACCATGAGAAAGCATAACTACTCCCTCCTTTATTTGAATTTCAAATTCCACTAATATTTGGCCAGCAGTCTCGGTCGAAGGTGGTCTCTTTAATGTTAGAAATATTTTCTAAGTCCTAAATAGTTTAACATTTCAATCGCTCGAAGTTTTTCTCCAATCGAAGGTTTCTATCATATTCCCTTGAAAATTTAATATTTCCCTCAACCCTTTTTATTTAATGAGGGCGTCGAATTTGTGAGCTAACAGTAGGTCGACTCATAAAGTTAAAAACAACACAAATCATCAATTTGAAACATACAAGCATCAAAATGACATAAATAGATAGCATACTCAAATATCAAACATTCAAAGGGATGAAACATGCTTAATCATGAAATGAACATCAATAATAACATATAACTTGATACATCAACTTACACAAATGAGGTGAATACGAAAGTTTGATAATAAGGAAGGATAGTACCTCAACCGCGATTGATGATAGATGCCCTCACATATGGCTTGGTTACTTCATTTGTTAGATAAAGATATAAACAAAGAACATATATAGAAAGCATGCAATAATGAACTCCTAAACACGATCCGAGATGTCGAGAACATCGAGTTCCCTACGGATGTGAAAGAAAGGCTTTGTAGCGAATGGTTTTGTGAAAATATCCCCAAGTTGATTTTTGGTATCAACGTGCTCAAATACCACATCACCTTTCTCCACATGATCCCTAAGGAAACAATGGCGTATTTCGATATGCTTGGTGCGTGAAGATAATACAGGGTTCTTGGTAAGATTAATGGCACTAGTGTTATCACAAAAGATCGGAACACGCTCAAGCTTTAGATTGAAATTGAGTAATTGTTGCTTAAGTCATAAGACTTGAGCACAACAACTACCAGCCGCAATATATTCCATTTCGACTATTGACAAAGCAACAAAAACTTGCTTTTTGCTATGACAACTCACTAAAGAATTTGAAAATAGATGACAAGTGCCACTTGTGCTTTTCCTATCCGATTTGCAACCGGCAAGGTTGGAATCGAAAAAGTTAACCAAGGAACAATCATTACCCTTGGAATACCAGAGCCCATACTTTGGAGTACCAGAGAGGTATCTAAGTATGCGATTTACAACTTTCAAGTGAGATTCCTTGGGACATGATTGATACCTCGCACACATGCAAACACTATATATTATGTCGGGTCAAGAAGCGATAATATAGAGGAGAAAGCCAACCATACCTCTATACTTCTTCACCTCCACATCCTTACCATTCTCGTCTCGGTTGAGATTTGCACATGTAGGCATCGGAGTGTCAATCGCCTTGGAGTTAGCCATGTCAAAATGCTTGAGAAGCTCAAGGAAATATTTTTTCTGGCTTACAAATGTACCCTCTTTGAGTTGTTTGATTTGAAATTCGAGGAAATAGTTGAGCTTCCCCATCATGCTCATCTCGAACTCGCCCTGCATTAATCTAGAAAACTCCTTGACCATATTCATGTTAGTTGATCCAAAAATGATATCATCAACATATATTTGCACCAAGATTAAGTGTTTTCCTTTACATTTAATAAAGAGAATTGTGTCAACCTTTCCTCTTGAGTAACCTTGATCAAGAAGAAATTTGCTAAGACGGTCATACCAATCCCTATGGGCTTGTTTGAGTCTGTACAAAGCTCATTTTAACTTGTAGACATGATCAGGATACTCATGGGATTCAAACCTAGGAGGTTGAGCTACATAAACCTCTTCATTTATATATCCGTTGAGAAAAACACTTTTTACATCCATCTGAAATAATTTGAAATCTTTCGCACAAGTTTCCTCATAGTCGATTCCCTCCTCTTAGCTATACCCTTGCGTGACTAACCGCGCCTTGTTACCTATTATAACTCCGTTTTCATCCAGTTTATTCCTAAACACCCATCGGGTGCCAATTACTCGATGGTCTCGCGGAGGAGGGACAAGGTCCCAAACCTCATTTCTTTTAAACTGATTCAGTTCCTCTTGCATTGATAAGAACTAATGTTCATCGAGTAATGCCTCTTTAGGGTTTTTAGGCTCAACTTGAGAGATGAAAGCAAAGTGATAACATAACTTACTTAGCTTAGATCAAGTTGTCACTCCCTTTGAGATATCACCGAGAATGTTGTGGATAAAATGGTCTTTAGAAGACTTCCAAGCTGGAGGAAGGCCATCGGTGTTAGTCGGATGAACCTCCCCAATCTCCTCATGATGGTGATCTTTTTCCTACTCAACTTTCACTGATTCCAGTTGATCAATTCCTTTCTCAGTGGGCTTGAGTATGTCTTTAGAAGATACACCTGCACCATGAAACGAAATACCTTTTCTGACACTTTTCAGATAAGTTTCATCAAAAGTGACATGAACAAATTCTTCAACTATAAGTAACCTCTTATTGTATATTCTATATGCTTTACTTGACTGAGAGTATCCGAGAAAGATACCTTCATATGCCTTGGAGTCAAATTTACCTAGACTCTCCTTACCATTGTTTAACACAAAACACTTACAACCAAAAACATCAAGGTGAGACACATTTGGCTACCTCCCTTTCAAAAGTTCATACGGAGTCTTATTAAGAATAGGATGGATGAGCACCCTATTCAAAAAATAATAAGCCGTACTAATGGCATCAGCCCAAAAATATTTAGGAAGTCCACTTTCATTGATCATAGTTCTTCCTAACTCTTCCAAAATTTGATTTTTACGTTCCACGACCCCGTTTTGCTGAGGGGTACGCGGAGCGGAAAAATTATGATCAATTCCGTGTCTACCACAATATTCTTCAAAAAGATGATTTTTAAACTCACCTCCATGATCACTTCTAATTGATATATTGTTTGTGTTCAACTTGTTTTGAGAAAGTTTAGCAAAATTTTCAAAGGCAGAGAAAGTATCGCTCTTGCTAGCCAAGAAGATAGTCCAACAAAACCTAGAGAAATCATAAAATATAAAAAAACCATAGTAGTTACCACCGAGACTCTTAATTCTAGATGGTTCAAAGAGATCCATAAGAAGTTCAAGAGGTCTCGTAGTTGACACAATGTTTTTAGATTTAAACAAGATCCTTGTTTGCTTCCCCATTTGGCACGCATCACATAGGTGATCCTTTGAAAACTTGATTTTGGGTAAGCTAATAACTAGGTCCTTAGAAACTATCTTATTTAGCAAGTCAAAATTGACATGCGCTAAACGTCTATGCCACAACCATGAGTCCTCACTCATAGTCACGAGACATTTGTCGCTACTCAATGATACTTCACTCAAATCTAACATATAAACATTATTTACCCTCAAGCCATTGAACACATCCCTCTTTTTATAATTATTTTCAATCATGCAACAATCTTTTGAAAAGGATACTTTGTATCCCTTGTCACATAATTGAGTAATGCTTATGAGATTGTTATTAAGGCCCTCAACTAGCAATACATCAGAGATAGTAGTAGACGAGGGATTACCTACACTACCTTTTCCAAGTATTGCTCCCTTGTTTTTGTCTCCATAGATTACAAATCCCTTCTTGTTTACCACAAAGTCAATGAAGAGAGATATGTCTCCTGTCATATGTCTTGAGCATCCACTATCGAGAACCCATCTTCTCTCTGTAGGCTCAAGACTTTGTACCTATAAAAATAATCAACAAAAATAGGTACCCAATTGTTTATTGGGTCCTTGGTTTCATTTAGGCAACCATTGATAAACCCCTTTAGGAACTAAAAATCTCCTAAAGTGACATTTAGCAATGGTGTGACCCCTTTTGCAACAATACAAGCAAGTGAGGTTAACCTTTATATCACTTTTGTTACCTTGATTTTTTTTCACATATGTATATTTTTTATAAGGATTAATCATGCTTTTTCTAAAATGTGATTTATCAATAGCAAACGTGATATTTGGTTCTAGAGCCTTGTCTAGTTTGGCTTTAAGAGTTCTAACCTCTTTTTGCCAAATATGACAAGTATCACACCCAAATTTTACCCATTTACTTCTTTCTTCCTTAACATCTACCTTTGTTACTTCCACCATGGATGCCTTTAGAGCCTCCAATTCCCTTTCGGAATCGGATAAATTTTTCTCCAAATGAGTAAAAAATTGTTTGTTCGAGGCCAACCGTTTAAAGGCTTCCTTGGCTTCATGGTGTAAGGTATCAAAGGCAAGTTGTAATTCAGAATGAGAAAATCTAGTAGAGTTTTCATATTTAGCATGTTGTACCTTTTTGTTTTTCTTCTTTTGACGAGTGGAGAGACAAAGGTTGACAGACTCTTCTTCGTCACTTGAACTACCATCCACAGATGACTCACTATCGCTTTCCCAAGCGATGTAAGCTCTTCTAGGCTTACCTTGTTTCTTTTGTGAACGATTACTTTCCTTTCTTTTGTCCTTCTTCATCAATGGACAATCCGGCTTATAGTATCTGACTTTTCCATAATTAAAGCATAACCCTATTGCTTTACTCTCCTTATTGCCTTCATTCTTGGAAGACCTTGATTGGCTTCTGAAATTGACGAGATTCTTTTCGGAATGTTGGATACCATTCTTCTTTACATAGAGATTATATCGCTTCACGAACAACCTCATATCCTCATTCGTTTCTTCATCATCGTAATCACTTAGCTCTTTTGCGGAGGACTTTGAACAAAAAGCTTTTAGAGCTATAAACTTCTTTTCTGTAGTTTTGGTCTTTTCCTTCTTTTCCTTTTTCTCAAATTTCTCAAGACTAAGAAGCACTTGTTCATGTTCTTGGAGCTTTCCAAAAAGAGTTTTAAGGTCCAAAGTCATAAGATCATTTGCTTCCTTTATGGCCGTGATCTTTGGTTACCCCTCCCTCATAAGACATCTTAATACTTTGTTAGTAGCAACATCATTGAAAATTGGTCTACCAAGTGATTTTAGTCTATTGATTAAATGAGAAAATATCTTTTGCATGTCGGCAATGGTTTCCCCTTGCTTCATGTGAAAAATATCAAACTCTTGAGTCAAAGTGTTGATTCTAGCTAGTTTGACATCATTAGTTCCCTCATGGACAACTTCCAATGAGCCTCACATAGCTTTAACAGTCATACAATGTGAACTCTATAATATTCATCAACTCCTAAGGAGGAGATCAAAATATTTCTAGCCTTCCAATTGTAATTGTACTTTTTCTCATCTTCATCATTCCATTGTGCTTCAGGCTTAGGCACAACAATGTTATTTTCATCGGTCATGGTAATTTCTATAGGATTGTTTAATATAACTTTCCATACCTTTCTGTCAATGGAATTTATATACACGTGCATACAATCTTTCCAGTAACTATAGTTCTCACCGTCGAAAATAGGTGCTCTATTGTAAGCCCTTTTGTGGTTCGTTTGCCATATTCTAAGTAGTTATATGTGAAGCACGGAATGAATCGGTGCTCTTGATACCACTTGTTAGACGATGACAATGATTTAGAAGGAGGGTTTAATAGATCACTTATTAAAAATAGAGTCGGCGCTTATTAAGGTTTGGATTTTAAAAAGTTTTAAGCGGAAGCGGCCAAGGAACTATACTTGTCTAAACAAACCGTTACCAAAAAGATAGGATATACGCAAAGCCTATAATGGAGTACCGATAAAGACGAGAATTAGAATCAATAGATTGAACACAAATCAATCATATTTTGTTCACTTAAAGTTGCATAGTTTCCAATGTGTGTGAAATATAAACCAATTGAAAAACAACTCAAGTGTTTGTGTTCACGCAATTATTCGAACACTTGGTGTGCGAAGCACCTCAAGTAAATTTCAATAGGTGAATGAAATGCTATGTTCTTCAATTACAATTAAAAGATTGTAATGAGGTTTTTAAAAATGTTTTAGCACTAACACACACTAGAATTTTATAAACTAATATGTTTTCACACAAACTCAAAAGTCGGCAATGAAAATAGTAAAAGAGAGAACACCAATTTGTTGTGGCAGTTCCCCTGTCGTCCTTGCTCGGGGTACGTCTACCCTCAATTCTAAAAATAGAATTTAGACCATATATGTAACCAGTTGCAAGTTTCTTTTACAAGAGAAGCGATAGAATTTAAATAATCAAACCCAAATGTTGATATCGAGCCTATGCCTTCTCTTCCCTTGATTCAAGATGAATTAAATCCTTTGAACGTGATGAGTAAATCTTCGATTACGACACCACCTTTGAACAACCCTCTAGTCTTCAAATCTTGCCCGACTGATTTCAAACACCATCGATTCGAACCCAAACCTTCCTACCACATTCCTCCGGTTAACGCTACTAAATTGACTGAACCTGCCGTTCTTCAATTACCTTCGCTCGGCTGAATTTGTGAAGGAACGATTTGTGCAAAAAACCCTAAAATCTTAGATTCTTGGAGGACAAAATCCTCAAGGTTTTTTTCAAGAAAAACCCACTGATTTCTCAACACAAACACGATACACCAATCCTAAGTTTGGACGTTATCACCTCGATGATTCAGAATATACAACAAAAATGATGATGTGTAGTTATTGAGAAAATGCAAGAAAGAGGATGAAGATGATGAGAACCAAATTAGTGTATATTTTCACTTTTCTTGTTGTTGTTGTGAAGAATGAACTAACTCAATATATATGCAAAGTTGAAACCAAATAACCAACATAACAGTCACTTAGAATGTTAAGCATAACAGAAATTCTGTGAGAAACGCGCGAGCGATCGACCTAAAACAAGGGGAGGGTCAACCTGAGCTCTCCCAAATTCAGAATTATGTAGGAAACAACTCTTTGCATCGACCGGAACAGGTCCGTGCATCGATGCAAAGCACCCCAATTTTGAAAAGCACAAATGCACACAGTATGAGTCGACGTGAGCTCTCCTAAGAGCAAGACATGAAAATTGACTTCTGTATGAGTCGACCTAAGCATGCTGTGAATCGACTCAAAGACTCAGAACTTCTAAAAATGTAGATTTTCATATATTTAGCTACTTCTAAGAGAACCTAATACATCTCTAACTTGACCAACTTGATAAAACTCATATAGAACACACATAGTGCTCTTTCTATATGTACCTTGACATGTTTTGACAAATGTTTGACACAAGAAAGATAACGTATGCATATGTGACTCGATGATACCATCCAAAGTACATTTTTCAAACTATATATGTTTTGACATCATTAGAACAAGTATAACCAAGTATGAGGCACTCCGCCCTCACACAAGGGACTAGGGTTAACACCACCAATATCCTCAGTAATGAATATTTTATACTTTTGTTTAATTACAACACCATAAATACGGGAAGGAAAAGATATAGGTAACTTCACAACAAGAGATTATGCTTGCTTCATAATTTTCTCGAAATCATACTCATCAATGTTGAAAGCTTCCCTATTGTGATACCTGAACTATGATTAGTAGGAGCCCAACTGGAGACTTAATCTTTGTACAATATTGCATACTTCACACTTAGACTAGTAGTAAGGAATATACCTTTTCCTGGCCAGTCCTCATACACACTTCTAGTGATTTCTTGGGAAGTGACTTTTAGTGAAGGGATTATATCTACAATTATCAACTTTCTTCTTCCAAGATATTCATTAATTATGGAAATAAAGAACTCACAATAGCTACCTTATGCATGAACCTTTATGAAGTCTTTGCTTCCAGCATTATTGAAATCATTGGGAATATTGACAATGAACTATTTCACAAGCTTCAGATAAAAAGGTCATATGTTTGATAATGTCTTCAAAACCTGAGCATCTTAAGGAGCTCAATAAATTCTTCACTCTTTAATGCTTCATCAGAGATATTTCTTTCACAGGCTATCCTTCGGTAATAAACAAACTTCCATTTAAGAACACTTTCCTCAAAGTGAAATGGAATATTTTCTAGGGGAGCAGTAGGAAAATTAGTAGGAATTTTCTTTCCACCAACTATTTTCTTATTCTTCTTAACAGGAGGCACCAAAATGTCATCCATATTGTTTTCCACGTCATCTTCAAAATCTTCCACAATAGGATCTATTTTCCTTTTAGGGTTCACCTTCTTTTTTCCACCCGACATCTAACTAGTGGCTACAAATTTCTTTGTTTTACCATTATTTTTCTTCTTATTAAGTGTTTTCTTTGTCTTTATAGGAGTAGAAACATTCTTGGAAGTAGTCCTATTATCCTTCAATGTAGCTTTCTTCTTTTCTAGCTTTTCCTTGGACTTCTTAGTAGACTTTTTACTCATAACAACGTCATTGAGAAGTGAAAAATCAATATGAACTTCATTATTCTCAGGGACAAGAACTGCATCAATTTTATCAGGGCCATCAAAATTCTCATAAATTTTATTACTTACATTTTTAATATCATTCACTTCATGATTAACTTGGGCTACTTGCTCATCCTCCTTCTGAGTTAGAGAGTTAGTCTCCAACATGTCAGACTGGTTGTCTAGCTCATCCTGATTGACATCTTCATTTCCTAAGTTAGTTTCTTGGGTTACATTATCCTCTTCATCTTATTGACTTCTTCTTCCATGAGTGCGTCTTTTTTTGTTTATGCCTATTCTTCCTGAGACTCTACCTCAACTTCTTCCGACACTCCTTTTGTAACAATTTCTCACTACCATCTTTACGATCCAGATTTATTTCCATGGATGTCTCTACACTATCCTAAAGATTGTCATTACCAATGTTGAAAACTTTATTGACAATGTTGTCTTGACTCACTATAGACTCTCATGCATATGAATCTTCACAATCAATATCTTTACCATTCATAATGTTATCAAGAAAAGTATCTATTACAGAGACATCAACAATAAACTCTTCTACATATTTTTCACCTTGTATCTTCTCAATACTATCTTCACTAGGGGGTTGTCACATGCATGCATTGATTATATGGGTTGATTAAGGTTTTCTGAATCAAAATTTTAATTCTTTATTCTAGGTTTAGAAACTTTAGCAAGAATTTTGATTATATTTTCAAAAATAGTTTTAGTGGGTTTGATGGTTTTAGAAGTATTACCTTTACCAGTTTCTGGAAACATAATTTGCAGGTGCGCAATCTGAAAAACTTTCATTGAAAGTTTTATAGAATTTACACGGGTACTAGGAATTAAGTTTTTCTTTGAGGTTTTATTGATGTCTTCTTTCCCTTATACAGTACAATCAAACATATTCAAGGGAAATTTAGTAGTGCGATCACCAACCTTTTTGAGGTTTTTCTTTCGAACTTCCTTCAATAGTTCTATGGTGGGAGGACCTTTGGCCGGATCATCGACCTTCCATCAAGGACCACTCCTTTCATTTTCACTTCATACATGTTAACTACAAGCTTGTCCTCCATTGACGGCTTCTTGGTCCTCTTAGTCGTTTTCTTGTATTTTCCTGAAGTGTTTGTTCCTTGTTTGGTGTCGCATCACTATGAAGAGGGGCCAACAAGGACATAAGAGTCGCCACCGTTCGTTATTTATCCCAAAAGAGGGAAAGGAAACAATCAGAGAAAACCTAACAAAAAGGGGAGAAGACGGGTTATCGCAACCACATCTCGGGTTCGGGAGTCGGTTACGTAAGGGGAAGGTGTTAGAACCCCTCACGTCCGTTGTACTTAACGGGATCCACACTTTGTTGTCTATCTAAAAAGGGTGTTTACTATCTAAGCTACGGCTCAGGGAAAACAGAAAAGAAAAAAGACTAGATATAGCATCGCCGCTCTATGCCTACGTATTCCCTCGTACAATGGGAAAGTCAGAGTCAACGTAGTTCGGCTAACTACGGGTGAAAGTGGGGGAAGATTGCTCGCCAAGACATCACCGTCTTGTGCCTACGTATTCTTATATGGTATGAGAAATCAAAGAAAATGTAGTTCGGGCTAACAAGAACACCGGTTGGTTCAAAATGTTTTAGGCCTGAGTAGGGTTAAAACTTAGTTTTAGCAGTTAGGTGTATGCAGCTCGACCATTGGATACTTCACACTTTACCTGTTTGCAGTAGAACATAGAGTTAACAAAACTCTCCTTATGAAAAAGGTTTTCCAAATTAAGATCCCAAAGGATAAAAAGATTTGAAGTTTGTTTTTGTGTTTTTTAGAGAAGAAGTGCATTGATTATTGTTTGTAATTCATGTTGCACTAAAGACTATGACTTTGGAGCGAATGCGTCGCATATCGTCCTAACGACGTACACTAAAAACTCTAAGCAATTGAGATGAAGCCCCCCAATCACAATTCTCCAAGTACTTAAGGCTCGTAACATACAACATTCATTAACCTTTATTAAGTGTTTTAAGAGAATTTGAAGGTGAGAAGAGAGAGACACTCTAAAGGGAGACTAGGACTTAACCTAATGTTCTCATGCAAAGTGTACCTATAATTGGGATAAAAGGGAATGCTGCCTAATGTTATCATGCATGGGTTCAAGCCTAAGGTCTATCATTATGGCATTTCTTCGCATATTTGAAACAATCAGACTCCATCTTCAGCCAATAATACCCTGCTCGTAACAGCTTTCGAGACATGGCGTGCCCACCGACATGCGTACCAAAGGCTCATTCGTGGACCTCTTCCATAAGAAAACTTGCTTCTTTTTCGTCCACGCATCTGAGTAACACCAAGTCAAAATTCCTCCTATAAAGGACACCATCTTGGTTCAGATAAAAGTTACCAGACAACCTTCTCAGAGTCTTCTTATCTCGGGTCGACGCTCCTGGCGAATACTCTTGCTTCTTAAGAAAGTTCTGGATGTCATAAAACCATGGCTTGCCATCAGAGGCTTCCTCAATGGCGAACATAAACGCTAGCCTATCAAGGCGCGAAATGACTATTCTTGGAGCATCATTCCAATAGTTCACCTTGTACATTGAGGATAACGTCGCCAGAGCGTCTGCCATCTAGTTCTCCGCTCTCGGCACATGATGGAACTCTACATGATCAAAGAATGACAACAACCTCCTTGCATAGTTCAAGTAAGGAATCAAATTGGGTTTCCTAGTATCCCATTCTCCTTTGATTTGATTTATAACTAGCGCTGAATCGCCATACACATCTAGGTTCTTGATCCTCAGATCAATAGCTTATTTCAACCCCATGATGCACGCTTCATACTCCGCTTCGTTGTTGGTGCAAGGAAATGTCAGCCTGGCAGTGAATGGTATATGAGTACCATGGGGAGTCGTGATGATTGCCCCAATTCCACTACCGTATGAGTTAACAAAACCATCAAATATCATCTGCCACAGGGAGCCAAGCTCAGGACCTTCGTCAGGCAACGGTTCATCACAATCTTTCATCTTCAGATACGTGATGTCTTCGTCAGGAAATTCAAATTTCATCGGTTGATAGTCTTCGATCGGCTGTTCGGCGAGATACTCTGACAGAACACTCCCTTTGATAGCCTTTTGGGAAACGTATTGGATATCATACTCCGTCAGTACCATCTGCCACCTGTAAATTCTTTCGGAAAGTGCTTGCTTTTCGAAGACGTATTTAATCGGATCCATCTTCGAAATCAGCATGGTTATATGATTAAGCATATACTATCTCAAATAGTTGGCAGCCCACGCGAGTGCACAACACATTTTCTCCAACATCGAGTACCGAGACTCACAATCTGTGAACTTTTTACTCAGATAGTATATTGCATACTTTTTTCTTCCAGTCTCGTCGTGTTGACCGAGAACACAACCCATACTGTTCTCAAGAACCGTTAGATACATTATCAAAGGTCTTCCAGCGATTGGGGGTATTAGTATCGGAGGTTCCTGCAAATATTCTTTTATTTTATCAAATTGCCTTTGGGAATTTTCATTCCAGACGACCGCCTGATCTTTCTTTAGCAATTTAAACATTGGTTCGCACGTGGCTGTGAGATGAGATATGAACCGAGCAATGTAGTTCAATCTCCCCAAGGAACCAAGAACCTCCTTTTTTTGTTTTTGGTGTTGGCATATCTTGAATAGCTTTTATTTTTGCAGGATCGACCTCGATTCCTTTTTCACTGACAATGAACCCCAAGAGCTTTCCTGACCTGACCCCGAAAGTAGACTTGTCAGGATTCAACCTCAACCTGAATTTCCTGAGCCTCTCAAACAACTTCAACAAATTGACTAATTGTTCTTCCTCCGTTTGCGACTTTGTTATCATGTCATCAACATAGACCTCAATCTCATGAAGAATCATATCATGAAACAAAGTGACCATAGCCCGCTGATAGGTTGCCCCTGCGTTTTTCAACCAAAAAGGCATTACCTTATAACAGAAAGTCCCCTACGGTGTGCAAAACATCGTTTTCTCCATATCCTCTGGTGCCATCTTGATCTGGTTATAACCGGAAAAATCGTCCATGAAGGAAAACATGGAATATTGAGCAGTATTATCAACCAATACGTCAATGTGGGGGAGCGAGAAATCGTCCTTCGAGCTCGCCGTATTCAAATCTCTGTAATCCACACACATCCGTACCTTACCGTCCTTCTTAGGTACATGTACGATGTTAGCGACCCACAGAGGGTAAGTTGTAACGGCTAAAAATCCTGTGTCCAACTGCTTTTGGATTACTTCCTTGATTTTCACAGCCATATCTGGTCTCGTACGCCTGAGCTTCTGCTTGACTGGCGGACCCTCTTCACGCAACGATAAGTGATGAACCACAATGTCTGTGTCAAGCACGTGCATGTCTTCGTATGACCAAGCAAAGATATCAAAATACTCACGGAGCATCTCAACCAATCTTTGCTTGATGTCATTTTGCAACGCAACCCCTATTTGAACATTCCTCACATCTTCCTCAGAACCCAAGTTAATAACCTCGATTTCCTCCTGATGAGGCAGAATAACCTTTTCTTCCTATTTCAAGAATCTAGCCAGCTCTTCTGCTAAGTTTTCATCTTCATTAATCTCTTCTTTGGCTTGAAATATCGGGTTATCAAAGTCAAAGCGAGTCATAGATGTCTCTGACGCGGTGTCGTCTGCAATGTGAATCCTGCAATGATAATGGTTAAATGCTTAAAATGATATGCAAAACAAGCACAAAGCCACATTGCCATTTTATTGTTAATCATAAAACATAAAAAACAAGGATCACAATATCTGAATGCAGAAAAACGCCCTTTGATTGATTGAAAAAGATTGTGCAAGCATAAACAATAAGGCCTTGAAGACAAAAACCACTATGCTCCGGGTAGAACATAGGGTTGTACAATAATCAGAAAAATAAAGTATTACTCTTCCGTTTTCACTTGAATGAATTCCTCGATAGACCAGTTGTTGAGGCTTTGTCCTGGCATGCCTGGCCTAATCCACGAGTCTATATCACAGTCGCTATCCCCGTCTTCATCTGAAACAACATTGATCTGCTCGAAGATAAGCCCGCCTTTGGTAAACTGTACAAACCCTTTGTAGCGCGACGCGCTATGTGAGGATGACGAAGAAGATGGGCGGCATCCCAAACCAAACTTATCCTGATTATGGGGTATATCCAACACTTGACCCCAACCTGGTGCAGCCCCAGCCTGCACTGCTGTTGGGCCTCCTTGAAGGATGACATGGCCACTTCGGGCGCTTTGCTCATAGCAGAAACTTTGCCTTTAATCTGTACCGTCTCAAAAGCCTAACAAAGAGTCTCATGGATTTCACTATCCACCTCAACATATTTAAGCAGAGACAAATGACTGATCATTATATCTTCCTCTCCACATACAATGACAACGCTGCCACCCACCATGTACTTTAGCTTCTGGTGCAACGTGTGTTGCACCCCAAAATTTGCCCTCTTTCAAGGCTTGACTCATTTCTCCATTTCTTTCAAATTCAATGACATAAAGGAAATCCATCATGAATTCAGGATTAAAGGCAAGAATATTATAAAGAGAAGTTTTGTGACATTACAAGAATGTCATTTGTTGCAAGATTTTCAACTCTAAGTAATGTTTAGAAATTAATGTATTTCTAATCTTCATTCAAGTCTCTAATCCAATTCATGTTATGGAAATTCCACACCAAGTCCACATTATATCCAAGAAATATCTAAGAATTAAATCAACATTGGAAAATGTCAAGATCAAGACTATGTTTGCTTAGCCATGGGCAATGTGAATATTATGCAAAACAGCCTCATGCAAGAGATGACCATATGTGCCATGTTACAAAATTATTTTTATGTCATAAGGTCAAAGAAATAACATGCAAATGATACATCTATATGCCAAAAATCAGTTTTCAAAAATGTTGTCAAAAAGTAGTGATAATTGGCTACATGGGAATATTCAAGCATGACCAACCAAGGGACCAATGGGCACAAAGAGGGACAAGATTGTAGAGTGTTATAGCTGAAAAATGCAGCACAAGCATACTAGAAGTAGAGGGAAAGTGGGGCTGCACAAAAAGGTAGTAAAAGATATTGCCAAAAATGGAAATTTTGAAGTGAAAAGTTGTGCAAGGAGTGTGGCATTGGGACAGCAGTAAAAGGTGACAGAAAAGTGTGAAAAAGGGGCTGCAAGTAAGGATAGAAAGATAGTATTCCTTTACTATCATCATATAACACAACACACAAGCAAGCATTGAAGGAGATACTACACTTGGAGGAGAGAAAAAACCAGAAAAAAATAGAGAGAAGAAAACTACCAAAAACAAGAGGAGCTTCTTGAAGAGCAACACTTCCATAACATAGAGTGAAGAACACATCCATCCAAAACCAGTAGGAGCTTGAAAAAGAAAGGAGGAAAATCTTTGGTATCCATCCTCTTAACTTTACTCTCTTTTTATATTTGGTGTTTTTTTTTTTTACATTTGTTGCATTTGTCATATGAATGTTGTTGTTATTGTTGTGTATACTATGTAAGATCCCAAGGGGACCAAGAGTCCATGGTTTAGAACCACAAAAAGTCAAAAATAACACATAACTTCCACCATTGGAAGTTAAGTGCAAAAAGTGACATTTTTGAAAAAAGACTAAAATAACACTAACTTCCACCATTGGAAGTTAAGTGCAAAAAGTGACATTTTTGAAAAAAGCCTAAAATAACACATAACCTCCACCATTGGAAGTTAAGTGCAAAAAGTGACATTTTTGAAAAAAGTCAAAAATAACACATAACTTCCACCATTGGAAGTTAAGTGCAAAATGTGACATTTTTGAAAAAAAAGCCTAAAATAACACTAACTTCCACCATTGGAAGTTAAGTGCAAAAAGTGACATTTTTGAAAAAAGCCTAAAATAGCACTAACTTCCACCATTGGAAGTTAAGTGCAAAAAGTGACATTTTTGAAAAAAAAGCCTAAAATAACACATAACTTCCACCATTGGAAGTTAACCCAAAAATGTCACATTTTGAAGTTACTGTTTTTTTGACTTTATTCAAAGAGTTCGCACGGCGAACTCTTTGATGGCACTTCGTGCCGTTTTTCTTGTGTGTCTCGATTTTTTTGAGCCGTCTAGTTTATGTTTGTATGATTATTGTATGTGAATATTGTTATGGTCCTTGTTTACTTTTGTTTTCCAAAAACTATTTTTAAAAGTAAACTCTCGATTTTATCGAGCCATTTTTCACCATGTAAGCCGGATGCCACCGCCATCGACCTTGCTCGCTTCACCTCAAACCTTTTTAAACAATTAAATCCTTGACCCAACGTCAAGCGGATTTTCTCAAACGATTGTTAAGCCAATTCACCATATTTAATAAAAGGGTAAAGTTCTCTTTGTATTGAACTAAAGAGAAGGGATTGAGTGTAGACTTCTTCCTTTCCGAGTGTCGAGATGCTCACTGTAGTGTGGGTGGTTTTGATACTTGTCTTTCAATACGAAAACGTGACTTTATCCGCCACCTATCTCCCTCTACAACTTCTTTCCGCAACCTTTGTCACCTAAAAACCTCGGTCCCGTACCGAGCGCATTTTAAAACTCTTTTCATAACAAAAACTTGAATGGTCGTGGAGTGGTTAGGCGTAGGCCTTCTCCTATCCCGAGTGCTGGCGTTTACCGTAGGGTTCTCTGTCGCAAAAGCACTTACCATTCAAAACCAAAACACTTTAATAAGAGAATGAAGTTCTCTTTGTATTGAACTAAAAAGAGAGGATTAAGTGTAGACTTCTTCCTCTCCGAGTGTCGAGATGCTCACTGTAGTGTGTGTGGTTTTGATACTCGTCTTTCAATACGAAGACGCTATGTTCGCCACACCCTTTCATAACAAAAACTTTGAGATAAAGAATTGGGTACTACCCGTAGGGGTTACTATCCGAGGACCTATCTCACCCCTTAAAAAAAAACAATTCAACAAATCAAATGTGACATCTTGCCTCGCATGGCGAAAACTTATCTTTCGAAAAGGATATGATATGTCCGTTCTACCGCAAACAGGTAATGCCTAAGTCTCCAACGAGCGAGCAGCAATACACCTAACTGCTAGAATGCGTACGATAGCATCATCCATAAAAACATCAACAAATCGTAGGCCGAACTACGGCTGCTCTGATTCTTTACTTCGTTCAAGTAAAGATACGTAGGCACAAGGGCCACAATCCTTGTCGAGCACATTCCCCCTTATATCTGTAGTTCCCCGAACTACGTCGACTCTGATTTTCTCATGTCTATCGAGAATACGTAGGCCTAGGACCGCGAAGTCCTACCGAGTCTGTTCTTTCCCTTCTTCCCCTCGTTACCTTTTCTTTCCCCGTTTCTAAACCCTTTTCTGTATCTTTTGGAACACTCTTTTATAGCATAATCTTTTAGCAAATAAATCACACACGACAAACAAATGGTTCCCATCGAGTACGATGGATGCGAAGGGTGCTAATACCTTCCCTTTGCATAACCGGCTTCCGAACCCAATCTTGGTTGCGAGACCATCTTGTCCATTATTTTCTTAAGGTTTTCTCGATATTTTCCTTTCCCCTCATGGGATAAATAAAGTTCGGTGGCGACTCTTCTGTCCTTTTCCTTTTTCGCCTTCCCCGTCGTTGCGCGTATTTTTCGAGTAGCGACAACGTGGAAGTTACGGCTCCCGGCGAGTGAATCCATGGACGGCCCAACAAACAACTATAGGCAGGATGAATGTCCATAATATAGAATACCGCATCAAATACTTCAGGACCCACCTGAATAGGCAATATCAGCTCTCCAAATACAGACCTTTTGGTACCATCAAAAGCACGTACTACCAAATGACTTGGCGTACACGTTATACCACGGGTATCTAGTTTCATCAACGCCTTTTTCGGAAGTATATTTAAAGACGATCATGTATCTACCAGCACATGAGACAGGACGGCTCCATGTCATTCAATTGAAATGTGCAATGCACAATTATGATTCCTGCCCTTTGGCGTCAAATCCAAGCCCGTGAAACCTAGACCATTTCCTGCGTTGACGTGCACTACAACCCCTTCAAGTTGGTTTACAGAAATCTCTTGCGGCACGTAAGCAATATTCAATATCCTCAACAATGCATTCTGGTGCGCTTCTGAACATAGAAACAATGACAAAATAGAGATTTTAGAGGGAGTCTGTTGCAAGTGATCAACTATATTGTAGTCACTTTTTCTTATCAATCTCATGAACTCCTCCGCTTCCTTCTCCAAAGAACTCTTCTCACCAGCTTGAGAAGTTTCTTTCACCACAACTTTCTTCCCCTTATCAACTCTGTCAGCAACCACTTCAGGTGATGAGAACACTCTTCCGCTTCGAGTGAGTCCCCTAGCTCCAACTAAATTATCCATAGAATCAGTCGGCAAGCTCTTCAATTCTTGTTTCTGCCCATTACAATATACCTCCTATCCGTAGTTCCACGAAATTGCTTTGCTACTCCCATACGGCACAACACCAGCTTTGGTGATGGTAATGGTTGGCGGTCTCGGCGTATAAATAGTTATACTTTTATATGGAATCGAGATCGTTACAACCTCATTCCTTTCTTCAACCATTACCTCTTCAAACTTCTTCTCAGCAATCTGGTCAAACTACAACATTCCATCATTCATCATACCCTGAATACAACTCTTCAATTTTACACATCCCTCGGGATGACTCAAACATTCAGCACACGATTCATTATAGACCGGGAATATCCCTCCCTTCAATAACCTTTCCTTCACAAAGCCCAACGACGTCTTCAAATCATTGACATCTGACACTAGCTTCAAACTCTCATCTTCAATGATAACATTGACCCCGGCTGCCCCATGGTTGGGCATGGGGTTCTGCACGACATTGGGAGTGTCGTGAGAAAAGTTTATTGGCTTGTGTCGCTCGCGCGAAAATAAGGTGCCGGCATGACAGAAGAGTCGCCACCTTTCGTTATTTATCCCTCAGAGCGGGAAAGGAAACGATCGGAAAAAACCTGACGAATAAGGGTAAGACAAGGTCGTCGCAACCATTGTCTGGGTTCGGGAGTCGGTTACGCAAGGGGAAGGTATTAGCACCCCTCACGTCCGTCGTACTCGACGGGATCCTCGCTTGTTTGTTTACTTGGACGGGTTGGTTTTAATCTATCTATCTATCAAGGCTGGCTGAAAAAGAAAAGAAAAATGACTCGGCAAAGCGTCTCACTTTATGCCTACGTATTCTCATCAGAGAATGAGAAATCAGAGTCAACGTAGTTCGGCCTACGAAGGATTATGGGGGAAAGGTTGCTCGCTAGGACGTCGCATCCTATGCCTACGTACTTCCACACTGCATGGAAGATCAGAGCAAACGTAGTTCGGGAAACTACGGTTTATTTCCTGAAAGAAGTGTTTTTTATTGTGTTTGCGATTTCAACCGCACTAGAGACTATGACCTGAGAGTGAATGCGTCGCATGTCACCCAAAGGGTACCATACTAAACATCCAGATTATGGAAAAAAAACTCTCCCACAATCCTTTCTCAGATAGCTTAAGGCTCGTACCGTACGAAAGAAATCATTCATGATTACTGTATCTTAAACTGCTTTGAGATGAGAAGAGAGCAGGCCCAACTAGGAGGGAGACTATCAAGTCCTACTGTTATCATGCCATGGATTCATCCTATGGTTGAGGTTTGAACAGGGAACTCCTAGAAGTTGTCATGCATAGGTTTCAACCTAAAAGTCTATCATCAAATCCTTATCAACGGAAATGAGAGTCCTAAGGGATCATGTCAATGATACACCAAAACAGACAAAAGCATCAGCTTTAACAGTAAAATGCATGCAATGCAAGTGAGGGAGGAAATGTGTGTGGGGCTTCAGCCTCCACAAGCTCATCTCAACCTCAAGCCAGTCATGAAATAACAGTAATCATACTGAAAATAAACAACATGCTATCAAGCACTAAACAGTAAACTGCAATCATACAGATAAAAGAAATGAAATCATGCTATCAAGCAAAATAAACACATGGGCAAGGGAGCTGGGCTCTACCGAATACCCGCAAGCAAAGCCAAGCAATAACAATACAAGCAGAGGGAGCAACTCAACCTCTAATGCAATCATGCTCTTATACTGAACTTATTCTAGATGAGCTTAGTCTAATGCAACAGACAAATCAGACAAAACAATCAATACAGAAAAGAAAAACAGAAGAGAGCTTCAGCTCCTCCAGCAGCTACTCAGTCTTCAGACTTCAGAGATCACTTGCTTCCCAGGTATCAACCCTACAACATGAGTATCAACTCATCTTCTCCCTTAAGCTTCAGCTTCTTTGATCAGTTCCACCTTCAGGCTTCACCATCTTCAGGGATCTTCAAGGATCAACTTGATCTTCACAAAGTCTTCAGACTTCAACAATCTTCAAGGAATCATCCTCTTCAAAGCTTCAGCTTCTGTCTTCAATGGCTCAAATGCTCCAGCAAACAAGATTCAGTCAACAAGATGAGGTGAGGATGTTACAGTGCTCACTGACTTCCAAAGGATGCCATTGAGGACTTAACATCAAGGGGAAAGGCTCTCTCAAAGTTCTACCTCAAAGGGTAAGGTCACTAATCCCACCAAAGGAGAGAGGTGAATACCCTTAAGGGACTCTATGTCACAGAGAAGGAAGGAGGTGAACAAAACACTCCTTGTTTATTGAATGGAAGTATCCTATCTAGGGCTCTGCCTATGCACCTATAAACCTATAAACAAAACAAACAAAAGCTATGCTAAACTCCTCTGCAAGGTCTTCAAAGCTTTCATGATGATCCACAAGGTCTTCAACTCAATCTTCAAAGCTCACACACTCAAAAGAGAAGGAAAGAAAACAATACAATACAAACTTATGCCTTCAAGCAACACACATATTATCCATACATTCAAAAATCAATTAAAAATACTAAAATACCATACAATATTCTAGCAAAATTCTAGGGAATTCTATACATACTTACCCTTAACCCATATATTCCCCATACACTAATTTGGCCTATAAACCCCAAAACAAAATGGTTCAACTCTACTTACACAACCTAAAACCCTAATTTGAGCACCTAAATGTCAAACAATCAAACTATATCAAATTTTAATCTACAAATCAAGACATAAATCCTACATGAAACTAGGGTTCAATACCTAACTATGCCAAAAAGAATGGCTCAAAAATCCTAAGGGAAAGTCCTAAAAGAAATTGTACAAAATCAAGGGTTAACCAAAATCAATTAAAAATACTATTTACAAGAAAATATGCTAAAAATACTAAACTAAAAATAAAATGGAATTTTATTTTTTATTAATTTTCTAGACAAAATCATGATTATATGAAAAAAAGAAGAAATGAAAAATATTAATTTTTGGATTTTTTATGATTTTTATAAAATGCAAAGAATTAAAAGAAATTAAAATAAAAGAATATAAGAAATAAAGGGGAGGGGGTGTCAAAAGTAGGGCGCCCCAGTTCATTTTGTGATTGGGCTGAGAACCTGGGGTGCAAATATCAAACTACCAAGGCCCACCTGCGCTCAGAAAATACCAAGAAAAATCAAAAGAAAATTGATAAGACAACGATGCAAATAGCAGTGAAATTGCGTTGAAAATGAAATTGGGCCAATGGGTGGGGTGCCAATAGCATTGATTTCTGAGGCCCATGGTTCACAACTTAATAGAACGCTGCGTTTTGGTGTGAGTCTTCCCTCCGTTTCTGAATTCAAATTGTGGCCGTGCGATTAACTGAACTAGTCAAACATTCTGGACGTTCCAACGATGGAGAGATCATCTTCTCCAACTCAACCCTAGGGTTTTCAGAAACCCTAACTTCATGCAAGGATTTCCACTCGATCATTCTCCTCCATTTCTCCATGAATTCACGAGCTTCCAAAAGCAAAGTTGTACTATTAGTCACCCAGAACACGATGCTATCAATAATTGTCCCTGAAACCTCTTGAATCATCCTAACAGAGGGCTCCAACATTAGGGTTTCAATTCTTTCCTCTGCTACCAATCTTAATGCAACTCAAATCCATTGATATGATCTTGTTCTACACGCTACCCTAATCATTCTGACCTATACCATGCCTGCTAACACTCACTGAACAGCTTGTTCTTGTTCTTCCAAGAATCAACACCCTGCCATGAAACTTCATAGATCTTCCTCTAATCCTCAGAATATAGTCCTCTACCCTAGCTTAACCAGTCTAGACCTAAAACTATGATGGAATGCACATAAATAAGGTGATACGATTGAAGTTACCAACCTGTCAAACTTTAATGGTGGATGTGGTTTCACTACAATTCAGTGCCTGCAACCTTCCTTGATTAATCTCCAATGGCATATATGAATTCTGTATGCAACAAGATGGATGAACAAGGCTTGAATCTTGTGTTTGATCTCAATATGCTCTTCTTGCAAATTCCTCAAAACAGCTTCAAACCTCCATGGATCTATCTTCAATTTGGTATGCAATTGCTCCTAAAGATCAGAGTAGTGTGTGTGTGTGGAGAAGAAAAGAATGGAGATGGAAGAGAAAGAGAGTTTGTTATGGAAATGCAAATGGAAGAACCTCACTTTTTCACACTCTAACCTCACCACTCACCAACAATTATCACCAACCCTGGCCACATTGTGATCTACCCTTCTTATAACAATCAAAAGAATGATCTAGATCCATCTAGAAACTTGTGGAATCACTTGGAAAGTTTTAGAACTTCTCATGAAATGATACATTGGATATCCATTATCCCATGCCTTAGGCTTGCCAAATTGAATTTAAAATCTCCTTACAAGAGATATTTAGAAAGAATGAGTGAAAAACATGCATTTCCTTGCCTTTGGTGAAGTTTTATCAAGTTGCCTTATTATGCAAGAATGAGAATTACAAAGTAACCCCCATTTCTAAGCTTCAAATCAAAATTCTACTTGAACCATTGTTTTTAAAATATTGTTTGGAGTCAAAATGACATATTGGATGACCCATTTTGGATTTGTACATCTCCTAAACCAAAATTAAATTTCAACTTTTTCAACTTATAAGCCATTTTTAGGTCATTTTCACCCAATCTTGTAAATCCTTGCTACAAGATCTTTCAATAACTCATGACCACTTTTCTAGACTTAAAATCCCATTTTGAACAACTTTCATGTTTTGAGTTTTTCCATTTGAGGCTTGGAAATAGGAGATATGGCCTTTGCTTAAAATGACCTATAACTGCCAAATGACCAAAATACCCCTATCTTGTTCAGACCATAAGTTGAGTTCTACAAATCCTATCAAGGATTTCTAGTACTCTCTAGAAAGCTAAGAAGATGCCCTTCAACATTCATGTTGACCAAGAAATCATAGGAATCATCCTACTAGGGCAAAAGTTGTCTGCAAGTTGGGTGACTTTCAAGGACCCAGATTCACACACCTCTGCTGACCTGTAATTTGTCAAAACCATAACTTGAGCTCTGCAACTCCTATCAAGGACTTCCACCACTCAAATTAAAGCTAAGAACAAGCTCTACAACATTCATGTTGTTGGGAATATGAGATATCAATCACATCTAGAGCTAAAACTGCCTGGAAGATAGGGATCAAATTAGGGTTTTTTCCACTAACAATCCTCAGAAACCCTAACTCAAAACTTCTCAAACTCCTCAATCATGATGAGTTGGCCTAGGAATCATCCTTATAACATTTCTATACATCATTTCATGATCTCATGGCCCTTGGATTAGGTCTCAACCTTCTCCAAATCTTCAGTTACCCTAGGGCTGACCCAGTCAAAACCCTAATTCTACCATTCATGGTTGAATCTTCTGAATTCTTGCACAATGACTTCTTTGGGCTTCATGATGGCTATCAAGACATCTCATACACTTTCTCAAAGCATCAAGTTCATTCTCAAAGTCTCAGAATCATCTGAGGAGCACCCACAACTCTCAAGCTATGAAGCACACAACTTTGGTTTCAACCAACTCCTCTGAGGATCTCTTGAACTTTCTGATGAAGGTATCAACTTTCAAACACTTGATGGATAAATAATTGTTGGTCAAATTTTGGGGGTGAAACAGCTGCCCCTAT
Organism: Lathyrus sativus; assembly: GCA_963859935.3. Lineage (NCBI taxonomy): Eukaryota > Viridiplantae > Streptophyta > Magnoliopsida > Fabales > Fabaceae > Lathyrus > Lathyrus sativus. The sequence goes on along the minus strand of OZ012739.1, from coordinate 283,073,789 downwards.
TCAAACGGGTTGAACCTGACTGGGTGAGGAGCGAACGGCTCTCAGCCAATCAAGGTGCGAGACGGTTGAATACCGGTAAACCCGAAAATTTGCCAACTGCACGGGCACACGATACTCTACGGGGAACAAATCTTCGAATACTGCAACACTAGCTGCTCAACAACTAGCTGGAGAAATATCGATCTGACATCGCCGTCAGAAACAAACAATATATCCAACATCGCCGCTGGAGAACGAACCATCCAACATCGCCGCTGGAGAACTGAAGGATCTGCATCACCTAACATCGCCGTCAGAAGACTGGATCAACTTGACATGCCCAACATCGCCGCTGGAAAACTGAATCTGACATCGCCGTCGGAAACACACATCATCTCTGATGGGGATTTAAAGAGTCTGACCTCGCCGTCAAACAAACATCCGACCTCGCCGTCGAACAAACATCCAACCTCGCCGTCAGACAAACATGATCTGACCTCGCCGTCAAATCCAAACGCTCAACCTCGCCGTCGAACAAACATCCAACCTCGCCGCCGGACAAAATATAATCTGACCTCGCCGTCAAATCCAAACGTTCAACCTCGCCGTCGAACAAACATCCAACCTCGCCGCCGGACAAAACATCCAACCTCGCCGCCGGACAAAACATAATCTGACCTGGGGTTCACCCCTGGTAAATGGAACAAAAGGTACACTTGCGTACTTGAAACCACTCCGCTGGGAATGAGAGACTTAAACGAGTACACTCTGATCTGGGGTTCACCCTCAGAACCATAACGAACATCGGAATACTACTGCACACTGCCCACCGTAGAACTTCAACATTAAAGATATATGAAACCCTGGCCCCTGACCACTTCCAGCTTCAGCTAGAAAAAATCTCCAAGTATTTCTGAAGATGAATGAAACCCTGCCCGTCGGCTATTCCAGATCCGCTGGAGAATCTTCACGTACTTCTGAAGATAGACATCCTTGACCTTCAAGGATGTAAACTTTGCCCGTCGGCAACTCTGCAGGAGGTATCTTCGACTTCAGTCTGAAGAAATGGTCCTTGGCCTTCAAGGATACATGGATCTGCCTTCAGGAAACTCCACCTCTGCTATAGAGCATCCGTGACTTCAGTCAGGGATATGCTTCGGCCTTCAGTCCGAAAAATGAATCCTAGGTCATTCATGACCTTGGGGATAACCTTGCCCTTAGGCACCTTCGCTTCAGCTTGGGAAATCTGTGACTTCAGTCAGAGAAATGGTATCCAGAGCCATTCATGACTCTACGGGGATTCAAACACTTTGCCTTCAGGCAAAACTCCGCTTCAGCTGGAGAAACATCTTCGACTTCAGTCAGAAGAAACATTATTCATTTGATCGCCATCAATCATCAGCTCAGGACAACTGACTTGGTCTTCAGACCAACACGGATCATCTTGAATACAAAATTTGGAACCTTGTCTTCAGCCACACGTTGATTCATCAACAAGGAAATCTGAATTCACAGGAACCTTCTGATACCGCCTTCAGGCGTTTACGAAGTCAATCTTCAGATTAGACATCACTGTTGGAGCAGACATATCACGCTGCTAAGGACTTCAAGAATCATCTTGAACAAACAACTCCGTCGGGCACCTTCAAGAATCATCCTGAACCGATAACCATTCTGGAGACTTTATTCTGCTGGGTACTCCAGGACTCTTCCTGGGAAACTCTTGCTGGGGACGCTACTGGGGGAGCTCAAGAATCATCCTGAGCAAACCAATCGGGAACCTGCGCTGAGGTCTTAAGAATCATCTTAAGCAAACGGCTCTGCTGAGGAATTTGAGAATCATCTCGAACTGAAGACTTCGCTGGAGATCTCAAAAATCATCTTGAGCGAGCGACTATGGGAATTACACCGGGGTCTTAAGAATCATCTTAAGGCAACGACCTCGTTGGGGAGAATATCAGGAATCGTCCTGAGCAACTGGTCTCTTGGTGGAACGCCTGTAAAACAAGAATGATAGTAACCTAGATCATGCTTATGATGCGTATGCTTCTGCGCCATGCCCCATACGGTGGGAATGCCATGCGTTTATGCTAAATTCCATGCAATCATGTGCAATTCTATGCAATGTTAAATGCTATGCAGTGTTAGATGCTATGCAGTCATGCACAATGCTATGCAATCATGCACAGTGATGCGATCCCGTCAGCAAAATAAATGCCGAGGGGAGATTCTCCTATCAAGGAGAAAGAACTACTCAGATAGAGGAATCATCCTGCTGAGGAGAACATGGACACGCCAATATCAATTGGCTCCGTCTGGGGAATTGATCTTCCGCGGAATGCTGCAGGGAAAACAACTTCAGTCGATTACTGCAGTGGACGAAACTGTACGAGAACCTGGACCTGCTGATATCAATCGGGAGAATGAACTGCGCGGCCGTCTCGGCTGCTCTTCTGGGGATAATAACTCTGTGGGGAAACAACTTCAGCTGCTCGGCGCTCCACTGGGGAAATAACTAAACATGGTCTGATCGACTTCCGAGGACTCGGCTCTCTTGGACATCTGCAAACTCGGCTTGAGGAAGGGGAATTCATTCTGCTTCGCTGGAGAGAGTGCGACTCTAGAGAGATGCAGCATCAGCTGTTTAATACTCTGCTAGGGAAAATCCACTCATGGTCCCAACTGCTTCCACGGATTTGGCTTTTTTTGCGGACTCAGCCGGGGAGAGAAATCATTCTACTTCACTGGAGAGTACGACTCTGATGAGGAATTTCAATTTCGCTGGGGGAAGAAAGAATCATCTGACTTCGGGGGAGAGTACAACTCTGCAGGGGAATACAACATCAGCTGTTCCAATACTCTACTGGGGAAGAGGGAATCATCCAACTTCAGGAGGGAGCACGACTCTGGTGGGGAATCTCAATTCCGCTGGAGACTTCAGTCTGGCACCATCAGCTACTGCATACTTCGGCATAAGAATAGCTTCCTGCGAATCCTGCACTTGTGACCCGGTGCTGGGGGAGACACCTGCTTCGGCGACTTTATTGGGGAAAACACGAGCTTCGGCACCCGAACATTTCTATGAAACCTACACTTGTGACCCGGTGCTGGGGACGAATCCGAGCTTCGGTACGCGACTCAGCTGAGAAGATGACGTTCCTTCAGGATGCGTCTGCTTGGGGAAGAGAATCATCTCTGCCTGGGGAGATATATCAATGCTCAATTTCTGGCGCTCAGATTCTACGGAGGAGAGACTACTGAACTCTGCTGGAGAAGGAGGACTCGCCCTGCTTCGGGGATGCGCACGGCACATCTTCTGGAAGGTGTTACACCTGCAACAACACAAACAAACAGACAAGATACCCTCCTCAAAGGGGCCTATCCAGGTTATTATCTCGTGACAATATTTAGTTAATTAATTGTTTCAACAATCAATGGGCCTAGGCCCGTAAGTTTATGTATGCGCATTTTATCAAAAAAAACATCGGCGTTTTCATTCGCAAACAAAACAGATAAATACTAAACAGACAAGCAGAATTGCTGAATAACATGCATTTTATTGATGGTGAACCCCTGAATGGGTAAAAAAAATGTTTTACAACAGAGGCAAGCTCCTGGAATGAGGAAGCCGCGCCAAAATAAAACATAAATATACATCAGTATATACAAATGTCGGCAACGAGGCGTAGACGAACACCATGAGTTGATCCCTCTAAGACCCACTCGACTTCGATACTTCTCCGACGCTTCAGCTTCGGAAGAGGCTGATTCAGATAAACGGCCCTCAGGTCTTCCAAACCACTAAACAATGAAAGTCCACATGCGGAACGCAGTCATTTGCTTATTCAAATCCCTAACTTTTGCGTGAACCGCCCTTTACGGGTTTTCAGTTCACCGGGATACCCTTTTTTGCCGAAGCCGCCCAGTGTAGGTTTTCGACTTCGCGGGTGTACATTTTTTCAATATATCCCTAACTTTTGCCCGAACCTTTTATTCTGTTTTTGGTTCGCCGGGATGCCCCTTTTTTGCCTGGACTTTTTCTTTTTTGTCCAGCGGGTCTCTTTCAAGCAAAGTATTTTTTAACTGCGTCCGCGTTCACCGGGGATGCAAAATCTTCACCATCCATCGTGGATAACAACAAAGCTCCTCCTGAGAAGACCTTGCTGACGACATACGGCCCTTCGTAATTCGGAGTCCACTTGCCCCGGTGATCGGAGTGTGGCGGAAGAATCTTCTTCAGGACGAGATCACCCGTCTGAAAGCTTCTAGGACGCACCTTCTTATCATAAGCTTTCTTCATTCGGCTTTGGTACAGGCGACCAAATGCAATCGATGCTAACCTCTTCTCGTCCATCAGGCTGAGTTGGTTCAAACGATTCGTGATCCATTCTGCCTCGTCGAGTTTTACATCAACCAAAACTCGCAAAGAAGGAATCTCCACTTCTAACGGCAGGACAACTTCCATACCGTACACCAAGGAGAAAGGAGTTGCCCCGGTCGACGTACGGACCGTCGTACGATAACCGTGCAAGGCAAACGGCAACATCTCGTGCCAATCTTTGTACGTCACAACCATCTTCTGAACAATCTTCTTGATGTTCTTGTTGGCCGCTTCAACAGCGCCATTCATCTTCGGCCGGTAAGGAGACGAGTTGTGGTGTTCAATCTTGAAGCTCTGGCACAGCTCCTTCATCATCTTGTTATTCAAGTTTGAACCATTATCAGTAATGATCCGCTCGGGAATTCCATAGCGACAGATGATGTCCCTCTTTATGAATTTAGCTACCACCTGCTTGGTCACATTAGCATACGAGGCTGCCTCCACCCATTTGGTGAAGTAGTCGATAGCTACCAGAATGAAACGATGACCATTGGATGCAGTGGGCTCGATCTTGCCTATCATGTCAATGCCCCACATGGAGAACGGCCAAGGGGAGGACATGACATTCAATGGGCACGGCGGCACATGAACTTTATCCGCATAAATCTGGCATTTATGACATTTCTTCGCGAATCTGAAGCAATCCGACTCCATAGTCAGCCAGTAATATCCTGCTCTCAGGATCTTTCTCGTCATGGCATGCCCGCCGGCGTGCGTACCAAATATGCCCTCATGGACCTCTTCCATGAGCATACTCGCCTCTTTCTCATCTACACATCTGAGTAGCACGAGATCGTGGTTTCTCTTATACAGCACTTCATCAGGATTGAGATAAAAGTTTCCAGATAGCCTCCTTAGAGTCTTCTTATCCTGGGTTGACGCACCCGCAGGATACTCCTTAGTCATAAGGAAGGTCTGGATATCGTGGAACCATGGCTTGCCGTCGGTGGCATCCTCGATTGCAAAGACAAATGCTGGTCTATCAAGACGCGAAAGCACAATTCTTGGAGCCTCATTCCAATAATTGACTTTATACATTGAAGCCAACGTGGCTAAGGCATCAGCCATCTGATTTTCAGCCCTGGGTACATGATGAAGTTCCACTCGATCGAAGAACGGAAGCAGCCTCCTGGCATAATTCATGTACGGCACTAAATTCGCTTGACGAGTTTCCCACTCCCCTTTAATCTGATTGATTACAAGTGCTGAGTCACCATATATGTCTAGATTCTTGATTCTCAAATCAATTGCCTCTTCTAGACCCATAATACATGCCTCATACTCGGCTTCATTGTTGGTAACTGGAAACGTCAGTCTCGCAGTAAACGGGATGTGGGATCCGTGAGGAGTCGTGATGATAGCCCCGATACCACTTCCATAGGAATTAACCGCTCCTTCGAATATCAACTTCCACTGAGACTTCCTATCTGGCCCCTCATCGGGCAATGGCTCATCGCAATCCTTCGCTTTGAGAAACATAATATCCTCGTCGGGGAATTCGAACTTCATCGGCTGGTAGTCTTCGATTGGCTGTTCGGCAAGGTAATCAGACAGTACGCTTCCCTTAATGGCTTTCTGAGAGACGTACTGAATATCATATTCCGTTAACACCATCTGCCATCTGGCAATCCTGCCCGAAAGAGCCTGCTTCTTGAAGACGTACTTGATCGGATCCATCTTCGAAATTAGCATAGTGGTGTGATTGAGCATATACTGTCGCAGACGTTTGGCGGCCCAAGCTAGTGCACAACACGTCTTCTCCAGCATCGAGTATCGAGATTCACACTCAGTGAACTTTTTACTCAAATAATAAATGGCATGCTCCTTTCTGCCCGTCTCGTCGTGCTGACCGAGAACACACCCCATACTATTCTCCAGAACCGTTAGGTACATGATTAATGGCCGTCCAGCCACTGGGGGTATCAAGATTGGAGGTTCTTGAAGATACTGCTTTATTTTGTTGAATGCCTTCTGGCAATCCTCATTCCAAGTAATCGCCTGATCTTTCTTTAAAAGCTTGAACATCGGTTCACAAGTGGCCGTGAGCTGAGAGATAAACCTTGCAATGTAGTTTATTCGGCCCAAGAAACCACGAACTTCTCTTTCTGTTTTCGGCGCTGGCATTTCTTGGATAGCTTTTATTTTCGCAGGATCAACTTCAATCCCTCGTTCACTAACGATAAACCCCAATAACTTTCCGGACCGCACTCCGAAAGTGCACTTGTTAGGATTCAGCCTCAGCCTGAACTTCCTAAGCCTTTCAAACAGCTTCAACAAATTGACCAGATGCTCTTCCTCCGTTTGGGACTTTGCAATCATGTCATCAACATAGACCTCGATCTCATGATGAATCATATCATGAAACAAAGTTACCATTGCTCGCTGGTAAGTGGCCCCTGCGTTCTTCAGACCGAAGGGCATTACCTTATAGCAGAATGTTCCCCAAGGGGTGATGAACGTCGTTTTCTCCATGTCCTCCGGTGCCATCTTAATCTGATTGTAACCGGAGAAGCCATCCATGAACGAAAACACGGAAAACTGGGCTGTGTTGTCGACCAACACATCGATATGAGGCAACGGGAAATCATCCTTAGGGCTCGCCCTATTCAAATCCCGATAATCGACGCACATGCGTACCTTACCGTCCTTCTTCGGTACAGGCACTATGTTGGTGACCCACGGAGGGTAAGTGGTAACGGCTAGAAATCCTGCGTCCAACTGCTTCTGGACTTCTTCTTTGATTTTTACAGCCATATCTGGTCTCGTCCTCCTGAGCTTCTGCTTGACTGGAGGGCAATCTTCTCGCAACGGCAAGCGATGAACCACGATGTCAGTGTCAAGTCCGGGCATATCCTCATATGACCAAGCAAAGACGTCACTATACTCTTGAAGCATCTCGACCAATCTATGCTTGACATCATTCTGCAGCGCAGCCCCTACTCTGACATTTCTGACGAGCTCTTCAGAACCCAGGTTTACAATCTCAATATCCTCCTCATGAGGCAGAATAACCTTTTCTTCTTGTCTCAACAAGCGGGCCAACTCTTCCGGAAGGTCCTCGTCTTCATCAATCTCATCCTCGGCTTGATAGATCGGGCAATCAAAGTCGTAGCGAGCCGTAGAGGGTCCAGAGTCGATGTCGTCTGTTATGTGGATCCTGCAATAACAAGGGTTAAGTTTAAAGCAAGAATATGCAGGTTAGCACAAACCCCGTTGCCATTTTACTATTTTTCGAAATAAACGTAAAACAGGAATAACAGAGAACACAATATTTGAGTACGAAGAAAACGCCTTTTATTTATTAACAAAATGCATGTACACAATCCAACAAGGCCCTGACAGTAAAACCACTATGCCCCGGGAAGGACATAGGGTTGTACAAAGATTGTAAAAAGCAAATCATTACTCTTCACTTGTCAGCTTGATAATCTCCTTGATGGTCCAATTGTTGAGGCGCTCGCCTGGCTTGCTCGGTTGAATCCAGGCGTCAAGATCACAATCACTATCCCCGCTGTCCTCAGACGCTGCGTTGATGCTCTCGGAAATTACTCCGCCCTTGGTGAATAGGATCGGCCCCTTCCCACGAGACGAACTGCCAGAAGAAGATGAAGCTTCAGCTTCAGGAGAATACCCCAATCCAAACTTATCCTGCTTGATTGGTATATCCAAAACATGCCCCCAGCCTGGGGTGGAACCGGCTTTGACAACGGCCCGAGCTTCCTTAAACGAGGAGAGATTCATCTCTTGCTTCTCTGCGACGACAGGAGCTACCTCTTTCACCCTGACGGTTTCAAATGCTTGGCAGAGGGTTTCATGGATCTCGCCATCCATTTCAACATATTTAAAGGACGACAAGTGGCTCACCATAATGTCCTCCTCACCACAGACGGTTACTATGCTGCCCCCGACAACATATTTGAGTTTCTGATGCAGCGTAGACGTCACGGCACCAGCAGCATGGATCCATGGCCGACCTAAGAGGCAACTGTAGGCAGGCATGATGTCCATGATATAGAAAACCGTATTGAACGTCTCCGGACCAACTTGAATTGGCAGGGTCAACTCTCCGAAGACGTGGCGCTTGGTTCCGTCAAAGGCTTTCACTACCAGATCACTGGGCGTGCAAAGCAATCCACGGGTATCTAACTTCATCAGGGCCTTCTTCGGGAGCACATTAAGCGAGGAACCCGTATCTACCAGGACATGTGACATAATAGTGCCCCTGCACTCTATCGAGACGTGCAAGGCGCTGTTGTGATCTCTTCCTTTAGGAGTTAGCTCCAGATCTGTAAATCCCAGCCCATTACCAGCATTAACATGGGCCACCACCTCCTCGAGTTGATTTACTGATATCTCCTGCGGCACGTATGCAGCATTCAATACCTTCAGTAATGCGTTGCGGTGCGCCTCAGAAAACAACAACAAGTTAAGAATAGAGATCTTCGACGGAGTCTGATGAAGATGATCTACAATCTTGTAGTCGCTCTTCTTGATTAATCGCATGAACTCTTCAGCATCTTTAACCAGCAAGTCTTTCTCTGCCCCAGAGGGGATCTCTTCGACAGCTTTACCTTTACCCTTATCCACAACGTTAGCTCAGACCACCTTCTCTGCTGCAACCTCTGCTGGCGCAAACACTCTACGGCTTCTAGTGATACCACTGACTCCGATAAGATTCTGCACAGTCGATCCGAATGGCTCTAGCTCTATCTTCTGACCGTTGCAGTAGACTTCGGCGCCGTAATGCCATGGAACGGCATTGGTGCTTTCGAATGGGATCGGTCCGGCCCTGGTGATAGTGATTGTAGGCGGTCGGGGCGCGGAAATAGTAATAGGGTGACGAGGAATAGTAATGGTAGCAACTTCATCTGCCTGCTTCAGCACGACTTCCCCTGACACACTTTCAACGCTCCGGCTGAACTGCAAAATACCCTCGGACATCAGACTTTGGATACCTTCGATCAGCTGCTCACACCCGTTAGGAAGTGTAGCACAAGCCATACATAACTCTCCGCATCCAGGAAAGAAGCCCTTCTTCAGCAACTTAGCCTTGACAAAACTCAACGGCGTCTTCAAATCTTTGACATCAGTCAGCAAGTCCGCACTCTCCTCAGTGATAACAGCATTCACTCCGCCTCCCTTATGATGAGGCATCGGGTTTTTGGTGACGTTGGGCACATTATCAGAAAATTTAATGACCTTGGCGTCCACCAAGTCCTGGACTTTGTGCTTAAAAGCTTTACAATTCTCGATCGTATGGCCAGGTGCCCCAGTGTGGAAATCACAAGTGGCACTGGCATCATACCCCGGTGGTGGTGCCCCTGTTAAGGGAGCCAACGTCCTCTTTTGAACTAGCTGTAGTTGCAGCAAAGTTTGCAGAAGCTGCGCATATGACATAGGTGGAGTTTCAAAATGACGGTTTGTCAGGGGAGCCCGATTCTGATATTTCCTGTACCCCTGCTGATTCTGCTGCTGAGGCTGCTGCTGCTGCGGCTGCGGTGGAGCAGCTGGGATATTTATGCTAGCAATCTGCTGCTGAGGGCCCTTGCCCTTTCTCCGAGCATTAGTGACAGCACTTGCATCCCCCTCTCGACGCTTGCCAGCGTAGGGTTTCTTACTACCTCCTCCAGCTGAGGATGATTCGCCCTGAATTTTTCCAATCTTTATACCGTTCTCAACATGCTCGCCCATAGTGATGAGAGCCGAGAATGTTCCAGACATGCCACTGACCAGCTTTTCATAATAGATTCCAGGAAGGGTAGCCACGAACATTTGCACTAGCTCACGCTCAACCATCGGCGGTTGAACCCGAGCAGCCAATTCACGCCACCGCTGGGCGTACTCTTTGAAGCTTTCATTGTTCCGCTGTGAGAGATTCTGAAGCTGAACTCGGTTGGGAGCCAAGTCGCTATTGTATTGATAGTGGAGGACGAACGCTTCTGCAAGATCTTTCCAGGTGCGCACAGTAGCGGGTTCCAAACCCATATACCATTCGAGTGATGGACCAGAAAGACTATCCTGAAAGAAGTGCATCAGCAACTTCTCATTGTCAGAATAGGCGGACATCTTTCTATAATAAGATCGAAGGTGAACACGGGGGCAAGTAGTACCCTTATACTTCTCAAAGACAGGCACCTTGAACTTATGAGGCACCTTGAAGTCAGCAATCAACCCGAGCTTGGACATATCAATGCCCAATGTGTTTTGATTTTCAATGTCTCTCATCTTGTCTTCCAGCGCCTTGAACCTGAGTCGAGCTTCAGCATTCAACTCTGCTTCTACACCTCTCTGAGAGAATACGTCATCCTGATGGTCCTCCAGCCACGGTTGAGGCACCAACAGATTTCCTGCACCAGCATTGCCGTTGACCGGCCCTATGTTAACATTGGCTCCCAGACTGCCATTGTCGACGCCTGCCGCATTGAGTCCGAGATTAGTCATCAGATTGCCGTTAGCACTGTCGTTGCCCCCGGCAACAAGAACGACGTTTTGTGGAGCGTCTACTGGAGGAGGAGTAGGCACAGCCCCGCCGTGCAGTATGCCATTATTGTCAACCCTGGAGATCAGAGGTTGAACCAGAGTACGAAGCTGGTCTTGGCCATTAGCGACCACCTGCATCAGCTCCATAAAACGATCCATCCGTTCATGGAGCTCTTGCACATCTGACTGCACCTGGTCCATTATCCTTGTCTGATTAGCGCGAGTTGAGTAGCGGTGGATGAGTCTTTGATCAATCCTGGAGACCGGAGACAACTCAGAACCTGAAAAACCTGTCAACAATAAAGGTTAGGAAAAGCAATAAGATATACACCATGCAAATATGCTTCATGCAGATGCATGCGTGTGTCTGTGTGCGTGGGAGATTTTCCCCCGATCCTAGTGCCTTAGTGCCAGTGCCGATAATAATAAGAAGACAAAGAAATCCGAGCCCAATCATAGAAACATCAATCTCATATATATATGGAAAGGCCTGTCAAGGCGGTACACAGTATCAGCGAGTACAAATCAACAGCATGACCTCAGCCAACAAGTCTGGTGATGGTCAGCATACATCAAAGATCAAAACAACAGGAATGCAACTAGTCAAGTATGGCCACGGGCACGATACTCTGCTAATAACTCCTTTGTCTCTGAGTGATCTGGCGAAGTGAGCAACCCCTCGACGAGTAGTTCTCTCTGCCTGATGGTATGCTGAAGCCCCTGAACTGAACTCTCCCAAGCTCCTTCGCCAAAGCAATCCTCCAGTTTCCGCTTCTTAGACTCAAACATCAGCTTATGCTCCTTCAGGTTAGCAAGAGCTTTGTTGAGACGGCTTTCGGCGGCGTATCTGCGGGCGGTCTCTTCATCAAACCTCCGCTCACTGTCCTTTACTTCGGCTTCTAGCTTAGAAATCTGCAGCATCAACTTGTCCTCTCGCTCCTTCCTGGTGGCCATGGAGGTCTTCCAATGCTGGTCGAACTTAGATATCCTCCGATATGCTTCCTCCAAATGCTGCTTCTTCGTAGCTAGTACATCATTAGCAGCCCTGAAGTCTTGACCTAAGCGTTCCCGATCAGCAATCTGCTTTGCCAAATCCATACTCAGTTGGTTCACCGACTCTGTTTGCTTTTTGAGAGCATGCACGGCTTCGTTCCTCTCACTCCGAAGCTGAGCTAACTCCTTCTCTAATTCTGCGTTTGCCCTCTTCAGTTCATCTCGCTCGGCCAATACCTGGTTGTGCTGGTGAATGGACACAGTGGTAGGCTCTTCGACTGGTGGAGGACTCTCTGGTCTGACATGAGGGAATGGCATCCCTATGGCGCTGGCCCTGGCTCTGATCCAAGCTGAATAAGGAGGGCAGGCTTGGCTGTTGCTCTTTCCCAACAAAGGCTTCCCTCTCGTGTTGATATTGTTCCACGCATACTGAAGCTTAGACAACAAACCCCCCTCTAGAGTTCCCGTGAGGTACAGAGATTCCTGTACCTCCTCCTCCTTCGGCGGAGTCCTCAAAGCGTATGCGAACTGACGAACTAGCAATGATGGATTGTAGTTGATGCAACCCTTCCTACCTATCAGAGGTACATTAGGAAACCCACTACAACTGAAGATCAACTCGGTGCCTAACCTGTCTCTGTCAACGAACCAATCAATGTCTTCTGCTGACAAACTCATCAGACGCTCGGGCCACTCAGCTGTGGCTGCAGACAAGACAGAAGAACCCTTCTTGGGCAAATGACTATCAAACCACCTGTACAGCAACGGTACGCAGCATGAGACATTCTTCCCTCTCCGGTTCTCATTCTTGTAATGCACTGAATGGTAGACGTCTCCGATCAGAGTAGGGACTGGATTCCCTGAAGCGAAGATGTGGAATGCATCAAAGTCCACGAAATCAGGCATGCTGGGAAATAGGATAATGCCATATATGCACAAAGCAAGGATGGCATTGAATGCGTCCCAACATTTGTCCTTAGCACACTGCTGAGCCTTAGCTATCAGAAACTGCAGAGAGAACCCTGGGACCTTGTTCCAGCTCGTCACCACTAACTCAGAAGCGCTCAAATGGAGTGAAGAAGCTAAGCCAGCCAGGTCAGGCTCAGCATCCATGTGGACAAAAGGCATCTGCCTTTTGATAGGCACAACCAGCATATCAGCATACTCTTCCAATGTCGGCGCGAGAACGAAATCATGAAAGGTGAAACACCTCAAGGGAGGGTCATAAAACTGCAGAAGAGCATGTAACCCATTCAACTCGGACGTAGAAGGTTTGTAAACCAAACTAAGCAGCCTACCATAAGACTTCCTGAATCTATCCTTCACAGAATCCCCTGCCAGGGCTATCAAACCAGTCAGCTTCGACACATCGGGGGTCGGGAACTTGTATGCAACAGTCTTCCTGAGAGAGGCCATAATAACAGCAGAAGGCGAGAAATCCGGGATCGGGGAAACGGTACCTGCAACACAGACACACGTTAATGGAATGCAGATGAATGCGCAAACTAATGCAAAATGCAGGCATGCAATAATATATCCAGGTAGCTGCTGTGGAGATTCGGTATCAACAGTCACTGATGAGAAGGAAACCCCGGTGCAAAACCACTGATCTGATCTGCTGAGAATAACCATCTGATAGGACCGAGATCAAAATTCTGCTCTGACAAGAATAAGTGCCTGATAATAAGGACCCCGGATGCAAGATCAAGGAACATCTGCTGATGAAGTCTTCAGACCCCAAATAAACATCTGCCCTATCAAGAACAAACACACAGCTGCTGATGAGATCTTCAGACCCCACTCAAAATCTGCCCTTATCAAGAACAAATAACATCTGCCGATGAGGTCTTCAGACCTCACTCAAAATTTGCTCCATCCAGAATAAACCACTGATGATAATACACTGATCAAAGCCTGCTCTATCAAGAACAGACAAACACCCGGTGATAAAATTCTCTGATCAAAAACTGGCTCTGTCAAGAACAGACGAGTCTGCAACTGGGAAGCTCGGTACCAACATAACTGATTCACTGTCAAGAAAACCAGGTAGTCTGAAGGTATAAGTTTCCTGCAATAAACCCAGTCCCGCTCACAGGTATGGACCTAGACTGACTCAAGGTGCGACATCCTATGCGTTCATCAGCGTCACAGACTTTCAAAACTGATGATACGATTCCCAGAAGGAGTGGCATCATCAAGTCCTGAAGAGGCCTCACTTAGCTGAATCACAAATGATCGGTCCCCAGAGTCGACAATCCACCAAACCAGCAACCGTCTCAACCCAAAGGGTTGAAAGTGAAGCCAACCGGATGAACCTCGTCTGAGCGTGGATTTCATGAGACACTAGTGCCTGCAAAGCAAGCACGCGCCCACTAATTTCCACTCTAAGTCTATGGTGCACTCAAGCCTGGGTCTGGCTTCTCACTCATCAGAACTCCCATCCCACAACAGCACAAATAATCATATTATACTGAAAATAACATGCGGGAAATAAAGTGCGAGAAGTAAAAAACGCGATAAATAAACGCAACCCAACAAGCAAACACACAAGCGGTAGGATTGACTCTCTTAAGGGACGTTGGATCCCAAAACTGACTCGCTTTCGGGACGTTGGATCCCTAGGACACTATCAAGTCCCCAGCAGAGTCGCCAGCTGTCGCTCGCGCGAAAATAAGGTGCCGGCATGACAGAAGAGTCGCCACCTTTCGTTATTTATCCCTCAGAGCGGGAAAGGAAACGATCGGAAAAAACCTGACGAATAAGGGTAAGACAAGGTCGTCGCAACCATTGTCTGGGTTCGGGAGTCGGTTACGCAAGGGGAAGGTATTAGCACCCCTCACGTCCGTCGTACTCGACGGGATCCTCGCTTGTTTGTTTACTTGGACGGGTTGGTTTTAATCTATCTATCTATCAAGGCTGGCTGAAAAAGAAAAGAAAAATGACTCGGCAAAGCGTCGCACTTTATGCCTACGTATTCTCATCAGAGAATGAGAAATCAGAGTCAACGTAGTTCGGCCTACGAAGGATTATGGGGGAAAGGTTGCTCGCTAGGACGTCGCATCCTATGCCTACGTACTTCCACACTGCATGGAAGATCAGAGCAAACGTAGTTCGGGAAACTACGGTTTATTTCCTGAAAGAAGTGTTTTTTATTGTGTTTGCGATTTCAACCGCACTAGAGACTATGACCTGAGAGTGAATGCGTCGCATGTCACCCAAAGGGTACCATACTAAACATCCAGATTATGGAAAAAAAACTCTCCCACAATCCTTTCTCAGATAGCTTAAGGCTCGTACCGTACGAAAGAAATCATTCATGATTACTGTATCTTAAACTGCTTTGAGATGAGAAGAGAGCAGGCCCAACTAGGAGGGAGACTATCAAGTCCTACTGTTATCATGCCATGGATTCATCCTATGGTTGAGGTTTGAACAGGGAACTCCTAGAAGTTGTCATGCATAGGTTTCAACCTAAAAGTCTATCATCAAATCCTTATCAACGGAAATGAGAGTCCTAAGGGATCATGTCAATGATACACCAAAACAGACAAAAGCATCAGCTTTAACAGTAAAATGCATGCAATGCAAGTGAGGGAGGAAATGTGTGTGGGGCTTCAGCCTCCACAAGCTCATCTCAACCTCAAGCCAGTCATGAAATAACAGTAATCATACTGAAAATAAACAACATGCTATCAAGCACTAAACAGTAAACTGCAATCATACAGATAAAAGAAATGAAATCATGCTATCAAGCAAAATAAACACATGGGCAAGGGAGCTGGGCTCTACCGAATACCCGCAAGCAAAGCCAAGCAATAACAATACAAGCAGAGGGAGCAACTCAACCTCTAATGCAATCATGCTCTTATACTGAACTTATTCTAGATGAGCTTAGTCTAATGCAACAGACAAATCAGACAAAACAATCAATACAGAAAAGAAAAACAGAAGAGAGCTTCAGCTCCTCCAGCAGCTACTCAGTCTTCAGACTTCAGAGATCACTTGCTTCCCAGGTATCAACCCTACAACATGAGTATCAACTCATCTTCTCCCTTAAGCTTCAGCTTCTTTGATCAGTTCCACCTTCAGGCTTCACCATCTTCAGGGATCTTCAAGGATCAACTTGATCTTCACAAAGTCTTCAGACTTCAACAATCTTCAAGGAATCATCCTCTTCAAAGCTTCAGCTTCTGTCTTCAATGGCTCAAATGCTCCAGCAAACAAGATTCAGTCAACAAGATGAGGTGAGGATGTTACAGTGCTCACTGACTTCCAAAGGATGCCATTGAGGACTTAACATCAAGGGGAAAGGCTCTCTCAAAGTTCTACCTCAAAGGGTAAGGTCACTAATCCCTCCAAAGGAGAGAGGTGAATACCCTTAAGGGACTCTATGTCACAGAGAAGGAAGGAGGTGAACAAAACACTCCTTGTTTATTGAATGGAAGTATCCTATCTAGGGCTCTGCCTATGCACCTATAAACCTATAAACAAAACAAACAAAAGCTATGCTAAACTCCTCTGCAAGGTCTTCAAAGCTTTCATGATGATCCACAAGGTCTTCAACTCAATCTTCAAAGCTCACACACTCAAAAGAGAAGGAAAGAAAACAATACAATACAAACTTATGCCTTCAAGCAACACACATACTATCCATACATTCAAAAATCAATTAAAAATACTAAAATACCATACAATATTCTAGCAAAATTCTAGGGAATTCTATACATACTTACCCTTAACCCATATATTCCCCATACACTAATTTGGCCTATAAACCCCAAAACAAAATGGTTCAACTCTACTTACACAACCTAAAACCCTAATTTGAGCACCTAAATGTCAAACAATCAAACTACATCAAATTTTAATCTACAAATCAAGAAATAAATCCTACATGAAACTAGGGTTCAATACCTAACTATGCCAAAAAGAATGGCTCAAAAATCCTAAGGGAAAGTCCTAAAAGAAATTGTACAAAATCAAGGGTTAACCAAAATCAATTAAAAATACTATTTACAAGAAAATATGCTAAAAATACTAAACTAAAAATAAGATGGAATTTTATTTTTTATTAATTTTCTAGACAAAACCATGATTATGTGAAAAAAAGAAGAAATGAAAAATATTAATTTTTGGATTTTTTATGATTTTTATAAAATGCAAAGAATATCAGAAATTAAAATAAAAGAATATAAGAAATAAAGGGGAGGGGGTGTCAAAAGTAGGGCGCCCCAGTTCATTTTGTGATTGGGCTGAGAACCTGGGGTGCAAATATCAAACTACCAAGGCCCACCTGCGCTCAGAAAATACCAAGAAAAATCAAAAGAAAATTGATAAGACAACGGTGCAAATAGCAGTGAAATTGCGTTGAAAATGAAATTGGGCCAATGGGTGGGGTGCCAATAGCATTGATTTCTGAGGCCCATGGTTCACAACTTAATAGAACACTGCGTTTTGGTGTGAGTCTTCCCTCCGTTTCTGAATTCAAATTGTGGCCGTGCGATTAACTGAACTAGTCAAACATTCTGGACGATCCAACGATGGAGAGATCATCTTCTCCAACTCAACCCTAGGGTTTTCAGAAACCCTAACTTCATGCAAGGATTTCCACTCGATCATTCTCCTCCATTTCTCCATGAATTTACGAGCTTCCAAAAGCAAAGTTGTACTATTAGTCACCCAGAACACGATGCTATCAATAATTGTCCCTGAAACCTCTTGAATCATCCTAATAGAGGGCTCCAACATTAGGGTTTCAATTCTTTCCTCTGCTACCAATCTTAATGCAACTCAAATCCATTGATATGATCTTGTTTTACACGCTACCCTAATCATTCTGACCTATACCATGCATGCTATCACTCACTGAACAGCTTGTTCTTGTTCTTCCAAGAATCAACACCCTGCCATGAAACTTCATAGATCTTCCTCTAATCCTCAGAATATAGTCCTCTACCCTAGCTTAACCAGTCTAGACCTAAAACTATGATGGAATGCACATAAATAAGGTGATACGATTGAAGTTACCAACCTGTCAAACTTTAATGGTGGATGTGGTTTCACTATAATTCAGTGCCTGCAACCTTCCTTGATTAATCTCCAATGGCAGATATGAATTCTGTATGCAACAAGATGGATGAACAAGGCTTGAATCTTGTGTTTGATCTCAATATGCTCTTCTTGCAAATTCCTCAAAACAACTTCAAACCTCCATGGATCTACCTTCAATTTGGTATGCAATTGCTCCTAAAGATCAGAGTAGTGTGTGTGTGGAGAAGAAAAGAATGGAGATGGAAGAGAAAGAGAGTTTGTTATGGAAATGCAAATGGAAGAACCTCACTTTTTCACACTCTAACCTCACCACTCACCAACAATTATCACCAACCCTGGCCACATTGTGATCTACCCTTCTTATAACAATCAAAAGAATGATCTAGATCCATCTAGAAACTTGTGGAATCACTTGGAAAGTTTTAGAACTTCTCATGAAATGATACATTGGATATCCATTATCCCATGCCTTAGGCTTGCCAAATTGACTTTAAAATCTCCTTACAAGAGATATTGAGAAAGAATGAGTGAAAAACATGCATTTCCTTGCCTTTGGTGAAGTTTTATCAAGTTGCCTTATTATGCAAGAATGAGAATTACAAAGTAACCCCCATTTCTAAGCTTCAAATCAAAATTCTACTTGAACCATTGTTTTTAAAATATTGTTTGGAGTCAAAATGACATATCGGATGACCCATTTTGGATTTGTACATCTCCTAAACCAAAATTAAATTTCAACTTTTTCAACTTATAAGCCATTTTTAGGTCATTTTCACCCAATCTTGTAAATCCTTGCTACAAGCTCTTTCAATAACTTATGACCACTTTTCTAGACTTAAAATCCCATTTTGAACAACTTTCATGTTTTGAGTTTTTCCATTTGAGGCTTGGAAATAGGAGATATGGCCTTTGCTTAAAATGACCTATAACTACCAAATGACCAAAATACCCCTATCTTGTTCAGACCATACGTTGAGTTCTACAAATCCTATCAAGGATTTCTAGTACTCTCTAGAAAGCTAGGAAGATTACCTTCAACATTCATGTTGACCAAGAAATCATAGGAATCATCCTA
The DNA here is from genome assembly GCA_963859935.3 of Lathyrus sativus. Taxonomy (NCBI): domain Eukaryota; kingdom Viridiplantae; phylum Streptophyta; class Magnoliopsida; order Fabales; family Fabaceae; genus Lathyrus; species Lathyrus sativus. The sequence continues at coordinate 283,054,830 of OZ012739.1, read as the reverse complement.
CTAGGGCAAAAGTTGTCTGCAAGTTGGGTGACTTTCAAGGACCCAGATTCACACACCTCTGCTGACCTGTAATTTGTCAAAACCATAACTTGAGCTCTGCAACTCCTATCAAGGACTTCCACCACTCAAATTAAAGCTAAGAACAAGCTCTACAACATTCATGTTGTGGGGAAGATGAGATATCAATCACATCTAGAGCTAAAACTGCCTGGAAGATAGGGATCAAATTAGGGTTTTTTCCACTGACAATCCTCAGAAACCCTAACTCAAAACTTCTCAAACTCCTCAATCATGATGAGTTGGCCTAGGAATCATCCTTATAACATTTCTATACATCATTTCATGATCTCATGGCCCTTGTATTAGGTCTCAACCTTCTCCAAATCTTCAGTTACCCTAGGGCTGACCCAGTCAAAACCCTAATTCTACCATTCATGGTTGAATCTTCTGAATTCTTGCACAATGACTTCTTTGGGCTTCATGATGGCTATCAATACATCTCATACACTTTCTCAAAGCATCAAGCTCATTCTCAAAGTCTCATAATCATCTGAGGAGCACCCACAACTCTCAAGCTATGAAGCACACAACTTTGGTTTCAACCAACTCCTCTGAGGATCTCTTGAACTTTCTGATGAAGGTATCAACTTTCAAACACTTGATGGATAAATAATTGTTGGTCAAATTTTGGGGTGCAACAGCTTGCTATCCACCAAATCCTGAACTTTGTGTTTAAAGGCCTTGTAGTTATCAATGTTGTGTCCAGGTGCCCCGAAATGGAACTCACAACGAGCATTTGCATCATAACCGGGTGGTGGTGCACCTGTCAGAGGAGCTAAAGTTCTCTTTTATACTAACTGCAACTGTAACAAGTGCTGGAGCAATTGGTAATAAGGCATCAGAGGTGCGTCAAATTGTCTATTTTCTCTCTGACTCCGATCTTGAAACCTTCTATAACCCTATTGATTCTGTTGTTGCTGCTGTTGTTGTGGTTGTTGTTGATGTTGAGGAACAGTTGGAATCGTGATACTAGCAACCTGCTGCTGACGATTTTGCACTAGTCGTTGATATCTATTCCTTCGGGAACTAGACACTGAATTGGTCTCGCCTTCACGCTTCTTATTACCAAACACCTTCTTGCCTCCTCCTCCAGATGAGGACACTTGACCAGATTGGATTTTTCCCAGCTTTATACCGTTTTCTACTCTCTCCCTAGTGATAATCAAGTCGGAAAAGCTACCAGACATGCTACTGATAAGCTTCTCATAATAGACACCATACAAAGTAGCCACGAACATATCAATCAATTCACGCTCCACCATCGGAGGCTGGACTCTTGCCACTAGTTCGCGCCACCTCTGGGCGTATTCGTTAAAGCACTCACCAGCCTTTTGAGACAAATTCTGGAGTTGGACCCTGTTAGGAGAAAGGTCGTTATTATACTGATAATGCTTTACGAAGGCTTCAACTAAGTCTCTCCATTTACGGATATTAACAGGCTCCAGTCCCATATACCGCTCAAGTGAGGGTCCAGATAAGCTGTCTTGAAAAAAGTGCATGAGCAATTTTTCGTCATCCGAGTAAGCAGACATTTTGCGGTAATAAGAACACAAATGGACCCTTGGGCAAGTAGTTCCCTTATACTTGTCAAAGTCAGGGACTTTGAACTTCAGCGGAACTTTCAGATCTGGGATCAACCCCAGATTGGCCATGTCTAGTCCCATGGAGTTCTGATTTTCAAAAGATCTCATCTTTTCTTCAATCATCCTAAACGTTTTATCAGCCTCAGATGGTAGTCCAGCACTGATATCTCGCATAGAAAATGCGTCTTCCTGCTGGTCCTCATCCCATTGAGGAACAATGTTGCCATGCACAACACACACCACTTCTGGGATTCCACCTATGTTTCCTCCGCCCGGAGGGATAACTGTTGTAGGAATAGCATGAGCATATGGCGTACCATCACCACGAGGAGGATTAGCAGCAGTTCCTCCGTGAAGCATACCATTATTGTCAACACGAGCAATCAATGGCTGGACCAGAGTCCTCAGTTGCTCCTAGCCATTTGCCACACCCTGCATCAGCTCCATAAACTGAGCCATCATGTCCCTCATCTCTTGCATCTCAGCTTGCACTTGTTCCATAACTCTGCGTTGATTCCCTCTGGTGGCGTAACGGTGAACTGTCTGATTGTCTATCCTGAAACAAGCTAACAAACCAACAGGAATAAGATCAATGGTTCTGCTGCACTTGCTATGCAAAAAGGCTATGCAAAATGCAGATATGTATATATGCATTAGGGATGTTTCCCCCCGATTCTAGTTCCTGCACGAACAATGAGCCATAGGGAAACCAAAACTAAGCCAAACACCTCATACATACAAGAAAAGGCCAATAGGCAATGTACAATCATACAACTGAGTACAATGAATCCACAAAAGGACCTCAACCAACAAGTCTGATGATGGTCACTAAAAACAGGCTACAAAGGAAAAGAAAGACATCACGTACGACAATGAGTACGAAACTCCTCCAACAGCTCTTGTGTCTCAGGATGGTCTGGTCTGACAAGTAATCCCTAAATGAGCGACTCTTGCTGTCTGATAGTGGTCTGTAACCCCTTAGCATAGTCTTCTTAGGCTCCCTCACCAAAGACTTCCTCTAGCTTGCACCTCTTTGAATCAGCCCTCATCTTGTAATCTTCCAAGGTTGCCAAAGCTTCGTTCAGTCTGCAATCACTGTCCCGCCTGAATGAGGCTTCATCTGCAATCCTCTCATCCTTCGCTCTGAGCTGATTCTTTAGCTCGGTAATCTGCTGTTTTAACCCATCCTCACGTGCTTTATTGTTGGTAAGGGTTGCATTCCACTGCTCGTTGAACTTGGAAATCTCCAAATAAGCTTTATCCAAGTCCTTCTTCTTAGAAGAGAGAACATCACTGATATCTTTCATATCTAAACCCAAACGTTCATGAGAACGAGTATCCTTGGTCAAATATGTACCCAACCTGTTCACAAGCTCAGTCTTCCTCTTAGAAGAGTACACAGCTTCAATCTTCTCACTCCAGAGCTGAATGATCTCTTTCTCTAACTCTTCATTAGCCTTGTGCAGCTCTTCTTTTTTAAACCACAACTGGTTGTACCTTTGGATGTCAACAGTGGTAGGTTCCTCAATCTTCAGAGGATACAGAGGCTCAACAGAAGGAAAAGGAATCAGAAACTTGGTAGCTCTCTCACGAATCCAAGTCAGATAAGGGTTGTTGCGGTGGAAATAGGATATCAAATTATTAATTAATTTGAATCACAACTTAGTTCACAACCGCTCTTTGATTTACCTGAAGGAAAAGGTCAAAAGAGGAAAAACCTATTTTTGCATCATAAAGAATGCGGGGGGAGACCTAGGTAAGGAATTGGTTAAGCTTAGGGAAGGTACTAGCATCCTAAACTTCTGTAGTACTCTACAGGAACCTTTTCTTCATTTTTTTACTATTTTTTCTTTATTATTATTTTAAAATATATACAAAGGGATTAAAAGTTAAAGAAAAGACCTAAGGGTTAGTCCTAAGTTTACTCGGCAAGACATCGCGTCTTGTGCCTACATATCCTGACGGGAATGGAATCAGAGTAATTGTAGTTCCCCTGGAAAGGGAGGTTAGAAACGTCTTGATTGTGGTCAAGGTGTCAATGGGAATAAACGTACCTTAAGAATACGCTTACGTGGAGTGCGGAGACTCCAATCTCTACGTTGAAATTGTTAATGAAATTAGGGTTGAAGTTATGGATTCCACGGCGAGAAACCCTAAGATAGAGTACGACGACTCTTTGACCTAATGCTAGGGTAAAGGGCGAAAAGGTCCGCGGCGGGAAACCTAAAAGTATCAGGGTTTGAAAACGTCAAAGGTTAGGGTTATTGACTCGGCGGTCAAATTGCTAGACCTAATCCTTCGGAGTGTGCAAATATGGTAAACGACGAGCAACGCAAGATAAATATATTACATGATGACGTTTGAGAAAAAAATACAGTACAACCGTGAATAAAATAAATTACAAATAATATCGCTAAATTAAATATAACCCTGAAAAGAAATACAAAAATAAAATGTTAGTAAACAATATCAACATAAAATTAACCGGGAGGTCTTTGGAAAATTTTACGATTAAGGTTAATTTACAAGCTAAAAATGTTAGAACGAAATTCATGTAAATACGGGGACCTTTTAATGAACATTAAGAATTTACAAAAATTTAAATTTTAAGAAAAATGATATTTTGTTTTAATTTAAAAATGCTTTTAGTTTTAATTAAAAAATCTTTAATTTTAATATTTTAGAAAAACAAAGTTTAATTACTAATTTTAAAAAATGCTTTAACTTTAATTTTTTTAAAAGAAATTTTTCTCTTAATTAAAAAAGTTTTAGTTTTAAATTTTTAAAAAAAAGGATTTAATTTTTATATAAAAAAAACAAATTAGTTTTAATAAAAAAAATCTTTTAGTTTTAATATTTTCTTCTGATTCTTCGTTCGTTCTCTCATTCTTTCACAATCTTTCACAATCTTTTTTATCTTCGTTCTCTTTTCTATCTTCGTTCTCTCATTCTTTCACAATCTTTTCTTTTGATTTCCATTCGCCATGGTTTTTTCCTGCAACAGAAACACAACACACACAAAAATACATTAGGTGATGGTGCATACTGCGATTTATCGGACAATGAAGACGCCGCTGATGTTGTTGTGGTTTTACGGTTGTGCTTTGAGGCGATGATGTTAAGAACTGAGCCTCATGGGTTTGAGAACGGGTTTTGTGATGCTGTTTGTCCGTAAATGATGATGATTCTCGCTGTTCTGGGTTGAGTTTTCCCTTTCTGGGTTCGCGGAAGGATCTTTCACGGATGAGTTCTGGTTTTTCATTCGGTGATCACGTGTGATTCAAGACGCCGTTTCGGTGAGTTCAATCCGTTTTTGCGATTTGTGGTTTCGGCTGATGATTTCGATGAATTGGGTCCGTTTTGGTGAGTTGTTCTTACGGCGCCCCCTTTAGGGTTCGATTTTTCTCCACGTTTTATATTCTCTTTTCTAGGCTTGAACTTGTCTTTACGTTACTTTTGATGATGGAGATTTGATATGATTCTGATTGGATTTGATTTCCTCTTTTTCAGATGTTGAATTTTTGCTACCACGGATCCGTCTGGATATCCATGGATTCCGAATTTTGATTTTGGATTTGGATTTCGCGTTTGCTTCGAAACTGGATCCGGATTTCTGGATTCCATACTATTTACTTGATGAAATGGATTTTCTGGATTTTGTTGCCGTGAATCCGGGTTCGGATTTGATTTGGGTATCCGATTAATTTACTTGATAGAATTGGATTTGATTCCATTAGTGACCTGTTTGGCTAAAATAGTCTCTTTTTCGGCATAAAATCACTTTTCGCTAAAACTTCTTTTCCTCTTTCTCTCGGCTGTTCCGACGATTTGAACAGATGCTGCCATTTGGTAGTCGATGTCCGGAATCAGAAGGGGAGCTGGAGACGGAGAAATTCGTTACCCTCCCGACACCCGGTGATGAAATTACTCTGAGGGTTTCGACCCATCAAAATAATTTTCTCACGCTAACCCTTTGTTAGCTCTGTTTTGTGTCGGTTTTGCAGGTACGATGAGAAAGTCGAGTCTTGAAGAGTAGGAGAAATTAAGCATGAAGAACTTTAGTAATTTAGGATTTCAGGAAAAATGTATATTTTAATTTTCTTTGTAAATTTGTAATAAAAATATTTATGAATAAATATTCAACAATATCTCTATTAAAAATCATTTCCTCTTTATAAATTGTAATAATAAAAAATATAATGAATAAAATTCAAATATTTTCTATCAAGATCAATTTCCAATTTCCTTTCCATGATTTAATTTTGTGGCAACCACCTCAGATATCCGATTAAATCTGACCGTTCCACATAACTGATATGAACTTCAATTCTTCCAATATATTCCCAAATTAAATCACGCCTGATGATAAAATCGGTAACGGCCTTGAACAATGTAAAACATAACGAAACCAGAGAAATCCAATTAGTAGCAAAAAACAGAATTTTAATTCGCGCTAAAAACTCACTTGGTGTCTCTGCTAATTAAATCCAATATCCTGAACTTATTCGGCCCAACATCATAATTAAACAGAAATCATAAACCCGAACATGAATCGAAATTTCCACTACTTTAAGAATTGACTGGCAGATAGTAGAAGAACAGAAAATAAACGTGTTTTAAAACCAAATTCCGCTGAATGAATTCTTGCATCAATTTGAATTAAACCAACTTATAATCAGCCCAATATGATTACACAACGGCTATGAAATCCACTGACGATTATTCAACTTCATGAACTGTCAGCAAACAAAGCATAAATGACAATTTCACCCTTCAATAGCTAAAGTTTGTCAGACGTAATTCTCCTGAAAAAACAACAGACTACCTAACCCGTTAGTAGTTAGTTAATGCAAAAAGGAGATGTCATGCGACATGAATCGATTAAATCTGAGGGTAAAATTTGGGGTGTTACAAGGGTCGTAGGCCCTACTGTTACTCTTCCCCATAAAAGCCTTCCCTTTCCTGTGAACACTACTCCAAGCTCTCTCCACTCTAGCCAAATTATCACCCTCCAGCAATCCAGTGAGATACAGAGATTCCTGTATCTCCTCTTCCTTAGGAGGTCCTCTCAGCGCGTATCCAAACTGCCTAACTAACAAAGATGGGTTATAGTTGATGCACCCTTTCCTTCCGACCAATGGTATGTTAGGAAATCCACCACAACTATAAACAATCTCTGTACCAAGCAGGTCTCTGTCAAACCAGATAATGTTCTCTGTAGACAATCCCATCAACCTTTATGACCATTCTGAAGTACCAGCAGTAGCAACAAATTGACCTGTCTTAGGAAGATGACTAGCAAACCACCTGTACAACAAAGGAATACAACAAGATACGTTCTTTCCCCTCCGGTTCTCATTCTTGTGGTGAACAGAATGATAGACGTCGCCCAAAAGCGTAGGTACCAGATTCCCTGAAGCAAAAATGTAGAAAGCATCTATGTCTATAAAATCCGGAAGGTTAGGAAACAATATGATACCATAGATACAAAGAGCTAAGATGGCGCTAAACACGATCCAACAACCATCTTTGGCGAACTGATGAGACTTATTAATCATAAAAGGTAAAGGAAAACTAGGCATCCCACTCCTCATGATCAACTTCCCTTCCAACTCTGAAACATCCAAATGCAGGGCAGTAGCAAGCTTAGCCAGATCGGGCTCAACATTAGTGTGATAGAATGGCATCTGGTCTAAGCTAGGAACACCCAACATCTCAGAATACTCCTCTAAGGTAGGCGCCAGAACATAATCCCGAAAAACAAAACACCTCAGTTGTCATCATAGAACTGCAGGAGAGTATAAAGACCACCTATCTCATATATTGAAGGCTTGCAGACACATCTCAATAGTTTCCCATAAGATTGCTTGAAGTCTTCCATCACTCTCTTGTCAGCCATGGCAATCAAACTCAGTAAAGAACCAATATCCGGAGTTGGAAACTTGTATGCCACTGTCTTCTTCAAGGGCTCCATATCAAAAGTAAGGGAACAAGATCACTAGAATCGAGGAAGAAATATGCACCTACAACATAGATACATGTCAATGAAAATGCAGATGAAAATGAAATTGTTGTGCTGTTGATCAAGAAGGACCAGTGCTCCACTTTAGCAAGAACATAGCACTGTCATTAGGACCCCTTGTATCAGGAACATAGATTCACACTGCAAAGAAAACCAGGTAGTCTGAAAGTCAAGGTTTCTTGTATAACCCAATCCCTCTCACAGGTATGGACCTATCCACTGATAAGGTTCGACATCCTATGTTTTCATCAGCGTCACAAACTTTCAAGAAACGATGATACGTTCACCAATTCTGGTTTGACATCATAATCTCCCGAAGAGGCCTCACTTAGTTGAATCACAAATGATCGATCCCCAGAGTCGACAATCCTCAGATCCAAGATCCCCTCAAGTCCTAAGGACCAGAAAGGAACTCATCAAAGAGAATCTCGTCTGAGCGCAAATTTCATGGGAACTTGTGCATGCTAAGTGTTGCACCCTAAAATTTGACCAACCGGTTCCCATATCTGGTTTACGTTTCGACGCATTTTGCATTCGCATTCATATACTGCATGCATTACATTTTACTCAGTCAGATAGATTTTTATCGGAATTGCAGCCCCTGGTGTTTCAGGCAGTTCAGGCCGTTTTGGATAAGCGTATTTTGAGAATTGGTGCTCGTTCTCTTGGTTTTCAGGCCATCTCGGTGCCCGGGTTTCGCTGCGGTTGCGCAATCGTTCTATAATCGTTTTAATCGGCCTCCTGGCATTTTTTAGGATTTTTCTGTCATTTTCTAGATTTTTAATGCATTAATAGTTTTTTTGATGGGTTTATTTGTTTTTGTAGATTTTAAGTAGGTTAGTATTTTGTTTTATAGAATTTAATAGATTCTCATAAATGGTTTTAATAGATTTTAATATGATTTTTAGAATATTAATAGATAATAGCTTTTTTTTAGAATAATATGGTTTTATTAGTTTAGTATTGATTTTATAGATTTTAATAGGATTTTAATAAATAGTTTTTTGTAATAGAGATTTAATTTTTTTTAGATATTAGTTTCTTGTATTAAATAATATAGAGTTTATTTTTAATATAGATTTAATATTTTTTTTCCAAATTAATTAGTTCTTAATCAGTTTTCATTAGTCTATTAGCTATTAATTAGTCTATCAGTTTCCTATTAGTCTATTAGTTTTCATTAGGTCTAATCCCAATTAAGCATGTTTAGTAATCCATTTAATTAGTATTCATTAGCCCCTAATCTGAGTCATTAAGTCTTATTGGGCCGTTTATCCAGAATATCCACAAAGCCCAAGTCCCAGGTCCAGATGCCACTTGTCAGCATAAAAGCGTTGCCACGCGTGTGTTGCTGTTTTCAGCCACCTCATTCTTCCATTCACCCAGAGGGAGCCACGTACCACACTCAGCCACCACACATTTCCTCTCCCTCTTCCCTCCATGCGTCCTCCATGCAGTGACCCCACACCACCACGTGTTCGCCTCTCCCTCATCCTCCACATGCATGCAACCTCACCGGAGCTCCTCACCGGCCGACATGCAACTGCCGGCGGCCACCCCAACCACTCACCGGCGACCATTCCAACTGCCACCGGCCACCATAACCTCCCGCCGGACTTCCTAACCACCCACCGGAAACACCATTTTTTCCAGAAAATTCATCCAGCTCCTCATCTTCACCATCCACCTCCAAACGACCTTCATCAATCCACCGGAGAGCTCAAATTCTCACCGGAAACTTCATCATTTGTTCATCCTTTTCCAGATCCATAGATCTTCAACTTTATCATTTTTTCGTCAGACTTGTGTTCATCGTCTTCATCAATATTCCCAGAAATCCACACGTTCATCATCACCAGAATCATCACCAGCTTGTGTTCTTCATCATTTTTTTCCCTGAAAAATTTTCATCTGAAGTTCTTCAAGACTCATCGAATGTCCTCCAGATTCACATGCATCCACGAATGGATCTTCAACAAACTTCATCGCCGTTAACATCATCTCCAGATTTTCGCGTGTTCGTCAAATCTTTCTCCGAAGATCTTCCGTCCAAGAACCTTCAGTGTTCATCAGCGCCTTCATCCAATTTCCAAAACGCTCATCAACGTTCGTTAAATCCTCTCCCGTCCATCACAAGAACGTCGTTGCCGCCGTGGATCTTCAATCGTCAACGAAGAACTTCATTTGCGCAGAAATATTCATCACCACAGTCGTCGCATTCTCCAGGTTTTCTTCCTAGCTTGTTCCACCTTCATAGTTGTTGGTTAGTGGGAAAGTAGGGTTAGTTTGAGTGTTAGGTTTTTGAATAATTAGGTTAAAATTAGCGATCGAAGGTTTGAGCGATGTGAATTGGAGGTTAGAGGAGGATGATTTGATCTGGGAGAGCGGATTTGGTGAGGGTTGTTGGTGAGGGTTTGATCTCAGAGGACCGAGAGTTTGGGTGAGAGAGGATGCGAAAGGGGGAACGCCATGAGGAAGGCGAACAATAGCGAGTGTTGTTAGGGGAATTAGGTTTAGTTTGTACTGAGGCTGAGTGTGGATTGGGTTGGGGCTTAGGCCCATTGCGCGTGTGCTGATCATACCTCCATGTTTACCATTAGCACCCCCTTCCTCCCATGTGTGAATTTCGTTTGGGCCTAGCCCATGTTTGCTGTTTACACCCCCAGTCTGGGGCCCAACCTGGATAACAAAGTGAATTTCTCGCTATCTGCCCCCCCCCCCCGGTTTATTGTTTTGTGTTGTTTTTTCAGAACCTTTAATGGGCCTAGTGCATTGCTATCTGCACCCCCCCTTTTCTGGGCCCAATGTGCTTATGCAGTGTATAATTGCTTTTGCCACCCCCTGTCTTAATTGAATTTTCATATTATTTGCATATATTTTACAAAATAAATCATAATAAATCCAAAATTAATCAGAAAAATATTTCAAAAATACCTCCATGATCTTGGATTTATTTGTGATTTTATGAAAATAATAAATTTCATATTCACCCATTTTCAATTTAATTTGATTTTTCCCATTTTATTAATTTCTTTAATTTTGTACATGTGATACATGTTTTTGTAAATTTGCTTGTGACCAATTGGTGAATAGTTTTGGGTTGATTCTTGTTGAGTTGATTAGATTAGAAGTATAGGTTCCCTTAGAGATTTATCTCACATTTTTGTGAATTAACCTTGATTAGTTTTGATTAGAGAACATTAGGTTAGTTAGAGTAGGGTTCAAACTCAACATAGGTGCATTATAACATTTTATTTTTGGGTTTTTAGCATGAATTAGGTTCTGGGACATATAGGGTATGTAGGGTAGATATAGAAATCCCCTTAGAATTAATCTTAGAATTTTAAATACTATATTACTATTTTTAGTATATTTTACAAATGGAGTGTTTGTTTGGTGTTCCCACTTGGGGTTTATATTTGTTTGCTTGGGCTTTTGGGCTTTTCTATGGGGTATGGGGTTTGGCTTGAGCTTATGGAGCATGAAGACATCAAAAGAGAAGATTGAAGATGATAATCAAATGTTGAAGCTTGAAGATTGTTGGTGCTTGGAGTTGATTGAAGACATAGGAGATAAGAGATAGGTAAAGCCTTAGAATAGAACAAATTCCTTCATAAACATGGATAGCTTCCTTTGCTTCCATTCTTATCAATGATTAAAAGTCCCTCCATGATATTCACATCCCTCCTTTGGAGGGATAAGTGGTTTTATCTAGGAAGTAGAACTTTGAGGGAAACAGTCTGTTACAATGTCAACTGTTCATAGACTTCCTTTGGTTGTCAATAAACTGTTTGACATTCAAATTATTCTGATAAATCAATTCTTTGCTGGAGTGCTTACCTTGAAGGAAGGAGCTTGTAGAAGAAGACCTAGTGCATTGAAGATTGAAGAAGGAGGAGCTTGTGCTGTCAGAGCTGTGCAACTGGTGAATTAGGGTTTTACTGCTGTTTGGAGCTATTTGCTGTCTGATGCTGTCAACTGATTAAGATTCTGTGCTTGCTTGAGCTTGGTGATTTCTTGGGGATGGAAGCTTGTTGTAGCTTGGGTATCATTGGAGTTGGATCTTGGGGTTCACTTAGAGATGTTACTGTTTTTCCGTTAATCAACTGTCAGAGTTGGATGTTTTTCAGAGCTGCTGCTGTAGGAGCTGGTGGGCTGTCAGAGCTGGTTTTGGGGTTTATTTTTCTTTGTTGTATTGTTTGTTATTCTTTCCCCTTAGGTTTGAAGTGAAGTTGTTTCACTTTGCCTATTATTTTCTAGGTTCGAGGTTGAGTGGGACTCCCTTGCCTCGCTTGTACTGCTGCATTCATGCATTTTACTGCTTTACTGTATATTCGTTATTTCTTTTCCGTTTATCCCCTAGGATCTCTGTTTCTCTCTGCGCAAGAGAGAAATATGACAGACATTAGGTTCTCATCCATGCATGACAACATTAGGGTAGATTTTGATTCCCATTTTAACCCTAGATTTTAGAGTTCTTTCTTTTCTATCTCAAAACAATAAAAAATACAATAAGAGGTCAAACATCAATAAAAGACAGTTCTTGCGTAAAAGACTGAACACCAATCAAAGTGTCATTTTTGTCCGCTTGGACCCGTAATCAGGAGAAAACCTTTTTCAGAAGGATAAAAGCAGTCAGACAAATCTGTGTCTTTCGTAGCCCGAACTACGTTTGCTCTGATCTTTCATGCTGTATGAAAGTACGTAGGCATAGGATGCAATATCCTAGCGAGCAACCTTCCCCTCCTTTCCAGTAGGTAGGCGAACTACGTTGACTCTGATTTCTCGTTCCAGACGGGAATACTTAGGCATAAAGTGCGATACTTTGCCGAGTCATTTTCTTTTCTTTTAACCCCAGACTTGTAGAATAGATTGAATAACAATCCGTACTAGAAAAAAAGCGTGGATCCCGTCGAGTACGATGGACGTGAGGGGTGCTAATACCTTCCCCTTACGTAACCGACTCCCGAATCCAGGATTTGGTTGCGATGACCATTCCTTTCCCGTCTTTGAGGTAGGTTTACTTCGAGCGTTTCCTTTCCCTCCGTTTGGATAAATAACGCACGGTGGCGACTCTTTTGTTCAGCCGGCGCCGATTTTCGCAGTAGCGACAGCTGGCGACTCTGCTGGGGACTCCAACGGTTCCCTACGCGAGTCAATCCTAGCGCTTGTTTTCCCGTCGTGGATTTTGTATGGATTTACGTTTCTGTATTTTACATTCAGCATTATATTATTGTGATTATTGCTGTGGGTATGAGGGGGTTCTATGATTGAGAGATAAGCCGGACCTAGGCTTGAGTGCACCTAGAATTAGAGTGGAAATTAGTGGGCGCGTGCATGCTTTACATGTACCAGTGTCTCATGAAATCCACGCTCAGACGAGGTTCTCCTAGTTGACTTCTTTTTCAACCCTTTGGGTTGAGGGGGTTGTTGGTTTGGAGGATTGTCGACTCTGGGGACCGATCATTTGGGATTCAGCTAAGTGAGGCCTCTTCAGGATATGATGATGCCACACCTTCTGGGTATCGTATCATCAATCTTGAAAGTCCGTGACGCTAATGACCGCATAGGATGCCGAACTTGTGTCAGTTTAGGTCCATACCCGTGAGTGGGAGGGTTTTTGCAGGAAACTTGACTTCCAGACAACCCGGTATTTTGGTCTTCTCGTCAGAGCGAATGTACTCCGTCAGCAGCGCAGCAGTATTCAGAGATTGTGGGGGCTGTGATCCCGTAGTTGCTGCATATTGCATTGCATTTGCATAAACGTGTTTGCATCATGTTGCATATCATTCTCCAGCTAGCCAGAGCTCTTATCCAGTCGTTGTTTTGATTCTGAGGGTGATTCTCCGGTGATTGGTATGAGCAAGTGTTGATTGGTAAAAGACGACCAGGGGGTTGAGATAGATTGGGGCAGAATTGAGTAGTGAAGTCAGTGGAAGGTTGTTGGTAGCTACGTTAGAGAGAAACTTCCGGTTTGTTGATACCTTGTCAGGGTTCACTGTGACGTCCAATCCTTTGTATGGTTCTCTGCATGACGAAGACTTCCCGCAAGTGAACAACCTTACTGCAGACCAGTTTGTGCAATCTCCTGTTAGGGACCGAGATCGACGCAAGCAGGTTGTTGTCCGAAATGAACGCCCTCCTCTCGTTAGCAGTCAAGGGGTTGTTCTCCCTATAGCGAATATCCGAAGAGAGATCCCGGTAGCCAGGACCGAAGACCCAAGAGCTCTCGAGTATGATAGAAGGCTCCGAGTGTTGGAAGAAGGAGTGAAAGCCTTGAAAGTCAAAGATGTTGTTAACCTGAACGCCGCAGACATGTGTTTGGCTCCTGGCCTGGTGTTACCTCCGAAGTTCAAAGCGCCGAGATTTGAGAAGTACAATAGAGATAGCTGTCCGAAGCAACATTGGGTGATGTTCTGCCGAAGAATGACTTCGTTTGTGCAAGACGACAAGCCGATGATTCGCTGCTTGTCAGGATAGTCTGATTGGGCCATCTCTGAGTTGGTATAGGCAGTTAGAGAGTAATCAGATTCGATCATAGGTGGATTTAGTCAGAGCTTTGCTGAAGCATTACGATTATAACCTAGACATGGCTCCTAGTCGCATGCAGTTGCGAGAATTGTCTCAAAAGAAAGATGAACCTATCAGGAAGTATGGTCAGAGATGGAGAGAATTTGCTGCCAGAGTGAAGCCGCCGCTCCTAGACCGAGAGTTAATGGGCATGTTTGTAGACTCCCTGCAGGGTCTGTACTTCAAAAGAATGCTTGGAAATGCACCAAATTTCTCTGAATTGGTAAGGGCAGGAGAACGCATTGAGCGTAGCGTGAAAATTGGAAGAATTCAGAATGTTTCAAGCAGTCAGGCTAGTGAAACTGAATCCCTCTGTAGATTCCCAACTGAAGAAGGAATTGTGATCAATGCCATCATGACCAGATGTTGAGTATCCTCGAGGTGAATCGGTGAAATTTGTTGGTTCTTCATCTTCTGTGTCTCGTTATTCTGGACAGACAACTGTGCCCGGGGCACCATGTTCAGAACTTTATGTCGCTCCTCTTGCAAATTAGCAGACTCGTGGTCGAGGTTATCAGAATTAGCGCCAGAATCAGAACAGACCTCGTAACAACTTGAAATGGAGGAATGCTCCTTCCCACCCAGTGCCTATGCCGTGTAGCCAGTTGCGGCCATCTTTGATCCAGAATTCTTCGGTGGAACCTAAAGCTCTTAAGCCTGTGCCAGAACCTTACCCTCCTGGGTATAATCCCCACGTTCAGTGTGGTTACCATGGCGGATCCCCGGGGCATTCAACTGAAGATTGCAAAGCTTTTCAGGAGAAAGTACAACAATTGATCAACCAAGAGTGCATCTCCTTTCCAGAGGGAGTTTTGTTTGTTCATACCAACCTCTCAGATATCTAAGCTCGCCGATTCAGAAGTTTATTTCGAGAAGCCAGTGGTCCAGACAGGCCAACACCCTCAGCATTGGCAGTCCTCAGGCTGTTATCATTTGCATTAGTAGTTTCTTTTCTGTTAGTTACTACTTGCTGTTAAATATTGTTTGTTTCGAATGGTAATATTGATAAAGTGACTATGCATTTTTCTGAATTAATCATGTCGCTGTCGCTCATTTACTGCATTGCACTGACACTTGCATTTTATTCACTCCACTTTGTCAAAATGATTAGCAAAGATTGGAGGGAGGATGACGAAACTGAATACTCATAACCGATGATCGTATGCTTTCAGATAAAACCTTGCCGATGACGTACAAGGCATTGTTTCAAATGCTCTAAACACTGGAGATATAAGGAGTTAGTCCCATGTTAACCACTTCGAGCCAGGAAGTAGAGGTTTTTTCGGACTTTTAAACCCTCGCATCTTAACCCGGGGCAGGGTAGGTGTCAGTTAGCTTGATCGAGCGGTCAAGTCTTACAGAGGAGTGTTGTCTCTCGAGGACCAATCAGCTTATACCTCTCCAAAGGTCGTACCTCGTCAACCACAATGGTTAAACCTCACCAATCAGGAGTGAGACAGTTACAATCCTTTCGGAGCAATCAAGACAACCAGTGTCACATGACTTCGTTCCGAAAGAAGGAAATAAGAAAGCCCACTAAGTAAAAATGAATGAAGAGCTGGAAAGTTAATACTTAGGCAAAAATCAGGGCATCCCGCTGGACTTCAAAAGAAAGTCGAAAAGAACTCAAAAGGAGTCAGTCCAGGCAAAAGTTAGGGAATCAAAAGAATGAAAAAGAAAGGATATAAAAAGAAAAATCCTCGAACAAGGACAAAGTAGTGTGTATACATACAGCGAAAATGAAGAAGGAGTAACTGTCACTCTAAAAAAGAAAAACCTTGTGAGTTCCTTAACTATGGTTCTTACCATTCAACATACCTCTCGAAGAGGCGAGCGCTCGAGCCAAGTTAACTGAACTTTAGGATCGGAGATCATCACGTAGAAGGGGTGGGTACAAATCATAATTTGAGCCAAATATCCTTTGTTTCACGAACCGTGAACCAGACCACGATACAACCCTTAAAAGACCTAATTGAGGAAAGGTTTATTCTGAAAGCGCATTACGATAAGGTTGAGTAACCTGACTCCCTCTTGATTTGCTAGTCATATCCTTGTTGTATTTTTCACTGATCTCATAAGCACTACGGTTGAACTTTGGTTCATTCGTCACTCACAATCATGACACGTAAAGGAGTGACAACACAATTTTTTCAAAATTTGCATGAACGCTGTATTAAAATTACCATTCGGGGATGAACAATTTTATTTGCAGGTTGGTAGTTGACAGGAAAGAAATTCCAACAGGGAATAATCGAACAGGATTGAATAATTCAACAGTCTGGATCAGAATGGTGTATGTTGTGAAACCCTGTAAATCTGGGGCATTGACTTTTAGTGAGTTCAGAATCAGTCGGTCTGAGGACCAGTCCCGAAGCATCAGTTGATTACGGGGCAGTTTATTTGAGAAACAGTTGATCAGAAGCGAATCTTCTCGAGAGCCAATCAGGGGCATTTATCCAGAATACTATGTTTGATCAGGGCAGGTTAAGTCGCCTAACGCTCGTTCAGGGGTAAGTCACTATGTTGATAGTTGTTTAATCAAGGTTGAATCCTGTTGTCGTACGAACACCGGGGTAAGTCATCGCAAGGTCGTATTGTAGCAAGTTGCTTTCGGTTCAGAGTGGGTTTTCCCAAGAGTCAGATTAGGGCAAGGTCATTACAGACAGGGGCATGCCATCCTAAGAGCACAGGGGTTAGTCTTTATTCGAGAGGCATTCGATTTGAAGTATCTCGCTGAAGTTCAGAATACTGGGGCAGTTCATATCAAACCATCAGGGTACAGATTTTCAGACTATCCCATAAAGGTTCCCACGAGCCGGGGCATATCAGAAGCGAAGGAATTGTTCTTCTCCGTGTTATCAGAGTTACTCAGAGCTACTTGAGCAGATTCAACCAATCTTCAAGTCTGAGACAAATGTCGGGAAATCGTGCTGCCGTCCATTGACCCTTCTACTAGAAGCCGTGAATTCAGACAGGGTATTGTCCAGCATCAGGCGTGTATGACCTATCACGGATGTACAGAAGCCCCATCCTACTTGGCATGTTCAGTTATTCCCCAGTAAAGTCATACATTTGAGAATCAGTTAATCTGGGGCAATTAGGTCGAGATTTGGCAAATCTCTCGCAGCTATGGGCACTGCTCCACGAATCAGTCGATCAGGGGCAAAAGATTATTGCAAGACCGGGGTAGATCACCCTAAGAACAAAAGATTTTGTTGGGACATCCTTTTGGGTTTGACATGCAGAAACAGTTCAGATCTAACCGTCAGGGTACAGAGAGCGAGGAGTCCTTATCAGAAGGTTGGTGCCGATTCAGGGGCAAGGTATTGTGAGTAGCACTATGGCTAGCTTTTCCTTTCCAAACGAAGTGTTCAGACTGGGGCATGTTGGTATTTTTGGGGCAAATTTCCGAGAAGAGGAATGGATTTCATGTAGTCCTAACCAGAGGCTCTTGACGAAAAGACTTGATCATTATGTGAGGTGAATCCCCACGCAGGTCGTATTTCATTCCCCCGAAGTTAAGATGACACTGTTCCTTACTGAAGAAGGATCAATTTCCCCAGCTCGTCGCAGCTTATCCAAAGGATATTCTCCAGCAGGTCAAGATTAATGCTCGCCACAGGATGTCTATCCTCAGTCCCGAGTTTGTAAACTGTGGCCAGATGGTTTACTTTCCCCAGCAGGGTCGTTTACCCTTAGCAGATGTTGATAATTTTAAAGTTTGTAAGCTGTACTCAGACAGTGGTGGTTCTCCAAAAGGTTTCCTTATCCTCAGCGGAGTCGTTTAGTTTTCAGTGGATTGTAAATTGTGCCCAGACAGTTCATTATCCCCAGTAGGGTTGTTTATTCTCCCCAACAGAGTCATTCCCTGTTTCCAGCGGAGTTAGTTAAGATTCCCCGAGAGAGTCGTTTCTTCCCCAGCGGAGTATTCTCTCCCCATCAGGTGTTTCCTTTCCTCCCCGTGGAAATCGAAGGTTTAAAGCTCTCCCCGGCAGAGTTGGTTGCATGTCCTGGCATTTATTTTGCCGGAATACTTGGTGGTACCCGTTCATTCCCCAGCAAGGTGGTATTTGTCCTCAGCATCCGTGTTGAAGCAAGCTTATCAGGACTCCCCAGCAGCCTGAACCTGCATTTGCATTTGCATGCATTATCATGTTTGCATCTACTCAAAACGCGTAGCATTTCCATGCTATATGGAGCATTACGCCATTGTCAAATATACGCATTTTGAAACATAAATCAGGTTAGCTAACCTTTTGCTTTCAGGTGTATTTCTCAACAGGAGTGTGGAGTTCTAAAGATCAGACATGTTTCCAGATATTCGAGGTCTCGCTGTGAGACACGGGATGATATAGTTCATCTTCTTTTATTCCCCACAGAGATTCTTGGTTAAGTTTCTCTTGCCCTCAGCGGAGTTGGGCTCGTATCTTCCAAAGTTGTTCAGAGGTATTATCCCCAGCATGGAGTGGTGATATTCAGATGTTTTCGTTGAGTGTTCAGACGCCGATGTGTTATGTTGAGCGTTCAGGCTCCGGTGTATCTTCGTTGAGTATCCAGGCTCCGGTATGTTATGTTGAGTATCCAGACTCCGATATGTTATGTTGAGTATCCAGGCTCCGGTATGTTTTCGTTGAGTGTTCAGACTCCGATATGTTATGTTGAGTATCCAGACTCCGATATGTTATATTGAGCGTTCTGGCTCCGGTTGTTCGTTGAGTTTTATGGCTCCGATTTGTACGTTGAGTATTCTGACTCTGGTTGTTTCAATGAGTATTCGGGCCCCGATGGTTTGTTGAGCATTCTGGTCCCAGTTATTTCGTTGAGTATCCCGACTCCGACAGATATTCATTTTGTGATGCGGTCGTGCTATTACGTTGAGTGCTCAGACTCCGGCTAATTGCATAGAAAGATTCAAACTTTGTGCTCGTTGAACACTCAGGTTCCGACATTTCCAGAATACCCCAATAGAGTTAGCTATTATTGCGAACAGGCAAGGAAGTTATGTATAGAGTGTTTCCCTGTAAGAATCAGGCAGGTAGTCCGTAGGAAACAGGCGGATAATGATAAAAGAAGTTGTACCGTATGAAGCAGGCGGAAGAACTTCGAAAGATCTGTAGGAATCAGGCAGATGACTTTTCCCGTATGGAGCAGGCGGAGGAATCTCTCGTATTCAGGCAGATGGTGTTCCCATGATAGATAGAGTATGTGTCTAAGGACAAGACAGAATGTGTTCACATATTGGACAGAAATGTTTCCCCAGCAAAGTTGTCGGGAGCTATTCGTGTTGACGAATTGTATTCCTCCGTGTTGACGGAATATGCGTCCTGATGAGGAAATTTATGCCTATGTTGATAGGATTTCTTCGTGTTGACGAATCGATGTCCCCGTGTTGAAGGAATATAGAGTCCTGTGGAGGACCAGGATTGATCTCTCCGTGGTGACGGAATGTGGAGTCCTGATGAGGACGAGTTTTCTCCGTGTTGACGGAATATGGAGTCCTGATGAGGACAATTTATGCCTATGTTGATAGGATTTCTTCGTGTTGACGAATCGATGTCCCCGTGTTGATGGAATATAGAGTCCTGTGGAGGACCAAGATTGATTTCTCCGTGTTGACGGAATATGGAGTCCTGTTGAGGACGAAGTTTTATTTCTCCATGTTGACGGAATATGGAGTCCTGATGAGGACAAGTTTTCTCCGTGCTGACGGAATGTGGAGCCCTGATGAGGACAAGTTTTATTCCTCCGTGTTGACAGAATGTGCGTCCTGATGAGGACAAGTTATGCCGGTGTTGATAGGATTTATTCGTGTTGACGAATTACTCTCTCCGTGTTGACGGAATATGCGTCCTGATGAGGACAATTTATGCCTATGGTGATAGGATTCCTTCGTGTTGACGAATCGATTTCCCCGTGTTGACGGAACATGCGTCCTGATGAGGACAAGTTATGCCTATGTTGATAGGACTTCTTCGTGTTGACGAATCGATGTCCCCGTGTTGACGAAATTTGGGGTCCTGTTGAGGACCAAGATTGATCTCTCCGTGTTGACGGAATATAGAGTCCTGATGAGGACAAGTTTTATTCCTCCGTGTTGACGGAATGTGCATCCTGATGAGGACTAGTTATGCCGGTGTTGATGAGATTTATTCGTGTTGACGAATTACTCTCTCCGTGTTGACAGAATGTGCGTCCTGATGAGGGCAACTTATGCTTATGTGGATAGGATTTCTGCGTGTTGACGAAATGGGAGTTCAGATATGTACAAGAATGGTGTTCCTATGCTGATAGGGTTTATTCGTGTGGATGAATCTATTTTTCCTCGTGTTGACAAGACGTGAGTCCCGGCATGGACAATTTATTCCTATGTTGATAGGAGTTCCTCGTGTTGGTAAGACGCAAATAAGATGTCATTGCCTATGCTGGTAGGATCTTCTTGTGTTGACAAGATGCGGACAACTCATCCCCAACGAAGCCGCCGGGATTTCTCCGTGTTGACGGAATGAGGATTCCTGATGAGGACAAGCGTTATTTCTACATGTAAATGGAATATGGAGTCCTGATGAGGAAAAGTTTGATTTCTCTGTGTTGACGGAATGAAGAGTCCTGATGAGGGCAAAGTTTTATTCCTATGATGATAGGATTTCTTCGTGACGACGAATTCATGGTTTTTCGGGTTGACGAAATTTAAGGGCAATCATGTACAAGATTTTTCCTGTGATGATGGGATCTCTACTCGTGTTGACGAATTCGTTTTTCTTCTGGTGGTGACAAGGTTAGTCCAGTTGTGGACAAAGGTGTTTTTGCAAAGATAGTTCAGTACCCGTGGTGTTACATGGGTGGTGGGAGTCAAAATCAGAGTTATTCTCCGGCGAATGATCGGTTGTTACCGTAACAATCGGGTTCACTCGACGAATGTCGTTCCCCAAGCAGTGGTGCAATTTATTTCTGCGGTCGGCAAATTTCAGGGTTCTTTGGTATTCAACCGTCTCGTACCTCGAATGTTTGAAGGCCGTTCGCTCTTCACCCAATCGGGTTCAAGCCGCTTGAATAGGGGCAGCTGTTGCACCCTAAAATTTGACCAACCGGTTCCCATATCTGGTTTATGTTTCGACGCATTTTGCATTCGCATTCATATACTGCATGCATTGCATTTTACTCAGTCAGATCAATTTTTATCGGAATTGCAGCCCCTGGTGTTTCAGGCAGTTCAGGCCGTTTTGGATAAGCGTATTTTGAGAATTGGTGCTCGTTCCCTTGGTTTTCAGGCCATCTCGGTGCCCGCGTTTCGCTGCGGTTGCGCAATCGTTCTATAATCGTTTTAATCGGCCTCCTGGCATTTTTTAGGATTTTTCTGTCATTTTCTAGATTTTTAATGCATTAATAGTTTTTTTGATGGGTTTATTTGTTTTTGTAGATTTTAAGTAGGTTAGTATTTTGTTTTATAGAATTTAATAGATTCTCATAAATGGTTTTAATAGATTTTAATATGATTTTTAGAATATTAATAGATAATAGCTTTTTTTTAGAATAATATGGTTTTATTAGTTTAGTATTGATTTTATAGATTTTAATAGGATTTTAATAAATAGTTTTTTGTAATAGAGATTTAATTTTTTTTTAGATATTAGTTTCTTGTATTAAATAATATAGAGTTTATTTTTAATATAGATTTAATATTTTTTTTCCAAATTAATTAGTTCTTAATCAGTTTTCATTAGTCTATTAGCTATTAATTAGTCTATCAGTTTTCGATTAGTCTATTAGTTTTCATTAGGTCTAATCCCAATTAAGCATGTTTAGTAATCCATTTAATTAGTATTCATTAGCCCCTAATCTGAGTCATTAAGTCTTATTGGGCCGTTTATCCAGATTATCCACAAAGCCCAAGTCCCAGGTCCAGATGCCACTTGTCAGCATAAAAGCGTTGCCACGCGTGTGTTGCTGTTTTCAGCCACCTCATTCTTCCATTCACCAAGAGGGAGCCACGTACCACACTCAGCCACCTCACATTTCCTCTCCCTCTTCCCTCCACGCGTCCTCCATGCAGTGACCCCACACCACCACGTGTTCCCCTCTCCCTCATCCTCCACATGCATGCAACCTCACCGGAGCTCCTCACCGGCCGGCATGCAACTGCCGGCGGCCACCCCAACCACTCACCAACAACCATTCCAACTGCCACCGGCCACCGTAACCTCCCGCCGGACTTCCTAACCACCCACCGGAAACACCATTTTTTCCAGAAAATTCATCCAGCTCCTCATCTTCACCATCCACCTCTGAACGACCTTCATCAATCCACCGGAGAGCTCAAATTCTCACCGGAAACTTCATCATTTGTTCATCCATTTCCAGATCCATAGATCTTCAACTTCATCATTTTTTCGTCAGATTTGTGTTCATCGTCTTCATCAATATTCCCAGAAATCCACACGTTCATCATCACCAGAATCATCACCAACTTGTGTTTTTCACCATTTTTTTTCCCAGAAAAATTTTCATCTGAAGTTCTTCAAGACTCATCGAATGTCCTCCAGATTCACATGCATCCACGAATGGATCTTCAACAAACTTCATCGTCGTTAACATCATCTCCAGATTTTCGCGTGTTCGTCAAATCTTTCTCCGAAGATCTTCCGTCCAAGAACCTTCAGTTTTCATCAGCGCCTTCATCCAATTTCCAGAACGCTCATCAACGTTCGTTAAATCCTCTCCGGTCCGTCACAAGAACGCCGTTGCCGCCGTGGATCTTCAATCGTCAACGAAGAACTTCATTTGCGCAGAAATCTTCATCACCACAGTCGTCGCATTCTCCAGGTTTTCTTCCTAGCTTGTTCCGCCTTCATAGTTGTTGGTTAGTGGGAAAGTAGGGTTAGTTTGAGTGTTAGGTTTTTGAACAATTAGGTTAAAATTAGCGATCGAAGGTTTGAGCGATGTGAATTGGAGGTTAGAGGAGGATGATTTGATCTGGGAGAGCGGATTTGGTGAGGGTTGTTGGTGAGGGTTTGATCTCAAAGGACCGAGAGTTTGGGTGAGAGAGGATGCAAGAGGGGGAACGCCATGAGGAAGGTGAACAGTAGCGAGTGGTGTTAGGGGAATTAGGTTTAGTTTGTACTAAGGCTGAGTGTGGATTGGGTTGGGGCTTAGGCCCATTGTGTGTGTGCTGATCATACCTCCATGTTTACCATTAGCACCCCCCTTCCTCCCATGTGTGAATTTCGTTTGGGCCTAGCCCATGTTTGCTGTTTACACCCCCAGTCTGGGGCCCAACCTGGATAACAAAGTGAATTTCTCGCTATCTGCCCCCCCCCCCCCGGTTTATTGTTTTGTGTTGTTTTTTCAGAACCTTTAATGGGCGTAGCGCATTGCTATCTGCACCCCCCCTTTTCTGGGCCCAATGTGCTTATGCAGTGTATAATTGCTTTTGCCACCCCCTGTCTTAATTGAATTTTCATATTATTTGCATATAGTTTACAAAATAAATCATAATAAATCCAAAATTAATCAGAAAAATATTTCAAAAATACCTCCATGATCTTGGATTTATTTGTGATTTTATGAAAATAATAAATTTCATATTCACCCATTTTTCAATTTAATTTGATTTTTCCCATTTTATTAATTTCTTTAATTTTGTACATGTGATACATGTTTTTGTAAATTTGCTTGTGACCAATTGGTGAATAGTTTTGGGTTGATTCTTGTTGAGTTGATTAGATTAGAAGTATAGGTTCCCTTAGAGATTTATCACATTTTTGTGAATTAACCTTGATTAGTTTTGATTAGAGAACATTAGATTAGTTAGAGTAGGGTTCAAACTCAACATAGGTGCATTATAACATTTCATTTTGAGGTTTTTAGCATGAAATAGGTTCTGGGACATATAGGGTATGTAGGGTAGATGTAGAAATCCCATTAGAATTAATCTTAGAATTTTAAATACTATATTACTATTTTTAGTATATTTTATAAATGGAGTGTTTGTTTGGTGTTCCCACTTGGGGTTTATATTTGTTTGCTTGGGCTTTTGGGCTTTTCTATGGGGTATGGGGTTTGGATTGAGCTTATGGAGCATGAAGACATCAAAAGAGAAGATTGAAGATGATAATCAAATGTTGAAGCTTGAAGATTGTTGGTACTTGGAGTTGATTGAAGACATAGGAGATAGGAGATAGGTAAAGCCTTAGAATAGAACAAATTCCTTCATAAACATGGATAGCTTCCTTTGCTCCCATTCTTCTCAATGATTAAAAGTCCCTCCATGATATTCACATCACTCCTTTGGAGGGATAAGTGGTTTTATCTAGGAAGTAGAACTTTGAGGGAAACAGTCTGTTACAATGTCAACTGTTCATAGACTTCCTTTGGTTGTCAATAAACTGTTTGACATTCAAATTATTCTAATAAATCAATTCTTTGCTGGAGTGCTTACCTTGAAGGAAGGAGCTTGTAGAAGAAGACCTAGTTCATTGAAGATTGAAGAAGGAGGAGCTTGTGCTGTCAGAGCTGTGCAACTGGTGAATTAGGGTTTTACTGCTGTTTGGAGCTATCTGCTGTCTGATGTTGTCAACTGATTAAGATTTTGTGCTTGCTTGAGCTTGGTGATTTCTTGGGGATGGAAGCTTGTTGTAGCTTGGGTATCATTGGAGTTGGATCTTGGGGTTCACTTAGAGATGTTACTGTTTTGCCGTTAATCAACTGTCAGAGTTGGATGTTTTTCAGAGCTGCTGCTGTAGGAGCTGGTGTGCTGTAATAGCTGGTTTTGGGGTTTATTGTTCTTTGCTGTATTGTTTGTTATTCTTTCCCCTTAGGTTTGAAGTGAAGCTGTTTCACTTTGCCTATTGTTTTCTAGGTTCGAGGTTGAGTGGGACTCCCTTGCCTCGCTTGTACTGCTGCATTCATGCATTTTACTGCTTTACTGTATATTTGTTATTTCTTTTCCGTTTATCCCCTAGGATCTCTGTTTCTCTCTGCGCAAGAGAGAAATATGACAGACATTAGGTTCTCATCCATGCATGACAACATTAGGGTAGATTTTGATTCCCATTTTAACCCTAGGTTTTAGAGTTCTTTCTCTTCTATCTCAAAACAATCAAAAATACAATAAGAGGTCAAACATCAATAAAAGACAGTTCTTGCGTAAAAGACTGAACACCAATCAAAGTGTCATTTTTGTCCGCTTGGACCCGTAATCAGGAGAAAACCTTTTTCAGAAGGATAAAAACAGTCAGACAAATCTGTGTCTTTCGTAGCCCGAACTACGTTTGCTCTGATCTTTCATGCTGTATGAAAGTACGTAGGCATAGGATGCAATATCCTAGCGAGCAACCTTCCCCTCCTTTCCAGTAGGTAGGCGAACTACGTTGACTCTGATTTCTCGTTCTAGACGGGAATACGTAGGCATAAAGTGCGATACTTTGCCGAGTCATTTTCTTTTCTTTTAACCCCAGACCTGTAGAATAGATAGAATAACAATCCGTACTAGAAAACAAGCGTGGATCCCGTCGAGTACGATGGACGTGATGGGTGCTAATACCTTCCCCTTACGTAACCGACTCCCGAATCCAGGATTTGGTTGCAATGACCATTCCTTTCCCGTCTTTGTGGTAGGTTTACTTCGAGCGTTTCCTTTCCCTCCGTTGGGATAAATAACGCACAGTGGCGACTCTTCTGTTCAGCCGGCGCCGATTTTCGCAGTAGCGACACTAAGCATACAGGTTCACTACTACTTTCCACTACTAATGCTATGTTTGTACTCAAGCCCGGGTCCGACTTATCTCTCAATGGAACATTCCCCTCCAATAGCACAGCAAAACTGACATATACAATGCTAAAAGTAAATTCGGGAAAGTAAAGTACAACACATATATACATACACCCAAAATAAACAACCAAGCCCTAGGATAGACTCGCATATGGGATGGGAAATGTCCCTAGCAAAGTCGCCAGCTGTCGCATCACTGCGAAGAGGGGCCGACAAGGATAGAAGAGTCGCCACTGTTCGCTATTCATCCCAAAAGAGGGAAAGGAAATTATTAGAGAAAACCTAACGAAAAGGGGAGAAGACGAGTCATCACAACCATATCTCGGGTTCGGGAGTCGATTACGCAAGGGGAAGGTGTTAGCACCCCTCATGTCCGTTGTACTCAACGAGATCCACGCTTTGTTGTCTATCTAAAAAGGTTGTTTACTATCTAAGATACGACTCAGGGACAACAAAAAAGAAAAGAGACTCGGTAGAGCATCGCCTCTCTATGCCTACGTATTCCCTCGTGCAATGGGAAAGTCAGAGTCAACGTAGTTCGGCTAACTACGGGTAAAAGTGGGGGAAGATTGCTCGCTAAGACATCGCCGTCTTGTGCCTACGTATTCTCATCTGGTATGAGAAATCAGAGAAAATGTAGTTCGGGCTAACAAGAACACCGGTTGGTTCAAAATGTTTTAGGCCCGAGTAGGGTTAAAACTTAGTTCTAGCAGTTAGGTATATGCAGCGCGACCATTGGAGACTTAGGCGTTACCTGTTTGCGATAGAACCAAGAGTTAACAAAACTCTCCTTATGAAAAAGATTTTCCAAATTAAGATCCCGAAGGATGAAAAGATTTGAAGTTTGTTTTTGTGTTTTTTAGAGAAGAAGTGCATTGATTATTGTTTGTAATTCATGTTGCACTAAAGACTATGACTTAGGAGCGAATGCGTCACATATCATCCTAAGGACGTACACTAAACACTCTAAGAAATTGAGAGGAAGCCTTCCAATCACCATTCCCCAAGTACTTAAGGCTCGTAACGTACAACATTCATTAACCTTTATTAAGTGTTTTAATAGAATTTGAAGGTGAGAAGAGAGAGACACTCTAAAGGGAGACTAAGACTCAACCTAATGTTCTCATGCAAAGTGTACCTATAATTGTGATAAAAGGGAATGCTGCCTAATGTTATCATACATGGATTCAAGCTTAAGGTCTATCATTATCTCTCTTGAACATGGGAGATTAGAGGTCCTAAGGGAACATGGCAAAGAGAGACAAAAGAAGAAGAAGAAAGCATAGGAAAATGCAAGATACAAACATGTAATGCACAATTAAAATGAAAGTGAGGGAGGAACAAAGTGTGGGTTAAACAACACCACAAGCACATCTCAACCTCAAGCATGCAAATGAGAGATGCAAGAACCAAAAGAAAATGCACATAAAAGCATACAAATGAGCTTAAACAAGTTCAAGCCAAAAGTGAGATGCAATGGGAGAAGTCATGACCCCTACAACCATTCAAGCATCAATCACCGAAGAAAAGCGGGAGAAGAAAAAGTGAGGGATAGCAGCCACCACAAGCACATCTCAACTTCAAGCATGCATATGAGAGATGCAAATGATCATCACTTTGAACCACATCCATAAGCGCGCATTCAAGTGGAAACCGAACATGAGTGTCGACAAAATCATGATTAAACGATCAAGAACAACGACATATATCCAAAACATCTCACTCCTAATACATTACACTGATCCGTGAAGATTCGAAGTGAAAATATACCAAACAAGCATGAAAAATAGCAAAACAGGTCTGCTGGTACAATGTTAATCAATTAACACCAGGGGTTAATCGATTAACCAATCAAAAATGACTGAAAATTTGAAATTTCGTGTTGGTTAATCGGTTAACACTGTGCCAGAAGCAGAAAAACAGCCAGATAACAGCATTTCCAGCAAATAAGCACTTATCTGATAATCCAGATAATCATATAATTAATTATGCACGAATTTAAACCAGAAAACAGTGATCCAATCAACATGTAAACACATTAAACCAACAAGATCACAGATCATATGGATCAAATATCAACAAAACCAATCAAAAATGAAGATCAACATGATGATTATGCAAATAAGCTCAAAACAACAATGGATCTAGAATTCCAACCTATGAAGCGGAGAATTGCTTCGGTTAATGTTGATTCAACTCTAATTGAGATCCAAGCTAGAAATCTGGAATTCCTTCAAGATCCGAGTGTATTCTTGTAGTAGAAGTGATGATCAACCAAAATTAAGCAAGATCCACTAAAATAAGCTACTCCAAACCAACTCCAAAATTCAGATTCAAACTTGCATGAAAATTGAATGGAAAAATGGAGATGATGATGATGAAGGTTTAGCTCTTAGAAATCAATGATTCCAATGAAGAATCAAAGAATTCAAGGTGAGAAGAGCCCTGTTCAGCCTTTGAAACTTTTGTCCGTTTTCGTCTGTTCTGAGCCATGTTCAGCATCTGAAACTTTCCCTTGAATATTAAACTTGTGAGAATGCTTGAGATGGCTTGAATGCTGCCTCCTGAGCTGAAAATAACCCTACTAAACAAAATAAAATCGACCTCTTGATCACTGGGCAAAATAAATGCCGGAGCCCCTGATGCTCGTTGTTCAGTCTCTTGCACTAAAAGAAATCTAAGCCACGGAAAACCTTGATCCCCTGCCTCGAACAAAAATGCTATGCAAATGCAGAAATGCGAAAACAAAATGAAACACAAGCCAAGTACAAGAAATGGTTGGGCAAATTTTGGGGTACAACATTTGGTACCAACCATGGTTGCAATTTTTTTGATGAGAAGATGAATGAACGGTCTTAGGATTAAGATTATGATATATATATATATATATATATATATATATATATATATATATATATATATATATATATATATATATATATATATATATATATATATATATATATATATATATATATATATATATATATATATATATATATATATATATATATATATATATATATATATAGAGAGAGAGAGAGAGAGAGAGAGAGAGAGAGAGAGAGAGAGAGAGAGAGAGAGAGAGAGAGAGAGAGAGAGAGAGGTTCTGAATGAGGCAAAACATATGAGTGTTTGTGTAGCTTGAGGCTCATAACATAGAGAGAGAATTTTTTTTGAAAGAGAACCATTTTAGAAATACTAATGGGAAAAGCATGTAGAAGCGCACATGTCTTGAAATTGAAGGACTTGAGAGATAATAATACGACCTAATAACTCTCATACTTCCTCAACATTAATTACTAGAGATTCACAATTATGCAAAGACCTAGCGAACTTCTCAAATTTTAAAATTGTGGATCATCCAGAGCCTTGGTAAATATGCCAACTAGTTGGTTTTCAATTAAAACATGATCCAAAGAGATTACTTTATCTTCCAAAAGCTTTTTTATAAAGTGGTGACGAATTTCAATATGTTTGGTATAACTATGCTGAACTAGATTCTTGAAAATATTGGTGGCGCTCTTGTTGTCGTAGTATAATGTCATAATACTTTGCTTAACATCATAATCCTTCAGCATCTGCTTCATCCATAGTAGATGAGTGCAATTGCTTCCAACAACACTGTATTCAGCTTCAATAGTGGATAATGTGACAAAATTATGTTTTTTGATAAACTAAGAAATGAGGTTGGTTCCTTAAAAAAACATCCCCATAAATGCTCTTTCTATTTTTATAATGGCCTACATAGTCAACATCACAAAATCCATCTAGAATATAGTTGGTGTCATGCAAATACATAATTCCATTGTCACAAGTTACATTTACATATTTGATGATTATTTTTACTTTGTCTCTAGGGAACACACACCCCTAGAGAACACACAAGTTACAATGGCCTTTAGGTTGTTCAACATACACCTCTTCATTCAAGAATCGATTCATAAATTCTCTTTTAACATTCATTTGATATAACTTGATTTTCAGGAGACAAGAAATTCCTAAAAATAATCTGATGGATTCCAAGTGTGCAACATGAGTAAATGTTTCATAAAAAGTAATTCCTTCTATTTCAGTGTAACCTTGAGCCTTCAAACAGGCATATTTCTTGTCACATTACCATTTTCATCATAATTGTTCTTGTAAATCTACTTGGTTCTTATGATATTGACAGAGTTGTCCTGAGAACCAACTCCCGTACTTTGTTTTTTTTCAAATTGAACAAGTTTTTCCTGCATGGCATTGATCTAATATTCATTACTTAAGGCTCCTTTGACATTTTTGTGTTTAATTTTGGAGATAAAACACATGTTGAAATCACTTCTTTATATCTAGTGACGATCCTCTCATTCACATTTCAAATTACATTTTCTATAGGATATTACTTCTGAATTCTGGTAGATGGTCCCTTGCTTATTGGAACATCAACTTCTTCATCTTCAAGAGTTTGAATGATATTAGTTCCTTTATTTAGCACATCAGGCATGCCATTATGCTCATGGACACTAACTTCTTCCTCTTTTTCATCACTCACTCCATCCTATTGTGAGTCATCTATAACAATATTATTAGATTCCATCATGAGTTTTGTGTGATTGTTATATACTCGGTAAACCCTGTTGTTGGTAAAGTATGACAAGAAGATTCCTTAATCACTTTTAGGATCCATATTGCATCTTTTCTTTTAATAAAACAAAATATAACACTTACTACAAAAAGAATGGAAGTATTTGAAATTTGTATTTCTTCCTTTCCACGGACCATAGTGAGTAACTTTGGTTCCTAATGGTGACTCGGTTGTGGATGTGATAGGTTGTATTCATAGCTTTATCCCATTCATAATAAAGGAGATTCTCAACATGAAAATTTACTCTATATATTTCTTATAATGTTCTATTTTTGCATTCAACAATTCCATTTTGGTGTGGAGTAATAGGAGCAGGAAACTCATGAGTTATCCCTTCAAAAGAGTAGAATTCCGAGAAACTAGAATTCTCAAATTCTCTTCCTTGGTAACTCTGTATGCGAATGATCTTACTAATATCTTTCCTTTTCTCACTCTTAAGACGTTAGCACAATCTTTAAAATGTGATAAAGGTGTCATATTTTTCTCTAAGAAAGTCAATCCAAATGTACCTTTAGTAATTATAAATGCATATAAAACATATGTTCTTCCACCCAAGATTCAACCTGCATGAGCTCTGATCTGGAGTGAGCAGAATGGATCGTCGTGACCTTCAATATAAGGCAGCAACAATGGTTGTAGGAGAGGAGGGGGTGTACCTGCAAGGTACTCCGATGCCAAAGTAAGTTTTTGGACAAGAGAGAGAGCAAGTACAAGTGTTTATGTATGAGTTAGAATGATTAGAATACCTGACACCTCTCAAGAGAAAGGGTATTTATGAGATTCCCCTAGCTCGGGACCAAGGTCATCTATGTGGCTGAAATATCTGGTCGACCAATGGGAGACTGCCAGGTGGAAGATCTAGTGCGTGATCTTTGACCTGGTCCAACTGTCCCCGAGAATT
Source organism: Lathyrus sativus (assembly GCA_963859935.3). Taxonomy (NCBI): domain Eukaryota; kingdom Viridiplantae; phylum Streptophyta; class Magnoliopsida; order Fabales; family Fabaceae; genus Lathyrus; species Lathyrus sativus. The sequence continues at coordinate 283,023,300 of OZ012739.1, read as the reverse complement.
TCAGAGGGGCAGTTGGCCGCGTGAACTATCAAGCACGTGAGAGGGATGCCCCCAATGACTATATTCTCCAACGAGTATATTGTGCTTAACGGTCATATTGTGTCCAACTGCTATGTTGTGCCCAATGGCTATATTATGCTCAACGATCATATTGTGCTCAACAACTATGTTGTGCCCAACGGCTATATTGTGCCCAATGGTCATATTGTTTTAATTTCCTGATTGGGCCTTGCCTAAAGCTGGACTGGATTGGGCCTTGCCCAACTGTGGGCCATTTGTCAGTCCAGTCCAGAACAGGAGCCTCATAATTAACTTCTATAAGGTGAGGAATAATGACTTGAGTTAGCCTAGCTGGTTGACCGTTGGGCCGAAAACGCGTCGCAGGGAGGCTTTTTGAGGTTGTCATTATTCGAACATAAATCTTCGAGAACAATCCCGTCATTAGTCTATGGTTAGTATGATCGACCGATGATCCCTTGTGGTCTTCCTTAGGATACGAGGACATGGTCGCAGAAGGTACGCTTTACGTCGACCGTACTTATGCTTAAGGTATAGAAAATGTCTCATCGGTTAGACTTCTTCTCAAATGATATTTTGTGACTTGTTGAGGAGGATGTGCCCGCGGGGAGCTAGAGGGACTTGTTCTAAGGAGTGTCAAGGGTCAGTCTCGAGAGTGCCAACTGAAAACTTCTTCTTTTACCACGTGTGAAGGCGTAATCAATTTTGTTAAGGCCTAGGGGGCCTAGGCTGACTATGCAATAATGGCTTTTGCCCTTTGCGCTTCCCTATGCGAGCAAGTGTTTGTAAAAAGAGGGGATGAGGATTCATTTTCACACTTCATGCAAATTTCTCTCCTCTACTCCTTTTACTTTGCAACATTCATTCTTCGTCGGAGTACTCTTCGCCGCCATCAGTCCCTCTCTTCTCTTTCCAGACCTTCGTCTTCTACCTTCTGACTCAAGTAAGTTCTTCATCTTTGCTTCTTAGAACATATGAATTTCTGGAAATTAACTTGAATTTTTCGACGAAGCATGAATTTTTCTGTTGAAGTTCATGTGTTCTTTGATGAACATATGAACTTTCTGGGAAATTCATGAAGGCCCTGAAGAACATGAATCTAGGATGTTGTGTATGATTGTAGATCTTCTTAGGTTATTGTGTGAAGCATATTGTGTTTATAGTCGGGAAGGAGGTCTCCTCAATGCTAAGGATTGTATTCTTGTATGCTTGATAAGTCATAGTAGTCGAGGGGCTTATCCCCTTTTGGGCCTTTTAAAGTCGTGGAGACTTGTCCCCATTTTTCGGGGAGAGGATTACGCCAAGGCCCTATGCTGTCGATATGGGTCTGAGTCGAGGAGACATCCTCGTACTTGTTCCTCACCCTTTCACTTAATTTGTGGTGGAATGGTGGATTTGATCTTCGTCAAATTCACTTTTGCTTCCTCTGCTTTTCAGGTGAAATGGCTGGTTAAAACGAAGGAAACATCCCCGACGTCGAGGTGGCTAACAACAAAACTGTGCCTCCTACCGAGTACGCCAACGCCAGGGTTGCTCAAGGGGATCTTAGTTGGATTTCCCAAGAGCCTCTGGTGACTAAGTCGACCCTCACTAAGAAGGAGGCCAGTTTTTTTAATCTCCTAGAGGATATGGCAAAGGATGCTCCTGTGAGCTGGAAGGTGGTCAGTCCTACGGAAAACAACTAGATATGCTCGGTGTATCCGGGGAGAAGGTTCCCGATGTATGAATTTTTTTAAGGAGGCGGGGTATCGTATGCCTTTCACGGATTTTCAAGGGGGAATTTTCTGTCACCTCGAGTTGTCCCTTGCCCAACATCATCTGAATGCCCCGACATTCATTCGGGCGTTCGAGCTGGTCTGCCGGTATTTGAAGATCAGGGCTACCGTGGAGCTATTTTTCTGCATTTTTCAACTACAGAGGAGCACGACTGAGTCGAAGCAAAGCTGGGTGTCCTTTAAACAATAGAGCAGGTTGTTCTGGACATATTCAAAATCTGTCCAAAATTTCAAATTCAGGTTTTTAATCGTAAAGCCTCTTTCAGAGGCGGCCAAAAAATCTCTGGTCACCATGGAAACTATGGAGAAGGATGGTCGGAAGGTGATACGGCTCGTGTCAAAGTTTTCGTTGGAGTGGGTGTATGCCCATTTCAGATACAAGACTGACTAGTTCCTCATGAAACATGACCAGCTGTGTACCGAGGACAAGAAATCTTTCCGAGCATTGACGAAATTTATGGAGAGTTTTATCCCTGCTACCATGGTGGACAAAGATGGTAACCTGATTTACGCAGAGGGTAGGGAACCAGCTAGGGCGGCCCGTTATATAAATTCCAAGGCCCTCCTCGACTGTAGGACTGAGGGCGAGGCTTTCAACCTTCTAGGTATAAATTAGCTTTTCTTGTACTTCTGATGTTTCGATGAATATGCTAACCTCCTTTTTGTTTTTCCTTTTCAGGGAAGATGTCGAACTTGCGCGAATGGCTTGTCAAATCCGCCGTCGCCAAGAATGTCAAGAAGGTGTCAACCTCGAGGGTTGTTGCAATAAGGCAGCAGGCGACATTGGAAAAGTTTATGGGTGGTTCTTCACTTTCTCTGGGAAGCACCTCCAATCCTCCTACCCCGGATCCTCAAAAGAAAACGAAATGAGACAATCTCCATTCTTCCTCGGCTTAAGGCTCAAGTGGCTTTGTTGGGGAAAATTCATTTTGCGGCATTGCTATCTGCAGGACAAGATCTTCGACGGGGAAGGATCCGTTGTTGTCCCCGACCTGGAAGCGTCAATAATATTATCCGCTGAACCTAAGGTGAAAAGGACGCTCCTTTTCTAGGATGCAGCTGTGATGATGAGGGTGTTGGAGACGGCTCTAGCCTGGGCGATGCGAAGACAGTTTCGCTCAAGGAGTTCAAGAAGGTAAAGGCCAGGGAGACCGAGCTCGAGTTGGAGACAGCTGATCTGTTCAACCATCTGACTACTCTTAAGGGAAACTACAAAGCCAAGGTCATACTCTTGAAGAATATAAACGAGATGACAGAAGAGATGAAGGAAATGAAGGAGGATAATGCCAACTTGAAGGCGAGGGTAGCGGAACTAGAAGGCTCGTCGGCGGCTGGGCAGGATGAAACCGAGGAGGAGAAATCCTTGAAGACCTGGTGAGACTTGATCGAGAAGATCCGCATCCTCGAACATGATACACTGGGAGCGGTCGAGTTCGGGTTCAATGTTGCCGTGGAGCAGATGAAGACCTTGAACCCCGACATCCAGCTGGTTACTAAAGGGATGGGTATTTTGCATTAGGTTGTTGACGGGCAGGTGGTCCCTCCAGAGGTCCCAGTTGATGATGCTTGATTTTCTTTATAACTTGAATATTTTGGCCTGCGTGCCATTTTTTTTGTAAATTTTGACTGTCAGGCTTGGCCCGTACTTTTTGTACTATCTAAACACTTTCCGGCCGGGTGGTCGGACTTATATATATATATATATATATATATATATATATATATATATATATATATATATATATATATATATATATATATATATATATATATATATATATATATATATATATATATATATATATATATATATATATATATATATATATATATATATATATATATATATATATATATATATATATATATATATATATATATATATATATATATATATACATTTTGTTCGATATTGTATGGCTTATTATGTTCTTTTTGTTTGCCTTGCGCTAGTTTTTTGCGAGTTGTGTTCGCTGAATATGAGAATTTTCTCGACTCGTTACGATGCTTGACATTTTAGGAAACTTGTCGAGGGAGAGAAGTAATTTCTTTGTTCGTGGGACTAGGATCTCGGTCGAGGTCATGATCGCACAGGGCATGGACATTCCCATCGCGAGCTGGGTGTCCTGTCACGCTGGCACGACAACGGCGGAGGTCGATTGAGGTATCCCCGTTAGGCACAAAATCTGCTCGTTCTATGAGCAGAAGCTTGCCTTCGTTATAATTTTAAGGATTGTGTTTGCACCAGGGCACGCTCCCATGGCCAAACGATCTCTCTTCGATGTGAGATGGAGTCGTTGGTAGTTAGTCCTAATTGACTGTTAGCACTAATTGTAATATTGTTTGAGATTTTTAGCATTCCATTGTCGAGTAAATGGTTCTCTGCTTAAATGTTTGAGGTAGTAGGCTCCAGTTCCTGTTTTTGACCTTAGTTCGCGACAAGCTTGCCTTCACGTGAATCTTTTTTATTTCAGCGTATGACCCGGCTGCCCACTTGGAAGTCGCACTTTATGACCTTGTCATCATGGCGCATCGTTATTTTTTGTTTCAGTGAAGCTTCGCGGAGGGCTGTCCATGATTGGATTTCTTCGACTAGATCGAGTTCCTCTCTTAATGCTTCGTTGTTCATCTGCTTGTCGAGAGGATCCTCTGTCCGTCTAGAGGGTTCTCTGAGTTCCACCAAGATTACTACTTCGGTTCTATATGCTAGTCGGAAGGGGGTTTCCTTGTGGTAGAGTGTGGAGTTGTTTTCTAGACCCAGAGTACACTATGTAGCTCATCGATCCATCTCTTTTTGGCTTCACCTAACCTTCGTTTTAGTCCGTGGAGGGTCACTCTGTTTGCGGCCTATGCTTTCCCATTAGATGATGATGTTCGACGGGCGTGAAGTATTGCTTGGTACCTAGTTTGGCGACGAAGTCTTGAAACTTCCTGTCCGTGAACTAGATCCCGTTGTTGGCCACAAGGGCCTGGGGCACACCAAATCATGCGAGGACCTCGACCTCAATCTATTTTGTAAAAGCGAAGTATGTTGAATGTCGTGATTTTGGCTAGGGCCTCGACCTCAATCAATTTTGTGAAGTAGTCGACGACCATGATCAGAAATTTGTTTTGATAGGATCCCATGGTGAAGGGCCCAAGGATGTCCATCACCCACCAAGCGAAAGGCCATGGGGAGGATAAAGTATTTAGTTAGTTAGGGGGTGCTAAGTGCATGTCTTTATGGCGTTGACATCTGTCACATTTCTTGACATGCTCCTTCGTGTCGTGATGCATAGTTGGCCAATAATATCCTGCTCGAAGGGTTTTTGCGCCAAGGATCTTCCTCCTCAGTGTTTTGCGTTGATCCCATCGTGAATTTCTTGGAGAATGTCAGGGACCATGTTTTCCTCCACACACTTTAAGAAGGGGATGGAGAATCCTCGTCAGTAGAGCTTATCTTTGACTAGGACGTATGAGCAGGCCCTTCGCTTAATTATGTTGACCTCTTTGCTATCTTCGGGTAGCTTTCCTGTGGTGAGATAGTCGTACACCAGAGTCATCCAACAGTTTCTATCACCAATGATGTTGACATCGAGCAGTCCTGTTGGCTTTTCGATGCTTAGACGGGGAAGCGTATCTTGTACGACAGACTTATTGCCATCTTTCCTCCTTGTGCTGGCCAATTTTGACAGGATGCTTGCCCGAGCGTTTTATTCGCGGGGGATGTGCTGGACTTCCCATAAGTCGAACTTGGCTATTTTCTCTTGCACCAGTGTCAAGTATTCGATGAGATGATCGTTTTTGGCTTGGTATTCCCCCCGTACCTGGGAGGCCATGAGCTGGGAGTCCGTGAAGATTTTCATTTCCTTAGAGCCCAGGTCCTCAGCCAGTCGTAAGCCTGCGAGGAATGCCTCGTATTAGGCTTGATTGCTTGATGTTGGGAAGGACAAGACCAATGATACTTCGATTAGGATCCCCTTCTCGTTTTTGAGGATATTGCCTGCATCGCTGCTCGTGGAGCTGGCAGCTCCATCGACGAAAATGGTCCACTTGGCGATCCTCTAGGTGGAGATGTTGGGGGCGCCATTTCCGCCGCGAAGTCGGCCAGGACTTGTGCCTTAAAGGAATTTCTTCTCTTGTAGTGGATGTCGAATTCTAACAGCTCTAGAGACCACTTAAGCATCCTACCAGCCATATTTGGTCGGTCGAGATGTTGCCTTATGGTTGGTCTGTCCGAACCATGATCGTCTGAGCTAGGAAGTAATTCCTTAATCTCCTCGCAGCTTTGATTAAGGCCAGGGCAACCTTTTCGATCTGCTGGTATCTGAGCTCTGGCCCTTGTAAGGCCTTGCTTGTGAAGTATATTAGCTTCTGCCCGTTGAGGGTTTCTCGAATGAGGGCAGCGCTAATGGCTTCGTTGGTGACAAAGAGATACAGGTAGAGTGTTTCCCCATTGTCTGGTGGTTCATACATGGCTTGCTTAAGATGGCGCAGATCCTGCTCGCATTCCTCTGTCCATTCAAATATAGCCTCTTTTCGTAAGAGCTTAAAGAAGGGCAGAGCGTGTTGGGCAGACTTGGCCACGAAACGAGATAACGAGGTAAGCATCCCGATGAGGGATTGTATGAACTTCTTCGACTTTGGCACGTGGAACTCCTAGAATGATCGAAGTTTGTCGGGGTTGAACTTGATCCCTCTTTCAGTGAGGTAGAAGCCGAGGAATTTCCCTGCTCGCACACCGAAGGTGCATTTTTCTAGGTTAAATTGCATTTGCACGTCCTTGTTTGGTCGAAGACTTTTTGAAAGTGAAGCGTATGATCAGATTCCTCTTGGGATTACATGATCATGTCGTCCATATATACTTCGAGCATATCTCCGATTTGTGATCTGAAGACTTTGTTCATCATTCGCTGGTATATGGCCCTAGCATTTTTCAGACCGAATGGCATTACGTTGTAGTAATAGCTTTCTGACGAGGTCATGAAAGCGGTGTACCTCTTATCCTTCTCTGCCATGGCAATTTGGTTATATCTCGAGTATGCATCCATGAAAGGCAAGAGTTTGAAACCGACAGAATTATCTAATAACTTATCAATGCTAGGCAAATGATAAGCGTCTTTCGAGCAAGCCCGATTGAGATCGGTGTAGTCAATGCACATCCTTCACTTTCCATTATTTCTTTATACTCCGAAATGAATTTCGCCTCTTAGAGGTCTTTTACAAGTTTTTCCGCTGCATCAGGCTTTTTGTCAGATTGTTTGTGCCTGCTCGAGCTGACGGGTCGATGGTGAGCTAATGGCAAGCAGTCTTAGGACCGAGGTCGGTCATGTCTACAGCGCTCTAGGAAAATAAATCTACGTTGTCTCTCAAACTTTTCTTCAGCTGCTCCTTCACCTCTTCGGGCAGTCCTGCACCTATCCTAACTCCTCTGTTTGGATTGTCCCCGAACGTGATCACTTCGAAGTCCCCGTCTGGTACCGGGCGCATGACAGTTGCGGAGGGGGGGGGGGGCTACCCATTGATGCTGGTGTGTCTTCGCTGCTGTCCTCTTCGCCCTCTTTTGAGATTCAACTGTCGAGATCAATGGTATGGACCTGGAGTGCTAGCTTTTTCTCGGGTTAGCTTTATTTGCTTGGAAGATCTTCGTCTCTTGCTCATTTGACGTCTTGTGGTGCTGCACCAATCAAACTCTGCCCCTTGGTAGCTGCCTCGAAGCATCGTCTTACAGCTTCAATGTCTTCATGCAAGGTGACGACGTGACCCTTCTCGGTATAGTATTTCATCTTGAGATGAACTGTAGATTTTCGAAAGTCATCTCAGCAAGGGTTGGCCTCCCTAGGATACACTAGTATAACGAGGAACAGTCGATGACTAAGAATTATGTCTTAATCATTTTGGAAGCCTCTTCGTCCCCGAAGGTGACTAAGAGTTCCACATACCCCCAGGGCCTAGCAGTAGCCCCATTGAATTCCTGTAACTCTAAGCCCACATAGGGGGACAAGTTCTTCTGATCGAGTTTAAGGGCGTGGAACATGCTGGTGTACATGATGTCTCCCGAACTCCCCTGGTCGACAAGGATTCGGAGGACATCTGTGTTGGTCAATCTGGCTCTTACGAGTAGAGGAATGTGTGCATTGGGAGAACCCCCACGGAGCTCTTCACGATAGAAGGTGATAGGTTGAGATCGTCCTTGGAACTTCTCAAGTGTTGACAGTCGGTCTGGACTGTAGTTGATCAGTTGATCGAATTTCCTCTTGTCTGATCCTACCGTGAGCTTGCTATATCCACCACAGGGGATGACCATCGAGATGGGGAAGGTCTCCCATGAGCTGTGCATGGAGAAATACAGAGGGTCCTTGATATAGTCAGGGACAAAGAAGTCCTCTGGCCATGAAACATACATGGCAACTTGCGGCGGAGGACTAGAAGGCGAAGCTATTGTTTCCGTCTTCTTAGACTCGGATATCTCTCGTCAGGGGGCTTCTTCCTTCTTCGTGTATTACTTCAAATGAACCTCTTTGATGAGGATCTCGATGGCATCCTTCAGATAGACACAATCTTCGATCATGTGGCATGACTACGATGAAAGCGACAATACTTGTTTCGGCCGGTGTTGCCCTTTGATGCTTTCGGTTTAGGGAATCATACCTCTTCTTCTTTGAATTTGGTGTTGATACATTCAGAAAAGGATACGCTTGCGGGGAGCAGTCAGCAGGGTATATTCAGTAAAACGACCAACAGGTCCTTTATGATCGCGAGGACGATCATCTTGTCGCCTTTCTCTGTCGCATCGAGGAGCTTTCCCTCGTATTTCTTCAATGTTCTGGGATTCTCCTGGTCTCTAGAATCTCTAGCTTTGTACGCGGTTTCTTTTTCCTTGTACTGAATGAAATATTGTACCTTGTGGAGGATTTTGACCAGAGAACGAGGCGGTTCGATCCCCACTGCTTTGCGGAAATCACACTTCGGCCTTAGTCCTTTTTCCAGAAGGTACTTCTTCATGTGGTCAGTCATGCGGATCTCGACTGCTTCCTTGTTAAACCTCTTGATGTAGTCACTGAGAGGCTTACTTTGTATTATGCCATTAAGCTTGGCTTTCGACTTTGGGTGATGCTTGGAGGCAGTGAAGTGTTGGGCAAACTGCTCTTTCAAGCTCCTCCACGAGTGATCAATCCCCGAGGAAGATTCTTATACCAGGACATCGCCCCCTTTATAAGGGTGATGGGGAACAATCTGCATTTGATTGCTCCATTTATGTTGTGGTAATACAACATGACTTCAATGTTCTCTATATGGTCGCTCGGATCTGTGGTACCATCATAGAGAGCCAGAGGGAAGGCTTCTCCAACTCATAAGGAATGCGGGTGTCTATGATATCTTGGGATAGAGGTCCATGGACTTCGTCCTCGTCGCTCGTGCTCGACGACCTGCTAAGAGAATAACTACGTTTGCGACTTCTGCTGCGTCGATGAGAGTTCCTGTGCCGACTAAAATGCTCTTCGCAAATCTTTTCTGAAGGCCTGGTCTTCTTGGGTGCTGGAGAATGCTTGGACCTTCGAGGAGGGGTACGATTTCATCTAATGACCTCATGCCCATGTTTCCTTGACTTTGATCGTTCCTTGATTGAGGAGATGCTTTGAGACTCGTCTCGCCGACATTTCTAAGAAGGGGAACCAGGCCGGGGATAAGGACTGAGGAGTCTCCACAGGGGAGGCTGTTCTCCGAGGGTGTTCCCCAGCATTTGGATCTTCTCTCCTTGCTGGAAGAGCGTGTAGTTGGATTTGTTGAGGGCGGCAATGAGGGCCACAATGCAGGGGTCAACATCTTGAGGGATGGGGATGGGCTCGTAGATATGGTCAAAACTCTAGAAGCGGGGCTTCACGTTGTCGGAGGATGGAGAGGTCGTCTTTCCATCCATGTGATTGGTCTCGCAGACATCGCTCCGGGATTGGGAGTTTCGTCGTTACCCAGGGTGACGGCAATGCTGGAATCTTGATGGATGTCATTGTTATGGTGAGAGGCCATGTCGATGAAGGTTTAGAGAGAAAAAAAGCTTTAGTTTTTGGTTTGAAAAGATTGGGGATCTTGGTTCAAAAAAGATGGGGGAACTGGGTACCCATAGACGACGCCACTGATCTGGAGTGATCAGAGTGGATCTCGTGGCCTTCAATGTAGGGCAACAATAATGGTTATAAGAGAGGAGGGGAGTGTACCTGCAAGGTACTCCGATGCCAAAGTAAGTTTTTGGGCTAGAGAGAGAGCAAGTACTAGTGTTTAGGTATGAGTTAGAATGATTAAAATACCTGACCCTCTCAAGATAAAGGGTATTTATGAGATTCCCCCAGCGCGGGGCCAAGGTCTCTTATGTGGCCAAAATATCTGGTCGACCAATGAGAGACTTCTAGGTGGAAGATCTAGTGCATAATATTTGACCTGATCCAACTTTCCCCAAGAATTTCGGAGGGGCAGTTGGTCGTGTGAATTGACAAGTGCGTGAGGGGGATATCCCTAATAACTATATTCTCCAACGGCTATATTGTGCCCAACGGTCATATTGTGCCCAACGGCTATGTTGTGTCTAACGGCTATATTGTGCCCGACGGTCATATTATCTTAATTTCCTTATTAGGCCTTTCCTAAAGCTGGAATGGGTTGGGCCTTACCCAACTGTGGGCCATGTTCCAGTCCAATCAAGAACAATCCCCATGATATTTGTGTGAAGTAACTCAAGGGCCTTTGAGGTGGTAAGACATTGCACCTTCTTATGGGACATCTTGGTCTATTTTCCTATTTGACAGTCTCCATAATTTTTTCTTCCTCAATCTTAAGGTAAGGTAGCCACTGATAGATTTTTCAAAGATAATCTTCCTTATGATTCGGAAATTTAGATGATCAATTTTCTTATGCCACATATTGGTTTCATCTTTTTTAGTTATCAAGCAGGATGAAGGTTAATCCTTTGATTGTGAGCTCCACATGTAGCAATTGTCTAAGAATCTATTCTAGATTTTTGTTGGTGATAATACATTCAAAATGATTGAAGTTAATGCATAGTTCTTGATCATATAACTGGTTGATACTTATGAGATTTGGAGTTAGACCTTCAAATAGGAGAATATCATCTAGACTAGGGAGGTCTGGATAATTCATTTTCCCTTTTCCCACGATATTTCCTCTAGCACCGTCACCAAAAGTAATATAGCTATTAGAATAGGATTTTACCTCTTTCGAATAATTGTTCTCACCAATCGCGTATGGCGAAACAAATATCAAAATAAAAATCATAATGAGAGGAAGCTCTTAGCAAGGTGTGAGCAATATGACTTGTGGTCGCATCTTTGACTTTCTATACTTATTGCACATGACCATTTCTTGAGGTATTTCTAATGGGATGATGTTGATACTGGTAGTAGGGTCTTTCATACAGTTTGTAACAAACAGTTCTTATATGCTCATGTTGGCAATAATAGTGACAAATCCATGATGCTCTTTTGAAAACATTTTTGTGTTGGTAATGACGTCGAGCTGGATGTTGTGACGTGTAGTTTGACATCAAAAACTCAGTCTTTTGCTTAGAGAGAACAAACTTATTTTCAACATTCATTGAGATGTAATCAAACCTAATTCCTTTCATATCTCTAGCCACCTTTCATACCCCAATGATTTCATCAAGGGTATCAGACCCAAAGTTCAACATACGAATTAACTTGGTCACACCTTCAAGCCTAGAACTTAGAAGTGTGTTTTCTTCCTTGATTTCTGAGATTATTGTGATAAGATTTTCCTTGTTTTGAAGTAGGAAATTTAACTTTGCCTTTTATTTCCCATTGGAAACACATTCCTATTTCAACTTGAGATACAATAGCCTGTATTCTTCAGCAACATCTTCATCTGAGAGATTTTCATTGCTATATTCACCATCATCCTGGTCATTTGACCTAGACATCACGTGTGCTGTGAAGAAAACCAGGTTATCGGCCTTTTCCCCATCATTATACTCTCTCTATTTTTTATCTGAAAATGTGGTAGTGTATCCCTTATTTTGTTTCCTTAGGAAATTTATACATTCAACTTGAATGTGTTGAAACCCTTTGCATTCATGACATTGGAAACCTCTAGAGTTATCTGGTAGTATGTATTTAAAACTTATCATGACATTATTCTTTGATCTTCTGTCATGTCTTCTCATAAACTTGCCAAACCTTTTTGAAAGTAATGCAATATAGTTAGAAATATTATCATCATTATCTTCTTCTACCCTTTCCTCCTCATTTTCCACATCAAATTTGAAAGCAACATCCATGTTTCTTTTCTCTAATTTGTCATTGATGGCTAATTCAAAGGTTAGTAATGAACCGATAAAATCATGTTGTTGTATGATTGATTATTTACAGTAGAGTGGAAATAAATGCAATTGAGTAATATCATTAGATTCCTTGTTTGATTCTGAGCAACTTTGGTTTTTACATTTTCCAATTTGGTTGAGAAATGAGGGAGTTAAGAATCAGAGAATTTCAAAAATGGATGAAAACTCATGGGGATGAAGAAGATCATGATGGCACTTAATTTATTTTTAAATATTATGTTTTATATATTATTTAATGGTTGTAACATATGAAATGAATTGGCATTGTGCCTCAGTGGTAACATGCTAGTTTTATGTGATTGTGTGAAGTGAGAGGTCTCGGGTTCGAATCCCCCTCTCCCCAGACCTTTTGATTTTTTTGTGTTATTTCACTTGAAAGTTTTGTATTTACTTTACTATGTGCATTTTTAATCACATTGAAATACTTGGCCTACTGGATAATATTTTTAACTATAGGCATTAGGGTGTGGGTTCAAACTCTCATGGCAGCATTCTCATATTTTTTCAGCACTTGTTTTCTTTTCCTCTTTTCTTATTTATTTTCTTTCTATTTATTTTTTAATTCATGATTTTTTTTCTATTTTTGTTTATCACCTTTAATATTTTCAAAGACACTAAAAAACATTTTATTTTGTTAAAGTCTTGATTTTATTTTAACATATTAATTAAAGAAAATCAAAATATTGTTTATTAATCTTTTCCTTAATTAAAAATCCTAAAAATATTTTTTTCTCATTTTCTTGTTAGGACTTGTGTTTGTCCTTGACATTATCTTGAATTTTTTAATTATAAATATTCATGTTAATGTATGATCATATTTCTTTGAAAAATGTGAAAGTGTCTTGGTTATTGTTGTGATAAATATTCATGTCAATGTGTGATCATGTTAATGTTATTCATGTTAATATTTATGTTAACATGCTTGCCTTAAGTGACATCTTATTTGGTTTTGAATGCTTTGAGTGTTTAGTAATTGTTCACGTTTGTTTCAAAGATATTCATGTGCTTAGAACTTGTTTCTTGCTCTAATCTTCATCCTTATGTTAATATTTGTCCTTGTATATACATATTGTGAATTGTTGTACCATGTTTGCCTTAGTTGATTCATAGTGATCTTGATTTGATTTAAATCATGACTTGGTCATTAAATTGTTTTGTTGAAGCACGCCTTATAAACAATGTTATTTGTTTCTTTGATCACTTAAACATTGTATACCATGATAAAATGTTTGTTCATAAACCATGTACATGTTTGGAGATCCATACTTACCTTACTTGTACCATGTATCTCATGTTTAACTCCTTTGTTGAATAATGGTTTACACTTGTGTGTTCATGTTGCCTAATTCCAAGGGAGGGACTTACTGTTGGCATCTTTGTCATTTTTGCATATGCATGTTTAAATTCTTGTACATATATCTCATAACTTGTAATCCTTAAACTTTATATCCCTTAGCAAGTTTTCCTTAGGATCATTTACAACTTAGACAACTCAAATTAGGGTTTCCCTCCTTCTTAAACTCAAAATCTTTTCCAATAAAAACCTTGACTCTAGGTCATTGATCTTTTCAACTCTTTTCTTAACAAATACTTCAACACATCTTAAGCATATTTAAACTTCTTTTACAAGACTAAAAGAAACAAACTTCAATTCAAATCTTTTGCCACTTTGGCTTTTAAATTTAAAACTCTTTTAAAATAGATTAGATATTAGTCATCCTTAGTTGAGATGTAAATCTCCTACCCCATGACATTGATGAGAAAGATGTTGATTCTTTTCCACTTGAGAGAGGTACGTGGCATACTTGTTCATTCTATATCCAAGTTGGAGCCCTTCTCTCAATGTGAAACAGAGATCCCTCTTCCACATATTTGTGGTGGTTAAGTTGAGTATTCTCCTTAAGATGATAACTTGTATCTTCTTCAATAAAATCCATCATAACAAACCCTTTTCAATTTTTACCTCGAACTACGAGGTTTTGATCCTTTATTGGTACGTAGGCATAAGGCTTTGTATCTTGCCAAACACAAAAATAATAAAAAAAGTTTCTCTTCTCATCTCACCAATCAATCCTAATTAGCAAACAACTTAACAATAATACAAATTCAACAAGAGGTTCCTATAGGATGCTAATACCTTCCCTTAGTATAACCAAACTAGAACCTTAGATCTCTTTATTGCATTATTTTGAATTGCATGTTTATGGGTTATTCTATCTTTTCCTCTTCCCTTGGATAAATTAAAGATCGGTGGTGATATCTTAAGATTTGTGTAGCCTAGCTAACTCAATAGCTATGGTCTCTGATTCTCACTGCGACCTTAGGCAGCAGATTTATGTTTAGAACCTGATTCCAAACAACTGCATCAGGACGAATATTTGAAACCAATGATGTATTAGATGGATCTACAAGGATACACCAAGTAGAAAGATAGTGTTCCTAAATAAGAGTTTCCAGTATTTCTCCAATCATCTCACAATTGATCACATCAGCAATTGCTTTAGAGGTTACTATTTAAGAAATACCAGTCACCTTAGAAAGAACAACACATTCAGAATTTAGCTCAACAATGGAGGTATTAATCTAAAGCTCTTTGAAAAGATCTGGATAAGTTAAACCATAGAGCATGTCAAAGTATCCATTCCAACTTTATTCAGACACAGTCTTCCAGAAGTTATAACCTAACTTAAGAAACTCATCAAAATCCATAAACTTCTTATTGATGACAAGCAGTTGACCCAAAGAAGAATTGACTAGAAATCTCATCCCACGTTTGGTTTGATCAAAACACACACAACAACAAGAAAAAAGAACTAAACAAGATTCTAAATAAATAAGAATCTTGTCAGAAAAAGGACACAAAATGATGTTTCACAAGACAGAGGATAGTGAAAACAAATATATAAAAAGAAAACATCATTATCCAAAGGTTTTTATCCAGTAGATCTCTTGAATCCACTAGATGATTTTCAACCTTATGAAATTTAAGTAATATAAATTTTTTTGGAAAACCTTTTACTTAAATATTCTTCTGAATCTCAAAGTCTGATAATTTTAAGAAGCTATCAACCATCAGAGTCTAGTAGGTCTAGAACTAGAGAGAGATATCTTTTGTCATTCATCAGTCTCCAAGATTCTATTCAAAATCAACATTTCCTCTTGAAGCAAGATTCACGAGTGACTAAAGAATATTGAATTGTTTCCTTTGACAGATAACAAGCAACGATAACATCACAAAAAGTGAGGAAAATGTTTCCATAAATATGATCATCATCTAGCTAATGAAATAATCATTACAAACAAATATAACATAGTATCTTCTTAAAGATTTCTGAAGATTTTTTCATCAAAAGAACTTCTCTAAAAAATCTAACAGAGACTTTGTATTTACATATACACAAATATCTCATTGAATCAAGAAATAAGCTAGAAAAGAACATAACCCTTTTTTTGTTATTTTCTCAGTCAGACTCGTATCAGTATTCATGCTTGACCATAGAGTCTGAACACCATTTTGAGTGGATTATGAATCAATGGATGTTAAACCATTGAATCCACTTCTTTCGCCCAGCTCAGTACCTATAACACTTGAGTATGGGGTGTATGCTCTTATTCCATCAAATGTTGTAAACAACCTTTGATAAGTACCATGGAAGATGCCTCCTCTCATTTCTTCGATATTTGTAGCAAATACATTTCAATGATGATACTCATATTCTATGAGACCATACATGTAAGTCCATATAGGCTTTCCTTTTATTTATGCCACATTATGATAGCAGTGTCATGATTCATTCCAGAGTGTCAATCTAGGATAAGTTATGATATGAACAAGATCTTGTTCTTAGAAGAATCATTGATTTCATTGTCTTGGATTAAGACTTTGAATTCTTTGATCAGAAAAGAACTAAATGATGTTAGCTATCAGAGAATGGCATAAAAAAATTAAAGCACTGTCATGTAATTACTTGTAGAACATGAAGAAGAATTGAATGTTTCTCATAGACTTGTCCTTTAATACAAATTTCATGATGACCCTCAATCAAGGAGCAATGTAGTCTTTTAAGATATCACCTTAAAGAACAGAATCCTTATTATCAAATATTAAAGCAAGATATATTAGAATAATCTCTTTCTCTTCAATACTTGATTTTTATTCTAGGACTCAGATGCTTCTTCAGAAGCAGTAATGACTGGCAGAGCCAGATTGCTCTATCATCTAAATCCTGCACTAATATAAGCTTCAAATGAATAAGAAGTGAAGACCTTCTTACATTAGGTTCTGGTAGTCTTTCTCCTAGCTTTCAGATTTAGGAAATCAATTGAAATACCAATATTTAAGAAGTTTTTGAAGTTACTCTTCTATCATCAGATGTCACATTTCATTCATCCAGTTAAAGAAGTCTTTTGATTAGGAAGGTTAATTCATCATCATCAAAAACTCCATAGGAAGTATCCTTCAACAGGATTTACAAAAGATAATATGTTAGATAACTTTTCATTATCTAATTACATTTATTTTCTTTAAAGATTGTAAGACAAACCAACGGAGCATAATAAATTCAAGTTGTATAACTTCTTGAATAACTGTGACCTCAGGTTTGAATCCAGAACAATCTTCTCAGACATTTCTTGGAAAGATTAGATGAAGCGTAACTAGACAAACTTCAAAACTGATTCCCATAAATCTGAGCACAAGGATTCAAGGATAGTCCGAGCATCAAACATATCAATGATGTTGACATAATCAGAAATGAGATAGAGCACCTACCAGAATGCAACTACCTCTGAGGATATTCAATAAGCTTTTTTGATCTGGTGTTAGAGATTTTCAAAACATGATCATCTCCACACCATCAATTCTATAGTAATACCTTTCTCAAGGATATTCTATAAACCTTCATCAAAACCAATGAGTTAAAAATATATTTTGCTTTTCCATTATTTAAATTAAGTGGAATCACACTTTGAACATGGTAGGAAAAATAATATGATATTTTTCATGTGGAACTTGATTCCTTCTTGAAGGAAAGTCTTTAACATACATACTTTTCTTATTGGATCATAACTGCCATTGTTAAGTGTTAAGCATAGACCATGCACAGGTACCAAATTAAGGTGAGAAAAGTACACAAGAAGGGGGTTTAAATTGTGTTTTAAGTTTTCTAAATTTGCGTATGATCAGAGTTCAGAATCTAAACTGGTGTTCAGATTCTGGTTATACTTAGCAGCGAATGTTAACATAAGCCAATAAGTAATAGAAAAAGACACAAAGATTTATACTGGTTTCTCCCAACTGAGAAAATTCTAGTCCTCTTGCTTCACAATAGATTTTCACTATAACCAAAACATGATTACAATAGCTTATGCATTATGCGTAAGTCTTTTATACTGCTCAGACCCTAGGTCTAAGACTTCTTGCTCAAGTTCTACAGACTCAAGACTTCTGCTCTAAGTTCCATGGAACGAGCCTTCCTTCTCCAAGTTCCACAAACCGAGCCAACCTGCTCAAGCCACACTGGCCAAACTTATGCTCTAAAGTTCCATGAAACAAGCCTTCCTGCTCCAAGTTTCATAAACCCGACTATCTTGCTCAATCAATATACTTGATTAAGACTTTCATTTCTCAAGCACATAGCATGAGACTTACACGACTCAAGAATCTTGGTGAGAGACTTCCTTGCTTATATCCCAATGATACAATACTTAATTAAGACTTTCATAGCTCAAGCACATAACAAGAGACTTACATGGCTCAAGCATCTCGTCGACAAACTTAATCTAAACTGCTAAACAAGTTCAACATAATCGAGAATAATGTGTACTTAATACTAATATCGGATGTTTGGGAAATCACCATAAAAAAGTCCTAAAGCACTTAAGATTCTAAGATATTTAATGTATAAGGAATCTTAAGGCTTTTACAATTACAACCTACAACAAAAAATATGCATTTATAATAGAGTTGATAATTGTTGATCTTGTTACTCCTTCTGGTTATTCCTTATTGAAGATTCAGTTTGAAATTTCAGCCACTTATATAGAAGTTGCAACAAACTAGCCATTGGAAGAGATAACTTGATCAAGTGTCTTTGCTTTACTCCATAGTACAAGAGCCGTTAAAGATAGATACACCAAAAGATCTTGATCCATTGTGTAACATGTTTAACCATTGAGTCTTTAAAAAGATCATGTACTATAGATCCTTTGAGAATAGATATACGTAAAGCATGTCAACCTTTATTAAGCCTTGTGAACTTAGACTCTAGCTAACAAACTGATTTGACAATGCAAATTGCTCTATGCAGTATAAACAACTTCAACTTTATCACCAACTCTGAATGATACCAGAAGCCAATTTACATTCACAAAGTGTAGAGGAAATTATGTTGCTTCTTCTAATGTTGAGGCCTTCATCTTCAGAGTCTATGTAAGACATCACTTAGCAAGTGTTCTTTAGATTAAGCACCATCAGAAGCTAGCAATTCAGCTTCTCTCAAGTGTGCCTTTGTATATCAGATTCTATATATAAATATTTACACATATTAGAACTTGCATACAATAAACACATATCAAATATAAGTCATGAACAAATCTTATTCTAACAATCCTTATTATCAATATCTACTCAACTTCTTGAAATTAGGTCTAATAGACATGTTCCACAAAAAGGTTTAGCTTTCACTGCACATATGCTTAAAAGTTTATGTCTAATTCAAAAATGCTTACCCGAGAACTATTACCAAGCAACATAGTTTGTGTCAAAGTTAGGGCTAAAGTTTAAGAATATAGATTATTGTGAGAAAGGTTGTATTTCATATTACAAGGATGATAGAAAGTTGTTTGAGTGAAAATTTTGTAATTCCCTAGGTTCATTCCTCACAAGACTAGCCTTGGAAAGTACAAATATATCCCAATGAAGAGAATGTTTTATTACCCAATCATTGATAGATTACAAAGATTGTATTCATCAACTGAGTTGGTAGCTGAAATGAGATGGCATCACATAAACAAAATAGTTCTAACATCCTTCACCATCATTCTGAAGGAAAATTGTGGAAACACTTCTTATGGTGTATATTATAACTTTGATATGGTTGGGTCTCTGTTTGAATGGATTTACTCCTTTCATTCAATATTTTGCTTCTCCATACTCATGTTGGCCGATAAAAATTACTCTGTTCAATCCCCTATGAAACTTGCATAGCCAAACATACTTGTTTTTGACTTGTCTCATACTCGGACCTAAAAACCCTAATATATGTGTGCTTTCAACCATTGATCAATGTTCTACAATGATTATGGCCTAATGGCATTTTGACCTACGTTATTTCTACAAAACTAAACTTCAACATGAAAGTGTGCTTGATTTGGAAAATTAAATATTTTCTGCCTTATGGTATGTTATCTGGATAAGGAAAACAAGGTAAGCTAGCATGCCCTTGTCATATGAAACACACAAATGCTTTCACCTTGAAACATGGCCATAAGATTTCCTATTTTTATTGTGATTGTTGTTTATTGCCAAGTCATCACTCTTTTTGAAGTAGTAAAATAATTTTAAAAAGTTAGGGTTGGGAAAGACAACCCACCTTACATTTCCACGATAGTAATAAGTAGTTTCCAAAAAGTGTCTGAAATTGGTTGGGAAACAAAATGGAAATAGTTTAAAGGGTATGGAGTGAATTATAATTTGAAATGCAAAATTATGTTTTTAGGATCTTCCATATTAGAATAATAACTTGTTAAGGTACAATCTCGTTGATATGCATATAGGAAAAATATCTTCGATAATATATTTAACATTTTCGTGAATGTTAAAAACAAAATAAAGGATAACAAAAAGTCCAAAGAAGACTTGAATGAATTATGCTTTTGTCAGCATTTGGAGCTCTAAATCTTATCTAATGGAAGTTGGGTAAACGAAATGAAAGATACACTTTGGCCGAATTTGACCTCAAGTTGGTTTATGAATAGCTTAAGAAATTAAGGATGCAAGATGGCTATGCTCCAAACCTTTCTAGGTGTACCAATTTCGAAAAGGGTATGGTTCATGGGATGAAAAGCCATGACTTCCCTGTTTTCACGTAGTGTTTACTCCCAAATGCATTTTGTTCTTTTTCATATATGGTTTGGAAATAATTAACAAAGCTAAGTCAATTTTTCAAATATCTTTGTTGTAATAAGTTGAGAATGAACACACTAGTTGAGTTGGATTAAATTTTTTTACTTATCAAATTATAAAGGATTTTTCCACTGGATTTCTTTGCTCAATGGAGCATCTTCCAATCCATCTTTCCAAAAAAGAAATTCTAGGTGGCCGAGTACAATAGTGGTGGATGTATCTATTTAAAAGGTAATTTTTATGGTTAATTTTATTAAATGATTGCATGTTTATCATAACTTAATAGACGTGGAATGATTGAATGTGCATATTTATGGGAGTCTAAAAAAGGGAAGTGACAAATAAGGATAGCGTTAAAGGTTTCATATGCAATGAATATACACACTGTGAGGCAACTTAATTTTTTTCTAATTATTTCAACTCATTATGTTTGTTTCCAACCACAAATATTAGTAACAATCCTCGTTCGGACAATTATGACATCCTACCTACAATGTCCATTCTACGTAGTGGTGGTCGACTAAGTCGGAAATATGGAAAACATTTTCTATAAGATAAGTAACATAAGTCTTAATAAAAATGGTTGGGTTTGGAAATCTAATGAAAAACAATTACCAAATATCATACCACGTATTAATACATAGCTTAAGTAGTCAATCATATATGGAACATGAGGAACAATTTAATTTATTAGATGATATGATTTACATGGATTATGATGAACTTCAAGTTTTTAACGGGGATGAGATCTTGAATGAGAAAAAAAATATACCTCAAATTTATTATGATGCAAAGAGTCTGGTGTTAAAGTTGTGACCATAAGTAAAAAAACACTGATTGTCACGTTACAGGTTGCATGTTGTTTAATGACAATGATAAAAAGTTTGTAGAGAATGCTTGCATTAATCTAAATGCAAGTCAAATGATATGCCACCATACAAATAGAATTAATTTAGGCATGATGTGATATCCATCTGATGGTGAAGCACGAAAACACTATGGACAATGCATGGTAAAATGATATGTATGCATTACATGAAAAACACAAATGTGTTATTTTAAAAAATATGGAAAAATTTCTTCGTTTGACTGCCATCATAGGTTCTTACCTGAAAAACAAGTCTTCAAAAAAAGATAAAAATTAATAGATGAGACACCACCTCAGTTGCCACCAAGATAGTTTGGGAGTAGAGTTTATGAACTATCAAAATTCAACAATTTTGGAAAAACTTTTAAAACTACAAGATACAGGGACAAAGATAATTAGAAAAAAGTATTTTTTGGGACCTCCCCCTTTAGAAGGATAATTTGTTTCAAAATAATCTTAATGTTATGCACATTGAAAAAATATTATTTGATAATATATTAAAGACAATCATAGATGTCCAAGGAAAAACAAAAGACAATGAGAAGATTAGAAAAGACATAGAACTTTTGTGTAATCGAAAGTACTTGTAGTTGAAGCCTCAACCAAATCAAAAATTATTAAATCTAAGGCTAATTATAATATTAATCAAACTCCCTAGGAAGCCAAATTGGTTTGCAAATGGTTAAGTGAATTGAGAATGCCCTGTAATACCCAATATTTCCTTAAATGCTCAATTGGGTGTCAGTTGAGATCACGTGAGTTTCTATGTGCTCTAAATATTGTCAATTGGTATTGGAAGACAAAATATCAATATTCCTTTAAAAGAGACAAACCAATATTAATAACTATAGGAAGAGACATTTTGGTAACATTAATAATTGGTCAATTGGTATTGTAAGACAAAATATCAATGGAGATACACACACACGCGCGCACACACACGCACGCACACACACACACACATACACACACACACACACACACACATACACACACACACACACACACACACACACACACATATATATATATATATATATATATATATATATATATATATATATATATATATATATATATTTGGGTGGATAATAAGAAAAGGAAAAAGATAGTAAGAAAAGAGAAAGAAGAGAAGAAAGGAAAGAAAGAAGGAGAGATGAAGAAGTGCTCATTGAGGAAGAAGAGGAAGTTTATGAGTTCATCATCATCATCAACCCCGTCTCAATTTCTTCACCACATACATCTCTAAAGAGAGTGTTATACCCCTAATTTTGACCCCTAGATTCCATCATCATTCTAGGAGCATCAGCATTTTTTATCTAACCATAACCTCTTTCAAGTTTGATCTTTGTCAAGATGTAGGTGAATTAGGGTTTCACACAGTCAGGAATTGGGGTTTCTATGATTTGATTAGTCAAGGTTTTGGATTGATTCTCCATGAAGAAAATCCCTACGTCATCAAGGGTACTATATTGGATCAAGTATGAATCCAATTTGAGGTTGTCCCCAAAGAAGAAGAACAGTACAGTCCAGGACCCCCAATTATGGTTTCTAATTAGAAAAGTCAACTATAGTTTGACTTTTGATTTAATGGAATTCCAATGGTAGAATCATGGTCCATAAATATTATATGACTTATTGAAGTCCCCTCAAGAAGATTCAAGGCCTCGGGGGATCCAAAATACCAACAGTCGATTCAGAGGTTTTCGATCGTTTGGTTCGTCTGACTGAAAAGTCAACCCACTGACCAACAGGGTTTTGACCCAAAATTGAAGATAATTATGTTCCCAATTTAATGACATATCTAATCATGAAGTTTTGTGACCATTGGATCAAGAATTGAGAAGAAATCAAAAAGTCGGGAAATTAGGGTTTTGAAAGGGAGTAGTTCAAAGGTTGTTAGAAGGATCTTAAAAAGTCCTAAAAAAGTGCCACAATTACCTATGTTCAAAAAATGAATGGATTTTGAGTTATGATCAAAGACAAGGCAAGAGGGGAAAAACACTTGGAAAAATTTCATGTTTTTTGCACTTTTAAGTCAATTTTTCAGCCAACTTCAAGGGGATTTTTGACATAGTTCTACTTGGAATTTGAATTTTTGTAAAACATGAAAGTTGTAGAGTATTTTAAGGGCTTTACAAAAAGTACAAGAAATCTCCCATAGCCTTTGTGAGTTGAGAGTTTTGAAGGAGGGAAGTTGGGGTCCAAAAGCTTAAAATGCAAAATCTCAACACTTAATGACATGATACAAAACCATTTCTTTGTTGTCAATCTGGTTGGTTTAGGTTGATTAGTTGCAAGATAGACTATAAAAAAGGTGTTACACGAAAAATACAAGGATTACACAAAGATTAAAGGTTGGAACCAAGAAAAACTTCCATTTATGGCATAAAGTGATCGATGCCATTTTGATAAAGCAACACTTTCCCTCAAAATCCGCCTTGAGCCACTCCCTTATCTCCTTCCACACTCTAAGGTCTATCTCAAACTCAGAAGCATGGCCTAAAGCCATCAAGCTTTGTACTTGATCACATGAATCAAGGAAAATCATGATTGCTAGCAAGTTGGTTCTCAAATGAACTAACTTTCACAAATAAGAATCAGCACAACACAAAAATACCTACAGCAAAACTAACAACACATGACAGAAAAGTTGATTTCCAAAACAGTGTACGATTGCAAAGTTACAAACCAAAAACGACATAACCCAAAATGCAGGGAGGATGGAAAAAATGGCTTAAAACAATTTCCTCCATTCTCCTATAAATCACATGGATTCCTCTCTCTTTTCTAGAGGTTCTGTAAACCAAAGAACCACTGCTAAAACCTCTCCCAAAAAACAATCATTCATCATTCTTCACAAACCAACTTCTTCCCCAAACTAATCCTCCTTTAACTCCAAATCTTTTGCTTCAAATCTAAAAATCACAAAAAGAATCAAAACCACAAACTCTCCCTCTACAACCCCACCTTCATAAATCCTCCTTCAAAACTCAACCAAAACCTTCCATCGATTCATACGAGCAACAACAACCACATCTCCTTAAGCCTACAACACTTCAACACTACCCAACCTCAAATCAAAAATGCAAAATTAAAACAGATTTCCCAAGACCAAAACCAGAAAATCAATAGGATCCAGAAAAAAGATGAAGAATAGGAGAAATAATTTGAGACAAAACCAAATGCAGATACGATTCAAGAGAAATAGGCTTGTGTGAAGATGAAACGAACCTAATTCGAAGCAGAAAATCACGAGAATAAATCACAAGAAGGATGGATTGAAACACCATCGTATTGTTGTTGCAGATTTCAAACGGACATGTGCGTTGAATCTTGATCCTTCTTTCTTTGGCCATCGTGAGCTTTTGATGTTGGTGCTCTTGCTTTGTTTGTGAAATTATCGTTACTTTTGAAACTGATTGTTGTGATTTTAACTGTGTCCTTCCTTCGAGAACCGTGTTTCCTTTTGAAACATCACAGCGATGCCTTTGTTCTGTTCAACCCTGATGAGAATAGTGAAGATGCCATTGTTACATCTTACTTTTATGTTTTAGATTATTTAATTTTTTCCCCCAAATAGTTTGTGGTTGATACTGTCTTTGAGCCTCCTTTGTTTTATTTATTTATTGTTTCTTTTAAAATCGGATGGCATTATACTAGATTTTTGAACCGTTTTGTTAGGCCTTGGGCTCAAGAGCCCACATTAAATTCATTTCTACACCATCATGTTGATTCACGGCTTTCTTTTGTGATTAAGAGAAACCATGTTTTGGTTGGGAAAAGGAATATGATGGGTCTTGTAAGTAAAGCACAAATGAACTTCCAACACTCCCTCATCAAATTTTGTCCCCCTCTTTGTATTGTTTTAGTATTTCATTTTAATTTCTTTTTAAATTGTTGGTCCCTCATTTGTTTTTTCCATCTGTGTTTTTTTTGTTTTTCAATTTATTTCATCTTTTGTTGTTGTTTTATTTATTTATTTTATTTTTTATTTCCATTTTGATCAATGAAAGTCTTTTATTCATAAACGTTGATTTATCGAGGTTGATAACCTTCATTATTTCAAATCTGTAGAAAATGATCATTGGGATCATTTTCTATACTTTGGGATCGTGATAGGTTACCTTCGATCAATTGACACAAGTTTGTGATTAAGACGAGATCACCTCTTTTCTGTCCGTGTGACACAATTACATTGGAAAATGAGCTTCAATATCATCTTTCCATCGTGTTTTTAGTATGGATATCAACTTGCACGACCTCCTACAGCTTGATCTTCGTCATAGATCGAGCTATGACATTTTAGCGCTACATTTCATCCCGATTCAATTCAAATCAACTAACGAATAACTTCACTTTCCGTCAACATATTCTTGTTTTACTTTTCAGTCAATATACTCATGTTTTAAATTCAGCCATTATATCTTGATTTTATTATTTTGTTCATATACTTGTTAATATTACCTTGGTTATACTATTGTGAATATTATCTTGATTATATTGTCATATATCTTGCCATATTATTCGTAATTAGTCATATTCATATTCATCTTGTTCATTTCTTATTCATGCTCTTTTCAAAACACATAACAACTATCGAAATTCTAAAATCCTAAATTGGTGGACTATTAGATCATTGGACTTTGTCAGAAACCCTAGCTTGGATTTTGTCCGACTTTTGCTTAAGGCTTAGTTTAGGATACTTTGCACACACACGGCTTCCTCTTGGGCTACCTGACACTGAACCCTTTTATTTCGTGCAATCCTGTGTAACTTACATGTACCCCTCTCCTATTCCGATGTACGCATTCGTATTTTTCTTTGATAGTGGTTTATCCTCTAGGAGCACCCTTAGGGACTAGCGTAGATTATACCGTTTTCAAACTAATTCTCGATTCGTCATCGAGCCATTTTCAAATACCCCTCGTAAGTCGAGTGGTCATCCGCATTCGCCATCAACTATCATACACACTTTCACATTTCATCGTGGTTTCGATATTAGGGGTAACCTTAGGGACTAGCATCGTTTCTCATAACCTAACCCTTGATTCATCGTCAAGCCAGTTCTATTTTCAAACAAACCCTCGAATCATCGTCGAACCATTTTCAAACCCACTTCCACTTCACCACAGTTTTGCATGCAAATATAAGTCGAACCCTTGATCCAACGTCAAGAGGATTTTCTCAATCAAACTATCAATACAATTAACAACTATTTAATTCATTTCAAGGTGAAAAGAGGTGGATTGAGCCTTTGATCTCCCTTCAGTTGTTTAGATGCGAGTTATCTTACTCGTGTGTGAGCTATTGACGCCTCTAAAACATGTCCAACTCGACAACCTTCAACCATTGTCCGAACGCCTCATCATTCAAACACCATTCAAACACAACCTCTTTTCTAGATGAAAAAAGAGAGAGAGTCAAGTCTTTGACTCACTTTCCTAATTACTTGGGCCCGATGAGCCTTTCTTAAGCTTCAAGTAATCGTCATTCGTATCTAACTTCACCAATTCAAACCTTTATCTTTTCATGGTCGTCTCCACGAACTACAGGCGCTCTGATTCTTCATTCATTTTTTAATTTAAGATACGTAGGCACAAGATTGTGATGATCTTGGCGAGCACAATCCCCTCCATCTTCCATTTTCCCCCTATCCTTTCCTGTAGTCAAACTACAAGAGCTCTGATTTTTCATTCTCGTCCGAATGAGCATACGTAAGCACAAGGGCCCCAATCCTTGACGATCACCCTTTTCCTATAACCATCCCTTTTCCCCTAGTATCTTTATCCCTTTATCGTATCGTATTTGCATCTATTATTAAGAAGAAAACAACTAAGCTTATCTAATGTTCATCACAATTTGAATTAAGAGGTTCCCGTTGAGTACAACAGACGTGAGGGGTGCTAATACCTTCCCCTTGCGTAACCGACTCCCGAACCTGGAACATCGGTTGCGACGACCTTGTTACTATCCTTTCATTTTTAAAGGTTTTCTCAATATTTTTAAAGTTCGGTGGCGACTCGGTCGAACCGCATTTTCGTGCCTTTAGCGTGAGGGTCGTTTCTCAATGTGTAAATTTTTGAGGTGCAACACCAAGTATTTGGGAAATTGATAATATTCGAAAGATGGACTGATGACTTTGGGAACTTTTAGAACCTTTGTTCTGCAGGTACATTCAACCTTTAGTCCACACCATTTGGGGATGGGTAGACCCTTACTCCATGCTCGTTGTTTTTCAAACCTAGGTTTTCTGTTTTGCTTGAATGTATATATTTGTGGATCTTTGTTTGCCCGTGTTTGTGCATCACTGCATTCATAAGCATCATTTCGCATTGGCTTCATGGAATTCAGAGTTTTTATTTATTTATGAACATCGCAAGACCATTATGGATTGCAAAAGGAAAAATACTTTGAAATACTCTTTCAAGAGTCTTAAATTAGATGACCTAAGAAATTTAGGAGCTCTAGCTGAAGATCAGGAAAAGTTCAAAGACAAGTATGAGAAGCTATTATCATTATTGAAGGTTCAAGTGGACAATGGACTTCTTTCCACCTTACTTTAGTTCTACGGTCCAGATTATCATTGCTTCACTTTCCCAGACTATCAGCTTGTGCCTACCTTAGAAGAGTATTCTCAGTTGGTTGGTTTGCATATTCTGATTGAGTCTCCTTTCCCTTTTCTGGAAAAGGACCCTAAAGATCAGGACATTCCTAAGGCTATATATATATATATATATGAAATTATCTGATATCAAAGCTAATATGTCTACTAAAGGTGGATTTTTTGGACAAACCATGGATTTTCTTATCGAGAAAGCCCAATATTACGCTAATCATATGAGCATGAACACATTTGAGACCATCCTTTGTTTACTCATCTACGGAGTGTTTCTTTTCCCAAGCTTTGAAGGATTTATTGACCTTGATGCTATCAAATCTTTCATGAAGAATAATCCAGTACCAAATTTGATAGTTGATGCTTATCATTCGGTTCATCTCCAAAACTTTCATGGTGGAGGAATGATTACATGTTGTGTACCCTTATTGTATAAGTGGTTTATTTTGCACTTGCCCAAGTCTGGCTTCTTTTGGGATCTCAATAAAGGTCGTTGGTCACAAAAGACTATGGCTCTTACCCACTCAAATATTGATTGGTACAACTGTGTCTATGATGAGATACTGATCATTGAAAGTTGTGGAGATTTCGCTAATGTGCCTCTCCTTAGTACTATTAGAGGAATTAGTTACAATTCTGCCCTAGCTCGCCATCAGTTGGGATATCCTCTGAAAGATAAACCCAAGAGTGCTCCTGTGGAAAATATTTTCTTCAAAGATAACAAAGAACTTTAGGAGAAGGTCATGGTTACATGCATCATCTACACAAAATAGGAAAAGAAAGTTTGGGGAAACATAATTGTGTTTCTTTGGAACCTTATCTCCAATGGGTCCGAAATAGGGCGATCAAGTTGAAGATGCCTTATCCCTAACAAGAGCCCATGCCCCTAAAGAAAGAACTTATTCTAATTTTCATGTATGAAGCAGAAGAATTAAAGATTGCTCTAAGCAAATCACAACAGGAAGGAGAGGCTTGGAAGAATAAGTATCAAGTGGCTGTCAAGGAAAATGATGAACTCCAGAAATAACTACAACTGAAGACTGAAGAGGTAATTTCTTGCAAGAAGAGAAAATGGCATGAGGATTTATTTTCCTTTAACCCTCAGGCTATTCCTTGGAAGTTGATCATAGATAAGCTTATCTTCGAGAAGACTCAATTGGAGAAGCAGATTAAGGAGCTTAATACAAGACTTCCTTAGGACTTTATTAGCTTTCATTTAGCTGTTACTTTTAAGAAGTATTTATTTGTAATCCCTTATTGAATAACAAATGAGTTTCTTTTGGTATCCTATGACGTTTGTAAATACTTCAATTCCATGAAACCTTACACATTCACATTTCTGCATTTTTGTTTTTCTCTAACCCTTCAAGAAACTAAAATTATTTTGCAGACATTGTGAAAATGGATTTCAGAAGAAGAGAAATGTTGAAGTACACCTTCAAGAGTCCAAAACTTGAAAGCCTAAGGGAACTAAGAAGTCTAATCGATATTCGTTTGACCTTCTCGGATGAATATGGAGGAATTTTTCCACTATTGAGGCTCAGGATGATTGATGGATTACACGACACGCTCGTTCAGTACTATGATCCTCTTTACCATTACTTCACTTTCCCAAACTACCAATTGATGCCTACTCTAGAGGAATATTCTGCTTTGATGGATTGACTGTCACGTCTCGACCTATTTTCTTTGGGTCAGAAGACACACCAAGTGATCAAGATATTTCAAATGATACGTGTTGCACCCCAAAATTTGACCAACCGGGTCTCGTATCTGGCTCGCTGTTTCGACGCATAATCGCATTCGCATCTGCATATTGCATACAGTGCATTTTTCATTTGTTTTGATTTTATCAGGGATCACAGCTCTCGTCTCGTGTTTCAGGTGTTTTTTTATCAGTTTGAATAGATAGAATCGATTTTTTGGGATATTTCGGTGCCCGTTTATTTTTACCGACTATTTTTGTGCGCTCTCGCGGTGTTATGTGTCGTTCGGTGCTATTTTTGTTCCTCTGGGAATTATTGTGATTTTTCTGGATTTTATTGGCCATTTTTAGGGTTTAAATAGATTTAAATCATTTTTTAGCATTTTTAGAATGTTAATAGGATTTTTAAATAGATTTAAATCATTTTTAGCATTTTAGAATATATTAGGTAGAGTTTAATATTTTTAGATAATATAGAGTAATATAGTTTTTAGAATTTTTAAATAGAATTTAATAGCATTTTTCATTTTTAGAAAATTAATGGTTTTTTAAATAGTTTTAATAGTCTTTTTTAATATAGAAATAAATAGGTTTTTCTTTTATTTTCTTTTATAGAATTTAAATAAATAATATAGTTTTATTAGGATTTATAGAATTTAATTAGATTAGTTTTCAGATTTAATTGATTAGATTAATTTGAGTTTAGTTAATTAGGTTTTAATCTAGATTTTAATGCAGTTTTTTTTAGGGTTTTTTTTCTTATGTTCGTTGGGCCCATTTCAATTCACGTAAAGCCCAATTCAGAATGGTCCCAGTTTTCTTCAGCAAGTTTCCAGCATTTTCCAGCGTATTCTAGAAGGTGCCAGAGCTTCTCAGTGTTATAAATGCAAGCTCGCCACGTGTGAAGCAAAGGCTGGCCCTACGCGTTTCACCCACATGCACGCCACACCTCACCCAGACTCTCTCTCACTGCCACGCCAAGCCACACGTGGAGAGCATGCATGCTCTCACTCCATCGTCCCTCACCACGCGTCCACCATGCGTGTATCCCCTCCACCATCGCTGCCACGTGTCTCCACCATAACCCTCGCCTGAAAACACCACCGGCCGGCATGCATGGCCGGCGGCCACCGCACGCCTCACCGGAAACCCCAAAAATTCCAGATTCCGGCCAACAATCTTCATCTTCCTCCTCAAACCTCCATCTTCATCACTTCACAAACCCAGAAAAAACCCTCAAACCTTCAATGTTCATCTCCCTCATCACACCTTTTCCAGATTTGCTCCAAGATCCATTCGTGATCCTCACCTTCAAGCTTCTCCAGAAGAAACTTCAAGAACAGATAATCCTCCATCGTTTCCAGATTTCAACCATGTTCAACACATTCTTCAGAAACGCAACGACCATCATCCATCTTCGTGCTCCGATTATCATTCACATCCAGAAGAACTCTTCATCAAGAACATCACGCTCCAGATCTCCAGATCTTCAACCACATGCATCCGCCATCAAGAACCTTTCTCCAGATCGAGAACTTCACATCAACAGCTCTTTGAGCCTTCAACCGCCGTTCATCTTCTTCGTCACCATTCAACAATCCTTCCCAGAAAACCATCACTGTTTAGCCAGAATCATCAATCATTTCTTCGTGTATTCAACGGCCATCAACGATTCGCTCAAGAGCCACGAAGAACACGCATCCTCATTGAAGGACCATCATAATCACCACAACGAACATCCGTCAACATGATGATCGCCTCCCGATTACTTCATTATTCTCCAACAATAGCAAGAAGATCTTCATCCCTTCAGAACACAGAATCTTTAAGAATTTCTTCTGAAGTCTTCACGAATCCCTTCAAATCGTGCCACCACCGTGTCCATATGAGTAACTTTGCTGAGATTGAGACCGAGAGATAGGGATAGAGTAGAGTGAAGTTGAATCGGAGGGAGATGGAAGGGATCGGGAAATAATTTTGAGGTTGTTGAAGAGATTGAACGAAGGTTGAATCATGAGGAAGAGAGAGAGTGAACAGTGTAGAGGACGGCGGCGGCGGAGAAGAGTAAGGGCTAGGGTTTCAGGAAAGGGAAGAGAGTGAAGGGAGAGGATGAGGATTGGGCCCTGGGCCCATCAGGGGTGTTGTCCGTACGCCTCCGTGTTTCCATATTCCCCCCCCCCCCCCCCCCCCCGTTTGGTATCTGATTGGGCTAAGCCCAAGGTAATTGGGCATACACCTCCCGTTTCCACAGCACACCCCCTATCATTTTTTCTGAACTCTCTACTGGGCTGGGCCTGCAGTTTTTTTATTTATTTTATTTGTATCATCCCCCTGTAATCCATATACCCCCCTCCCTTGTATTAAATTTTTTTCTTATTTTCTTTGAAGTAAAAAGAAAAGAATATTATGAAAAATAATAGAAAAAGAATTTGGAAAAAGGAAAAAGAAAAGAATTTGAGAAAAATAGAAAAAGAATATGAAAGAGGAGAAAAATACATAGAAAAACGTAGAAAAATATGGAAAAATATGTTGAAGAGAAAAGAAGAAAAAAGAGAAAAAATATTAGTATAGGTTTAATATTTTTTAAAGTTCATTTTCTTTTAGGGTATATTTTCATAGAAATTATTTTACGCTTTTAGGATAGTTTAGAAGCCCATTTGTTAGGGGGCTATTTTCCATTCGATTTTTAGGATAGAATAGGATAGTACTTCCTAGGAGATTTATTTTCAGTATTCAAGCATTGTAACCATTTTTCAGAGATTAATAAAACGAGATTTGAGCTGTGGTTCCGATAGTAGCCGAACTACAGCTGCTCTAATTTCTCGTACCAGACGAGAATATGTAGGCATAGGATGCGATATCCTAGCGAGCACACTAACGACTAACTTTCTGTTCTCTCGCGGCTGTGCGATCGAGACTTTCCCGCTGACGATTAATTGTTACCCCTTTTTTCTCTCTTGCCCAAGTGCATTTGAGACCAAGCCATAGTTTTGCCCATAGGTTCCCGACCCTGTGAAACCAGTTGTTTTTTCTCACTGCTGTGTGAGAATGTTTTGTTTATCCGTAGTTAGTCTGAACTACGTAAAGCTCTGATCTTCCATGCCGCGTGGAAGTACGTAGGCACAAGACGCGAGGTCTTGGCGAGCAATTTTCCCCGTAGTCCCGAACTACGTTGACTCTGACTTTCTCTCTTGAGAATACGTAGGCATAGAGTGCGACGCTCTATCGAGTCAATTTCCTTTCGTTTAGATTTAGCAGCCATAGATAGATTGTTTTGCATCTAGTAGACAACCCAAGCAAGCGTGGATCCCGTCGAGTACGACGGACGTGAGGGGTGCTAATACCTTCCCCTTGCGTAACCGACTCCCGAACTCAGGTTTTGGTTGCGATGACCATACCTTTTCCCCGTTTTTTGCGAGGTTTACTCTGAGCGTTTCCTTTCCCGCTCTGAGGGATAAATAACGCACGGTGGCGACTCTTCTGTCAGCCGGCGCCGATTTTCGCAGTAGCGACAATACGCGTCTAAGTTTGTCTGATGTTCAAACTCACATGACTACTAAGGAAGGATTCCTTGGATTGCCGGCTGAATTCCTGATAGAAAAGATTTGTTATCATGCCGATACGAAGAATAGTAAAGTGCTTGAAGCCATCTTTGCACTATTGGCCTATGGGATCTTCTTATTTCCAAACATTGACAACTTTGTTGACATGGACTCCATCAAGATCTTCATACTCAAGAATCATGTTCCTACCTTGCTGGGTGACACCTATCATTCCATTCACTTAAGGAATTCTGAAAGAGGGGGTCAGATAACCTGTTGCACTACTCTTCTTTACACGTGGTTTATTTCTCGCTTGTCAAGATTTACAACTATCTAGGATACGAAGGATGCGCCTTGCTGGTCAGAAATAGTCATGTCTCTTACCCATTCTGACATCGTGTGGTATGACCCTATGTATAGTGGAGTAAGAATGATTGATAGCTATGAAGATTTCCCCAATATACCTTTTCTTGGGACGAAGGGATGTATCAGCTATAATACTGTTCTGGCACATAAACAACTCGGACATCCGATGACAGAGAAGCCGGATCAAACCCTTATAGAAGGAATTTTTCTCAAGGAAGGAGAAAATTCAAAATTCAAAGCTAAGATTATGCAGGCCTGGTGTCACATTCATAAAAAAAGGATAACTGTGTTAGGATATCCTGACTGTACCGTCTTAGAATCTTATTTGCGATGGGTACGAGAAAGGGCTTTTGAACTGAAAATGCATTTTCCTCATCATGAACCCGTGCTGCTAACTCTTCAAGATTCTGCCTGGACTGTTACAAGTGAGGAAGGGAAACTGAAAAGTGATTTGGACGAGGCTGAGAAGGAAACGAATGCTTGGAAGTATAAGTACTACATCCTCATTCAGGAGATCGAAAAACTACAGAAGCTGCAACATCAAAGGAAGGAAGAAGAATCTTCTAAGAAAAGAAAAGTACAAGAGGATTTATTATCCTCTTGTGCGTCATTAGGATCAACTGCTAGCTCTGGTCTTCCTCCGAATTCGGTGGCTTAGAAACAATATATGGATAAGCTCATCCTCGAAAAAATGAAGATGCAAGAGCAAATCAACCAGCTTATGGAGAAACTTCATGGAAACAAAAGGTCGTAATAAAGAAGATTAGAGTCCTAGTTTCCTTTGCTTTTTTTTCTATACTTTTGATGTATTGGCTCTTGAATAATTACTATTCGCTTTGTGAAAACTTCTTAATTTGATTAATAAAATGTGCTTTTCAATTATCTTGAAGTCCTATTATTACAATATTTGCAAATACACTTTTTGAGTTTCTTGAAGTTTCATTTGTACTTGTGCATGTGCATTTGCATTAGCATGGCATCCTTTGCACTCCATGTTCTTACACTTTCCTTATCTTCAAAGATAAGTTGAATCATCAATAAAATACTCGAGCCAACCATCATCGAAGAATGGATCAACTAGAGCAAGAGAACAGAGTGTTCTGTGACGAAGTCACCACTTTGAAAGAGAGTTTGGAAAGGCTTAATGGATTAGTGGAAGCACTAACGACTGCTCAGAATCAGTCGTCGCATAATTCTCAAGAAAACCCTCAAAGGACTGCTACTTCTAAAATCATATCAGCATCGATCCCATTGGTGCCTACAACTAATGAACCTCCGCACAGCATGCCCCCGGGCGTCCCATGGGGATGCCTCCTTTTTTCACTCTAGATGGATACCGTCCATCGGTCCCTGAAGTTCATGTTGTGACTACCATGACCATCATTCCTATTGTGACTACAATTCCCGCCACCACTGTTGTGATGTTTGTGCCACCTTCGTATGTGAATGCTACTCCCTATGCCTTGGAAGAACAAGTATACTATGGTGAGCCTAAAAAAACTGTAGGATTTGATGAAAGAATGGATG
The DNA here is from genome assembly GCA_963859935.3 of Lathyrus sativus. NCBI lineage: Eukaryota > Viridiplantae > Streptophyta > Magnoliopsida > Fabales > Fabaceae > Lathyrus > Lathyrus sativus. The sequence continues at coordinate 282,988,407 of OZ012739.1, read as the reverse complement.
AATTTCAAGACAAATTCTTAGAAATTCAAAAGGAACTTAAAGCTATCCGTGGAAAAGAGTTTTTCGTGAAAAGTGCTTCTGACCTCTGTTTGGTCCCAAATGTCAATGTCCCGCAAAAATTCAAGGTTCCAGACTTTGAAAAGTACAAAGGCAACACTATTTTTAAGACAGTTTGACTGGTGCAACCCTCAAATGGTATATGGGGTTAGACGGCATGAAAATTCAGACTTTCAACGACCTCTATGAAGCTTTTATTAAGCAGTATAAATACGATGTTGACATGGCTCCTGATCGAGATCAACCTAGGGCCATGACCCAAAGAGACAAGGAAAATTTCAAAGAGTACGCCCAGTGCTGGCGTGAGGTAGCTGCTCAAGTTACACCGCCGTTGAAAGAGAAAGAAATGACTAATATCTTTTTAAAAACATTGGGTTCATTTTTTTTTGCGAGAGAATGGTAGCTAGCGCGCCTAGTGACTTCACTGAAATGGTGAACAAGGGGATGCGTTTAGAGGAAGGAGCCCGTGAAGGAAGATTAGCTAAGGAAGGAAGTACTCCTAACTGTGCGAAAAAATGTGGAAGTAACTTTGTAAAGAAAAAGGATCAAGATATGAGTGTCTTCCATCAGGGATGAACAAGAAGGAGGTACTAACAACCTCAACATATTGATGTTGCGACACCGGTAATCGATACTCCGGCCTATCAGCCACAGTTTTCTCAACCATATCAACCACCTCAAGCTCTGTGAGTTCCATAACAACAGTGCCAGCAGAATCAGCAATCCCCTCAACAAAATCGACCACAGTTCAATAATCAGGGTCGCGTGCATAGAAAACTAGATTTTGATCCTATTCCTATGACCTATACAGAATTATTCCCGGTTTTGTTACACAAGGGGCATATCCAGACCAAGGCTCCACCAGAGGTACCTAAAAGTATTCCATATTGGTATAGAGCAGATAAGTTTTGCCCATACCACCAGGGTGCTCTAGGCCATGATATTTATAATTGCTAGGGGCTAAAAGCAGATGTTCAAAGGTTAGTTAAATGTGGAATCTTATCTTTTAAAGACTCCAATCCTAATGTGCAAGACAATCCCCTGCCTTAGCATGGATCGTCTACTGTAAATATGGTCCAAGGGTATCCAGGAAAGTACGTTGTGTTTGATTTGAAATATATTCGAGAATCCTTAGCGAGAATGCATGGTGGTTTGACGAGAATGGTTTTCTTCAATCATGAGCATCATAACTATGCTTCTTGTTCTACTTGTTCCGTAAACTCTCGAGGTCGTCGCCTTGTGAGAGAAGACATTCAAGACCTACTGGATAAAAGAGTTATTATAGTTATGTATGACAAAGATCCAGCTCCTATGGAAGAAGATGAGGAAATATTCATTATAATGCCCCACTTTAAGGAAGTGGAATGCAACAGGAGGCCTTTTGTAACCCCCCTGATTATTAATGTGTCTGGACCAGTCCCTTATGCTCCCAACTAGGTGGTTCCATACAAGTATAATGCCACAATTATGGAAAATGGAAACGAGGTGCCTTTACCTGTTCTACCATCAGTTGTTAATATCGCAGATGTTAGCAGAGTAACCAAAAGTGGTCGAGTTTATCCCTCGGCGCTTCCGAAAGACAAAGAGACTTCATTTGAACAACCAATTACAAAAGATTCGACCTGGGGAAATCTAGTGGAGCTGGTTCATCTAAACTTGATGAATTTGTGAAGATAATCAAGAGGAGTAAGTACAAAGTCATGAATCAATTATTGCAAACTCCTTCCAAGATTTCTTTACTACAGCTACTGATGACTTCAGAGGCCCATAGAGAAGCATTACAGAAAGTATTGGAACAGGCTTATGTCGAACATGATGTGACTATTGAGCAGTTTGACGATATTGTGGGTAATATTACTTCATAAAATAATCTTGGGTTCTGTGAAAAGGATCTCCCAGAGGAGGGAAGAAAGCATAACATGGTGTTACATATCTCCATGAACTGTATGAACGACGCGTTAGCTAGTGTTTTGGTCGACACTAGGTCCTCGCTAAATGTAATGCCCAAAACTAGTCTCTCAAAATTGTCATACCAAGGGCCACCTATGAGGCCAAGAAATGTTATTGTTAAACCTTTTGATGGATCAAGGAGGACAGTGATCGGAGAAGTTGATCTACCGATGACCATCAGATTGCAGGTTTTTCTAATTACATTTCAAGTCATGGACATTCACGCCGCCTATAGTTGTTTATTGAGCAGACCATGGACACATGAGGCTGAGGCAGTTACATCTACACTACACCATAAATTTAAGTATACCTTTGAAGGAAAGACAATTACGGTTTATGGGGAGAGAGCCCTGGTGGTAAGCCATCTTTCTTCATTCTCTTATGTTAATGCAGAGGAGGAAGTTGGAACTCGGTTCCAAGCACTTTCAATTGCTGATAATGATACCCAAAAGCATGGAGTCTCCATTTCGTATTTCAAAGATGCACGAGTCGTGAAGAGTGGTTCCCAGGAAGGGGTGGGGAAAGGTGTTATCTATACCTGAAAATAAGAATAGGGAATGTCTTGGTTTTTCTCATACCAATTCAACAGGCAAGTCACTAGAATTTTTTCTGTTCCACCAATCGAAGAAGTTTTCCACAGCGGAGAGGTCATTCATCCTCTCCATGTCAATATGGTATCTGAAGTTGAATCTGAGGGTTATATATCGGCTGGTTCTGAAAGCCTCTCCATTTCTTATCAAGACTATGAGCCTTACTTGGAGGAAATTGGTTATGATTCTGAAACTGAAGATGCGTACGTATGTTTCTATTCTCCCAGATAAAGGCACAGAGAGTGCCAATTTGAAGTTAATGCTATCACCAGGGAAGATTTTGATAAATACCTACCCAACTTCGTGACGCCTAGAGCAGTCGCCCAAAGTTGGAGTGTTGTTGATGTCCCTGTTATTATCCATATATCAAAGTAATTGTCAGTTTGTCATTAATTTTTCGCTCTGCCCAAAGCGAAAAATTGTTGTGTGGGTCTATTTTAATAATTCTCTTTTACTCTACCCAAGGAAAAGGTGATCTTGTATTAGGGCATGTTGTTTGAAATTTTCTATCAATAATAAAGCATCATTTTGTGTTCCTATCTTTTTCTTTTATCCTTTTCGCTTTTCTTCTGGAAAATGTTAATGATAAGCAATAACCACTTTGCGTATTATATGCACACACTTTCACTTCCTAAATCTAAAATAAATTCATATCACATGCGCAAATTATTGCACGAACAAAATATCAGAAATAATGACTCATTACCTTCTCAAAACTTCGAGTTTCTTGTGTTCAAAGCCAATGAAGAAGAAGAAGAAGAAGAGATCCCTGAAGAGATTTCCAGATTGCTTGAAAATGAAGATAAAGCCATTCAGCCTCACAAAGATCCTGTGGAAGTTATTAATTTGGGTACAGAGGAAATTCGTAAAGAAGTGAAAATTGGAGCTCTACTCAAGTCTGATGTGAAAGAAAGGTTGATAGAGTTGCTCAAAGAGTATGTAAATGTATTTTCTTGGTCGTATCAAGATATGCCCGGTCTCCACACCACTATAGTGGAACATCACTTGCCTTTGAAGTCAGAATGTCTGCCGGTCAAACAGAAACTCAGAAGAACTTGTCCCGACATGGCTTTGAAGATTAAGGAAGAAGTACAAAAGCAAATCGACACAGGTTTTCTTGTTACATCTGAATACCCACAATAGTTAGCCAATATCGTGACTGTTGCGAAGAAAGACAGAAAAGTTCGTATGTGTGTTGAATACCGATACTTGAATAAATCTAGCCCGAAGGATGATTTTTCGGTACCCCATATTGACATATTGATAGACAGCACCGCTAGGTATGAGATTTTCTCTTTCATGGATAGATTCTCAGGTTATAATAAAATCAGAATGGCTCCCAAGGATAGACAGAAGAAGTCATTCATTATGTCTTAGGGCACCTTTTACGATAGAGTCATGCCATTCGGTCTGAGGAACGTCGGGGTAACATATCAAAGAGCTATGACTACTATTTTCCATGACACGATGCACAAGGAGATCGAAGTTTATGTGGACGATATGATAGCCAAATCCAAGAATGAAGAGGACCATGTTGAGGATTGGTTAAAGTTGTTTCGTCGACTAAGGGAATACCAACTTCGTCTGGATCTTAACAAATGTACATTTGGTGTGCGTTTTGGGAAACTTTTGGGTTTCATCGTTAGCCAGAAAGGTATTAAAGTGGATCCTGACAAAGTTAAAGTCATACAAGAAATGTCAGTTCCCACTACAAAAAAGCAGGTCAGAGGTTTCCTAGGACGCTTAAACTATATCTCCCAGTTTATCTCTAACATGACCGCCACTTGTGGACCCATATTTAAGCTTCTTAGAAACGAACAAGGTTATGTTTAGACTGAAGACTGTTAGAAGGCCTTCAATAGTATTAAGGAATATCTACTTGAACCTCCTATTTGGATCCCTCCAGTTGAAGGATGACCTTTAATTATGTATTTGACTGTTTTGGAAGACTTTATGGGGTGTTTACTCGGTCAGCGAGATGAGACAGGGAAGCAAGAGCATGTTACTTACTATCTGAGTAAAAAGTTCCCCTACTGTGAATCTAGATACTCCTTGCTTGAGAAGACTTGTTGTGCGTTGGCATGGGCAGCCCGACGTTTACACCAATACATGTTAAATCATACTACTTGGCTAATTTCTAAGATGGACCCGATCAAATACATTTTTGAGAAATCTGCTCTGACAGGAAGAATTGTTAGATGGCAGATGTTACTGTCAGAGTATGATATCGAATACCATACTCAAAAGGCTATCAAAGGAAGTGTTTTAGATGATCATTTGGCACATTAACCTATTAAAGACCACCAGTCCACTAATGATGATTTCCCCGATGAAGATGTAATGTATTTGAAATTGAAGGATTGCGAAGAACCTCTACCTGACGAAGGACCTGAACCAGATTCTCAGTGGGGTTTAATTTTTTGATGGTGTCGTCAACGCTCATGGGAAAGGAATTGGGGTAATCATTGTGAACCCTCATGGATCCCATATTCCGTTTACTTCCAGGTTGACCTTCAAGTGTACAAATAATGAAGCTGAATATGAGGCGTGCATTATGGGCCTTGAAGAGGAAATAGACTTAAGAATCAAGAATTTAGATGTCTATGGTGATTCTGTCGTGGTAGTCTACCAAATCAAGGGATTGGGAAACCCGTCAAGATAACCTAATTCCATATAAAGACTATGCAAGAAGATTGTTACCTTTTTTCAATAGAGTTGTATTCCATCACATTCCTCGTGACGAGAATAGAATGGCGGATGCTCTGGAGACTTTGGCCTTTATGATTGTGGTAAACCGATGGAATGATTGTTCGAAGATTGATGTGAATCGTCTAGACAAACCTTCTTACATATTTTCCATAGAAGAGGTTAAGGAAGGTAAACCTTGGTATTATGACATCGAATTGTTTCTTCAAAAGCAAGTGTACCCGTATGGGGAATCTAACAAAGATAAGAATACATTGAGAAGGTTGGCTGGTAACTTCCTCTTGAGCAATGATGTATTGTACAAGTGAAATTTTGACATGGTCTTACTGAGATGTGTTGACAAACGGGAAGCAGACATGTTAATGACAGAAATTCATGAAGGGTCTTTTGGCACTCATGCCAATGTGCACACTATGCCTAAGAAACTCTTGAGAGCAGGATACTATTGGATCACGATGGAATCAGATTGTTAGAAGTTTTCCAAGAAATGTCACAAGTGTCAAATCTATGTGGTCAAAATTCACGTACCTCCAACTCTACTTAATGTTATCTCGTCTCCCTGGCTGTTTTCCATGTGAGGCATTAGTATGATTGGCATGATAGATCCGAAAGCTTCTAAAGGACATCGCTTTATTTTGGTAGCAATTGACTGTTTCACCAAATGGGTCGAAGGCGCTTCCTATGCTAATGTTACCAGACATGTGGTTATTAAGTTTATCAAGAATCAACTCATCTGCAGATATGGGGTGCCAAACAAAACCATTACTGATAATGGGTCCAACCTAAACAATAGAATGATGAAAGAGTTATATGAAGAATTCAAGATTGAACATCACAACTCTTCTCCTTATCGACCAAAGATGAATGGGGTTGTTGAAGCTGCTAACAAGAATGTAAAGAAAATTATCCAGAAGATGGTTGTCACGTACAAAGATTGACATGAAATGCTCCCGTTTTCTTTACATGGATATTGTATTTCGTGTGGAGAGTGCATCAACAAAGGCGAAAAATCTAAACCAACAGACGAAACATCAACGAGAACCTCCGGTTCCTACCTTTGATTTCCTCTCCTTCATCTTTTTCTTCTCTCTATTTCTCATTTGGTCCTGGTTTTATGTTGTATTGGCTAGATATATGATTGTTCGAAGGAGATCTAGGGATGCTTGAGTGCTACGTTGGTTAAAGAAGGTAAAGGAGGTGTGTTTGGTTTATCCTATATGATGAAGATCAAGTGTAGCTTTGTCGTGGTGAAGATGGATTAAAGATTTGAGGTTAAGAGATTAGGGCTTAAGGTTGAAGGAGGTCGAGATTGGATAGATTATTTGAAGGTTTGGTGAATGATTGAAGGCTCTGAGGTGAATGAGTTCTTGGATTTTTCATTTCATCTTTTCAAATTAATGGTTGTATATGAATGGTCTCACTGATTTGTGGTTATGGTTGAAGGGTGATTTTGCAGCATGGGTTTGGCTTGGACCTTCGCCCTAAATTTGATTGGTTTATGGGTTTGTTTCTATATCTCTCTCCTTCTTCTATTTTGATTATTTTTGGTTTTGAAACAATGAAGAAGGTTGGGTTGAGGGGATTTTGAGTGTGATTTGAGTGAGTTGTAAAGGCTTGTTGTTGTTTGCAAATTGACTGAAAAATGGTGGTTTGCGTCTTGTAGGTTGAAAGTTGTATGAAAAGGTTATTATTGGAGTGATGGGGGAGGTTTTGAGGGAATGGTGAAGAGAGGTTTGAACGCTTTGTGTCCGGTTTTTTCCGTCTGCATGTGTTCTCTCCTGTAAGTTTTCAGACTGAATTTTTTGTGTGTGTCTCTCTTCCAATTTGCAGGTCGTTTTTTCTTTTGGGAATTGGTGGTGCGTGGGTCGTACCCCATGCTGCTGGACAAACCGTCCTTTTTCATTGTGGTGAGGCCGTCAAAAATGTGGTGTGGTTTACTCATTTGACAACATCCTTGGAGAGTTGTGCGCGTGAAAAAAGAAGAATGCGGATGGCTGGTGAGGATAGTCTTGTTCGTACGAATGCAGGCATGTGTACGAGAACTCAGAAATAGCAAGTTGTTTTTTGATTTTGGCATGTAGCTCATTTGTTTGAAGACAATAGGTCCTTCAAAGTGTGATTTCTGTGGGCTATGTTGGGTCTAATGAAGAGTTTATTATTTTTATTTTTTTGCAAATCACTTATAATAAATGGGCTTGTAATTTTGTAAATGGATCTTGTATTACTTTTCTTTTCAATGTCAATGGGCTGGTAAATCTCTCTTTTTTTTTGTAATGTTTGTGTAGTAACGTTTTTTGGAGGTTATGGATTTTTTTATATTTGATGGACTTCGTAACAATTATTTGGGTTAGGGATAGCATAAAATGGATTGGATAAGGTAAGAATAACTAAACAATAGTTTGTAGGAATGGATGCTAAAATGGATATTTTAAACTAAAAAAAAAAAAGAATTTGAAATGGAAATGGGTAAGTGATAGATGGATATGGACAAAGGAAATTGAAATGGATGCTGATGATTAGAAAATGGGTAACTGGATTCAAAAATGAGAATGAATTCCCAACTTAGAACCACATATGCACACCTTAACTGATCCCAATCCAACACTGTACTTGAATCGAAATCACAGATGCACTAAGGACTAAATCCCGACAACCTTGAATAAATTATGAGAAAATGAATCATGAAGTAATCTGGATCTTTAGGCGCATTAGAACCTTGTGTCAATAAAATAATTCTGAACTTGAATAAACCCAAGACTTTAACATGAAAATCCTTGAGCCATAAAATGCTTTGAATTTTCCACAGTCCTGATAACTTGATTCATTCATAACTAACTTGACTTGCAACACAATAAAAAATTGGATTCTCCGACACACCCACCAGATAAATATCAAACCCTAGCCTGTCTCAAACCTGGTTTGACTAACAAATTAAATGGACAACAAAAAAAGAACCTCAACACAATAATGCACTTACTCCTGGCTTGATGAATCTCAGATGAAACATGATGTAGTTCAAATTATCTTTTATGATATAAACAACATACTTTTGGATTTTTGAATAATGTTAGTGGATAGATGTACAAAATGTAAGCTATACAGGTAGGAAAATTTTGGGGTATGACAGATGCCCCTATCTAATTGGCTTAAATCAAGTAAGATGAACTGCAGTGATGTTCTTTCTATCAAGGTAGGAGACACTTAGATATGAAGAAAACCCTGAATTTGTCCGAAAAGAAAGAAAGTGTTTGAGAAATGAAATAGTGGATAGTTCACAACGGTTATTTATCACCAAAAGGATGATAACAGAGACAACTCGACATTAAAAGGATGACAGGCCTACCACCAAAAGGGTGACAAAGTGAAACACAGACAATCTCGACACTGAAAGGATGACGGAAGTCCATTACCAAAAGGATAATGGAGAAGACTCGCATAATCTGGCACCAAAAGGATGACAGACCTATCACCAAAAGGATGATAGAGATCATACGCACACAAAGCCCTGCCACCAAAAGGATGTAGCGGATTCATTACCAAAAGGATAATGGAGAACATTTGCACAATTTGGCACCAAAAGGATGACAGACCTATCACCAAAAGGATGATGGAGCGAAGCATAAGTTCCTACCACTAAAAGGATGACAATAACTTCCCAATATTGGAGGCAACCAATACCAAAAGGATGCCGGCTAGGTTGAACTGACGGGTTCAGCTATAACCAAAAGGATGATAGTAAGGCAATTTACAAAAGGTCAAGTTTGCTGGAGACATCTCATTGGGGAACGCCCAAGAGGAAGATTGGATTGAGATAAATCAACGGGGAACGCCCACTGACTTGTGTTGGGGGTCATAGTTTTGATAACAAAAGGTTAAACAACTTTCATGAGGAACGCCCATGAGTTTTGAATGAGATGCCCCTGAACAGGCTGAGTTTTGCTTTAAAACTCTTGATCTTGGTCAACAAAAGGTTGAACAACTTCGTGAGGAATGCTCATGGATTCAAAGGAGATGTCCCTGGATGGGTTGGGCATTATTTTGAAACTCTTGAGTTTGCCCAACAAAAGGTTGAACAACTTCGTGGGGAATGCCCACGGTCTTGCGGAGGATGCCCTTGACCTGGGCTGAATCTTGCTTTTGAAATCTTATCAACCACAAGGTTGAAACAACTTAGTGGGGAACACCCACAATCTTGAAGGAGATGCCATAACTGGGCAGAAGACCGTCTTGGAATTCTGATCAACCACAAAGTTGAAATAACGTCATGGGAGATGCCCATGGTCTTGAAAAAGTTGCCCATGGCTGGGATGGACTTTGTTTTGATATCCTTGAATTTCGTGGGGGGAAAACCACAGTATTGCAATAACATGCCCCTGACTGGGCAGAAGATTTGCTTTAGAAAGCTGATCAACCAACAAGGTCAGGATAACTTCGTGGAAAGCGCCCACAGTCTTTGAAGAATATGCCCCTGGTTTGGCTGAAAGCTGCCATTGGAAGTCTCGAGATTGATCCAAGACTTTTACCCATGTATGCTAATGCTTGATGATAATGATATTCCATAATGAATGGAAATGCAAATGCAAATGCTGGTGCACGGAGATACAAGAGTTGGGGAAGTATGCTATGGTTTGGGTATGCATATGATGAAAGATGCTTATGATATCAAATGTAATGCGTATGATGCATATGACTGCAGACGGGTGATTGGAAATGCAGGTGGAGGATGCCAGTTTGGTGGACTTCTGGTAGTTGCCAATGCAGATTGGACTTTGGATGGGGGGAGGGATTGATTTCCTTGACACACAATTCGTTGAAGATGTCATGTTTGAAGTAGACAGAGATGCTCTGATGCCCCCAAGTCTGAGTACTTAGTGATTTGTTATGAACTCGCTTCAGAGAGGATCATAACTCTGCTTGACGATCAGGATGGCCTAGTCTTGCCCCAGTCTGAACATGGTAACAATATGCCCATGATTAACCAGTTCTGAAGTTGAAGTTGGACTTTGATGCCTTTGAATAACTTGCCCTTTCTCGAGCTATTGAATTATTTTCCCTAGGTGGCAACCAATAAAAGTCAAGTTCCTTCTTTGCGCCCCTTGTTGGGGTGGCTTTGATGTCTAGCACTGATTTACTGTTAAAATTATACATTTATAAATGAGAATATTAATGCAAAGCTCAATGCAAGCTTTGAAAAATGTCGTGATGGTGAGAGACGAATGGACCGTTAGTCCAGACGTTGTGCTAATTTGACTGGTGTAAAGATACATTAATGACACCAATGCTGACGATTAACGAATAAGCTAGAAGTCAGATTACGCAACCTTGCAATAGTATGCTTTCAGAATAAACCACGCCTCAATTAGGTCTTTCGAGGGTTGTAACATGGTCTGGTTTACGGTTATGAAACAAAGGATATTAGGATCAAAGTATGATTTGTACCCACCCCTTCTTCGTAATGATCTCCAGTCCTACGTTCAGTTAATTCTGCACATGTTTGTATTCCAAAAGGGTTGACAGTGTAAGCTTGAAGGTTCAAGATTTGCTTCAGATGACAATCACCTTATCTCGATTTTGATGGATGTCGGTGACCCTTTTGATATTGATATAGTGGCCACTGAATCTTATTTTGTTTTTATTGAGGGTTTGAGGACCCCTTTTGCTTTTGTTTTTTATCCCTATCTTTTGCATGGACTGATTTGGCTTGTCAGATCCATCGGGATTTCCTTAATTTTTGCCTAAGTCCCCTTTGAGGTGCTTGACTTATCAGGCTTTTTATTTTTTATTGGATCTTTATTGGAGAATTGTGACTGCCATGTCATGTATCTTTGATGAATAACCATCTTCTGGATTTTTCTTTGTTGATTCAAATGTGGGATTGGATTAACCGAACACTACCCTGCCCCGGTTGAGTGTAAGGGTTTGAATATCTGAAGGAAACTACTAATTATAGGCTCGAAGTGGTTTACTAGAGATTCTATCTGAAAGCATATGATTTGCCAGTATGAGTATTTCGCTTTCGTCATCCTCCCTCCAATCAGGCTCAACAACAGTTGGTAAAGAGTGAAGTAGGGAAAAAAATGTGTCTGTGATTCGTGGTAAGTGAAAATAATGAGTGAATACGACGTAACTAATTCAAAACATGCATAAACAATACATTAATGAAAAACCAAATACGAGTGGCGATGTTCACAACATACAATACTTTAAATAGACTAAGGCAAAATACAAGACAAACTAGCAACATGACTGCCTTCTTCGGGGGATGAGCTTGACTTGACTGGGTTTGATTTGACTTGATGCTGGCGCTAGCTGGCCGATGGCATAGGGTTGTTGATGAAATTTGGAGACTTCACATTGAAGTTGATAGCATCTCTGTCAATCATGTCTTGAATTTGGTGCTTGAAATCTCTGCAGTTCCCTATGGTGTGACTTGAAGCACCCTTATGAAACTCACAATGAGTATTTGCATCGTAGTCAGCATGGATAATAGTTGGGGAAGCCTAATCTCTCAGAATAATAGCCATTTTTTTCAGCGAATAAGCAAAGACACTAGCATATGGCATTGGCAGACAGTCAAGGACTCTATCTGGTTTCCACATTCTCTGCTGATTAGATTGACGTTGTTGGCGAGCACCTTGCTTTCGTTGAGCAGCTTGTTGTTGCTGAGGAGGATACTGATATCCTTGTTGATTGTAGGCTTGTTGTTGAGGAGACTATTGTTGAGGCATTTGAGCTTGAGCTGCTTGAATAGCTGGTGGATAAGGCGATGTAACGTATTGTGCAGCGGCAACATACGGATACTGGAAGTAAGGGACTTGATAAGGCATAGGAGTCGGAGCTTGTTGAGGAGCTTGCTCTTTCTGCGTGGAGACGGCATTTGTTTCGCCCTCTCTCTTCTTGTATCCATTGAAAGGCTTCTTAGCAACAACCTGGCTATTAGAACCTTCTTGGATCTTTTTCGCTCTTCAGGCCTTCTTCAATTCTCTCACCGATAATCACCAAGTCAGAGAATCCAAACGAAACACTACTAATTAGCTTTTCATAGTATTGGCCTTGCAAGGTATCCCTGAAGATATTAATCAGTTCATGGTCAACAAAGTGGTATATGCACCCTTGTAGCTAGTTCTCTCCATCGTTGCGCATACTCTTTGAAATATTCGCTATCTTTATGACCCATACTCTGAATTTGAGTACGGTTCGAAGCAAGGTCAGTGTTATACTTGTATTGTTTGACAAATGCGTCAGCTAGCTCAGCCTAAGTGTGCACACCTGTTACGCTCTAACTGCATATAACATTTGAGGGATGCCACAGACAGGCTATCTTGGAAGTAGCTTTTCAACTCTGGCGTAAGCAGCCAATCTTGCGACAATACATCTTCAAATGAATGTTTGGGCAACTGAGGCCTTTGTACTTTGAGAATTATGGCACTTTGAACTTGGAAGGAACGACAATGTCAGACACCAAGAATAATTCCAGAGCACTGAGAGAGTTTAGATTGTGCCCTTACATGACTCAGAGTTTCTCAGCTAGATCGCGATACATCTTGATAGCTTCTGAATCCTGAGCGGCAACAGAACTGGCAATAGGGATAGCAACATGATAGTTTTGCACATTGTCATACTGGTCCACTAGATTATCTTCGGCAAGAGGAACGGGAATCTGAATAAAAGTAGGTCGAGCCTGCGGGACAGCTCCAACAGTAGCTTCAGGTATTAGGATTGGTTGAGAAGTGGTCCCTTCAGCTGCGTCAACGAAGTTCATTGGAATCCCATAAGAGTTGGGGATATAAACTGAAAGTCTTGAGGTAGACTTTTGCCCTTGACCAATGTTGTTGACAACAACAGTAGCTCCATGCCATCCTTCTAGAAAGGGTATGTAACCTTTGTCAATCAGTTTTTGCACTTTAGTTTGGAAGGCTTTTGCAATCTTCAGTCGAATGCCCCGTGATATCCACAATGCTTATTGGGACTGTACCCAAAAGGGTATGGTTCTGACAACGACTTGAGAGTTCTAGGCTCCAACAATGAGTTCTAACCCAGATCCGGCAGAAGATAACTGTATGACATAGGAACTGGATGAAAAGGAGTATTCCTCCTTTTTAAGTTGTTGCGATTCTGATGCTGATATCCTTGGCCATGAGCTCGATGACTCAAATAAAAAGCAATCCATGGTTTCTAGGACGAAACTTTAGGCATGGATGTCGGTTTCCCATTGAAATTGATGAACATTGAGAAGACGAGGGACCATAAGGTTTTGTTGGTGTACCCTGGGAATACTCAATATTCGCCATGAATGCATTTGTTCCACCCTTTTCTTCCTCTTGGGAATTTCTAAGGGATTTAGTCTCACCAGTCTGAATACTTGAGGTGTCTTGGATTTTTTTAGCTTTGAGGTAATTCTCGATGTGTTCTCTTGCTACTACAAGGTTAGAGAAGTTTGATGGTGCACTGCCAGCCATTCCTTCAAGATAAGAGCCATGCAGACTATTTATGAGCATGTCGATCAATTCCCTGTCCAAGAGTGGTGGTTGCGCTCTGGGAGCTAATTCTCTTTATTGCTATGCATATTCCTTAAAGGATTCATTACCATTCGGAGATGCGCTTTTGCAATTGTATGTGACTGGGAGCTACATTCAGATTACACTGGTAATGCTTTAGAAAAGCACTAGCTAAGTTCCTCCATGATTGTATACAACTTCTTTCAAAGTCCATGTACCAACTCAAAGATACTCCACTCAAAGTAATGAATCATCAACTTATCGTCATGAGTGTAATAGGTCATTCTTCGATAGAAAATCACCAAATGACACTTTGGGCAACTAAAGCTTGTGTACTTCTCGAAGTTGGGTATCTTGGATTTCGGAGGAATCACCAAGCTATGCATATTCATTGGTCATGGTTATTTCCATTAGACCATTGATAATAACATTCCATACTTTTCTATCTATGGAATTTATGTGCACCCGCATACAGTCCTTCCAATAACTGTAATTTTCTCCATTAAAAATGGGAGCTCTATTATAAGCCCCTTTAGGTTCGTTTGCCATTTTCTATCAAAGTTATACTTGAAGCACAGAGTGAAACGGTACTCATGATACCACTTGTTAGACGATGGCTTGGATCTAGAAAGGGGGGGTTGAATAGATCCCAATTAAAAATCAGTCGGCGCTACCAATTAAAAAATTGGTTTTAAAAATATTTGTTTTGCGGAAGCGGCCATGGAAAAATTATCGTCTAAAACGAACTGTTATTAGAAGACCGGATATGCGTCTAGCCTTATGGAAGTGATAATGAGCAAAAAATAGATTCAACACACTAGTCACACTAATCAATTGATTTTACCACTAATAAGTAGGACTAGTTCCAATGCTCCATAATCACCACAAAATATGCAAATAATCCAAGTGAATTTTGGTTTAGGCAATTTATCAAACACTTGGTGTGCGAGACACTCCAAGTGAATTTTGACTTGAGTAAGTAACTCCAAATTCCTTGGATAATCTATTATTGTACTAGAGTTCAAGACAGTGAAAACCACTTACTCAATTCAATGCAAATTTTGATGGAATTGCTTAAACAAAAATTACTCAAATTCTAAAGCCAAAATGAAAGTGCTGAAAGATAAAGGAGACAAAGATTTGTTGAGGCAGTTCCCCCGCCGTCCTCGCTTCGGGGTACGTCTGCCCTCAATTCTAAATCTAGAATTGAGATCAATATAATAGATATCACCTGTAGAGTTGAAGTGTTTATATAAGGATAGATAAGCAAAATATACAAACAAGTTCTCTTGATGTTAATAATGCTTTTCTCTCCTTGTTCCTTGATTCGAGTCGAATCAAGTTCTTCGATCATTGTGAGTAGACCTCCGATTCCAGCCCCTTTGTTGAACAACCTTTCGTTCTTCAAACCCTCGACCCGGCTGATCTCAATCACACACAAATCGAACCTGGAACTCTCTTGCACACTTCACTGATTCCCGCTACTAGACTGATGAAACCTTCTGCTTCTCAATCACCTTCGCTCAACTGAAGTTGGTAAAGACGATCCGTACCAAAAAACCCCCCAAATTCTCCGAATCTTGGAGGGTAAAACCTTAAGGTTTTATTCAAGAAAAACCTGCTACAAACTCAACCCGAACCGGATTCCCAATCAACGGCTTTGGACCTTATCACCTTGAACGAGACACAAACCATAGCAAGAATTGTTGTGTGTAATTGTTGTGTTGTGAATTGTTGAGGATGAAGATGAAGAGATTTCGTAGCACCTGTTTCACTTTTCTTATTTCTTGCACAATTGACTCAAAATCTCAATTGTTGTTGTTAAAAATAAACAAACCTTCTATATATAGTAACCAACCAACCAACACACTTAACAACTTTTCAACCAAAGTAGAAAGGCTTCACTAACTACACAAACGCGCGAATGGTCGACCATAGCAGGACTATACGTCGACGCATGGCCTGTAATTTTAGGCAATTTGAAATGTCTTGACTGCATGCGTTGACCATAGGTCGGCGTGCGCCGACCAGTGAGAAATTGCACTGCTTCATACGCTGACCCTGTGGTCGACCATAGGTCAGCGTGCACTGACCAGTGGGAGATTGTACTACTTTATGCACCGACCTGTGGTCGACTCAAAGGCTGCAAATCTGTAAAAATGCATATCTTTGTGATTTTAATACATCTAAACATAACCAATGATCTTCCATATATATTGAATTGAATATGCCAAGTTAGAAGGATATAAGAAGGATATGAGAGGTGAAATATAGCATTTGTCTTGTAGATGTAGAGTTGATAAACATGATTCATCCATGGTTGCGTTTTGTCATCATCAAAACTCAAGACCATATGTTACATGAGGGTTTCGGTTTATCCTCACAGAAGTTTGTGTTCCCAAACAAGATTTCCTGGGATTTCTCCAATTTCCTCACAATTTATCACATTAGCAATCGCTTTAGAGGTTACTGCTATAGAAACACCAGTTACTTTAGAAAGAATAACACACTCAGAATTCAGCTCAACAATGGAAGCGTTAATTCAAAACTTTTTTACAAGATATGGAT
Source organism: Lathyrus sativus (assembly GCA_963859935.3). NCBI lineage: Eukaryota > Viridiplantae > Streptophyta > Magnoliopsida > Fabales > Fabaceae > Lathyrus > Lathyrus sativus. The sequence continues at coordinate 282,972,038 of OZ012739.1, read as the reverse complement.
AAGTGAAACCATATAGCATCTCAAAGTATCCATTTCATCCTTATTCACACACAGTCTTCCAGAAATCCGTTGATTTGAGCTCTAAGCATAGCAGTTTTGCTTGGTGGAAAATATCTCGCTAAGAAGACGTTCTTCAATTGCTCCCACGTCGTAACGGAGTTGGATGGTAACGATTGCAACCATGTCCAGGCTCTGTCTCTAAGAGAGAATGGGAAAAGACGAAGTCTTATCGCGTCTGGAGTTACTCCATTTGCTTTCACTGTGTCTGCGTATTGTACAAACTTCGTTAGATGTTCGTTCGGATCCTCAGTTGCGTTTCCTGAGAATTGGTGCTGTTATACAGCCGACAACAATGATGGTTTCAGCTCAAAATCATTTCGGGTAATAGCTGGGGCAGCAATGCTACTTCTAGGCTCCATCTGAGATGGTGTAGCGTATGTCTTCAGCGGTTTGTTCGGAGGTCCTTCAGCCATCGTTGGTTCTTCTTCGGATTTGGGAATGGGAGTGAGAGGATCGGGAATGTTATGTTTGAGTTGGTACTCAATGATTCGGCTTCTTAGATGTAAGAAGCGTTCTAGTTCTGCGACTGAAGGTTTCAAGATATCGCTTTGTGGGCGATCACTTGGCATACAATCGACAACACTAGTAAAGGAAAAATGAAAATTGTTTACCTAGTCTATACGGCGTAACAGAAGGTTACACTATTGACTAAACGAGTCCCCGGCTACGGCGCCAAAAACTTGATCGCGACTTTCTATGTCTAATACAACTAACTGCAAGTGCACAGTCTATCGCGTAGTAATAAAAGATATCGATCCCACAGGGACTCGTAATCAAACTAGTGTTCTCGGGAGTTACTATGTTTATCTAGGTAGAATATGTTTTAAGGGAATAAGATTGTCACTAAAAGAGGGAACTAAGATTACTATTTAGATTTTAATTAATTGAATCGATACGTAGTAATTGTGTTCTTCAGGGATTTGATAAGTTACTAGTGTATGAAATAGTTTTCGCAGTTTATTTAAGCAGAAAATGGAGATTTGAAGACTCTCGTCTCACAATGGTTATTGACGCTAATCATAATCCTAAGGGCCAAACGTACACTTTCGTATCCCGTTCGGGGTTAAAACTATTTTTTGGAAATCTCTAAGTTCTAACTCGTTTTAAAGTGCTTTCGCTGTTATTAAAACAAATGCCTAGTGTTTACTATCTGACCTTACCGCAGCTTTCGCTTGTTGGTTCGTATCTTAATTAATTTCCCACTTTCGTGGCAAAACTACTTTTAAATAAGTTCTCGCTTTCGCGACGAAGTTTATTTCGTGAATCAATTTTAAACACTTAGACCATAAATTACTTTTGTGAAAAGAAAGTTTTCAAACAAGAGTTATAAAATCCCATTCAAATTATTACTACATATCGATTACCTAAGTTTAGCTAGACATGGAATTTGGAAAAACAAAACATAAATAATAATAATAAATAATAAATTGCATTATAATAAAACAGAGGTCGATCAGAATGAAAACCTGTAAATAATGCCAATTGGCCTTTGGGCAGACCCTCCACAGATGTTGGCAGGATTCTGTCTTTAGTTCCAATTTGATCGTACAGTGCAGTAAGTATTACAGAAGAGCGGAAATGGGAATGAGGAAACGGCAGGGAAATAAAGTAAAGGAATACAAATAAAACTGGAGAAATGGATACAAATAATAACTGAAAGTAAATTTGCTCTGGAAATTAAATTTGGCAGCACTTCGTGGTATGAATGCAGCTCCCTTTTTGAAGTCCCCTGCTTCCCTTTTTATAGAAGTGGAATCCCAACGGTTACCTCTGAGGATGATGGACCTTGAGGCAGATAATTTAGGGAGTAGTGGACCATTTAATGGGAATTGGAACTGCTCTTTTGACGTGTAATCTGAGTGGGGCGTTTTTGCCTGCATGACGATCGTCACAAGGTGTGACGGTCGTCACCCGTGTGACGGTCGTCATGCATCTGTGACGGTCGTCACATCAGCAAAAACTGTCTGCTGCGCTTTTCATTGTGTTTTCACCCCTTTTTCGTCCATATTTCATCTGGGATTGCTTCTTTTCTTCATGTTGCCTTGTTTAGACGTGATCGTTGAATACCTGCAAAAACATCAGACAAATACATGGAAATAACCCGAAATCGGATCGAAAACGGTTAGCTTTTAGTCGAATTATGCATGAAAATATCTATATGATTTCGTGTTATCAAACTCCCCTAAGCTTGAATCTTTGCTTGTCCTCAAGTAAAACGTGGAAAAGTCGGCAAGCACGAGGCTGCTTCTTCGTTCGCAGAGTTTGGAAAAACCGGGATTCTTGGTAGGAACAAGACGAGTATCATGACGACACTGGACTATGAGTCTCCGGAGGTCTCCTTTTTATGCAAATCGGTCTCAGTCATGCTACCGTATCTTGGTGTCAAGGTTCTCGTGGCAAGTTCACCCTGTTTGTTCTAGGGCAATCACATTAAGCCCGTTGTCCGCACACTTTCATGGCAAGTCGACCTGTTAGTGAATATGATCTCGTTTTTGTTTTTGATCTTCTTCATTGATCATAATTTGGTGTCATTGATTTTTCAATGAGTTTTTCGTGCCGTTGGGCTAAATGCTCGGGTGAGGAGCACCTAACTTAGAAGGAAACGTATCTTATATTCTTGGGCTTTTTAGCTCTCTTTTCATGATTTTTTCATCTTTTTGGAGATCATACACTTATTTGCATCGGTCGCTCGCTTAGAAGTGTTTTTAGGATGGTGCTGACTGCTAGTATAAACTACTTGTGGTTGAGTTTGCGTAGACACTTGAGACTTTGGTACACGTAGGTGGTGAAACCGACTCGCATAAACTAGAGATCTAAGGTGTCTGGACGATACTGGTTTTGTTAGAACTGTCGTTTCCTCGGAGTTTCAAAACTCGGTTTGAATTCAGGTGCATTCTCGTGATGCTTTTGCTTTTGAGGAACAAATGAAAGTTTTTGTTTACGTTGAATAATGTGGGGATTGTTTGCGTAACGTGAAAATTATATAGACGAGCTTTATTTGCTAGAAATAGAAAGTGTAAAAATAGAACTTACTAAAATTCAAAGTGCAGTGAAATGGAAATACAGGAAATAAGGGAAGTTCAGAATACAGTGGAAATAAGGCTCCGCTCCCACACTCTCGATCAGTGTCCTCACTGATTCTTGAAGCATGCGAGAGGGAGATACAACTGAAAATGAAAATACAAAGAACTGAAATATAGTAAACAATAAAGGAAAAAATGAAAATCTAGTCCCGGGGTCTGTCACGTCCACACTGGCGTCCTCTGGCTCTAGCAAGGGCGACTCTATCCTCATAGCTCATGGCTCCGGTGTGGTAGACCGTGTCGCGGAGTCCTTCGACCTGCAGGGTCAGATTCGCTAGACTCTCAGTTATCGTAGCTTGGCCGGTGTGAAGTTGTTGCATTTGAGTCCGGTGCCAAGCTTCGAACTGGTCAGCTCGCTGGTTCTGCTGCTGCAGCATCGTGAGTATTTGTGCCTGCTGGTCTAGGGAGCGACGGAGGTCCTCTTCGGTGTAGTCGGGCACGGGATGGTGACGGCGGCGGCGAGAAGATGTACCTACTGGAGGAGGAGGCTGTGATGCCTCTGGCTGCTCGGACCTGTCCAACTCAGCTTGGATTTCATCGTCGGAATCATGAGTGGGATCCTGAGTAGGAACAGCGGCAGCAGGAGGGGAAGTGAGGTCGAACAACCAGTTGGTACGGTCCTCTGGATGGATGCGGGTGCGGGACGGAAGGATGTTGCTTCTGACGGTCTTGCCACGCACAACCGGATGGTATTTCCCGTCAGCTCGGGAGCGGATGAGATGGGAGGCCCTGCAGTGGTCGGTGTCAAGGAACACCGAGGGGATGGAATGGAGGTGCTGAAGGCGGTCGCCAAGGTTCAGCCCAAGTGCAATAGCCGTGACAATCCCGCCAAAGTAGAATGGCTTCGAGCCACGGTTGCAGTTGGCCTGAATGTGAGCCAGCAGAAACGGGGCGGCGTTGACGGGTTCATTGTTGAAGACGCAATGCAGAAAGAAGATCTCCTTGGAGTTCACTTTGTGGTTGATGTCTCTGGCGAAGATGGTGTTACTCAACGCCCTGTGAAAGTACCTGATGGTAGGGTTATGGATGTGAGTGGCGTGTAGGGAGTCCCAACCATCGGCATTTAGGCCGGTCAACTGATACCACAGCGCGAAGGCTTCGTGCTGGAACTGGTCAGTGGTACGGCGATGAGCGTTGTCGCCGCGGGGTAGCTGTAGGATGCTGGCGATCTGATTCTGATTCACCTGGTAGTTGACTCCAAACATTCGGAAACAAGCGGCACCTGTGTGCTGGTTGAGTTCGCCGCTGCTAGTGATGTATGAGAACAAACTCAAGAACTCAAGGGTGAGTTGTTCGTAGGTCAGCTGGGGGTTGGAGCAGAGGTTCCAGATGCCTGCTCGTTGAAGCATCCAGGTTACACCATCAAGGAGTCCGAGCTCCGTAAGTGATGGAAGGTGCGGGTAGTGAGTTGGCTGGAGTGACCTCTGATGAAATGCAATGTATTGTGCGCGTTGTCTCTCGCCTAACTCACCCTCAGGGAAGGAAATGTTGCTGACATCTGCGTTTCCGGCCATTGTTGAAGATGGAGAGGTTTCGGAGGTTTTGGGGTTTTTCGGCAGAGAGGGAAAATTGACAGAACGGTGGTTTGGAGGTTGAATTTGGAGTTTAGGTTTATAGGGCAATGTGGGAGGGATGGAAATTCGTAGTGGGGTATGAATTTTGGAAGTTTGAAAGTGATAATGGGGGGAGTGGAGGGCAACACGAACCCTGTTATCAGATAGCAGTTCTGGGCTGCGTGACGGTCGTCACAAAGGTGTGACGGTCGTCACCCGTGTGACGCTCGTCATGGGGCTGTGACGGTCGTCACAGCAGCAAAATCTGCAGAACGCAGAATTTTGCTCTGAGGGCGTACTTGAGGTGATTTTAAAGCTTAGTAATGATACGGTGATGTAATATAATAGCCAACAATAAATAAATAATGCGAAAACAGAATAATTGAATAAATCTAGAATTGAAATAACATAGAATTGAAACAATTGTATGTAATACAGAAAGAAAAAGAACAAAGCGAAAAATCCATATGATTAAATTAAACTAAACTAGACTAAACTGAACTGAAACTACTGCTATGAGCTAATAATTAATCTTTTCGTGCCTTCAACTCATCGAATTTCTATAGATAGTAGTCGAGTTGGTCGCAGACTAGATCCATGAAGCCTACCAGGTCACTGTGCATGCCTGCGATATCAGCTTTTACATTAGTCAGAGCTTTATCAACGTCGTCCAATCTGAGTAACACGGCATCCATTTTGTCGGTGGTCTCCTCAGGGATAGGCTCAGGATAAGTATTGTAGTGTGGAGGAGTTATAGGGTCTACTTCAGTTTCAGAGGCGGCGTCCTCATAGTACATGTAGTCGTGTGCCTCAGAGATGTGGTCACTGTCATACATATAGTCCTGGGGTGTTGACTATGGTGAAGGAGGTCCCATAGGCTCATCCAATTCGTAGAGCCAGTTATCCTTGTTGTGGATGCTTGTCATCAGATGATCAGGCAGTGTGAATAGCTGTACTGGTTTTTCGTTAATAAGGTACTCGTACGGTCCAGGTCCCATAGTCCCTATGATGCGCCTGTTAAAGCAGAATTGTATGTTCATGGGTCTGATGGTACCAAAACGAGTGATGGCATTTAGATGGAATCTAAGGCCAAGCTCGTGGGCAATCATTGTTACTAGTCCTCCTATTAAGAATAGGTGTCTGAGGTTCCAGCGTGAGGCGTTTGAAGCATCTCATCATGAAAGGCACTGCGTTTACTGTCCGTCCCTGAGAAGCACAGAACATGATGAATAACTCTTCCTTAGACACTGTGGTAATATTTTCTTCTTTTCCAAACAAGGTGTGAGCTAGTATCTTATGGAAGTATCTGAAGGCTGGGTTATGAATGTCATCATTGTACATTCTGTCTGGTTCCGGGTGATAGTCGCCTGTGATTCTACCCCAGAAGTGATCGAGTTGCAAATCAATATCGTCATCTTCTGCACTGATGAATACATGCGGTCCGCTAGGGAATCCTAGGAGGTTAGCTAGTGACATCCTGCTGTGGGTTTGGTCCATTCCAAACAATCGGAAGGTAATCAACTCTGTGTTGGATCCAAAACCATAGTTGGGTGTATATCTGAAGGAACTAAGGAATTCATAGGTAAGATCTTTGTAGGTAGCGAAGCGTGTTTTCAGAGCAGTGTTCTCCCAACCCAGTTGATTGAACAGGTATTGAATGTTATCCGTGATCCCTAGTTTATCCATAGTAGCCTTATCATAATACAGCGTTAAAGTGAATTCTCTTTCGGTCAGTGCTGCAAATCTTGCCTTTTGAGCGAGTCCTCTGAAGTGAACCTTTGTGAAATCGTACTCGGCCATATTCGCAGGTAATTCGGAGAAAACAGAAGAAATGTTTTGAAGGCTTTAAAAATCCTGAAAAGTTTAAAACAAGAAATTGAAGTCAGGATTTTTAGAAACGAGAAGTGGTAGAAACAAAAGACAAAAAAAAAAGGAAAAAAATAAAATGAAAATAAAAGTACGAAAATGAACGAAAGTAGAAAATAGTAGTAATTTTAGGATTTTTGTTGGATTTTTCAAGGTAGAATTTTTAAGGAAAAATGAAATGCAATGACGAGGAAATTTTTGGGTTGCCTCCCAGTAAGCGTTGTTTTTAACGTCTAAAGCCTGACGATAGCTTGGTGAGAAGCTATTCGGGTGTTTGAGCTGGAAGCTCAAGCAATGTTATATTACTGACTTGAGGACTGTTGTCGTTTTTATTGTAATGTTTTAGACGTTGCCCGTTTACGATGAATGGTGCATTCGTCTTATCGGTAATTTCAACAGCTCCACTCTGAAGTACTTTAGTCACTTCATAGGGTCCAGACCACCTAGATTTTAGTTTTCCTGGGAAGAGTTTTAATCGTGAATTGAAGAGCAATACGATGTCTCCCACACTGAATTGTTTCCTGATTGAACGTTTATCATGCCACTTTTTAGTTCGTTCTTTGTAGATACGGGCATTTTTGTAAGCGTCTAATCGAAGTTCTTCCAACTCGTGTAAGTTCAAGATTCGCTTTTCTCCTGCCTCGGTGTAGTTGAAGTTGAGTGTCTTAATGGCCCAGAAGGCCTTATGCTCTAACTCTACAGGGAGATGGCAGGATTTACCGTAAACTAATTTATAGGGGGTAGTACCTATTGGTGTCTTAAATGCGGTCCTATAAGCCCATAAAGCTTCTTGTAGCTTTGATGACCAATATTTTCTCGAGGTAGCGACAGTCTTTTCCAAGATCTGTTTTATTTCTCTGTTTGAGACCTCTACTTGTCCGCTAGTTTACGGATGATAAGGTGTAGCTACTCGGTGCCTGACTCCATATCTAGAAAGAAGTTTATCGAATATTCGTGATATGAAGTGAGATCCTCCGTCACTAATGACGAGTCTGGGTACACTGAATCTAGGAAAGATTGTGTTCTTGAAGAGTTTGATTACTACTCGTGCGTCATTTGTTGGAGCAGTTATGGCTTCTATCCATTTAGACACGTAATCGACAACGACGAGTATGTAGTTATTTCCAAAAGAAGGTGGGAAAGGTCCCATGAAATCTATTCCCCAGACGTCGAAGATTTCTACCTCTAAGATTCCTTTCTGAGGCATTTCATCGTGTCGTGAGATATTGCCAGTTCGTTGGCATCTATCTCACTTTTGCACAGTGATGTGAACGTCTTTCCAGAGATTAGGCCAGAATAGGCCGGGTTGGAGAATCTTAGCGCACGTCTTGGACGTACTAGCATGACCACCATCTGAGTGGCATTGGGAAATAATATTTTCTATTTCTTCCTCTGGGACACAACGACGATATATGTTGTCGGCCCCTCTCTTGAAGAGTAGGGGTTCGTCCCAATAATAGTGTTTCAGATCGTGGAAGAATTTCTTCTTTTGTTGATAAGTAAGATCTGGTGGAAGCACGCCCGCAGCGAGGTAATTAACGATGTCAGCATACCAAGGTAATGTGACTTGGGCATAGACGGCTTCTACGGCTTTTTCGAATTCTGGATCTTCCGAGATTGCATTGGGTGTGTCATTTTCTAATTTGGCTATCAGACGTTCGTACGGGAAATCGTCATTTATCGGTACTGGTTCGTGTCTGATGCCTTCTATTCGGGATAAGTGATCCGCAACAACGTTCTCGGTTCCTTTCTTATCTTTGATTTCTAAGTCAAACTCTTGTAGTAACAGGATCCATCTCAATAATCTTGGTTTGGCATCCTTTTTGCTTATTAGGTACCTTATGGCAGCGTGGTCTGTGTATATGATAATTTTTGCTCCTACTAGGTAGGAACGGAATTTGTCAAGCGCAAATATAACTGCTAGAAGTTCCTTTTCTGTGGTAGCGTAGTTCATTTGGGCAGGATCTAAGGTTCTACTGGCATAGTAGATAGCATGGAGTTTCTTGTCCTTCCTTTGTCCTAGAACTGCGCCTACAGCGTAATCACTCGCGTCGCACATGATTTCAAACGGTAGTCTCCAATCTGGTGGTTGCATGATTGGTGCGGTGATAAGGGCTGATTTCAATGTTTCGAATGCTTTTAAACAGTCGTCGTCGAAGACGAACTCAGCATCTTTCATTAACAGGCCGGTCAAAGGTTTTGTGATTTTCGAGAAATCTTTTATAAATCTTCTGTAGAAACCGGCATGTCCTAGAAAACTCCGTATTTCTCGTACGGATTTTGGAGGTTGGAGATCCTTTATAATCTTTATCTTAGCTTTGTCTACCTCAATCCCTCTATCTGATATGACATGTCCTAGAACTATTCCTTGTCGGACCATAAAATGGCATTTCTCCCAATTTAGGACGAGGTTTACTTTTACGCAACGTTCTAGTACCATTTCTAAGTTTTGTAAGCATCCTTCGAAACTTTGTCCACATACCGAGAAATCGTCCATAAATACTTCCATAATGTCGTCTATGAAATCTGCAAAGATTGCCATCATGCATCTTTGGAAGGTTGCTGGAGCGTTACAGAGTCCGAACGGCATTCGACGGTAAGCAAAAGTACCGTAAGGACAGGTGAATGTAGTCTTTTCTTGGTCATCAAGATGGATGGGAATTTGGAAGAATCCTGAGTAACCATCTAGATAGCAGAAATATGAATGTTTGGCTAATCTTTCCAACATTTGGTCTATGAAGGGTAGCGGGAAGTGATCTTTGCGCGTAGCCTTGTTAAGCTTCCTATAATCAATACACATCCTACTTCCAGTCACGACTCTTTTTGTTATCGATTCGCCTTTTTCGTTTTTAACTACTGTGACTCCTCCTTTCTTTGGTACGACATGAACTGGGCTAACCCATTCACTATCGGAGATCGGATAGATGATTCCTGCATCTAGTAATTTCTTTACTTCATCTCTGACTACAGTGCTCAGGATGGGGTTTAGTCTTCTCTGATGCTCTCGAGAGGTTTTAGAGTCTTCCTTTATTGTAATTCGATGTATACAGATCGAAGGGCTTATACCTTTTAGATCGCTTATGTTGTAGCCTAACGCGGTGGGGTACTTCTTTAGGACTTCTAATAACTTTTCGGTTTCTGGTTGTCCTAAGTCGGTGTTGACTATCACTGGTCTTTTTAGTTCATCGTCTAGAAATTCATATCTGAGGTTTTTGGGTAGTGTTTTAAGTTCTAAAGATGGGTTCTTCGGACCTGGCATATGATTTGGTGTCAGTGCTAAGCTTTCGCTTAGGCTGTCGTCTTTATATGGTTTACGCCAATTGTCGTCTTCAGAAATGTCGGGTATTTGAATCTTTATTATTTCTGAATACGTGGTCTCTTCATTTTCAAGTTCTCTTATGCATTCGTCAATTTCGTCTACTAAATAGCAGGTATCGTCTATTGCTGGTGCTTGTAAGAACTTGGTGAGAATGAACTCTATCTTTTCTTCTCCTACTTCGAATGTTAGCCTTCCTTTCTTCACGTCTATAATTGCTCCGGCTGTAGCTAGGAACGGTCTTCCTAGGATAATTGGGGTTACAGTGTCCTCCTTGATGTCCATGATTATGAAGTCGGTTGGAATGTAGAATTGTCCTATGCATACTGGAACGTTCTCCAGTATTCCAACGGGGTATTTCACTGATCTGTCAGCTAATTGTACAGACATTTTGGTTGGCCTGAGGTCTCCCATATTCAGCTTTTTGCATATAGATAAGGGCATAACACTGATACTGGCTCCTAAATCGCATAGAGCTTTGTCTATTACGAACTTTCCTATGACGCAGGGTATGGAGAAACTACCTGGGTCTTTTAATTTAGGAGGCATGCGGTTCTGAATAATGGCGCTACACTCTGCCGTAAGTGTAACTGTTTCGTTATCCTCGATCTTTCTCTTATTCGACAAGATCTCTTTGAGAAATTTGGCGTATGACGGCATTTGAGTTATCGCTTCTGTAAAAGGAATAGTAATATTCAACTGTTTAAGGAGCTCTACAAATTTCTTAAACTGTCCTGAAGTTTTAGAGTTTATTAGTCTTTGCGGATAAGGGATAGGTGGTTTATATGGCGCTGGAGGTGCTTGAGTTTTTTCACTTGCGGTATCCTCCTTCTCGTTGTCCTCCTTCTTCTCTAACTCAGATTCCTTTTCTGCTTGTTCAGTTGGTTTTTGTTGCATGGCTGAGTTTTCGGTCCTCGGATCGATCGGTTCGTCCAATTCTTTTCCACTTCTTAGTATCACAGCATTTGCTTGGCCTTTGGGATTCTGTTCGGGTTGTCCAGGAAATGTGCCAGCAGGTGCGGCAGCAGATGCTTGTTGTTGAGCCACTTGTGATATCTGAGTTTCTAACATTTTGTTGTGGGTGGCCAAAGCGTCTACTTTTCCTGTCAACTATTTAATTTGCTCGCTAGGGTGTATGTTTTGATTCAGGAACTCTTTGTTCGTCTGAGCTTGAGTAGCTATGAACTTTTCCATCATCAATTCGAGGTTTGATTTCCTAGGTGCATTCTGAGCAGCTGGTTTTTGATATCCTTGCAGAGCAGTAGGCATTTGCAATGCATTTTCGCTTTTGTAAGAAAAGTTTGGATGATTTCGCCAACCTGGGTTGTAGGTATTTGCGTAGGGATTTCCTTGGGCATAATTTACCTGGTCTGGCGGGATTCCGGCTAGCAATGGGCATTCGGGTGCATTATGAGTGGTGCTTCCGCATAACTCGCAATTTGGAGTTACTGCAGCGACAGTTGCAGTGGGGTTAACGGTCAGACTATCAATCTTCTGTGCTAGAGCATCTACTTTAGCATTGAACTTTTCAAGGCTACCGATTTCGTACATCCCACCTTTCGCTGAGGTTTTCTCATTTGGAGTGCGTTCACCTCCCCATTGGCAATGGTTTTGTGACATGTTTTCTATTAATTGATAGGCTTCATCGTATGGCTTATCCATAAGTGCACCGCCTGCGGCAGCGTCTATTGTCAATCTAGTATTGTATAGAAGCCCATTATAGAAAGTATGGATTGTCACCCAGTCTTCTAGACCGTGGTGAGGACATGTTCTCATCATATCTTTGAATCGTTCCCATGCTTCGTAGAGAGATTCAGTATCTTTCTGTCGAAATCCATTGATTTGAGCTCTAAGCATAGCAGTTTTGCTTGGTGGAAAATATCTCGCTAAGAAGACGTTCTTCAATTGCTCCCACGTCGTAACGGAGTTGGATGGTAACGATTGCAACCATGTCCATGCTCTGTCTCTAAGAGAGAATGGGAAAAGACGAAGTCTTATCGCGTCTGGAGTTACTCCATTTGCTTTCACTGTGTCTGCGTATTGTACAAACTTCGTTAGATGTTCATTCAGATCCTCAGTTGCGTTTCCTGAGAATTGGTGTTGTTGTACAGCCGACAGCAATGATGGTTTCAGCTCAAAATCATTTCGGGTAATAGCTGGGGCAGCAATGCTACTTCTAGGCTCCATCTGAGATGGTGTAGCGTATGCCTTCAGCGGTTTGTTCGGAGGTCCTTCAGCCATCGTTGGTTCTTCTTCGGATTTGGGAATGGGAGTGAGAGGATCGGGAATGTTATGTTTGAGTTGGTACTCAATGATTCGGCTTCTTAGATGTAAGAAGCGTTCTAGTTCTGCGACTGAAGGTTTCAAGATATCGCTTTGTGGGCGATCACTTGGCATACAATCGACAGCACTAGTAAAGGAAAAATGAAAATTGTTTACCTAGTCTATACGGCGTAACAGAAGGTTACACTATTGACTAAACGGGTCCTCGGCTACGGCGCCAAAAACTTGATCGCGACTTTCTATGTCTAATACAACTAACTGCAAGTGCACAGTCTATCGCGTAGTAATAAAAGATATCGATCCCACAGGGACTCGTAATCAAACTAGTGTTCTCGGGAGTTACTATGTTTAGCTAGGTAGAATATGTTTTAAGGGAATAAGATTGTCACTAAAAGAGGGAACTAAGATTATTATTTAGATTTTAATTAATTGAATCGATACGTAGTAATTGTGTTCTTCAGGGATTTGATAAGTTACTAGTGTATGAAATAGTTTTCGCAGTTTATTTAAGCAGAAAATGGAGATTTGAAGACTCTCGTCTCACAATGGTTATTGACGCTAATCATAATCCTAAGGGCCAAACGTACAATTTCGTATCCCGTTCGGGGATAAAACTATTTTTTGGAAATGTCTAAGTTCTAACTCGTTTTAAAGTGCTTTCGCTGTTATTAAAACAAATGCCTAGTGTTTACTATCTGACCTTACCGCAGCTTTCGCTTGTTGGTTCGTATCTTAATTAATTTCCCACTTTCGTGGCAAAACTACTTTTAAATAAGTTCTCGCTTTCGCGACGAAGTTTATTTCGTGAATCAATTTTAAACACTTAGACCATAAATTACTTTTGTGAAAAGAAAGTTTTCAAACAAGAGTTATCAAATCCCATTCGAATTATTACTACATATCGATTACCTAAGTTTAGCTAGACATGGAATTTGGAAAAACAAAACATAAATAATAATAATAAATAATAAATTGCATTATAATAAAACAGAGGTCGATCAGAATGAAAACCTGTAAATAATGCCAATTGGCCTTTGGGCAGACCCTCCACAGATGTTGGCAGGATTCTGTCTTTAGTTCCAATTTGATCGTACAGTGCAGTAAGTATTACAGAAGAGCGGAAATGGGAATGAGGAAACGGCAGGGAAATAAAGTAAAGGAATACAAATAAAACTGGAGAAATGGATACAAATAATAACTGAAAGTAAATTTGCTCTGGAAATTAAATTTGGCAGCACTTCGTGGTATGAATGCAGCTCCCTTTTTGAAGTCCCCTGCTTCCCTTTTTATAGAAGTGGAATCCCAACGGTTACCTCTGAGGATGATGGACCTTGAGGCAGATAATTTAGGGAGTAGTGGACCATTTAACGGGAATTGGAACTGCTCTTTTGACGTGTAATCTGAGTGGGGCGTTTTTGCCTGCATGACGGTCGTCACAAGGTGTGACGGTCGTCACCCGTGTGACGGTCGTCATGCATCTGTGACAGTCGTCACATCAGCAAAAACTGTCTGCTGCGCTTTTCATTGTGTTTTCACCCCTTTTTCGTCCATATTTCATCTGGGATTGCTTCTTTTCTTCATGTTGCCTTGTTTAGACGTGATTGTTGAATACCTGCAAAAACATCAGACAAATACATGGAAATAACCCGAAATCGGATCGAAAACGGTTAGCTTTTAGTCGAATTATGCATGAAAATATCTATATGATTTCGTGTTATCAGGTTCTTATCTAGCAAATTTCTTGAATCCACTAGATGAATTTCACATTTATGAAAATTTAAGCATTATAAAAGTCTTGGAAAACCCTTTTATTTAAACTGTTTTATAAGAAGTAAAGAATCCTTTTCTGAATCTCAGAATCTGAAAACTTTCAGAAGCTATCATTCATCAAAGTCTAGTAGGACTAGACTGAGAAAGAAAGATATATTCTTTCAGTCATAAGTCTCTAAGATCATATTCAGAACCCACACTTCCTCTTGAGACAAGAGTCATAGATGATAGAAGAATATTGAATTGTTTTCTTTGACAGCTAACAAACAGTAGTAACATCACAAAAGTGAGAAAACTATTTCCATAAATATGATCATCATCTGGCTTAGTAAAATATTTAAAATAGGTAAACATAATAGAGTTTCTTCTTAAAGATGTATGGAGATCCTTTTTCAGAAGATCTTCTCTAGACATCTAAAAGAAACTTTGTGATTACATCTACTCAAATATCTCGTTGAAAAAAGAGATAAGCCAAGCAAGAACAAGCATACTCTTAGTTTTGTTATTTTCTCGGTCAGACTCATATCGGTATTCAGACTTGACCATAGAGTGTGAACACCGTTTTGAGTGGATTCTGATTCAATGGCTATTAAACCAATGACTCCACTTGTCTCACCAAACTCAATACCTCTAGCACATGAGTCTAGGTTGTAGGCTCTTCTTTTATCAAATGTTGTGAACAACCTTTGATAATTGCCATGGAAGATGCCTCCGCTCCGTTCCTTAATATCTATAGCAATTACATTCAGAACATGACACTCATATTTCTATGAAACCATTCATAAATGTTCAAACATGTTTTCCTTCGCCTTATGCCACATTATGAAAGCAGTACCATGATTCATTCCAAAGTATCAGTCTAGAATAAACCATAATATGAATAAAATATTGTTCTTAGCATAATCATCAAGTTCATTGTGTTGACACAAGACTTTGAGATCTTTGATATTTACAAAGCCAAATGATGTTAACTATCACAGAATGCCATAAAACAAATTAAAGGTCATCATCTAATTTTCTGCAGAGCACAAAGAAAAATTAAGGGTTTCTCATTGACTTGTCCTTTAATACAAATTCCATTATGACCCTCAATCAAGGAGCAATGGAGTCTCTTAAGATATCACCTTAAAGAGCTGACTCCTTATTATCAAATATTGAAGCAAGATAGATTTGAAATAATCTCTTTATCTTCAATACTTGATTTTTATTTCAGGACTCAGATGCTTCTTCAGAAGCAGTAATGAACGGCAGAGCCAGAGTACTCTTTAATATGAATCCTATACTAATGTCATATTCAAAAGAATATGAAGTGAAGATTAACTGACATTAGGTTCTAGTAGTGTTTCTTATTTCTTTCAGATCTAGGAGATTAGTTGAAGTACAAGTACTTCATAAGCTTCTGAAGTTACTCTTCTATCAACTGATATTATAACTCATCTAGCTGATTAAGAAGTACTTCTAACAAGAAATATAAGTTCCTTATCATTAGATACTACAAGAAATTAATCTTCGGGAAATGTGATCTGTTAGATAGCTTTTCATCATCTAATTTCATTTCTTTTCTTTCAAGACTTGCAAGATAAACCAATATACCATAATAACTTCAAGTTGTATAACTTATTGAATAATTGTGACCTCAGGTTTGAATCTAAATCAATTTTTTTTTCAGAATTTGCTGGAAAGATTAGATGAAGTGTAACTAGAATAAGCTTCAAAACTGATTCCAACAAATCTGAGCACAAGAATTCAGATATAGTCTGAGCATCAGACATATCAATGATGTTGATATACTTAGAAGTGAGATATAGAACCTACCAGAATGCAACTACCTCTAAAGATATTCAGTAAGCTTCTTCTGAGCTGGTGATAGATACTTCCAAACAAATTATCTATACACCATTAAATTTTATAGTAATACCTTTTGAAAGGATATTCTATAGACATTCAAAACCTCATTATCAAGACCATTGAGTTAAAAGTATGTTTTTCTTTTTCCATCATTTAAATTTAGTGGAATCACCCTTTGAATATGGTAGGAAAAACAGTATAATATTTTTCATGTGGCACCTGATTCCTTCTTGAAGGAAAGTCTTTAACATGCATACTTTTCTAATTGGATCATTATCTATGCCATTGAACGTGATAAAATTACATAAGAAGGGGGCTTGAATTGTGTTTTCCATTTTTTTAGTTTGCATCTGATCAGAGTTTAGAATCTAAACTGGTGTTTAAATTCTGGTAAATTCGTAGCAGCAAAATGTTAACAGAAGCAAATAAATAATAGCAGAAGACACAAAGATTTATATTAGTTCCTCCCTTAACTGAGAGTAGTCCAGTCCCCTTGATTCACAAGATATTTTCACTATAATCAAAACATGATTGCAATCGCTTATGCATTATGCGTAAAACTTTTACAACTGCTCAAACCCAAGGTCCAAGACTTTTGCTCAAGCTCCTCACTTGAGACTTCCTACTCAGGTTCCACGAACCCAAGACTTCCTTGCTCAGACTCCTCACCTAAGACTTCTACTCTAAGTCACATGAAACGAGCCATTCTGCTTGCATCCCACTGGCCAAGATACACTACTCCAAATTCCATGCATTGAGCATTCCTGCTCAAGCCCTTACGTCTAAGGCTTCAACTCTAGATCACATGAAATAAGCCTTTCTCTGCTTGCACCCCACTGGCCAAGACTTACTGCTCCAAATTCCATGCACTGAACTATCCTGCTCAAGTCACACCGACTCAAGACTTTTCTACTCAATCAATCTACTTGATTAAGACTTTCATAGCTCAAGCACATAGCAAGAGACTTATGTGGCTCAAGCATCTTGGCTCGAGACTTCCTTGCTTGTATCCCAATGGTACAAGACTTTTATCTAAACTACTGAAAAATCTTAGTAGATTAGAGAACAAGGTGTACATGATACAAGCATAAGAGGTACGAGAAATCACCATAACAAAGATCTAAAGCTCTTAATATTTGTAAGATATTCAATGTGTAAGAAATATTAAGGCTTTTATAATTACAACCTACATCAGAAACATCTGCATATACATTGAGTTGATAATTTTTGATCTTGTTACTCCTTCTTCTGGTTGATCCTTGTTAAAGATTCATTTTGAACATTCATCCATATTTATAGCCTTTTCATAAACTAGTCATTGAAGAGGTAACTTGATCAAGAATATTTGTTGGTACTCCATATTGATAGAGTCGTTGTGATTAGATATCCTTAAAGCATCTCAGCTTTTCTTGAGCCTTGCAATTTGTAGATTCTAGTTGACAATCTGATTTGACAATACAACTTGCTTTCTGCAGTACGAAGAGCTTCAGCTTTATCACCAACTTTGAATAGTACCAAAGGCCAATTTACATTCACTAAGTGTAGAGACAATAACGTTTCTTCTTCTAATATTGATGCCTTCAGCTTCAGAGTCTTCGCTAGACCTCACTTAGCAAGTGTTTTTCAGATTTTACCACCAGAAGCTAGCAATTCAGCAACTCTCAAATTGTGCTTAATGTAAAACAGATTCTGACCATAATATTTACATGTATTAGAACCTGAAAACATGTAACACACATTAAACCATTGTTCTTTCAATACTTTGTTATCATCCAAACTCAAGGAAAATATGTCACGAACAAATCTTGATCTAACACATTATTCTCTTATGTAAGAGAGACGTCTCTCCTCCGTATTTCACACTTGAATTCTTAATTACTCTATCTGTTTTTGAATTTATTTTTCTTTTTTCTCTCTCTAAAATATTTAATTTTTACCTAAGTTGTCTTAGTGCATTATGAGTAAAAACTACATGTGATGAAGAATTTGTATTGGTGTCGTGCCTTTTTTTTCACCTATGTTTCCTTAGTTTTCTTTGTGCGTTGTGAGTAAAAACTACTTGTGATATTCTTGAGAAATCAAGTTTGGTTGTCTTAGTTGCCTTTGTGTGTTGTAAGTAAAAACTACATGTGATATTCTTGGGAAATCGAGTTTTATTATGAAATTAACCAGTCTTAAAGTCTTTTTTTAATTTTAGAACTTAGCATGGAAAAATTCCATTTGGTTATTGAGATTAGCCTGGAAAATATTTAATCAGTTACTTAGCTAAGCCATTGTAAAATCTCAAGTTTTGCTTATATTGAAGGTTTGTGGTCATAACCTAATAAAGCTCTAGATTATAGTAAGAATCTCCAGAAGATCTTTTGGGAATAAGAGTACGTCAACATTTGGTCGAACCGGGATAAATCACTGATACAAACCCTCTAAACCTTTTATCTCTTATTTTTTATTATTTACTTTATTACTTTTATGTTTTACTGTTTGTTTTACTCTAGTATTAAAAATACTAAGACATTTCAATTTTTAAGTAACAAAACCTTAAGTTTAATTGCAAATTTTAAATAGCACAATTCACCCTCCCTCTTGTGCTTGAAGTCACTTGTCCTAAAAGAGGCATTAGAGCTAAAATCCTATTAAAGACTAAACGTTCCATGAGGAAAAATGACTTCAGGATATTAAATAAAAAACCTCCATCCCTTAATAGAGAAAGGTATAGTTTATGGAATGATAAATAAAGTTTTCATAGTAGGGATGAATTATGGTATTTGGAAGTATACGAAGGAATGTCCCTTTGTTCCTACACATGATGTCAATGGTGTTCTAGTAAACAAACCTTATAATTATTGGACCAAATATGATAAACAAAATGTGCAGCATGGTTTGAAAATAAAAATTGCAATCACTATTGATCTCTGTCTTGATGAATTATATCGAGTCTCATAGAGTGAGACTACAAAACGAATGTTGGATATCCTCCAAATTATCCATGAAGGAGCTACTGAGTTAAATAGAGTAAGGTTGGACACATTAACCCATGAGTATGAGATCTTCAAAATGAAACCTTAAGAGAGCATAAATTAGATGCAAACATGATTTACACATATGAGAACTTTGAAAAAAAAAACATTTTACAATGAGGAACTAGTTGTAAAAATTCATAAATGCCTAAACCATAACTGATAACCCAAAGTCACTGCAATTTGTGAATCTAAGTGTTTAGCGACTATGGAAACATACACACACACACACATACACATTTTGGTAAATTGCAGAAACACACATGCCAGAGATGAGGAAGGAGAATAGAAAAGAAAAAGCCAAGCACTTATAGCTAAAGAATCTGACTCTGATGGTGATATGCCTTTTATAGTAAAGAAATTAAAAATATTCCTACATCATGAGAAAAAAATAAAAAGAGAAACAAGAAAAGGATGAGGAGAAAGCTCATTCATCCCAACATGCTACTTATGTGCAAAGAAAGGGCACACCGGGTCTTATTGTCCCTTAGCTAAAAAGGAAAATCAAAAGAAATCTAAGAAGCTTCAAAAAAGGGAAAGAAAGCTTATGTTTCATGGAAATAAAATGATATGGAATCCTCAAATGATGAAAAGGAAGCCAGTGTCTGTTTTATGACTAATCATCAAAATGACAAGGTAACCTTCTACTTATCTTATCATGATCTCTTTCGCATTTGTACAAAACTAACAAAAGAAAGAAAAAAAGAAAACTGGAACAATTTGTTTGCACATCCAAGGATATTATTTCCTTTATTGAACTTAAAAATAAAAACCTTGAGAGTGAGATAGAAATCCATAGAGAGACAAAATAATCTAGTTCACAATTCTTCCAGTTCAAACAAAGAGGATGAACCTAGAAAGTGCAATGAATGCGATGCTTTGAAAAATGAAATTTGGGATCTTCAAAATACACTTGTTAAGTTCAACAAAGGAAGAGATAACTTGAATCTTCTATTAGAAAATCAAAGAGCTTCTTACAACAAAGTCGATATCGGCTATGAACCCAATAATAATAATAAAAAATTTAGTAACATTTATAATGCTAAATCCACCTCTCATTGTAAAAATTTAAAATGAAACTACTATAATAATTAAGGTCATATATCCATGCTCATTTTAATTAAGAAAATACATGAGAGAAAAGAAGGACATTATGAACACAAAATTAAGAATTTATCTGCTCCATTAAATACCTATGTCCATAGAATAAAGACAAATTAAAATAATGTTTATGATACTAACAATAAAATACCAAATATGATATGTGTACCATAAGTTAGGACCTAAGTTTTTATTACATTAGTGCTTTACAGTCTCGAATATTAAATGATACCTTGATATCGGCAGTTCAAAGCACATGGCCGATGAAAAAATCTTATTCTCCTCCTTCTTTCATAAGAAATGAGGTTATGTATCTTATGGAGATAATTACAAAGGAAAAATTCTAGGTTTTGGCACCGTTGGTAAGTCCTCTAGTCCAACGATTGGGGAAGTTCTTTTGGTTAAAAGGTTAAAACATAATTTAGTTAATATAAATCAATTATGTGACAAAGGTAATAATATAACTTCTAACTCTTATGGTCGCAGGGTTATAAAATCTAAATCAAATGAAACTATATTTATAAGCTCAAGAAGTGGAAATACCTACACAGTGAATTTAAACAAAATTCCTTCAAATTGTGGATGTATCAGTAAATTTATTTAATCAAAATATTTGTATTTTATTTAATTAATTATTATTTGGTATGCTTTTAATTAAATATGTATGGTGATTTGTATATGCATGTGGGGTATTGGTGGGGTGTAGTGAGAACCTTGGTAGGGTAGTAGAAGGATTAAAATAATTAAAATGATTAAAAATAATTAGAATTATATTTATTTTGATTAATTATTAAAATAAAATAGAAAAGGAGATTTTTTTGTGTAAAAATAGGTAATTAAAGAATATGAGAGGAGTGGTGGAAGTTGTAATATAAGTTGGGCCTTAGTGAAATTTTTAAGATTAGGTTAAAGAGAAATAGTGGTTAAGAGAGTTTTGGAGAAAAATGAGTACGTGAAAATAAAATTGGAAGAAAAGAAGAAAGGCAACGTTAGGGCTTGAAGAGGAGAGAAGAACCTTGATTAAATTTTGAATTTTTTAAGCAATCTAAGGTAAGGGGGATTACTCTAAATATGGTGTAGAATGCATGATTGGATAAAGGGAAGTCCTTAATCCCATTAGATTTTACCCTAATTTTCCTTTTAATGAATATGAGTTTAATTATGTGATAGCACGAATTATGTGTTGTATTATGTGACTTTCGTGTATTGATTTACCATGGAGATTGGTTGCTATTTTTAGTGAAGATGGTATGAGTTGGTGTTTATATGTGTGTTGCGATTTTGATTAATAAAACCATGATTAATCAAAGAAAATGCATGTTAATTGATACATAAGTGATGTATTGATGATAGATATTGTTTTTCTAATTTTGCTAATCGATTTGAGGTCTGGGAAGGGAAAATTAGATTCCTAAATTGAACTCCATGGAAAAAAATGCACTTTCTGCATTCTGGTTCAGGGTGACAGGTGTCACCCTCATGACGATCAGGTCGTCATGGCCTTTTAGGCGCTGACGGGCGTCACTTCCTGACGGGTAAACTGTCATGGTCCCTAGGCCCATTTTTATGGGCCGAGTGTCATAATGATGACGGGTGAGGTGGAGTGGGCTGCTGACGAACATCTCTTTGGTGACAGGAAACCCGTCATGCTTCCAAAATGAGTGATGTTTGCTCAGTTATGTGGAGTTGAATTGCCAGTTTATGTTTTTAGGTTATGTTGTGATTATGTTATTGTTTGGCCACTGTTAGGAGATATTTTTGTATTATTTATCATTGATTTTGGATTTAATCAATTTTTATTATGTTGTGCGTAATTGTGGTGGTTATATGGTGATAATTTGGTAATAATGCATGTTGTTGTAAATCATGCATCATGGTGTATGGACTTCGGTCCAGTTTTGGTTTGCTCTGGTCCGATGGTGTGAATTTAAGAGTGGGTAATTGGTTTCAGATGGTAATTATTAAATCGTTACTAAAGGTGTTAGTAGAGAATTAGTGTGCTCTAGTTCTAAGGAGGAAATTTAGGAGCGAGATGGATATGTGTTGTCCATAATGGTACTGCATGTATGTAGAGTCGCAGTGTTGAGTATGTTGCATCGATTATTGCATATGTAATTAAATGATTATGTTAATATTGGTGGTTGAGAATACTTATGTAGTTTATGTGTATGAATTATTTTGAGCTGACGTGAATGAGATGTGTAATTTTTTATGTTTGATTAGGCTACGCTTGCATACTTTTACACCATTATATATTTCGAGCATATTTTCACCCCTTTGTTGTTTGTGTGGTTCTGTGCTCCTTCTTGGGGTATATATGAGCAGGTAAATGAGTAGCTTCTAGTAGCTGAAGGATGGCGTTGAGGCTATTCTTCTTGTCTTATTTTATATGATATTTAGACGTTGTTTCTCTGATATGTAACATTGGGGGCCAACATTATGTTTTATTAATTTTTATTATTTATTACATTGTGGATGCGAGTATTAAACTTGTAACTCGTTAGGTTATGTGTTGCTGATGTCAAAGGCATTATGCCGCAACCAAATTTTTTATGATTAAAAGAAGATGTTATGAGATTTAATCATTTTTTGAATTACCTTATTTGATTTGTTTTTCTGCTGCGATAAGCATATCTAAAGGTGAGCATGTGATGTTAGGTGTTTAAGTTAATACATGTTTTATCTAGCCCATGTTATCGAGTAGGTTTGTGTTGTGTTTTGTGTGAAACCCTATGTGTATGGTTTTTAGATGTGTATTATTTCGTGTTGGGGTTGCTAGAGTGTTACATAGTGGTATTAGAGCAGGTATGTCCATATGGCCAGGTTTTTATAATGTTGTTTGTTCCCTAGTATGCAATGAGTGTGTAAACATTATCAATGCTTTATTTATTCTAATGTATATATGCTGGTGTGCAGAATGGTTGGAAGAAATAATAGAGATATTGTTGATGCTTTGAAAGCAATGGCTCAAGAGCTACAGGTTCAACAAAATCAGGGTGGTGATGAGTTTCGTAGATTGGTGAAGTTTCATAGAAACAATCTGCCAAATTTTAAGGGAATATATGATTCGGAAGGTGTATAGTCATGGCTCAGAGAGATTAAGATGATTTTTCGAGTGATGGCTTACACTGAAGTACAAAAGGTACAGTTTGGTACTCACATACTGTCAGAAAAGGATAAAGACTAGTGGGATCATGTACGATAGAAAATGGAGGATTTTGGTGCTGAAATTACTTGGGTTGTGTTCAGAGCTCATTTCCTAGAGAAGTACTTTCTATAAGATGTGCACAGTAAGAAAGAAATCGAGT
Source organism: Lathyrus sativus (assembly GCA_963859935.3). NCBI lineage: Eukaryota > Viridiplantae > Streptophyta > Magnoliopsida > Fabales > Fabaceae > Lathyrus > Lathyrus sativus. The sequence continues at coordinate 282,948,833 of OZ012739.1, read as the reverse complement.
TCCTCAAGCTAAAGCAGGGAACTATGACAATTGTTGAGTATGTTGCCAAGTTCGACGAACTAATAAAGTTTTGTCCACACTACAATGGTGCATATGATGAAAGGTCGAAGTGCATCAAGTTTAAAAGCAAATTGTGTCTTAAGATTAAGGAGGATATGGTTTATTAAGATATTCGCAGGTTTCATATGCTGGTGAAAAAGTGTAGGATATATGATGAAGATAGCAGGGCTCATTTTGCTCACTTTAAGAGTATGAGTGAGAAGAAAGGGAATAATTAGTATCGCGGAGAGTCATATAGTGCTCCAGCTGACAGAAGCATAATGCTTCAGATGAGAAAAAGCCAAGTGGGGGAGAGACTCTCGCTTTTATCAAGTGTTTCAAGTGTGGCGAGTCGGGACACCGTGCTAATGATTGCAAGAATAAAGTTCATATGTGCTTCAAATATGGAAAGAAATGTCACCTTATTTCATACTGCAAGAGTGATGGGCCAACTTATTATAACTGCGACGAACAGGTCACATTATTATAAATTTTCAGAAACCAAAGAAGGCGCATTCTGGAGGGAAAGTCTTTGTTTTGTCACGATCTGAGAGTACTAGCTTTGACAGGTTGGCTCGAGGTACATTCTTTATCTGTGGTATTCCTCTGATTGCTATTATTTGTGACTGCAATTTTCCATTAGATGTATTTTGTATGATGTCAAAACTAGGATACTTTAGCGTTTATGTATATTGGACAGTATCCTCTGAGTCTTAATGAACATCTTTTTTTTTGGAAATGGTTTAGAAATTATTTAGAAAAAATTTCATGTATTAAAAATGATTTAGAAAAAGTTTCATACATTAAAGACATATGTTTATGTGAAAAACAAGTCTATAGGTTGACCTATACGAGTTTCAGGTTGACCTATGTAACTCATTTGTAAAGCCTGTCTTATGTGCTGACTGCATAGGTTGGCACATGACCTTTACAGGTCAGCTCATACATATTTCAAGTCGGCTCATGTACCTCATTTTTAAAGCCTATTTTATGTGATGAGTGCATAAGTTAGCATATGACCTTTACAGGTCGGCTCATATGATTTTCAGGTCGACACATGTATTGCATTTTTTAAGCATTTAGACTATGTTATACGTACTACCTATACAGGTCAACACATAACTTGTATAGATCAACACATGACCTTTCCAGGTCGGCACATGACCTTTACAAGTTGGCTCACGACTTACATAGGTCGACGCATGCATCAAAAATCTTGAAAATTTGCATTGTTTTCCAAACCTATTGCATTCCTTTTTGCTTCTGACTTGGACACACACACATACACACGTGTAGACACACACACACACACACACACACACACACACACACACACACACACACACACACACACACACACACACATCATATGATAATGCCATTTTTATGTGAGAACACGAGAATGAATCTGAACCATTAGATTTTAAAATAAATGGTGGAGAGAAAAAAACAAAAACCACAAATAATCTCCACCATTTATTTTAAAATCTAATAGTTCGGATTCATTCTCATGTTCTCACATAAAAATGACATTCTCATATGATACGTTCCCTATATATATATTTTCATTCTCATGTGTTATTTATTTTTAATGATTTTGATAAAATCATAAACGAAACATGGAACATACAATGAGTCTTCTTCATCTTCAACCCTGATTTTATGCATACACATAATCATTCATTGTTTGGGTGTCATCCAGAATCAAGTTGATAACGTCCAATTTAGCTTGTGGTATTATAAACTGGGTTAAGCTTTTTGGGGGGTTTCAAATAAGAAAACCAACTTGGTCTTTTCCTTCAAGATCAATTAGGAATTTGAAGGTTTTGGATAAGATTACTCAAGTTGGATTCGATTGAGTGAAGACTTTGAAGAACAATGGTTTCTTGTTAAGGAGTAGCGGGAGACGGTGGATCATCTTGGTAAATATTGGGTTACAACGATTCATAATTTGGATTCGATCGAGTGAAAGTTTTAAAGAACAAAAGATTCTTGCAAAGGAGTATCATGAGACAGTGGATCATATTGGTATTGTTGGGTGATAACAATTCGTAATTTGGATTTAATCGAGTGAAAACTTTAAAGAATAGAAAGTTCTTGCAAAGGAGTAGTGTGAGACGGTGAATCAAATTGGCATTGTTGGATTATTTAATCAAGTTTGATCAAGGGGATAAAAAGTGTCATAATCAACATCAAACTTAGGCTTTGTAGGGTTGGATTGCTACATTTCTCTTGTATATGCATTTTGCAAAGTAAGGTTAAATTCATTATCTCAATTCGAATTCAAATTGAGGGAAAACATACCCATAACGAGGTCGATTAGGGAACTACTTAAACAAATCCTTATTTACTATCTCTCTCTCTCTCTTACACACACACACACACACACATTTCATTTACAAATTGTTAGTCATCGATTGTGTGATCAATACGTATGGTTAATTATCTTAAAAACTATTTGAAAAACATTTTATTGAGTTGATTACAATCCTTTAGATTGTGGTTGGATTGTAGGATCAACAAAACCATATAAACTTCCAAACAAATTCGATTGCACACAAAGTGTTCGATAATTTGTTTCAATAGTATTTTTATGTGATTTATCATTGGAAATAGTTTCCACTTTTAGCATAGCATTCGATTGTTTGTGGTTGATTGATTGTCGATCTAGTTAGTGTTCATTATCATTGATTGGTTTTCTCATACGTATATCTGAGATTTTCGATAGCATTTTGGTTTAGACAAATTGGTCTGAGTCTCTTCCGCTAGCCATTGTTTTTTAAAACAGTTTTTGTAAAGTAAAGTTTTTGGGGATCTATTCATCCCCCCTCTAAACAAGTCGACTTCGTCTAAAATTATTGACACGGGTGCAACGCACTCATTTATTTCTCCTGATTATGCTGAGAGGTTGAATTTAGAATTGTCTTCTATGGTTGGGAGTATGATTGTTGATACTCCATCTTTGGGTCTGGTAACTACTTCATGGGTTTGTTTGAATTGTCTGCTAACTACCTTAGGTAATAATTTTAGGATGGATCTAGCCTGTCTACCATTGAAAAAACTCGATGTTATCCTTGGAATAAACTAGTTGGAGTTCAACTATGTTCATATCAACTGTTACGAAAAGATGATATCCTTTCTAGAGTTTGTCAAAGATGAAGAATCTTTTGTATTTGCTAAGTAAGTGGGTGACTCCTTGAAGGATGGTTCTAAGGTGTTTATGATATTAGCTTATATTAAGGATGAAAGAAAATTTGTGATTCATGAGTTACCTGTGGTGTGTGATTTCCTGGATGTTTTCCTCGATGATATCAGTGATTTTCCGTCGGAGCGTGAGGTTTAGTTTTCCATAGACTTAGTACCTGGTACTAGTCATGTGTTATTGGTTCCATATAGAATTTATGCTTCAAAGTTAAGTGTACTGAAGTAAAAATTGGAAGAGTTGCTTGAGAAGAAGTTTGTTCGACCCAGTGTTTCACCGTGTATAGCGTCGGTGTTATTAGTCAAGAATAAGGATGGTAGCATGAGGTTGTGTGTTGACTATTGGAAGTTGAATAAAGTTACTATTAAGAACAAGTATCATCTTCCTAGAATAGAAGATATGATGGATCATTTGGTTGGTGCTTGAGTGTTCAGTAAGATTGATTTGCATAGGGTTGTCATCAGAATCATGTGAAGCCGAAAGATATTCCAAATACTGCATTCAAGATGAGATATGGTCACTATGAGTATTCTGTGATGTCATTTGGTGTGTCTAATGCGTCTGGAGTGTTCAGAGACTACATGAGTAAAATATTCCATTCGTACTTAGATCAGTTTGTTGTTATGTTCATCAATGGCATTTTGATATATTCGAAGGCTGATGAAGAACAAGTGGAGCATATGAGAGTTGTGTTGTAAACCTTGAAAGAGAAAGAGTTATATGTGAAGTTATCCAAGTGTGAATTCTAGTTACGAGAAGTGAGTTTTCATGGTCATGTAATTTCAAGTGGTGGTATTGTTGTTGATTCATCGAAGATCGACGCACTGCTGTAGTAGGAGACTCCAAAGTCGGTTATAGAGATCAGAAGTTTTCTTGGTTTGGTTGGTTACTACAGGAGTTTTATTGAAGGCTTTTCGAATTTAGAATTTTTTTAAACTCAGTTTACTCGAAAGGTTCAAGCTTATGTTTGGGGTTTGCATCGTGAGGAGAGTTTTCAAGAAACCAAGAGGCAGTTGACATCTGCTCCAATTTTGATTTTTCCGAGTCCAAATGATTTCTTTGTTGTGTATAGTGACGGTTCAAAGATGGGTTTAGGTGGTATGTTGATGCAGAATGGTCATGTTGTGGCTTATGCTTCACGAGAGGAATTATCCTATGCACGATCTAGAGTTGGCAGTTGTGGTGTTTATGTTAAAGATTTTGAGACATTATATGTTTGGTTCCAGATTTGAAATGTTCAGTGACCAAGAGAGCTTGAACTACTTGTTCAATCAGAAAGAGTAGAATATGAGACATAGGAGATGGCTCAAATTTTTGAACGATTATGATTTTAGTTCTAGTTACCATCCAGGTAAAGCCAATGTTATGGTTGATGCGTTGAGTAGGAAGTCGTTTCATATTTCGATGTTAATGGTTCGAGAATTGGAATTGATCGAGCGATTCAGAGACATGAGCTTGGTGTGTGAAGAGACTACCAAAAATGTGAAGTTAGGTATGTTGAAACTGACCAGTGTTATTCTTCAAGAAATCAGAGAAGGTCAGAAAGTCAATTTGGGATTTGTGAATCGACTAGTGTTAATCAATCAAGGTAAAGGACGCGATTTCATAACCGATCAAATTGGTATGATGAGATTCAGAGATAGGGTTTGTGTACCATATGTGCTAGAACTTAAGAAGAGTATTCTTGAGGAAGGTCATAAAAGTGGTTTGAGTATTCATCCTAGTGCCCATAAGATGTACCAAGATTTGAGTAGAATATTTTAGTGGCCAGGAATGAAGAAGGAAATAGTTGAGTTTGTTTATGTTTTTTTGTCTTGTCAGGAGTCGAAGATTGAACATCGTAAGTCGTTGGGTCTGATGCAACCGTTGAGTATTCCAGAGTAGAAATGGGACAACATTTCCATGGATTTTATAACAAGTTTGTCAAATACGACAAATAGATGTGATTCCATTTGGCTTATTGTTGATAGACTGACTAAATCGACTTTGGAATGTCTAGCTACCAAGAAGGGATGGGACGATTATAGCCAATTGAGTGGTTTTTATACTTTCTTTATGTGTGCACTTTATTTCTTGGGTTTTTTATTTCTTTAGTCATACGCATGTGGTGTTTGTTACAGCACCCCTGAGTATTTGTGTTGGGGCTTCAATCTCTTTGGTTGTACCCCAAACTCTTCATTACCTTTCATGGACGCAAAGAAAAAATATATTTCAAAAGGGTGTTTTTTTCATTAAAATGGAGATATCATAGCATATTGTGGTAAGGTAGTTAATTATACAAAGAGACAATAACATAATAAGGATGTAACTATAACAAAGTGGGCCTACCAATGCTTATTTTCCACGTGTTTGTAGCTTGTTGATTCAGTCACTCTTGCTTACTTTACCGACATGATTAGTTCTAAATGAAGGAAGTCGAATGTTCATGCTCCTTAGCTTCCCATTGAAGGAAGCTACGTTGATCTCCATTGCCTTACAATTTCCTTCCTTTTGATCTTGTTTTAATTCCTGGTAGATCACCCTGGCCCCTGCAAGGTCAACAATGATTTTTACTGGCTCACGATAAAAATTATGGAGTTTTATCTTAAGATGGACTGAGGAAGCCACATAGTCTAGAGCCTCCACGAATGGTCTATCTATTATGCTATTATAGACGTTATTATAGGGAGCCACAAAAAATGCGAGTCCACATCCCTAACATATTTTCCTTCTCCCACATATATCATTAATTTAATGTATCCCCAAAGACAAGTTGTTGTGTCGTTGAACACTTGCAAGTATGACCCTTCATTAGCCCCAAATTTTCTTTCTTAAACCTTGTCATCTCAAACACATATGAATACATTATCTCAAACCCCATCCTTTTTTTTCCTCCTTTTAGTAGTTCTTGGGGTACCCGGGTCTTGGAGAGGTGATGGGCTACAGGCTCAAGTGACCCTCTCCCATTGTTCAAACACCATTCGCCCAACATTGCACCCTCTTTTCCTTTTTTTTTAGTTTTTTTTTTTGGATTTTAATATAAATTTTTCCTTTTAATTATTTTTGTTAGTAAATATTTTACTAAAAAATTGACATTTTGTTATTATTAATTAGGATGCTTTTGATTTGATTTGGTGTTTAACTTTCTTCTTCTTTTTACTTTGAATTTATTCTTGGATTTAACTTTAATTTTATTTCAGTCGATGACGAGACCTCCCGAAAATATTATCAGTCAAACTATTGATAGATAGTAATGAGTCCGAGACCACCTCCTTTCTCCTTTTAATTTCTTCTTCATTTTCGATTTCGTTTTATTTTTCGAACCGATGAAGTCTCCGATTCGTAAACGTTAGTCCTCGAGGATGTTGAAACCTTCATTATTTCAAATCTATAGAAAATGACCATTTGGGTCATTTTCTCTACTTTGGGATCGTGAGAGGTTCCCTTCGGTTAGTTAACATGAAGTTTGCGATTAGGACGGGGTTTAACTTTATTTTCATATTTCATCTCGATTTTACCTTATTTTTAGCGGTCAATGAAGTCTTTACATTCGTAAATGTTGATTTATTGGAGTCGCTAATCTTCATTATTTCAAATCTGTAGAAAATAATCATTCGGATTATCTTTCTATACTTTGGGAGCATGGGAGATTACCTTCGGTTTAATTGACGCGAGTTTATGATTAAGACGAGATCCCACTCCTTTTGACCCTTTGCATTTCACTATTTGTTAACCTCCTACTTTAATTTATGTTAATATCTCACTGTTTTATATCCTTGTACACATTTTCTGTTCATATTTTATATTGATATTATCTTGCGCATATTATTATCTTTGTTCATATTTCATCTTGTCATATTATACATACTGTCATCTAACCCTCTCCTCGTTTATTTCATTCAAAATACCAAAAGCGTGATAGAACTGCTGAATATCTTATTTTGGATACCTTTTGTTTGAGCTCTTTTCCGCTCATCTAGTTAGAGATACCCCTCACACACACGGCTTTCTCTTGGGCTACCTGACAATGAGACCATTTATTTCACACAATCCCCTGTATTTTGCATGTATCCCTTTGCCGTTACAGTGTAATATTTTAGTTAAATTCCTGCTTGCTTGCTACTTCTTAAGAAATATAAAAACAAACTAGACTAGAACATGTTTTCAAAATAAAGAATAAATAAGGCTTGATCCAACGTCAAGCCATTTTCAAACACTTTTCAAATTGAACCACCTTAGGGTTTCACCTCTTTTTCACCACACCATTAAACCTTGTATGCTTTCAACCCCTATAAGTCAATTGCCTCGCGCATCGCCATCAACCTACCATGATCTATTCTTCACCATCGCTTTTAAAAACTTCCTTTCATCTATTACAATCTTAAAAACCTTGGTCTCATTCCAAGCGCATTTTTAAACTCTTTTCCTAATAAATTTGAATGGTTGTGGAATAGTTAGGCGTAGGCCTTCTCCTATCCCGAGTGCTTGACATTACCTTTAGGGTTCACTGTCGCAAAGAACTTACCATTCAAGATCAAAACACCTTTAATAAGAGAATGAAGTTCTCTTTGTATTCAACTAAAGAGAGAGGATTGGGTGCTGACTTCTTCTTCTCCGAGTGTCAGGATACTCACTGTAGAGTGTGTGGTCTTGATACTCGTCTTTCAATACAAAGACGTGACTATGTTCGCCACACCTTTTCACAATAAATCTTTGAGATAAAGAATTGGGTACTACCCGCAAGAGGTTACTATCCGAGGATCTATTTCACCCCTAAAAAACAATTCCCACAAATCAAATGTGACATCTCGCCTCGAATAGCGAAAACACTCTTTTCAAAAAGGACATGTTACGTCCGTTCTACCGCAAACAGGTAACGCCAAATCCTCCAACGAGCGAGCAACAATACACATAAACTGCTAGAATGCGTATGTTAGCATCGTTTACCAGAACATCCCATCAATCGTAGCTCGAACTACGTTTGCTCTGATTTCTCATACCATATGAGAATACGTAGGCACAAGATGGCGAAGTCTTGGAGAGCAACCTTCCACCCATCACCCGTAGTTTCCCAAACTATGTTGACTCTGACTTTCTCATATTTGTTATGAATACGTAGGTTGAGGACCGTGAAGTCCTACTGAGTCTCTCTTTTCCCTGTTATGTCTCCTTTCCCTATTTCTAACCTTTCTCCTGATCCCTTGGAACACTCTTAGAAAGCAATAACCTTTAGAAAATATCTCCACACATAAACAAACAAATGGTTCCCATCGAGTACGATGGATGCGAGGGGTGCTAATACATTCCCTTCGCATAATCGGCTTCCGAACCATTTCTCTTGGTCACGAGACCATATTATCCATTTCTTTCTTAGGGTTTTCTCGATGTTTTCCCTTCCCCTCATGGGATAAATAAAGTTAGATGGCGACTCTTTTGTCTTTCTTTCTCGCCTCTCTGTCGTTGCATTTTTCGAGTAGCGACTCTGCTGGGGACAACCTAGCAAGTCAAACCTAGTTTATTTGTTGCATGTTTGATTTATTTGCTTTTGTTGTTGTATTGTGTCGTGTTCCTTTTACCTGTTGGGTTTGTTGGGGTGGTTTGTAAGGATAAAGGCTTTCTACTCGAGCTTTCTAGTATACACTAAGAGTAGCAGGTGGTTTCTTTCTGATTTGCGAGACTTAGGACTCGTTGAGTTGGTTTGAATTCCATCACTCAGATGAGGCCCCTTTGGGATGATTATGTCTTACGAGTAGTCGTAATGGTGTCTTTATTTCTGACCTGGGAGTCTGTGATTCTGAGGACCTTTTGTAGAAACCTATCCAAAAGTTGCTAAAGCATAACTCCGTTCTCATCCTTTGAAGGGATTACCGTCTTAAGAATCATCGTTATGATGGAAATTTTTTTAGGGTTAGTACATGGGACTTTGTTTGAAATCTCTTGGAATTCCCTGTTACAAACCATTAGATTGCCCACCCGAGGTGAGGGATATCTTGTTGTGTTACCTTGCAGGACCTGTGACCTTGACCCTGTTGTTATTCTATTATCATATGCATTCATAAAGCATTGCATTGCATAGAATTATTACATATCAAGGGACTTAAGAGACTGTGATTATCTCAGGTATTGGTGAACGAAATGGCTGATCAAAGAAAAAGAAGCACAAATTCCTTGAAGTTCAGAGAACCTAAGTTGGGATTGATTCAAGACCTTTTGATTGATGTGTCGAAGACTATCAAGATCAATTTTCAAGGGAAACATGGGAAACTGCTTGATCTTCTCTGTTCTAGAGTGGACACTTGGGCTTTGTTCGCGATGGCTCAGTTTTATGGTGCTCTGGTCAGATGTTTTACCTTCCAAAATTATCAGTTAGCTCTTACTCTTGAAGAATATTCTCATCTGTTAAATATTAAGATTAAGGATCAACCTATCTACACCGGTATGGAAGAAGAACCGAAGCCTTCCACCATTGCTTTTGCTCTCCATATGACTAAAGAAGAAGTTGAAGATGGTCTAGCCAATAAAGGAGGTACTCAAGGATTTCCTTTGAAGTTTCTGATTGACAAAGCCGTCCAGTACAAGACTATTGGGGATTGGGAAAGGTTTGGTGTTGTTGTTGCTCTGATGATCTATGGGATTGTTCTCTTTCCAAACATAGACAATTTCATAGACATCGCTGCCATTACTCTCTTTATGCAGAAGAATCCCATTCCTACTCTCCTTGCTGATACTTACCACTCTATTCATTGGAGAAGTGAGAAGAAGACAGGAATGATCCAATGTTGTTCTCATTTACTGTTCAAATGGTATGCCTCTCATCTGCCAAAGGAAGGGCCGTTTGTAGAAAGCAAGGAGGAGATGAAATGGTCTCGATGCATTATGTCTCTAGTAGCCGATGATATTGCTTGGTATTCCCATGAATACTATGATGTGGAGTTCATTTTCAGTTGTGGAGAGTTTGGTAATGTGCCTCTGATTAGTAGGGCTGGTTGCATCAACTACAACCCAGTCATGGCATTACGTCAGTTGGGCTATGCTATGGAGGATGAGCCCGAAGCGGAGAAAGTTCAAAGTTTCTTTTTGCTCACCACAATCGAAGATCTTGCATTTGTCAGGAAAATTGCTAAAGCATGGACCAAAATCCACACGAAGGGGAGGAGAGAATTGAAAGCAAAGAACAGTGTGGCTAAAGAGCCATATAACTGATGGTTGCAAGCTAGAGTAGCTGAAAAGTTGCTACCATTTCCTCCAGAACCCTCCATTAAAGAAAAACCTCGTACTGCCACTTACGTATCTATGGAAGAGTATGAGAACCTGAAACTAGTGGTAGAAAGGTTTACCAAATAGAATCAAGACCTTCAGGCTGAAATTCGCCAAGTAGGTATGGAGAATGGCCAATACAAGAGGAAGATAGAGGTTGAACAAGACCAAGTGGCTGAAAGCAGCAAAAAGTTGAAGCTAGAGATGGATCTGAGGGTCGTGTATCAAAATGGTTTTGAAGGAAGCTAAGGACTCTTGTGATAGAACGTGGAATTTATTTGAGTTAGCTTCTGCTGAAAAGAAGAAGACAAGGGAGAAACTTGAGGCCAACATTGATGACCTCAAAAAGCAGTTGGGAGGTGCTTTAACTCTAGCCGAAAGTGAGTGACAACTCAAGGAAGAAGCATTGAGAGCTTCATATGTCACCCCTGGCATGTGGAACAACAAATGTTTAGAGTTGGAGACTGTTCGGGAAATAACCACTCTGTGGAAGGATTGTTTAGATGCCCTGAAAAGGGATAGTTCACAGTGGCTCAAGAAGGAGGCTCAGCTCAATGAACTTTTGGATACACATGTGGATTCTCCCCGTTATTATCAGCCGACTCTAGACATGTGATGTGCTAAGTACAATGATCTAGTGGAGCACTGTAACCTCATGATTCGTGAGATTCCATGGAGGTTGGAGAGTGCGATTCAAGACTTGGAAGGGAATGATGTTCCTCCTTCAGCCCATCACTTCATCCAGCTTTGTGATCAGATGGTTATCAGATTCATGTTTGAGTCGAAGAAGCTTGAAGAGCATTTCTGCAAGAAGGTTTTTTGGCTATTCAGTTCTTTCTCTTGTTACATGAACTGTTATATTCAGCATATTGAACAATCATTTCTATTGGATCTTCTCTTAAAATTAGTGAAAGTTGCTTTTTGGTCTCAATTGTGCATGCTTTACTATTCATTCGCAGTTCTATAATACCGTTGATAATCATAAGTCTTGAAAGTCTCTTGAACATCATTTGAGCATTGCATATACATGCGCATCATTTTTGCATTTCCTGAAACCTGACCTTACGCACCGCTTGCCCTTTCATAAGTAAAGCAAGCTGACTTCCATACATTCGTACAACACAAGAGGGAATCAACGAAGAATCATGGACTACGTACAACAAGAGCTACAGGAGTTCAGAGACAGGATGATGCAATTTATGGAAATGATGCAAGGGGTAGCCCACAGGCAGGAACAATTGAGGACTCTGGTCCAACCACTGATATCACAAGTGGATGGTAGTGGTGTTTTGCATTGAGGAACTACCGTTATTCCTCCTCCTGTTGATGGCAGCATTCCTCAGGCCAACGTGGTCCCAACTGTTGTTAACCCTCCGACCGGAGGTCACCAAGGAGGAGTTCATATAACCGGTGGAGGAGGCGATGTGGGTGTTGTACATGGAGCTGTAGGTCCCCACTGGGAAGAAGATGATCAAGATGACGTATTTTCAATGAGACACTTGGATATGGGTCTCCCCACAGAAGCCGACAAGAGATTCAAGATGCTCGAATAGAAAATGAAAAGCCTCGAGAACCAAAATTCTTTGGGACTCGACATGTCAAATTTGGGACTAGTACTAGGGGTCAAAATTCCCCCCAAATCCAAAGTACCAGATTTCTACAAGTACAAAGGGACGACCTGTCCTAGAGTACATCTTAGGCCTTACTTTCAGAAGATGTCAGCTTATTCAGACAACGAGAAACTGTTAATGCACTTCTTTCAGGACAACTTGTCAGGTCCTTCTCTAGAATGGTATATGGGTCTGGAAGGGACGCATATAAGGGGCTGGAGGGATTTAGGGGAAGTATTTATTCGTCACTACAAATACAACAGTGATTTGGCACCAAATAGAGTACAATTGCAGAATTTATCACAGAGAAACAATGAGGGGTTCAAGGAATACGCCCAGAGATGGAGGGAATTAGCGGCTAGAGTTCAACCCCCAATGGTGGAACGTGAACTAATTGACATGTTCGTGGAAACCTTGCCAAGAAAATACTACGAGAAATTAATTGGGTGCATGTTCGGGTGTTTTTTAAACTTAGTTATAACAGGGGAAAGATTGGAAAATGGAATAAAGATGGGGAAGATACAAAGTGGAGAAGGGTCTACATTAGGAGGAATGAGGAAAACATATGGGAACCCGAAGAAAAAGGAAGGAGACATGAATGTTGTGTCAACCTACAGAAACAGAGACCGAGTGCAACCTCAACATCAGTACCAACAAATTGCTAGTATATCAATTCCTGCTGTACCTCAGCAACCGACTATTACGCCTCTCCATTATCAAGCTAGAGGGAGAACAGCCAACAGGCAGTTCGACACACCTCTCAGGCCTTACTCACAATTATTGCAACATTTGCTACACTTGCAACTTATTCAGAAAAGGACTTTGGCGCCGCTTACTGGAATACCTCCACCAGGAGATGACGCAAATGCTAGGTGTGATTTCCATTCCGGTGCTTCGGGTTATAACATTGATAATTGTAAAGCTTTTAAGCATAAAGTGCAGGATTTGCTTGACTCTAAAGCAATTAATTTCACAAATGAGACCCCGAATGTGAATCAAAATCCTATGCCGAATCATGGAGTGGCCAGAACTAATGTCGTTATCGAGGGAGAAAGGTTAAACCTAATAACTAATGTCGCGGAATTAAAGACACCGTTAAGCTATGTGAAAGACAGATTGCTGAAGGCTGGTGTTTTTCCTGGTTGTTTAGAAGGCTTTGAGGGATGTGGTGTGCACCCAGAGGGATGTGTTGAGTTGAGAAATCATATTCAAAGTTTGATCGATGAGGGCAGCTTACAATTTGACAAAATAGTAGGAGAAGAAGACGTGAAGGAGGTTGATAATAAGCGGGATGAAATTGCAACGATTTTGATACCATACTGAACAATTAATATTTCAGTGTCACCGAGGCCAGCTCCTGTTATCACCACTACACCAGAACCGGTACGCTATGAGAGCACCAAGGCCATTCCTTGAGACTATGAGGCAGAAGTGTTCTGCAATGAGCCCAAACAAAAGTTGGTGGAGACGTCATTTGGAGGAACGTCTGTTGACAATATTGTTGGATCAGGAGGCATAACTAGGAGTGGCAGAGTGTTCTCTTCACCAGAGACTAATGTGGAAAAGAATGACAAAGGTAAGGGTAAAGTTTCAATAGAAGAGGGTCAACAACAAGGGGAGAAAGACTCTTTGGCTAAAGATGCTGAAGAATTCATGCGACTCATTTGCAAAAGTGATTATAAGATCGTAGATCACTTACATCAGGCACCTTTTAAGATCTCAATCTTGTCGTTGTTGCTATGCTCTGAGGCACAAAGAAATACTCTGCTGAGAATTTTGAATATGGCTTATGTACCACAAGAGATTTCGGTTAATCAACTGGAAGGAGTAGTGACTCACGTCAATGTTGAAAATGGATTAGGTTTTACTGATTTGGACCTAACTCCTGCTCATAGAAATCACAACCATGCTATACACATATCCATAGAGTGTAGAGAGCTGTTCTATCCCATGTGCTAGTTGATACGGGATAATCACTCAATGTGTTTCCCAAGAAAGCGCTGATGAAGCTAGACACCCATGGTTTGATCTGTAGTCCAAGTGATTTGGTGGTAAGAGCATTCGATGGAACTAGAAGGTCAGTATTTGAAGAAGTCACGATGCCAATTCAAGTGGGTCCAGAGATCTTCAATGCGGTCTTCTATATCATGGATATCCAGCCCGCTTATAGCTGTTTACTCAGTCAGCCGTGGATACACTCTGCTGGGGAAGTCACGTCGACTTTGCACCAGAAACTTAAGTATATGGTGGAGGGGAAGATTGTTACAGTCAGTGGAGAGGAAGATATCATGATCAGTCATTTGTCATCTTTCAAGTACGTAGAAGTGGATGGTGAGATTCATGAGACGTTGTGTCAGGCTTTTGATGCAGTACAGATTTAAGAGAGGCCTCCTATTGAAGACAAAGTTCCAGAAATTTCGATGTCCTGGTTTAAAGAGGCCCGTGCTATTGTAGAATCTGGTTTGTCGTAGAGGTGGGGCCAAGTTCTCAATGTTCCTAACAAGCAAGACAAGTTTGGCCTGGGGTATAGCCCATCTTCTTCTCAAAGTGCTCCGAAGTACAAATGACCTGTTCAGTTCACCAGTGGTGGGGTTATTTTCGATAGAATTAATGTCGTTGAGGATGACGAAGGAGATAGCGATTGTAATATGGATGCTTGGATCCGTCCATGTGTTCCCGGACAGAAACTGTGCAATTGTACTGTGGAGGAAATCGTTCAAGTCACTTTAGAAGAGTAATTTCCATTGTTTTTTATTATGGCTTGTCCTACGTTCTGCCCAAGACGTAGTGGCTTTTTCCGTGTAAGGCCCCTTTGGTTTATTTTCAAACTTTTTATCATGAATTAAAGGCGTTCTTTTTGCATTCAAATATTTTGATCCTTGTTTTTCTTTTTATATTTTTAACAAAATAGAAAAATGGCAATGTGTTTGTGTCTGTTTGCATATCATAATAAGCATAAAAACATCAATCATGTAGGTATCACATCTCAGATACCATTGATTCAGATTCGGCTATGACTCGATATGACTTCGACAATCCTATTTATCAAGCCGAAGAAGAAACTGATGAAGATTGTGACCTACCTAAAGAACTAGCCAGACTTCTGAGTCAAGAGGAAAAAGTCATTTTGCCTCATCAAGAGGATTTAAAGTTGTCAATCTGGGCACTGAAGACGACAAGAAAGAAGTCAGGGTCGGGGCTGCATTGGAAGACGACGTCAAAAGAAGATTGGTCGAAATGCTCCATGAGTATAGAGATGTCTTCGCTTGGTATTATCTGGTGACTCTCTTTCATGATATGATTCATCATGAGATTGAAGTATATGTTGATGACATGATTGAAAATTCATAGATAGAAGAAAGGCATCTGGTCAATCTTCTCAAGTTGTTTGAAAGGTTAAGGAAGTTCAAGTTGAGGTTGAATCCTAACAAGTGCACCTTCAGGGTGAGATCTGGGAAGTTGTTGGGTTTCATCATCAGCGAAAGAGGAATTGAGGTTGATCCTGCGAAGATAAAAGCTATTCAAGATATGCCAGAGCCGAGAATGGAGAAATAAGTTTGTGGTTTCCTTGGAAGACTAAACTACATTGCGAGATTCATATCTCACCTTACAGCCACCTGTGAGCCTATTTTTAAGCTGTTGAGAAAGGATCAAGCGATTATTTGGAATGAAAATTGTTAGAAAGCTTTCGAAAAGATAAAAGAGTATTTGCAGGAACCTCCGATACTGATGCCTTCAGTTGCAGGAAGACCTTTGATTATGTATTTGACGGTTCTTGAGAATTCAATGGGTTGTATGCTTGGTCAACATGACGAAAGGGGCAGAAAAGAGCACGCCATCTACTACTTGAGTAAAATTTTTGCAGAGTGTTAGTCAAGATACTCGATGCTAGAGAAGACATGTTGCGCACACGCTTGGGCACGCCAAACGCCTAAGGCAATACATGTTAAACCATACAACCATATTGATTTCAAAGATGGATCCGATCAAGTATGTTTTTGAAAAGCAGGCGCTTTGTGGGAGAATTGCTAGATGGAAGATGGTTCTGACAGAGTACGACATTCAATATGTTTCCCAAAAAGCCATTAAAGGGAGTGTTTTTTCAGAATATCTTGCGGAACAGCCAATTGAGGATTATCAGCCAAAGAGGTTTGAGTTTCTCGACGAAGAAATAATGTTTTTGAAGATGAAGGACTGTGACAAGCCTCTACTAGACAAAGGTCCTGAAATTGGTTCTCAATGGAAGTTGGTTTTCAAAGGTGTTGTTAATTCATATGGCAACGAAATTGGGGCAATTATTACAACTCCTCACGGTTCTCACATACCGTTCACCGCCCGATTAACTTTCTCCTGCACCAATAATGAAGCTGAATATGAAGCGTGCATCATGGGTATAGAAGAAGCTATTGATTTGAAAATCAAGAATTTTGATGTGTATGGTGATTCGACTTTAGTCGTCAATCAGATCAAAGGAGAGTGGGAAACCCGTCAGGCCAACCTGGTGCCTTATACGAACTATGCAAGAAGATTGCTGCCTTTCTTCAACAGGGTTGAATTTCATCATGTACCGAGGGATGAAAATCAGATGGCGGACCCTTTGGCAACATTATCATTAATGTATAAAGTGAATTACTGGAATGAAGCTCCAATGATCACTATCATGCGCCTCGATAGGACAACTTTTATATTTGCAGTAGAAGAAGCGTCAGATGGGAAGCCTTGGTATTTTGACATTAGAAATTTCCTCAAGACTCAAGAGTATTCTCCTGGGGCATCAAGTAGAGATAAGAAGACTCTGAGGAGCCTGTCGAGAAACTTTTACTTGAACAAGGATGATGTATTGTACAACAGGAATTTCGACCTGGTATTGCTGCGTTATGTGGATGAAAATGAAGCAAGTTTGCTGATGGAAGAGGTCCAACGAGAAAGGGGTTGCCCTAGTTGACGTACTTCGTGCATACGTCAACTGGGGTAACCCCTTTATCGTACTTCGGTGCTGTCGACATTTTCATGAAGGTGACTTAGTGTTGAAGAGGATCCTTCCTCCACAGACAGATCACAGGGGCAAATGGACTCCCAATTGTGAAGGTCCATACGTAGTAAGAAAAGTTTTCTCTAGAGGAGCCTTACTGCTATCAACTATGGACGGTGAAGATTTTACGTCCCCTATGAATGCAAACGTAGTCAAAAAATACTTTGCTTAAAAAAGAGACCCGCTGGACATAAAAGGAAAGTACGGAAAAAAATGGGGCATCCCGGCGAACCAAAAAGAATAGGTTCGGGCAAAAATTAGGGATAAGAGAAAAATGAATAAACCCGTGGAGTTGAAAACCTGAAAAGGCGACTTTGGCAAAAATGGGCATCCCGGTGGATCGAAAACCCGCAAGGGCGATTCAGAAAAAAGTTAGGGATTTAAAAGCAAACGACTACGGTCTGCAATTGACTTGTGAAAATAGTTGGATTCTTGGAGAACCCAAGGGTTAATAAATCAGTCTCTTCAAAAAGCAAAGCATTGGTGAAGCATTGAAGACATGCGAGTCATAGTCGAATCGACACATGGTGGTTGTCTATCTCCATATTGCCGACATTTGAATATCTTTGTCATTTGTACCTTTTGCACAATTTTCTCTTTTCAGGAGTTGCATCCATTGTAATTTGTGTATTTACAGGCCATTATAATCAATGAAGGTTTTTTTCCACAAAGAGCTTTTCTTTTCTTGTTTTTGCTTTTTACTGTTTTGTTTGGGAAAAGACGTTTGAAATTTTTGATAAACTTTGCATACAAAATTTTTTGGGGTTTTGCTAATCATAATTAAAAAGATGATTTATTTGAATGATGTCATGGATGGTGACCGAAATAGCCATTGTTTCATACAGGACTTGTTATTTGTTTTCCATTTACAGGACTCACTCCACCGGGTATTGTTTCCAAATCAGGAGTGTCTCACCAACAGTGATGTGTATTTATCCCAAGCAGGGTAAGATTGAGATTATTCCCCAGCGGCAGGGCAAGTTAAGCGTTGTTCCCCGATAGGATCTATGTCATTGACTTTTCTCTCCAAGCAGAGATTAAAGTTGATTCCCTCGACGAGTAATTCAGAAATGGTAGACATCCGCAGCAGAGTCCAATGGTCATTGGTATTCTTCAAAGTGAGATCTTTGGGGCAACTTTCCAATGGATATTATTCTCAATTCCTAGAGTAATGGAATTGTCCCCAAAGGAATTCTATTCCGGCAAGCCGTTCAGGGCTTATTCCTCAGTAAGTTTGCTTGTCGTTTCTCTCGTCACCTTTTCGTGGTGGTGCTCCTTTGTATTTGCATTTTGCATAGCATCCTCCCGAATGCGTAGCATTTCCATTTCATATGGAGCATTACGCCATATTTAAACATATGGATGCGAAGCATAAGCCAGGTTTGATACTTTTGTTGCCAGACTTCTCTCCAGCAGGTAACGGCATAATTCATGAGCCTTTGTGGTACCTGACCCCAACAAAATCTTGTTCTCATGTTACTTTTGCTCCCTAACAGAGTTTACTTATTTAAAGTTTCTCTTTCCTCAGTGGAGTTCTCTTTTTAGGTTGTAAATTGGTCGATTCTACTTCCTGCTTATCCTGGATGTTATCCCAACTTTTGGTTGGTAGTCCATTGTTTTCTGGATGTTATCCCAACTTTTGGTTGGTAGTCCATTGCTTTCGGAATGTTATCCCAACTTTTGGTTGGTAGTCCATTATTTTCTGGATTTTATCCCAACTTTTGGTTGGTAGTCCTTCGTTTTGAGAATGTTATCCCAACTTTTGGTTGGTAGTCTTTCATTTTATGGGTGCTATCCCGACTTTTGGTTGGTAGTCGGTTGTTTTGTGGATGTTATCCTGACTTTTGGTTGATAGTCCGTTGTTTCCTGGATGTTATCCTGACTTTTGGTTGGTAGTCCGTCATTTTGTGGATGTCATCCCAACTTTTGGTTGGTAGTCCTCTTTTGTTCCCCTGAGGAGTCATCATCCTGACTTTTGGTTGGTAGTCTCCTTTTCCGGTGATCCTAACTTTTGGTTAGTAACTTTTATCCCGACTTTTGGTTGGTAGATCTTCTTTCATTCCCCGCGGAGTCGTTATCCTGACTTTTGGTCAGTAGGCCTCGTTTTCATTCAAGTCTGCATTCGGTAGGCGTTCTGGTGATCCCGGCTTTTGGTTGGTAGCTATCCGTTTATTTACAATTCCAACTTTTGGTTGGTAATCTTTTCTTGGCGATCCTAAATTTTGGTTAGTAGCTTTCAATTCCGACTTTTGGTTGGTAATCTTTTCTTGGCGATCCTAACTTTTGGTTAGTAGCTTTCATTTCGACTTTTGGTTGGTAATCCTTTCTTGGCGATCCTAACTTTTAGTTAGTAGCTTTCAATTCCGACTTTTGGTTGGTAATCATTCCTTGGCGATCCTAACTTTTGGTTAGTAGCTTTCTTTTTGACTTTTGGCTGGTGATCTTTTCTTGGCGATCCTAACTTTTGGTTAGTAGCTTTTGTTCCGACTTTTGGTTGGTAATCTTCTGAGTAATCCTAACTTTTGGTTAGTAGCCTCTTTCTCACAACTTTTGATTATTATTCTCTTTGGTGATCCTAACTTTTGGTTAGTAGTCAATATCATCTTTTTATCAGTTGCCCTTCCTGTTATCCCAACTTTTGGTTGGTACCCGCTGCCTTTAAATCCAACTTCGGCTGGCAATCAATTCACTTTATACATCCCAGCAGTTTGCAAATTTATGGGTTCTTTTATTATTCAATCGCCTTTTACCTTGAGTGTTCGAAAGCGGTTGCTCTTCTTACCTTCAGGTCCAAGTCGACTGAATAGGGGCAGCTGTTGCACCCCAAAATTTGCCCACTCCTTTTTCTAACTTTGACTGGGTTTTGATTCACGCTCATATTTGCATCATCATTAGTTCATAATTCATAAGCATACTTTGAATGGTCTTCTGAGACGTGAGATCAAGTTTTTTCTTGTTATGTGCGTTCACCTTATTCATAGGTGGTTCAGTTGGTTATTTCACTCAAGTGGAGGCGAGAGGTTGGATTCTGCTCAAATTGCAGAAGTTCATCAAGTATCAAGTTTGTCTTCTTTGTGATTTATCAAGGGGTATTAGATGCTACGGATTAGAGTTTAAATTTGTAACACCCCCTTTCTATACCCCCAAATAAATTAAATAAATCAATTAGGCACTTAGAAAATTTATTTCATCAGAGTTTAATTAAAACATGGTATAAAAGAGGCGCATCACATTATCATGAAGTTAAACACATACGATACCTGCTCAAAATAGATATGCAACAATGGGTAACCCACATCTCAATATTTAGAATAAAAGCGGAAACATCCAAATATTGAATCAATCGCATTCATAAACGTATATACAACCATCAGTTAATTCATGCTTTACAACATATCCACAGCAGATACATACACATATGTATCACAAAAGAATCAAAACAAATGTAACTCCAAAAGAGTCAAAGGCTTCCTAACTACCCAGATGTTACATATCAGAGCCATTGACCAAAAAGAATGAAGACATCGCTTCACAAAAAGAACCTCCAGCTTCCTACTCTGCAATGCCTCATAGAGCATTATAAAACAGCAGAAGGGTGAGAAACAACATCATAACAGTTAATGCATAAAAATTGTATATATACATATACTCATATTGGTACAAGTTATACTCAAATTATGTTCTCACCACGTTAAACATATACAAATAATCATGCCTCTACACATGCTTATGAACATTCACAATATGTTCCCTCCAAACAATCATATATAACATACACAGTTATATTCATTCAACCAATGCATCATACACAGATGACTCATGCAACTCATAGAGACCGACACACGACTCTATGCAGATGCAAATGCGGTACCGACTCATTCAACAAATTCTCTAAGGAATCGAGTATTCAGCAGATCCTCCACGGGATCAAGTACTCAGCAGATTCTCCACGGAATCAAATATTCATCAGATTCTCCACGGAATCGAATATTCAGCAGATCCTCCACGGGATCAAGTACTCAGCAGATTCTCCACGGAATCAAATACTCTAGCCAATCCTCCACGGGATTACATGTTATGACCGATTCTCCGAGGAATCACACAATGCAACCGATTCTCCAAGGAATCACACAATGCAACCGATTCTCCAAGGAATCTAATGTAACCATCGTATCATACGAGGTTCTGCAAATCCTCCGAGGGATCAATCAACACACAAATGCATACTATGATGCTTCACAAACATACTCATTACATTTATCACATACATCGCATATATCTATCATGCATTCACATTATGCACCATTCCACACATGGTTTACACACATATCAGCCTATCAATGCGTTTCTATTTAATTCGAGCAAATACACAAGATTATCAAATATTCAAGATTCACCATTTACTCTACAATCTAGGATTCACGCCTTTCGGCCACCCCCAGCACGACATGTCAAAACAGTTCACACATCAATCATTCATATAGGCATTAATCATAAATGAATCAACCAAACATCACGCTATGAACAAAACAGCAAAACAAAATAACACTGCCAGGTTCGCCAACCTTCGCCTGGCGAAGCCACGCAGCGAATGCTCGCTGGCCTTCGCCTGGCGAACTTCCCAGCGAAGTCCACTGGGAGTAATTCTGGAATTACTCGCTGAGGCTCGCTACCCACTCGCCTGGCGAACCCTCGCCAACTCACCTCGCCTGGCGAACTTGCCAGCGAATACAGGGTGTTAGCTTCTGACTTGCTTCGCTACAGCTCGCTGGGCTTCGCCTGGCGAAGAGAAAGTGGAGAGGAAAACCTAGAATCATCAAGGGACTTCGCTGAACCAAAAATGCACCCAGCTGCAACCTTCTTTTTGGAATAAACCTAGAATTTTTAGACACCCACCGTGCATCAGCTGAACCAAAAATGCACCCAGCTGCAACCTTCTTTTTGAAATAAACCTTCTTCGAACCCACACATCCAAATCGTACGACAACCAGCTTATGATTCACAATGACCTGGACCTGCAAAATAAGAAAATAAAGGAATGAACATAATCGCTCCATTTGAATGAATAAAATGAGGATGAAAAATGACAAAAAAAAGGCAGAACACGGACAAGGCCTCGCACCACCCCACTACAACCTATTGCAACTGATAAAACTGCAACAATCCACACCCACAGCAGAGGCCTGCTACACCAGACAAGGACATAACCACACAATTGTACTGCCGAAAATGACATCTCCAGTACATCGTACGTCCAGAACAAAACAAACATATCAGCCATAAGATGACCCCACTCGAGCATCCAACGAGGAATTTTTACGCGCGGCCCTCCAATTCTTTCTGGGGATCCAGTTTCTACCCTCATCCCCTTTTATTAGAAGGCATTTTTCATTTCTTCTCAGACAGAGAGTTTTTTTTGGGTTTTCCAAATTTTTTCACCCTCGTGACAAAATACCCTATACAACAGCTTTCAAATCAACCTGAATCTTCAGCAAGCCTTCACGCCTAAAATAACCCTGTAATTTTCTTCAAACCTCCATTGTTAACTCTTCAATCTTCAGTTAACCCTAAGGTATTTCCTCCAGAAAAATTAGAAGAAGAGAGTTTGAAATGCAAATGAAGTGAAATCACATGCGAATACAAACTAAGATCAGCAAAGAAAACACCTGAGCAAAGGAATCTGGGAAAGAGAGTTCGCGTGACGAGAGGTGGGATATTGCCTTCCAAAACTTGTCTCGCTTGCGTTGAATTTTCTTTCATTTTGTTATGTGGTTTATTTCGAGGGTGACAAGTACAGTGTTCGTTTTAATAGCCGAGCATTTCCCGTTCGGAGTGAAAAGAGAAGGTAGGAGTTTGAGATCTGCGAAAAGAGAAGGTTGGGTTAATTTTTTCTTCCACTTTCGATCTCCTTCGAACTCTCAATAACGGTGATGATGTGGATGAATAAGGCGATGATGGCGGCATAAGTTTCATCTTAGGGTTTTTGTTTTAACTGGTCAGAGGCATCAACCGTATGCCTTCTTGTTTGTCCAGTTTGGGGCTCAAAGCCCATCCTTTTTTTTCCTCCTCCTGGTAGTTCTTGGGGTACCCGGGTCTTGGAGAGGTGATGGGCTGCATGCCCAAGTGACCCTCTCCCATTGTCCAAACACCATTTGCCCAACGGTGCACCCCCTTTTCCTTTTATTTTTAGTTTTTTTTTCTTTTCTTTGGATTTTAATATAAAGTTTTTCTTTTAATTATTTTTTAATTATTTTTGTTAGTAAATATTTTACTAAAAATTTGACATTTTATTATTATTAATTAGGATGCTTTTGATTTTATTTGGTGTTTAACATTCTTCTTCTTTTTACTTTTAATTTATTCTTGGATTTAACTTTAATTTTATTTCAGTCGATGACGAGACCTCCCAAAATTATTATCAGTAAAACTATTGATAAATAGTAATGAGTCCGAGACCACCTCCTTTCACCTTTTAATTTCTTCTTCATTTTTTATTTCGTTTTATTTTTCAAACCGATGAAGTCTCTGATTCGTATACATACTGTCATCTAACGCTCTCCTTGTTTATTTTATTCAAAATACCAAAAGTGTGATAGAACTGTCGAAAACCCTAGTTTGGATACCTTTTGTCCGAGCTCCTTTCCGTTCGACTAGTTAGGGAGACCCCGCACACACACGGATTTCTCTTGGGCTACCTGACAATGAGACCATTTATTTCACGCAATCCCCTATATTTTGCATGTATCCCTCTCCCGTTACAGTGTAATAGTTTAGTTCTATTCGTGCTTGCTTGCTACTCGTTAAGAAAGATAAAAACAAACTAGGCTAGAACACGTTTTCAAAATAAAGAACAAATAAGACTTGATCCAACGTCAAACCATTTTCAAACTCTTTTCAAATTGAACCGCCTTAGGGTTTTACCTCTTTTTCACCACATCACTAAACCCTGTATGCTTTCAACCCCTGTAAGTCGATTGCCTCGTGCATCGCCATCAACCTACCATGATCTATTATTCACCATCGCTTTTCAAAACTTCCTTTCATCTTTTACAACCTTAATAACCTTGGTCTTGTGTCAAGCACATTTGTAAACTCTTTTCCTAATAAATTTGAATGGTTGTGGAGTGGTTAGGCGTAGGACTTCTCCTATCCCGAGTGCTTGACATTACCTTTAGGGTTCACTGTCGCAAAGCACTTACCTTTCAAGATCAAAAAACCTTTAATAGGAGAATGAAGTTCTCTTTGTATTGAACTAAAGAGAGAAGATTGGGTGCAGACTTCTTCTTCTCCGAGTTTCAGGATACTCACTGTAAAGTGTGTAGTCTTGATACTCGTCTTTCAATACGAAGACGTGACTATGTTCGCCACACCTTTTCACAATAAATCTTTGAGATAAAGAATTGGGTACTACCCGCAAGGGGTTACTATCCGAGGATCTATTTCACCCCTAAAAAACAATTCCCACAAATCAAATGTGACATCTCGACTCGAATGGCGAAAACTCTCTTTTGAAAAAGGACATGCTACGTCCGTTCTACTGCAAACACGTAACACCTAAGTCTCCAACGAGTGAGCAGCAATACACATAAACTGCTAGAATGCGTATGTTAGCATCGTCTACCAAAACTTCCCATCAACCGTAGCCCGAACTACGTTTGCTCTGATTTCTCATACCAGATGAGAATACGTAGGCACAAGACGGCGAAGTCTTGGCGAGCAACCTTCCCCCCATCACCCGTAGTTTCCTGAACTACGTTGACTCTAATTTTCTCATAACTGTTGAGAATACGTAGGCCTAGGACCGCGAAGTCCTACCGAGTCTCTCTTTTCCCCGTTATCTCTCATTTCCCTGTTTCTAACC
The DNA here is from genome assembly GCA_963859935.3 of Lathyrus sativus. Lineage (NCBI taxonomy): Eukaryota > Viridiplantae > Streptophyta > Magnoliopsida > Fabales > Fabaceae > Lathyrus > Lathyrus sativus. The sequence continues at coordinate 282,923,853 of OZ012739.1, read as the reverse complement.
TTTCTTGTTATCCCTTGGAATACACTTAGAAAGCAATAACCTTTAGCAAATATCTTCACACATAGACAAACAAATGGTTCCCATCGAGTACGATGGATGCGAGGGGTGCTAATATCTTCCCTTCGCATAACCGGCTTCCGAACCCTTTCTCTTGGTCGCAAGGCCATATTATTTGTTTCTTTCTTAGGATTTTCTTGATGTGGTCCCTTCCCTTCATGGGATAAATAAATTTTGATGGCGACTCTTCTGTCTTTCTTTCTCACCTCCCTGTCGTTGCATTTTTCGAGTAACGACACACTACACACACTAGAATTTTAATGAACTAAATTGTTTGCACACAAACTCAAAATTCAGCAATGGAAAAAATAAGGAGAGAAAACCAATTTGTTGAGGAAGTTCCTTCGTCGTCCTCGCTCGGGGTACGTCAGCCCTCAATTATAAAAATAGAATTGAGACATATATATATATATATATATATATATATATATATATATATATATATATATATATATATATATATATATATATATATATATATATATATATATATATATATATATATATATATATATATATATATATATATATATATATATATATATATATATATATATATATATATATATATATATATATATATATATATATATATATATATATATATATATATATATATATATATATATATATATATATATATATATATATATATATATATATATATATATATATATATATAACATGTTTGCAAATGTTTATAAGAAAAGCAATAGAATTCAAACAATCAAACCCAATTGTTGATGCAGAACCTGTACCTTCTCTTCCCTTGATTCAAGCTGAATCAATTCCTTCGAACGTGATGAGTAAACCTTCAATTACGACACTCCCTTTGAACAACCCTTTGGTCTTCAAATCTTTCCCGAATGATTTCAAACACCAACTATTCGAACCCATATCTTCCTATCACAATCCTCCGGTTACCGCTACTAAATTGACAGAACCTCTCGTTCTTAAATTTCCTTCGCTCGGTTGAGATTTGCACATGTCATAATGCTTAAGGAGCTCAAGGCAATATTTTGTCTGGCTAAAAAATGTACCCTCTTTCAGTTGTTTGATTTGCAATCCGAGGAAATAGTTGAGCTCCCCCGTCATGCTCATCTCGAACTCTCCTCGCATTAATCTATAACACTCCCTTACCATATTCGTCTTAGTTGATCCAAAAATAATATCATCAATATATATTTGTACCAAGATTAAGTGATTTCCTTGACGTTTAATGAAGATATTTGTGTCAACCTTTCCTCTTGAGTACCCTTGATCAAGAAGAAATTTGATAAGACGGTCATACCAAGCCCTAGGGGCTTGTTTGAGTCTGTACAAAGCTCGTTTTAAATTGTAGACATGATTAGGATACTCATGAGATTCAAACTCGGGAGGTTGGACTACATAAACCTTTTCATTTATATATCCTTTGAGGAAAGCACTTTTTACATCCATCTGAAATAATTTGAAATCTTTTGCACAAGCGAAAGCAAGCAGAATGCGTATAGCCTCGAGTTGGGAAATTGGCGCATAGGTTTTCTCACAGTCGATTCCCTCCTCTTGGTTATACCCCTGTGCGACCAATCACGCCTTATTGCGAGTTATAACTCTGTTTTCATCTAGTTTATTCCTAAACACCTATCGGGTGCCAATTACTTGATGGTCTTGTGGAGGAGGGACAAAGTCCCACACCTCATTTCTTTTAAACTAATTAAGTTCCTCTTGCATTGATAGGAACCAATGTTCATCGAGTAATGCTTCTTTTGGGTTTTTAGGATCAACTTGAAAGACGAAAGCAAAGTGATAACAGAAGTTACTTAGCTTAGATCGAGTTGTCACTCCCTTTAAGATATCACCAAGAATTTTGTCGATGGGATGGTCTTTAGAAGGCTTCCATGGTAGAGGAAGACCATTGGTGTTGGTCGGATGAACTTCCTCAATCCCTTCATGATGGTGATCTTTTTCCTCCTGAACTTTCACAGGGTCAGGTTGATCAATTCCTTTCTCAGTGTCTTTGAGTATATCTTCAGAAGATACACCTGCACCATGAAATAAAATACCTTTTCCGACACTTTTCGGATAAGATTCATCAAATGTGACATGAACAGTCTCCTCAACTGTAAGTAACCTCTTATTGTATACTCTATAAGCTTTACTTGACTGAGAGTATCTTAGAAAGATACCTTCATCTGCCTTGGAGTCAAATTTACCTAGACTCTTCTTACCATTGTTTAACACGAAACACTTACAACCAAAAACATGAAGGTGAGACACATTTGGCTTCCTCCCTTTTAAAAGTTCATACGGAATCTTGTTAAGAATAGGACGGATGAGCACCATATTCAAAACATAACAAGTCGTACTAATGGCATTGGCCCAAAAATATTTAGGAATCCCACTTTCATTGATCATAGTTCTTCCTAAGTCTTCCAAAATTCGATTTTTACATTCCACAACCTCGTCTCGTTGGGGGGTACGCGAAGTGGAAAAATTATGATCAATTCTGTGTGTACCATAATATTCTTCAAAACGATGATTTTCAAACTCACCTCCATGATCACTTCTAATTGATATGATGTTTTTGTTCAACTTGTTTTGAGAAAGTTTAGCAAAATTTTCAAAGGCGGAGAAAGTATCGCTCTTGCTAGCCAAGAATATAGTCCAATAAAACCTAGAGAAACCATCGACTATAAAAAAAACGTAGTAGTTACCACCTAGACTCTTAATTCTAGATGGTCCAAAGAGGTCCATATGAAGAAGTTCAAGAGGTCTCGTAGTTGACACAATGTTTTTAGATTTAAATGAGATCTTTGTTTGCTTCCCCATTTGGCATGCATCACATAAGTGATCCTTTGCAAACTTGATTTTGGGTAAGCCAATAGCTAGGTCCTTATAGACTATCTCGTTTAGCAAGTCAAAATTAACATGCGCCAAACATCTATGCCACAACCATGAGTCCTCACTCATAGTCATGAGACATTTGTCGCTGCTCAATGGTACTTCACTCAAATCCAGCATATAGACATTATTTACCCTCAAGCCATTAAACACATCCTTGTTTTTATCATTATTTTCAACCATGCAACAATCTTTTGAAAGAGATACTTTGTATCCCTTGTCACATAATAGACTAATGCTTATGAGATTGTGTTTAAGGCCCTCAACTAGCAATACATCAGTGATAGTAGTAGACGAGGGATTACCTACATTGCCTTTTCTAAGTATTGTTGCCTTGTTGTTGTCTTCATAGGTTACAAATCCCTTCTTCTTTTACAAAAAGTCAATGAAGAGAGATATGTCTCCTATCATATATCTTGAGCATCCACTATCGAGAACCCATCTTCTCTCAGTAGGCTCAAGACTTTGTACCTATAAAAACAATCAACGAAAATAGGTACCCAATTGTTTATTAGGTTCTTGGTTGTGAGTGAAATCTTGGTTGCATTTAGGCAACCATTGATAAACCCCTTTAGGAACTAAAAATCTCCTAAAGAGACATTTAGCAATGGCGTGACCCCTTTTGCAACAATACAAGCAAGTAAGGTTCAATTTTGTATGACTTTTGTTATCTTGATTTTTGACCACATATGTATATTTTTGATAAAGATTTATCATACATTTTATAAAATGTGCTCTATCAATAGCAAAAGTGATTTTAGGTTATATAGCCTTGTCAAGTTTGGCCTTGAGAGTTCTAACCTTCTTTTGCCAAATATGACAAGTATCATACCCAATGTTTACCCATCTACTTCTTTCTTCCTCACAATCCACCTTTGTTACTTCCATCATGGATGCCTTTAGAGCCTCTAATTTCCTTTCGGAATCGAGAATATTTTTCTCCAAATGAGTAAAAATTTGTTTGTTTGAGGTCAGTCGTTTAAAGGCTTTCTTGGCTTCATGGTGTAAGGTATCAAAGGCAGCTTGTAATTCAGAATGAGACAATCTAGTAGAGTTTTCATATTTAGCATGTCGTAGCTTTTTGTTTTTCTTCTTTTGATGAGTAGAGAGACAAAGGTTGACGGATTTTTCTTTGTCACTTGAATTATCATCCTCGGATAACTCGCTATTGCTTTCCCAAGCGATGTAATCTCTTCTAGGCTTAACTTGTTTCTTTTGTGACCAATTGATTTCCTTTCCTTTGTTCTTCTTCACCAATGGACAATCTAGATTGTAGTGTCCCGCTTTTCCATAATTGAAGCACGACCCTCTAACTCTACTCTCTTTATTGCCTTCATTCTTATAAGACCTTGATTGTCTTCTAAAATTGACGAGATTCTTTTCTGAATGTTGGATACCATTTTACTTTACATAGCGATTGTATCGCTTCATAAACAGCCCCATATCCTCATTCGTTTCATCATCTTCATCACCACTCGAGTCGCAATCACTTAGCTATTTTGCATAGGACTTTGAACAAGAAGATTTTAGAGCTATATGTCGCTTCCGCGAAAATAAGGTGCCGGCAAAACAGAAGAGTTGCCACCTTTCGTTATTTATCCCTCAGAACGGGAAATGAAATGATCGGAAAAACCTGACGAATAGGGTATAAGACAAGGTCATCGCAACCATTGTCTGGGTTCGGGAGTCGGTTACGCAAGGGGAAGGTATTAGCACCCCTCATATCCGTCGTACTCGACGGGATCCATGCTTGTTGTGTTTATCGGACGGGATGGTTTTATCTATCTACCTATCAAGGCTGGCTTAAAAGAAAAGAAAATGACTCGGCAAAGCGTCGCACTTTATGCCTACGTATTCTCATCAGAGAATGAGAAATCAGAGTCAACATAGTTTGACCTACGACGGGTTATGGGGAAGGTGGCTCGCCAATACGTCAGTATTGTGCCTACGTACTCTCACGGGTATGAGAGATCAGAGCTTACGTAGTTCGGGATACTACGGATTACGGGGGTTCAGATTCATCTGTTTTATCGAGTAGGGTTAAACAGCAGTTCCAGCAGTTAGGGACAAAGCCTGTTTGCGGTGGCGCTGAAGTTTAACGACACTCTTTTCTTCAGAAAAGCTTCCTTTGACTTATGGGCCCACGGGGCAAAAAGGTTTGAAGTTTGTTTTCTGGCTTTTACGAAAGAAGTGTTTTTTATTGTGTTTGCAATTTCAATCGCACTAAAGACTATGACTTGAGAGTGAATGCGTCGCATGTCACCCAAAGAGTGCCATACTAAACATCCAGACTGTTGAAAAGAAGCTCTCCAACAATCCTTTCTCAGATAGCTTAAGGCTCGTAACGTACGAAAGAAATCATTCATGATTACTGTATCTTAATTTGTTTTGAGATGAGAAGAGAACAAGCTCAACTAAAGGGAGACTATCAAGTCCTACTGTTATCATGCTGAGGATTCATCCTATAGTTGAAGTTTGAAACAGGGAACTCCTAGAAGTTATCATGCATAGGTTTCAACCTAAAGTTCTAATCATCACTTCCTTATCAAAGGAAATGAGATTCTTAGGGGAACATGTCAATGATAAACAGCAACAGATAAAGCATCAGCTTACACAGTAAACAGTAAACGACTGTAAAATGAATGCAATGCAAGTGAGGGAGGAAATGTGTGTGGGGCAGCAGTCTCCACAAGCTCATCTCAACCTCAAGCCAGATATGAATAACTGCAATCATACAGAGGAAATAACATGCTATCAAGCAAGATATAAGTGACTGCAATCATACAGGAGAAATGAAATAAAATGCTATCAAGCAAACACAAACCACATGGGCAAGGGAGCAGGGCTCTACCGAATACCCGCAAGCAAAGCCACACAGTAAAAATACAAGCAGAGGGAGCCACTCAACCTCTAGTGCAATCATGCTGCTAGCTGACATCAGTCTAGATATGAACTTATTCTAATGCATCAAGCAAGTCAAACAAGTCACATCAACACAGAAAAGAAAACAGACAAGAAAGGAAACAGATCAACCCCTCTTTCAATTCCAAGCTTCAGCTCTTTTGACAGCAATCCAGTCATCAAACTTCAACAGCTCTTCAGGGCTATCATCTTCAATAACAAGCATCAACTTGCTCCTCCAAGTTTTCAACCCATCAAACATAAGTATCAACTTGTTCTCTCTTCTTCAAGCGTCAGCCCTTCAGTCAATTCCACCTTCAGGCTTCACTCTTAACTACAAGTATCAACTTGATTCCTTCAGGCTCTCCAAGCATCAATATAAGTATCAACTCATCCTTTATTCCTCAAGCCTCAGCTCTACACTCAATCTCAATTGAATCCTCTTCATAAGTATCAACTTAGTCTTCAAGCTTCAGCTCTCTTTGCTTTACCAGTATCAACTTGGTCTTCTTCTCCTACAAGCTTCAGCTTCTCAGAGTAGTCTTCAATCACCTAGAAGTGTCAACTTCATCCTTCAATTCTTTAAGCCTCAGCTCTTCACTCAATCTCCATTGGATCTTCTTCACAAGTATCAACTTGTTCTTCTTGCTCTTCAAGCTTCAGCTGCAATGGCAATGCTCAAGGAATCATCCTCTTCCACACTCTTCAATGAAGTCCTCATCTTCAAACTCAAGTCCAACATCTTTCAAGATACTCAAACCAGAAGACAATTGATTTAACAGAATGAGTGGAAATGATAAACAGCTTATTGACAACCAAAGGAAGCCTGTAAGGGTTCATCATTATGAGAGACTGGTTCCCTCAAAGTTCTACTTCCCAGATATGTGAATATCTTAGAAAGACTTTTAGTCATTGGGAGGAATGGAAGCACAAGATGCTTTCCATATTTGTGAAATAAGTCATTCTAATTCTAAGGCTCTCCCTTTGTCTCCTACCTCCTAAAATCTTCATCAGACACCTTCAGGCACAAGCAACTCCTAGCTCCAAGCAACTTCAAGCAACTTCAAGCATCCTCACCTTGTCTTCAACTTGTCTTCAATCTCAACCAAAGGCAAACAAAGCAAACCGTAATCTAAGGGGACTAAAGAAGTTAATCTAGTTGAGTTAGTAAGTTAGGATCACCTAAAACCTAGTACTAAAGTTAATCCTAACTAAAATACTAAAACCAATTGTAAAATCCTACAAAAATAACTATGGGAACCTAGGTCAATCATGACTCAACCATATTAATTCCAGAGTTCAAATCATCAAATAAGACCTAGAAATAAATTCTACACTACAAGGTATTAATCCTAAACCCTAAAAGGAAGCACCTAAAGCTCAATCTAGAAAACACACCTACTTTCATCACAAAAATGTGAGGAAAATTCTATGGGAGCATATATGTCTAAACTAATCACACACAAAAATTCAGGATCAAAATCATCATCACATGATCACACAAAATTCCCCAAAATCAAGGATCAAACATAACCATTTTAATATCAATTAAAATATGAAAATTCCCATAAAATCAGAAAATGCATGGAATAGAAATATTTTTTATCTAAAAAATACTATACTCAATCATGAATATAATGCAAAAAGAATGGGATTAATTGGATCATTTTTCAATTTTATATGATTTTATCAAGAACCATGAATAAAATGAAACAAATAAAGAAAATCAAACAAAAATACCAAGCGCGCGGTGCAACTAGCAATGAAAATCAGTTCAAATAATGGATTGGGCCATCAGGGGGGTGCAAGTATCAACTAATTCACTAAGCCCAGCATCAGCACTTAAATGAAACGATGCGTTTCATTAACTCAGATCCTTCACAAACTGAAATTAAAACGTGGCCGTTGTATCACTCCTCTAGTCAGAGGTCTCAGCCCCATCCAATGGCTCTAAAGTCATCTTCAACCTTTTGAATATATGAACCTCACGCGCAGCTCCGACCACCACCGGTGGTGCTCCGGTCGTCGTCCCCAACCCTAACTCTCTCTAGGATCCTCCATTGCAAGTGGTCTATACATGAAACTTGTCCCAAATTTCCTCACGAATTCATTCATGCCCTTTATTCTCTTTGAAACCTCAAGATTCGCCATAACAATTCTCAACCGAAAATGGTAACATCCCTAATTGGTCACTAATTCTCAAATTGATGGTCTGAAATCATTCCTACACCGTTCTACAATGCATCTAACACCCTAATTCGTATTGATTCTACCTAATTCATGCTGGCGGAAGAAGGTTGCTAACCTGAAAATTCTTGATGAACAGATGCACTTAATCTTCAAATCAAGCTCTCCAACCTTCCAGACACGATCAATGGATCATTTCCTTGCTTCTGTATGCAATAGAACTGGTTGAAAACTCCTGAAACTTGAAACCCGATGGTGAGTTACAGGTGAAAAAATCTGAGCTCAAGAACACCAATCAGCCACGAATTCCTCTTGATTATGATCTGGACTCAATCCCTAGCATCCATGGAAGAAGTTGCAATCAAGAAAATGGATGGAAAGTGAAGAAATTGGTGAAATCGAATTCAGTTGCAAGCAATGAAATCTCAATCTCAATCTCAATCTATGATCTCTCCTTCAATCATCACCAAACTCTGCTTTGGATCACCTCTACTCAATATATAGAACATGTGTGGATGATCTAGAACCCTCTAAATCCTTCTAATGAGAGTTTCAATCTCTCATGTCATGAGAATTTCAACCATATGCCATGATATGCATAGTTCTGTTTGCAGCTTGAAACCAATCTCATTCTCTTTCAATTTCTCCCCTAGTGACATTTTGAAAGTGTTTTGCTTGCAAGGGGCTTTGGTTATGCCTTGATTCTAGGTTTTGCAAATGTTACTTAAGATGTAAGTAACTACTTTTCAAAGCAAGTCCACAAATTAGACCTCAAATCAAAAATGTGGCTAAACCAATGTTCTTAAAATGTTTTCTAGAGTCAAAATGATATATTACATGCCTTGGTTTGGATGTGTAGATTGAAAATATCAATTTCCAACTTTGGTTCATTTAACTTATACCCTTATTTTAGGTCATTTTTGCAACTTTGAGCTACAAGCATTTCCATCATCTCATGACCTCTTTAATAGCCTTAAAACATCATTTTGAACAAGTTTGATGTTGAACATTTTCCCATTTGAAGCTTGGAAATAGGAGTTATGGCCTTATGATTGAAATGACCTGTAATCTCCAAATGACCAAAATACCCTTGACTTGTCAAAGCCATAACTTGAGTTCTACAAGTCCTATCAAGGACTTCTAGTACGCTCTAGAAAGCTAAGAGGATAAGGAACAACATTCATGTTGACCAAAAGTTCATAGGAATCATCCTTATTGGGCAAACGTTTGATGCAAGTTGGGTAACTTTCAAGCTCCCACATCCACAGACCTCAGATGACCTATAACTTGTCAAAGTCATAACTTGAGTTCTACAAATCCTATCAAGGACTTATAGTACTCAAATTAAAGCTAAGAGCAAAATCTACAACATTCATGTTTGGGGCAAGATGAGATGACAATCACATCTTGAGCTAAACTGCCTTGAAGATAGGGGTCAAACTAGGGGATTTTACACTGTCAAGCCTTAGAAACCCTAGCTTGAAACTTCTCAAACTCTTCAATCATGATGAGTTGACCTTGGAATCATCCTTATAAATGTATCAATCCATGATCACATGGCCTTTGAATTAGGTCTCAACCTTGTTCAAATCATCAGTTGACCTAGGGTTGACCCAGTCAAACCCTAATTGCACCACTCATGGCTGAGTCTTCTTAATCTTGCACAATGACCTGTCTAGGCTTCAAAGTGATCTTCAACACTTCTTATGAGCTCTCTCAAGACTTCCAGTCTAACTTCATGGCTTCAGAATCATCTGATGGCTTTCCACAACTTTCAAGTTAGGAGGCACACACTCTTGGTTTCAACCATTCTCTCTGAGGATCTTTTAACTTCTCTGACAAGGATATCAACCCTTGAACACTTGAATAACCTTCTTAGCTAGCTTCATTTTCTTGTGTAGCTCTTAATGGGTAATCATACCTCTTGATCTCCTGCATACATGTCAATGAAATGCAAATGATAATGCTAATGCGAATGAAGTGAAACATAAGCTAGGTAAAGAAATGTTGGGCAAATTTTGGGGTGCAACAGCTGCCCCTATTCAAACGGCTTGAACCTGACTGGGTGAGAAGCGAACGACTCTCAACCAATCAAGGTGCGAGACAGTTGAATACCGACAAACCCGGAAATTTTCCAACTGCACGGTACTCTGATGGGAACAAATCTTCAAAAACTGAAATATTAGCTGCACGGCAACTAGCTGGGGGATTCGTCACACGGTAACCAGTAATACATGTTCGATCATGCCGTCAGGCATCAAGATTCCTCGGGACTCATCAGGTCAACAATCAAGTTAATCATGCCATCGGGCATTCAAAGAAATTTTCAGGCATCAGCCGGGCTTCGTCAGTAAGTCGAGAATGGAATTCTCAGTCAATCATGAACCAATTGGGGATATCCAACTTCTACCATCAGGCACTCTGCATCAGCTGAGAGAACTGCTTCGTCAATACGATTGGACTTCAATCATCAAGTCTTCGAGGGAAGTTTCAACTTCGCTGTTTAGAAACCTGTTGGGGATGACACATCTCCTCTGGGGATTCTGGAGAACCATCAAGTTACTCTGCTTCGGGGTCCAGAAATCATTCTGGGTGAATCATCTCTGCTGAGGTAATCAAGAATCATCTTGAACAAATAACTCCTCCGGGACTTCAAGAATCATCCTGAACCAATAACTCTGCTGGAGATTTCAGGAATCATCCTGAGCAAACACTCTATCGGGGACTCCAAGCGGTGACTTGAGCAACCCTCTCTGGCGACTTCACAGGGGATTTTAAGAATCATCTTAAACAAGCACCTTCGCTGGAGAATTCAAGAATCATCTTGGGCAAACGACTTTGCTGGTGAATTCAAGAATCATCTTGAGCAAGCGACTCTGCGGAGGAACACCTGCAAAACAAGAACGGTAACGACCTAGCTCATGTTTCATATGCATATGCTTTGACAATGGCGCAATGCTCCACACGGTGGAAATGCTACGCGTTTATGATAAATGCTATGCAATCATGCAAAATGTTACGATCCCGTCAGCAAAATAAATGCTGAAGGGAGAATCCTCCTGTCAAGGAGAAAGAACCACTCTGGTGGGGGAAGGAATCATCCTGCCACGGAGAAAAGGTCATGCCAATCTCAATCGGACTCCGCATGGGGAAGCAAACTTCAGTTGACTGCTGCAGGAGAATAAAGCTCTACGAGAACTCAGACATGCTGAGGAAAGCGATGTCAATCGCAGAAATAAGCTGCACGGCATTCGCAGCCAGAGCTTTCCTGGAGGTAACGACTCCGGCGGGGAAATACAGCATCAGCTATTCAACACTCTACTGGGGAAAACCAATCGTGGCCCAAAATGCTTTCCAAGGACTCGGCTCTCTTGGGGAACTGCAAACTCGGCTGGGGGAGAAGGAATCATCCTGCTTAGGGGAGAGTACGACTCTATGGGGAATCTCGATTCCGCTGGAGACTTCAATCTTGAACTATCGAGTGCTGCACACTTCAGTATGTGACTCAGCTAGGGGGATGACGACCCTTCGGGGTGCATCTGGTTGGGAGAGGATCTTCTCTGCTTGGGGAAACATATCAATGCCTTCAATTTCATGTTCAGACTCTGCGGGGAGGTGCTGCCGAACTTTGCTGGAGAAGAAGGAATCATCCTGCTTGGGGATGCACGCGGCGTACTACCTGGAATGTGCTATACCTGTATCAACACAAACAAACAGACAAGATACCCTTCTCACAGGGACCTATCAAGGTTATCATCTTGTGACAATGTTTAAGTAATTCATTGTTTTAACAATCAGTGGCCTAGGCCAGTAAGTTTATGTATGCGCATTTTATCAAAAACATCGGCGTTCTTTTTCGCAAAACAAAACAGATAAATGCTAAACAGACAAACAGAATTGTTGAATAGTATACGTTTTATTGATAACGAACCCCTGAATGGGCAAAAATGTTTTACAACAGATGCAAGCTCCTAGAATGAGGAAGCTTCGCAAACATAAAAACATAAATATACACCAGTATATACACATGTCGGCAACGAGGCGTAGACGAACACCATGAGTTGATCCCTCTATGACCCACTCGACTTCGATACTTCTCCGACGCTTCCGCTTCAGAAGAGATTGATTCAGATAAATGACCCTCAGGTCTTCCAAACCACTAAATAATGAAAGTCCACACGCGGAACGCAGTCATTTGCTTTCTCAAATCCCTAACTTTTGCCTGAATCGCCCTTCCGGGTTTTCGATTCACCGGGATACCCTTTTTTGCCAAAGTCGCCCATCCGGGTTTTCGACTTTGCAGGTGTACATTCTTTTCTTTATATCCCTAATTTTTGCCCGAACCCTTTTCCTTTTTTATGGTTCGCCGGGATGCCCCTTTTTTTGCCTGGATGCTCTTTTTTTTTCCAGCGGGTCATTCTTTAAGCAAAGTATTTTTTAACTGCGTCCGCGTTCGCCAGGGATGCAAAATCTTCGCCATCCATCATAGATAACAACAAAGCTCCTCCCGAGAAGACCTTGCTGACGATGTACGGACCTTCGTAATTGGGAGTCCACTTGCCCCAGTGATCGGAGTGTGGAGGAAGAATCTTCTTCAGGACGAGATCATCCGTCTGAAAGCTTCTAGGACACACCTTCTTATCATAAGCTTTCTTCATTCGGCTTTGGTACAGACGACCATATGCAATCGATGCTAATCTCTTCTCGTCCATCAGGCTGAGTTGGTTTAGTCGGTTCTTAATCCATTATGCCTCATCGAGTTTCACATCAACCAAAACTCGCAAAGAAGGGATCTCCACTTCTAACGGTAGGACAGCTTCCATACCGTACACTAAGGAGAAAGTAGTTGCCCCGGTTGATATACGTACCGTTGTACGATAACTGTGCAATGCAAATGGCAGCATCTCGTGCCAATCTTTATAGGTCACAACCATCTTTTGCACAATCTTCTTAATGTTCTTATTGGCCGCTTCAACGGCGCCATTCATCTTCGGCCGGTAAGGAGATGAGTTGTGATGTTCAATCTTGAAACTCTGGCACAGCTCCTTCATCATCTTGTTATTCAGATTCGAACCATTATCAGTAATGATCCGCTTGGGAATTCCGTAACGATAGATGATGTCCCTCTTTATGAATTTAGCCACCACTTTCTTGGTCACATTAGCGTACGAGGCTGCCTCCACCCACTTGGTGAAGTAGTCGATAGCTACTAGAATGAAGCGATGACCGTTAGATGCAGTGGGCTCGATCTTGCCTATCATGTCGATGCCCCACATGGAGAACGGCCACGGGGAGGACATGACATTTAACGGGCACGGCGGCACGCGAATCTTATCAGCATAAATCTGGCATTTATGACATCTCTTCGCGAATTTAAAGCAATCCAATTCCATCGTCAGCCAGTAATATCCTGCTCTCAGGATCTTTCTCGTTATAGCATGCCCGCCGGCGTGCGTACCAAATGTGCCTTCATGGACCTCTTCCATGAGCATACTCGCCTCTTTCTCATCTACACATCTGAGTAGCACGAGATCGTGGTTTCTTTTATACAAAACTCCATCAGGGTTGAGATAAAAATTTCCAGACAGCCTCCTCAGAGTCTTCTTATCCTGGGTTGACGCTCCCGCAGGATACTCCTTAGTCATAAGGAAGGTCTGGATGTCATGGAACCATGGCTTGCCGTCGGAGGCTTCCTCGATCGCAAAGACGAATGCAGGTCTATCAAGACGAGAAAGGACAATTCTTGGAGCTTCATTCCATAAATTGAATTTGTACATCAAAGACAACGTGGCTAAGGCATTAGCCATCTGATTTTCTGCCCTGGGCACATGATGGAGTTCCACCCGATCAAAGAACGGAAGCAGCCTTCTGGCATAGTTCATCTACGGCGCCAAATTCGATTGACGAGTCTCCCACTCCCCTTTAATTTGGTTAATCACAAGTGTCGAGTCACCATATACATCTAGGTTCTTGATTCTCAAATCAATTGCTTCTTCTAGACCCATGAAGCACGCCTCGTACTCCGTTTCATTATTGGTGACTGGAAACGTCAGTCTCGCAGTGAACGGGATGTGGGATCCGTGGGGAGTCGTGATGATCGCCCCAATGCCACTTCCGTAAGAATTAACCGCCCCGTCAAATATCAATTTCCACTGGGATTTCCTATCTGGACCCTCGTCGGGCAACGGTTTATCGCAATCCTTCGCTTTGAGAAACATGATATCCTCATCAAGGAATTCAAATTTCATCGGCTGATAATCCTCGATCGGCTGTTCGGCAAGGTATTCAGACAATACGCTTCCCTTAATGGCCTTCTGGGAAACGTACTGAATGTCATATTCCGTCAACACCATTTGCCATCTGGCAATCCTGCCCGAAAGCGCCTGCTTCTCGAAGACGTACTTGATCGAATCCATCTTCGAAATTAGCATGGTCGTGTGATTGAGCATGTACTGTCGTAAACGTTTAGCAGCCCAGGCTAGTGCACAACACGTCTTCTCCAGCATCGAGTAACGAGATTCACAATCCGTGAACTTTTTACTCAAGTAGTAAATGGCATGCTCCTTTCTGCACGTCTCGTCGTGCTGACCGAGAAAACACCCCATACTATTCTCAAGAACCGTCAAGTACATGATTAAGGGCCGTCCAGCCACTGGGGGTATCAAGATCGGAGGTTCCTGCAGATACTGCTTTATCTTATCAAATGCCTTCTGGCAATCCTCGTTCCAGATAATCGTCTGGTCTTTTTTCAGCAGTTTGAACATCGGTTCACACGTGGCCATGAGCTGAGAAATAAACCTTGAAATGTAGTTTATTCTGCCCAGGAAACCACGAACTTCTTTTTCGGTTTTTGGCCCTGGCATTTCTTGTATCGCTTTTATCTTCGCAAGATCAACCTCGATGCCTCTTTCACTCACGATAAACCCCAGTAACTTTCCGGACCGTACTCCAAAAGTACACTTGTTAGGATTCAGCCTCAACTTGAACTTCCTAAGCCTCTCAAAAAGCTTCAGCAAATTGACTAGATGTCCTTCCTCCGTTTGGGACTTCGCAATCATGTCATCAACATAGACTTCAATCTCATGATGAATCATGTCATGAAACAAAGTAACCATTGCTCGTTGGTAAGTGGCCCCTGCGTTCTTCAGACTGAAAGGCATTACCTTGTAGCAAAATGTTCCCCAAGGTGTGATAAACGTAGTTTTCTCCATGTCCTCCGGCGCCATCTTGATCTGATTGTAACCGGAGAAGCCATCCATGAACAAAAACACGGAGAACTGAGCTGTATTGTCGACCAACACATCAATATGAGGCAGCGGGAAATCATCTTTAGGGCTCGCCCTATTCAAATCCCTATAATCGATGCACATTCGTACCTTACCGTCCTTCTTCAGTACATGCACTATGTTGGCGACCCACAAAGGGTAAGTAGTGACCGCTAAGAAGCCAGCATCGAGTTGTTTCTGCACTTCTTCTTTGATCTTAACGGCCATATCGGGTCGCGTCCTCCTAAGCTTCTGCTTAACGGGAGGACAATCTTCTCGCAGCGGCAAGTGGTGAACCACGATGTCAGTATCAAGCCCGAGCATATCTTCGTATGACCAAGCAAAGACGTCACTATACTCTCTTAGCATCTCGACCAATCTCTGCTTGACATCATTCTGCAATGCAGCCCCTATCCTGACGTTCCTGACAAGTTCTTCAGAACCCAGATTCACAATCTCAATTTCCTCCTCATGAGGCAGAATGACTTTCTCTTCTTGTTTCAACAAGCGAGCCAACTCTTCGGGAAGGTCTTCGTCTTCATCAATCTCTTCTTCGGCTTGATAGATCGGGCAATCGAAGTCGAAGTGAGTCGTAGAAGGTCCAGAGTCGATGTCATCTGTTATGTGGATCCTGCAATAACAAGGGTTAAGCTTAAAACAAGGATATGCAGGTTAGCACAAACCTCATTGCCATTTTATTGTTTTTCAAAACAAATATAAAACAGGAACAACAGAGATCACAATATTTGAATGCGAAGAAAAACGCCTTTTGAGTTATTGGTAAAATGCATGTACATAATCAAACGAGGCCCTGACAATAAAACCACTATGCCCCGGGTAGGACACAGGGTTGTACAGTGATTGGAAAAAGTAAATCATTACTCTTCGCTTGTCATCTGGATGATATCCTTGACAGACCAGTTGTTGAGGCCCTCGCCTGGCTTGCTTGGCTGGATCCAAGAGTCTAAGTCACAGTCGCTATCTCCGCTGTCTTCAGACACCGCGTTGACGCTTTCAAATATCACCCCGCCGCTGGTAAACTGGATCGGCCCTTTACCTCGCGACGCACTGCTAGAAGAGGAGGCTTCAGCCGCAGGAGAATATCCCAACCCAAACTTGTCTTGCTTGTTAGGTATCTCCAAAATTCGCCCCTAGCCTAGGGTAGATCCGGCTTGAACAACAGCCCGGGCTTCCTTGAAGGAGGAGAGAGTCATCTCTGGCTTCTCAGTGACTACAGGAGCTACGTTCTGGACTTTAACAGCTTCGAACGCTTGGCATAGGGTTTCGTGGATTTCCCCATCCATCTCAACATATTTGAAGGACGACAAATGGCTCACCATTATGTCTTCCTCGTCACAAACAGTCACGATGCTACCTTCGACAGCGTACTTGAGCTTCTGGTGCAACGTGGAGGTTACGACACCCGTCGAATGGATCCATGGCCGGCCCAAGAGACAGCTGTAGGCAGGCATGATGTCCATAATGTAAAAGACCGCGTCGAATGTTTCCGACCCGACTTGGATTGGCAACGTCACCTCCCCGAAAATATGGCGTTTGGTTCCATCGAACGCTTTTACCACCAGATCACTGGGTGTGCAAATCACTCCGCGAGTACCTAACTTCATTAATGCCTTCTTCGGAAGAACATTGAGCGACGACCCCGTGTCCACCAACACGTGGGACATAATCGTTCCCCTACACTCTATCGAGATGTGCAGGGCACTATTGTGGTTCCTCCCCTTCGGCGTCAGCTCTAGGTCAGTGAAACCTAACCCATTCCCAGCATTCACGTGGGCTACGACCTCTTCTAGCTAGTTTACCGATATTTCCTGCGGTACATATGCGGCGTTCAACACCTTCAGCAGCGCGTTGCGGTGTGCTTCAGAACACAGCAACAGATTCAGGATGGAAATTTTCGAGGGTGTCTGATGGAGATGATCCACAATCTTGTAGTCACTCTTTTTAATCAACCTCATAAATTCCTCGGCGTCTTTAACAAGTAAGTCTTTTTCTACCCCACGAGGGATCTCTTCAACGACTTTACTCTTCCCTTTATCAGTTGCATCAGCTCTGTCCTCCTTGTCCGCCACGACCTCAGGTGGTGCAAACACTCTTCCACTGTGAGTAATTCCGCTAACGCCCGCCAGGTTCTCCGCAGACGACCCAAACGGTTCTAGTTCCAACTTCTGTCCGTTGCAGTAGACTTCGGCCCCATAATTCCATGGGACAGCGTTAGTGCTTTCGAAAGGTATTGGCCCAGCTTTGGTGATGGTAATCATGGGTGGCCTGAGTGCAAAAATAGTTATCGTCTGGCGAGGGATGGTGATGGTGGCAACCTCATCACCTTGCTTCAGCATTACCTCTCCCGATCCGCTTTCGGCCCTTCGGCTAAACTGCAGGATTCCCTCAGTCATCAGACTCCGGATCCCCTCTAGCAACTGTTCACATCCATCAGGACTTGTCGCACAGCCCATACACAGCTCTCCACAACCTGGAAAGAAATCCCTTTTCATCAGCTTAGCTTTAACGAAGCTAAGTGGTGTCTTCAGATCTCTGACGTCAGTCAACAAATCCAAACTCTCGTCTTCAATAATGGCGTTTACTCCACCTCCCCTATGATTCGGCATAGGGTTCTTCGTGACATTTGGCACATTATCAGAGAAGTTGATGATTTTGGCGTCCACCATGTCTTGCACCTTGTGCTTAAAGGCTTTGCAATTTTCTATCGTGTGGCCTGGTGCCCCTGAGTGAAATTCACAAGTCGCATTCGCATCATAACCCGGCGGAGGTGCCCCTGTCAAGGGAGCCAGGGTTCTCTTCTGGATCAACTGTAGCTGAAGCAGAGTCTGCAATAGTTGAGCGTACGACATGGGCGGAGTCTCGAGGTGACGGCTCGACAGAGGTGCCCGATTCTGATACTTTTTGTACCCTTGTTGATTCGGTTGCTGCTGCTGCTGCTGCGGCTGTTGAACCGTCGGGATAGTTATATTGGCCACCTGCTGGTGAGGGCCTTTACCCTTCCTTCGAGCGTTGGTCACGACACTCGTTTCTCCTTCCCGTCTTTTTCCACCATAAGGTTTCTTTCCGCCTCCTCCAGCTGAGGATGAATCACCTTGAATTTTCCCCAGTTTGATCTCGTTTTCAATGTGTTCACCCGTGATAATGAGATCTGAGAAGGTTCCGGACATACCGCTGACCAATTTCTCATAATAAACCCCTAGGAGGGTGGCTACGAACATTTGCACAAGCTCACGTTCAACCATCGGCGGCTGAACCCTGGCTGCCAATTCATGCCACCGTTGGGCGTATTCCTTGAACCCTTCATTGTTACTTTGCGACAGATTCTGCAATTGGACTCGGTTTGGAGCCAAGTCACTGTTATATTGGTAGTGGTGCACAAGTTCTTCAGTAAGGTCCTTCTACGTGCGCACACTGGTAGGTTCCAAACTCATGTACCATTCGAGGGAGGGTCCGGACAAACTGTCCTGAAAGAAGTGCATCAGCAACTTCTCGTCCTCAGAATGAGCCAACATTTTACGGTAATATGATCTCAGGTGGACGCGAGAGCAAGTGGTGCCCTTGTACTTTTCAAAGTCAGGTACCTTGAACTTGGGAGGCACCTTGAAATCAGCAATCAGTCCCAACTTGGACATATCAACGCCCAGGGTGTTCTGGTTCTCGATATTTCTCATCTTGTCCTCGAGTGCCTTGAACCTTAGACGTGCTTCAGCAGTCAGCTCCCCTTCAGCACCTCTCTGAGAGAACACATCGTCTTGACGGTCTTATAACCACGGCTGAGGCCCAAACATATTTCCAACACCCGCATTGCCGTTGCCCAGCCCAACATTGACGTTGGCTTCAAAATTCCCATTACCGACGCCCGTCGTATTACTGTCGAGTCCCATGTTAGCTATCACATTGCCGTTGGCACTGCCATTCCCCCCGGTCACGGGGACGCCATTCTGAGGAGGTTCAACTGGTGGAGGGGTAGGCACGGTCCCACCATGGAGTACGCCAGTGCCATCGACCCTTGAAATTAGAGGCTGAACCAAGGTTCTGAGCTGATCCTGGCCATTGACGACCGCTTGCATGAGCTCCATGAAGCGATCCATTCTTTCGCAGAGTTCTTGAACATCAGTTTGCACTTGCTCCATGATTCTGGTTTGATTTGCTCTGGTCGAATAGCGGTGGACTGGTCTTTGATCAATCTTGGAACAACATGAAACAACCTGTCAATTACAAAAGGGTTAGGAAAAACGACAAAGTGCTCGTTATGCAAATGCTTCATGCAAATGCAAACGTGTGTCTGTGCGTTAGGGAGATTTCCCCCGATCCTAGTGCCTGAGTGCCAGTGCTGATAACAAGAAGTCCGAGTCCAGTCATGGAAATAACATCTCATATATAAAGAAAACCCATCAAGGCGGTACACAACGTCAGTGAGTACAAGATGAATCAATAG
Organism: Lathyrus sativus; assembly: GCA_963859935.3. Lineage (NCBI taxonomy): Eukaryota > Viridiplantae > Streptophyta > Magnoliopsida > Fabales > Fabaceae > Lathyrus > Lathyrus sativus. The sequence continues at coordinate 282,904,101 of OZ012739.1, read as the reverse complement.
CGTGACCTCAGCCAACAAGCTTGGTGATGGTCAGCATACAACAATGATCGAACAAAAGGAATACAAACAGTCAAGCACGGCCACGGGCGCGAAAATCTTCTAACAACTCCTTCATTTCTGGATGACCAGGCCGAGTGAGTAACCCTTCAACGAGTAACTCTCTCTGCATAATGGTGTATTGAAGACCTTCGACCGAATCTTCCCATGCTCCTTCGCCGAAACAATCTTCTAACTTCCGCTTCTTGGATTCAAACATCAGTTTGCGCTCCTTCAGGTTAGCAAGACCCTGTTAAGCTGGCCTTCAGCGGCATATCTGCGAGCAGTTTCTTCATCAAACCTCTTCTCACTAGCCTTCACTTGGGCTTTCAGCTTGGAGATCTGTTGCATCAGCTTATCCTCCCGCTCTTTCCTGTTGGCCAGGGAGGCCTTCCAGTGCTGGTTAAACTTGGATATCCTCCGATACGCTTCATCCAAGTGTTGCTTCTTCGTGGCCAGTACATCGTTGACAGCTTTGAAGTCTCGACCCATGCGCTCACGCTCAGCTATCTGCTTAGTCAAGTCTGTCCCCAGCTGGTTCACCAGCTTGGTCTGCCTCTTGAAGGAATGAACGGCTTCGCTTCTCTCGCTTCTGAGCTGAGCCAATTCTTTCTCCAGTTCTTCATTTTCCTTCTTCAGCTCATCTCTTTCCGCTAACACCTGATTATGCTGCTGAGTAGGCACAGTGGTAGGCTCTTTAATCACTTGAGGGCTTTTTGGCTTGGCAGGAGGAAACAACATCCCTATAGCATCTGCTCTGGCTCTGATCCAAGTCACATACGGAGTGTAGGCTTGGCTATTACTTTTCCCCAGCAATGGTTTTCCCCGCTTATTGATACCACTCCAAGCGCGCTGAAGCTTAGACAACTTACCCCCCTCTGGAAGACTAGTGAGGAACAAAGATTCCTGCACCTATTCATCCTTCGGCGGAGCTCTCAAAGCATAAGCAAACTGTCGGACCAACAGAGATGGATTATAGTTTATACAGCCCTTCCTGCCTATCAAAGGCACGTTCGGAAACCCGCTGCAGTTGAAGATAATCTCGGTACCCAATATCCTCCGCTGACAGACTCATCAAACGCTCGGGCCACTCAGCTGTGGCTGCAGGCGAAGCAAAGGGACCCCTCTTGGGTAGGTGACTATCAAGCCATCTATAGAGCAGGGGTACACAACACGAGACATTCTTACCCCTTCTGTTCTCGTTTTTGTAGTGGATGGAATGGTAGACGTCTCCTATCAAGGTAGGGACTGGATTCCCTGAAGCAAAGATGTGAAATGCATCGAAGTCCACAAAGTCAGGCATATTGGGGAACAGAATGATGCCATATATGCACAGAGCGAGGATGGCGTTGAACACGACCCAACATCCGTCTTTGGCGCACTGCTGAGCTTTTCCGACCAAGAACTGCAAGGAGAAACCGGGAACCTTGTTCCAACTAGACAATACCAACTCGGAGGCATCCAGATGAAGTGACGGAGCTAGACTAGCCAGATTAGGCTCAGCATCCATATGAACAAAGGGCATCTGACTCTTGATAGGCACACCTAACAAATCAACATACTCCTCTAGCGTGGGTGCGAGAACAAAGTCCTGGAAAGTAAAGCATCTCAACTGACGATCGTAGAACTGCAGCAAGGCGTGCAACCCATTCAAATCAAACACAGAGGGTTTACGAACCAAACTGAGCAATTTGCCGTAAGATTTTCTGAACTCATCTCTCACAGAATCATCTGCTAAAGCAATCAAACTAGTCAGCTGAACCACATCAGGGGCAGGGAGCTTGTAAGCCACGATCTTCCTCAGAGAACCCATAACAATACAATAGGAGGCAAGAAATCCTGGATAGGGGAAAACGGTACCTGCAACACAGACACACGTTAATGAAATGCAAATGAGTATGCAGAGCAATGTAAAATGCAATCATGCAGCAGGAGATCAAGACAATTGGGTTGTGGAGATTATGTGTCAACAAAACCATAATCCTGCTCTATCAAGAACAACCACTATATCTGATAATAAGAAAACCCTGGTATCGGACCACAAATCTGCTATGTCAAGAACACACATCTGATAATAAGGACCTTTGATACAGGACCAAAAACTCTGCTCTGTCAAGAACAAACATCTGATAATAAGGACCTCTGATACAGGACCAAAAACTCTACTCTGTCAAGAACAAACATGCATCTGCTGATGAGATCCTCAGATCACAATCATAAACCTGCTCTATCAAGAACAACTACGCATCTCTGAAGATAAGGTCCTCTGATACAGGACCAAAAACTCTGCTCTGTCAAGAACAAACATGCATCTGCTGATGAGATCCTCAGATCCCAATCATAAACCTGCTCTATCAAGAACAACTACGCATTTCTGAAGATAAGGTCCTCTGATACAGGACCATAACTCTGCTCTGTCAAGAACAAACATATATCTGATGATGAGAACCTCCGGTACCAACAAAACTGATCCACTATCAAGAAAACCAGGTAGTCTGAAGTCCAAGGTCTCCTGCAACAAACCCAACCCTGCTCACAGGTATGGACCTAAACTGACACAAGTTCGGCATCCTATGCGGTCATCAGCGTCACATACATTCAAGAGGGGTGATACGATACCCAGAAGGTGAGGCATCACCAGCTCATGAAGCGGCCTCACTCGGCTGAATCCCAAATGATCGGTCCCCAGAGTCGACAATCCTCCAAACCAACAACCCCCTCAACCCAAAGGGTTGAAAAAGAAGTCAACCGGGAGAACCTCGTCTGAGCGTGGATTTCATGAGACACTAGTGTCTGCCAAGCAAGCACGCGCCCACTAATTTCCACAACTAATGCTATGTACACTCAAGCCTGGGTCTGGCTTCTCACTCATCAGAATGCCCCTCCCACAACAGCACAGATAATCATATCATACTGAAAATAAAGTGCGGGAAATAAAATGCGATAAATAAACACAACCCAACGAGTAATCATACAAGTGCTAGGATTGACTCTCGCAGGGGACGTTGGATCCCCAAACTGACTCGCATAGGGACGTTGGATCCCAGGAAACTATCAAGTCCCCAGCAGAGTCGCCAGCTGTCGCTTCCGCGAAAATAAGGTGCCGGAAAAACAGAAGAGTCTCCACCTTTCGTTATTTATCCCTCAGAACGGGAAAGGAAACGATCAGAAAAACTTGACGAATAGGGTATAAGACAAGGTCATCGCAACCATTGTCTGGGTTCGGGAGTCGGTTACGCAAGGGGAAGGTATTAGCACCCCTCACGTCCGTCGTACTCGACGGGATCCACGCTTGTTGTATTTATCGGACGGGTTGGTTTTATCTATCTACCTATCAAGGCTGGCTTAAAAGAAAAGAAAATGACTCGGCAAAGCGTCACACTTTATGCCTACGTATTCTCATCAGAGAATGAGAAATCAGAGTCAACGTAGTTCGACCTACGACGGGTTATGGGGAAGGTGGCTCGCCAATACGTCAGTATTGTGCCTACGTACTCTCACGGGTATGAGAGATCAGAGCTTATGTAGTTCGGGATACTACGGATTACGGGGGTTCAGATTCATCTGTTTTATCGAGTAGGGTTAAACAGCAGTTCCAGCAGTTAGGGACAAAGCCTGTTTGCGGTGGCGCTGAAGTTTAACGACACTCTTTTCTTCAGAAAAGCTTCCTTTGACTTATGGGCCCACGGGGCAAAAAGTTTTGAAGTTTGTTTTCTGGCTTTTACGAAAGAAGTGTTTTTTATTGGGTTTGCAATTTCAATCGCACTAAAGACTATGACCTGAGAGTGAATGTGTCGCATGTCACCCAAAGGGTGCCATACTAAACATCCAGACTGTTGAAAAGAAGCTCTCCAACAATCCTTTCTCAGATAGCTTAAGGCTCGTAACGTACGAAAGAAATCATTCATGATTACTGTATCTTAATTTGTTTTGAGATGAGAAGAGAACAAGCTCAAGTAAAGGGAGACTATCAAGTCCTACTGTTATCATGCTGAGGATTCATCCTATAGTTGAAGTTTGAAACAGGGAACTCCTAGAAGTTATCATGCATAGGTTTCAACCTAAAGTTCTAATCATCACTTCCTTATCAAAGGAAATGAGATTCCTAGTGGATCATGTCAATGATAAACAGCAACAGATAAAGCATCAGCTTAAACAGTAAACAGTAAACGACTGTCAAATGCATGCAATACAAGTGAGGGAGGAAATGTGTGTGGGGCAGCAGCCTCCACAAGCTCATCTCAACCTCAAGCCAGATATGAATAACTGTAATCAAACAGAGGAAATAACATGCTATCAAGCAAGATATAAGTGACTGCAATCATACAGAAGAAATGAAATAAAATGCTATCAAGCAAACACAAACCATATGGGCAAGGGAGCAGGGCTCTACCGAATTCCCGCAAGCAAAGCCACACAGTAAAAATACAAGCAGAGGGAGCCACTCAACCTCTAGTGCAATCATGCTCATAGCTTACATCAGTCTAGATATGAACTTATTCTAATGCATCAAGCAAGTCAAATAAGTCACATCAACACAGAAAAGAAAACAGACAAGAAAGGAAACAGATCAACCCCTCTTTCAATTCCAAGCTTCAGCTCTTCTGACAGCAATCCAGTCATCAAACTTCAACAGCTCTTCAGGGCTATCATCTTCAATAACAAGCATCAACTTGCTCCTCCAAGGTTTCAACCCATCAAACATAAGTATCAACTTGTTCTCTCTTCTTCAAGCTTCAACTCTTCAATCAATTCCACCTTCAGGCTTCACTCTTAACTACAAGTATCAACTTGATTCCTTCAGGCTCTCCAAGCATCAATATAAGTATCAACTCATCCTTTATTCCTCAAGCCCCAGCTCTACACTCAATCTCAATTGAATCCTCTTCATAAGTATCAACTTAGTCTTCAAGCTTCAGCTCTCTTTGCTTTACCAGTATCAACTTGGTCTTCTTCTCCTACAAGCTTCAGCTTCTCAGAGTAGTCTTCAATCACCTGGAAGTGTCAACTTCATCCTTCAATTCTTTAAGCCTCAGCTCTTCACTCAATCTCTATTGGATCTTCTTCATAAGTATCAACTTGTTCTTCTTGCTCTTCAAGCTTCAGCTGCAATGGCAATGCTCAAGGAATCATCATCTTCCACACTCTTCAATGAAGTCCTCATCTTCAAACTAAAGTCCAACATCTTTCAAGATACTCAAACCAGAAGACAATTGATTTAACAGAATGAGTGGAAATGATAAACAGCTTATTGACAACCAAAGGAAGCCTGTAAGGGTTCATCATTATGAGAGACTGGTTCCCTCAAAGTTCTACTTCCCAGATAAAGCCACTCATCCCTCCAAAGGAGGGATGCGAATATCTTAGAAGGACTTTTAGTCATTGGGAGGAATGGAAGCACAAGATGCTTTCCATATTTGTGAAAGAAGTCATTCTAATTCTAAGGCTCTCCCTATGTCTCCTACCTCCTAAAATCTTCATCAGACACCTTCAGGCACAAGAAACTCCTAGCTCCAAGCAACTTCAAGCATCCTCACCTTGCCTTCAACTTGTCTTCAATCTCAACCAAAGGTAAACAAAGAAAACCCTAATCTAAGGGGACTAAAGAAGTTAATCTAGTTGAGTTAGTAAGTTAGGATCACCTAAAACCTAGTACTAAAGTTAATCCTAACTAAAATACTAAAACCAATTGTAAAATCCTACAAAAATAACTATGGGAACCTAGGTCAATCATGACTCAACCATATTAATTCCAGAGATCAAATCATCAAATAAGACATAGAGATAAATTATACACTACAAGGTACTAATCCTAAACCCTAAAAGGAAGCACCTAAAGCTCAATCTAGAAAACACACCTACTTTCATCACAAAAATGTGAGAAAAATGCTATGGGAGCATACATGTCTAAACTAATCACACACAAAAATTCAGGATCAAAATCATCATCACATGATCACACAAAATTCCCCAAAATCAAGGATCAAACATAACCATTTTAATATCAATTAAAATATGAAAATTCCCATAAAATCAGAAAATGCATGGAATAGAAATATTTTTTATCTAAAAAATACTATACTCAATCATGAATATAATGCAAAAAGAATGGGATTAATTGGATCATTTTTCAATTTTATATGATTTTATCAAGAACCATGAATAAAATGAAACAAATAAAGAAAATCAAACAAAAATACCAAGCGCGCGGTGCAACTAGCAATGAAAATCAGTTCAAATAATGGATTGGGCCATCAGGGGGGTGCAAGTATCAACTAATTCACTAAGCCCAGCATCAACACTTAAATGAAACGATGCGTTTCATTAACTCAGATCCTTCACAAACTGAAATTAAAACGTGGCCGTTGGATCACTCCTCTAGTCGAAGGTCTCAGCCCCATCCAATGGCTCTAAAGTCATCTTCAACCTTTTGAATATCTGAACCTCGCGCGCAGCTCCGGCCACCACCGGTGGTGCTCCGGTCGTCGTCCCCAACCGTAACTCTCTCTAGGATCCTCCATTGCAAGTGGTCTATACATGCAACTTGTCCCAAATTTCCTCACGAATTCATTCATGCCCTTTATTCTCTCTGAAACCTCAAGATTCACCATAACCAATTCTCAACCGAAAATGGTAACATCCCTAATTGGTCACTAATTCTCAAATTGATGGTCTGAAATCATTCCTACACCGTTCTACAATGCATCTAACACCCTAATTCGTATTGATTCTACCTAATTCATGCTGGCGGAAGAAGGTTGCTAACCTGAAAATTCTTGATGAACAGATGCACTAAATCTTCAAATCAAGCTCTCCAACCTTCCAGACACGATCAATGGATCATTTCCTTGCTTATGTATGCAATAGAACTAGTTGAAAACTCCTGAAACTTGAAACCCGATGGTGAGTTGCAGGTGAAAAAATCTGAGCTCAAGAACACCAATCAGCCACGAATTCCTCTTAATTATGATCTAGACTCAATCCCTAGCATCCATGGAAGAAGTTGCAATCAAGAAAATGGATGGAAAGTGATGAAATTGGTGAAACCGAATTCAGTTGCAAGCAATGAAATCTCAATCTCAATCTATGCTCTCTCCTTCAATCATCACCAACCTCTGCTTTGGATCACCTCTACTCAATATATAGAACATGTGTGGATGATCTAGAACCCTCTAAATCCTTCTAATGAGAGTTTCAATCTCTCATGTCATGAGAATTTCAACCATATGCCATGATATGCATAGTTCTGTTTGCAGCTTGAAACCAATCTCATTCTCTTTCAATTTCTCCCCTAGTGACATTTTGAAAGTGTTTTGCTTGCAAGGGGCTTTGGTTATGCCTTGATTCTAGGTTTTGCAAATGTTACTTAAGATGTAAGTAACTACTTTTCAAAGCAAGTCCACAAGTTAGACCTCAACTCAAAAATGTGGCTAAACCAATGTTCTTAAAATGTTTTCTAGAGTCAAAATGATATATTACATGCCTTGGTTTGAATGTGTAGATTGAAAATATCAATTTCCAACTTTGGTTCATTTAACTTATACCCTTATTTTAGGTCATTTTTGCAACTTTGAGCTACAAGCATTTCCATCATCTCATGACCTCTTTAATAGCCTTAAAACATCATTTTGAACAAGTTTAATGTTGAAAATTTTCCCATTTGAAGCTTGGAAATAGGAGTTATGGCCTTATGATTGAAATGACCTGTAATCTCCAAATGACCAAAATACCCTTGACTTGTCAAAGCCATAACTTGAGTTCTACAAGTCCTATCAAGGACTTATAGTACGCTCTAGAAATCTAAGAGGATAAGGAAAAACATTAATGTTAACCAAAAGTTCATAGGAATCATCCTTCTTGATGCAAGTTGGGTAACTTTCAAGCTCCCACATCCACAGACCTCAGATGACCTGTAACTTGTCAAAGTCATAACTTGAGTTCTACAAATCCTATCAAGGACTTCTAGTACTAAAATTAAAGCTAAGATCAAACTATACAACATTCATGTTGGGGGCAAGATGAGATGACAATCACATCTTGAGCTAAACTGCCTTGAAGATAGGGGTCAAACTAGGGGATTTTACACTGTCAAGCCTTAGAAACCCTAGCTTGAAACTTCTCAAACTCTTCAATCATGATGAGTTGACCTTGGAGTCATCCTTATAACATCTCAATGTATCAATCCATGATCACATGGCCTTTGAATTAGGTCTCAACCTTGTTCAAATCATCAGTTGACCTAGGGTTGACCCAGTCAAACCCTAATTGCACCACTCATGGCTGAGTCTTCTTAATATTGCACAATGACCTGTCTAGGCTTCAAAGTGATCTTCAACACTTCTTATGAGCTCTCTAAAGACCTCCAGTCTAACTTCATGGCTTCAGAATCATCTGATGGCTTTCCACAACTTTCAAGTTAGGAGGCACACACTCTTGGTTTCAACCATTCTCTCTGAGGATCTTTTAACTTCTCTGACAAGGATATCAACCCTTGAACACTTGAATAAACTTATTAGCTAGCTTCATTGTCTTGTGTAGCTCTTAATGGGTAATCATACCTCTTGATCTCCTGCATACATGTCAATAAAATGCAAATGATAATGCTAATGTGAATGAAATGAAACATAAGCTAGGTAAAGAAATGTTGGGCAAATTTTGGGGTGCAACACTATAGACTTCTTTTCCGTAGTTTTGGTCTTTTCCTTCTTTTCCTTTTTCTCAAATTGCTCGAGACTAAGAAGCACTTGCTCATATTCTTGGAGCTTTCCAAAAAGAGTTGTAAGGTCCAAATTCATAAGATCATTTGCTTCCTCTATGGTCGTGACCTTTGGTTGCCACTCCCTGGTAAGACATCTTAAGAATTTGTTAGTAGCAACATCATTGGAAATTGGTCTACCAAGTGAATTTAACCTATTGATTAAATGAGAAAATCTCTTTTGCATGTCGGCAATAGTTTCCCCTTGCTCCATGTGAAAGAGATCAAACTCTTGAGTCAAAGTATTAATACTAGCTAGTTTGACATCATTAATTCCCTCATGGGCAACTTGCAATGAGTCCCACATAGCTTTAACAGTCATACAATGTGAAACTCTATAGTATTCATCAACTCCCAAGGAGGAGATCAGAATATTTTTAGCCTTTCAATCGTAATTGTACTTTTTCTCATCTTCATCATTCCATTGTGCTTCAGGCTTAGGTACAACAACGTTATTTTCATCGGTCATGGTTATTTCCATAAGATTGTTCAATATAAAGTTCCATACCTTCCTGTCAATGGAATTTATATGCACGTGCATACAATTTTTCCAGTAACTATAGTTCTCACCGTTGAAAACAGGTGCTCTATTGTAAGCCCCTTTTGGTTCATTTTCCATATTCTAAGAAGTTATATACGAAGCACGAAATAAACCGGTGCTCTTGATACCACTTGTTAGATGATGGAACAGATCTAGAAGGGGGTTGAATAAATCACTTATTAAAAACAGAGTCGGCACTTATCAATATTTGGTTTTTAAAAAGTTTTAAGCGGAAGCGGCCGAGGAACTATGTTCGTCTAAACGAACCTTTACCAAAAAATCAGATATACGCAAAGCATATGGAATCCGATAAAGACGAGATTTAGAATCACTAATTTGAACACATATCAACTAGATTTTGTTCATTGTAAGGTTGGACAGTTCCCAATGCGTATGAAATATAACCCAATTGAAAAGACAGCACAAGTGTTTGTGTTCATACAATTAGTCGAACACTTGGTGTGCAAGGCACCTCAAGTGAATTTCAATATCTGAGTGAAATGCCATAGTATTCAATTACAATCAAGGATTGTAATAAGGTTTCTAAAATTGGTTCATCACTACATACACCCGAATTTTAATAAACTAAATTATTTGCACACAAACTCAAAATTCAGCATTGTAAAAAATAAAGAGAGAACACCAATTTGTTGAGGCATGTCCCCCGTTGTCCTCGCTTGGGGTACGTCTGCCATCAATTCTAAAAATAGAATTGAGACCTGTATATATATAACATGTTTGCAAATGTTTACAAGAGAAGCAATAGAATTCAAAAAATCAAACCCAATTTTTGATGCAGAGCCTATGCCTTCTCTTCCCTTGATTCAAGCTGAATCAAGTCCTTCGAACGTGATGGGTAAACCTCTGATTACAACACTCCTTTTGAACAACCCTCTGGTCTTCAAATCTTTCCCGACTGATTTCAAACACCAACAATTCGAACCCAAATCTTCCTATCATAATCCTTCAGTTACCACTACTAAATTTATAGAACCTCTCATTATTCAATTACCTTCGCTCGGCTAAATCTGTGACGGACCTATTTGTGAAAAAACCCCCAAACTCCAAGATTCTTGGAAGACAAAACCCTAACAGTTTTATTCAAGAAAAACCCATGATTTCTCAACCCAAACCTGATTACACAATCCTACATTTGGACGTTATCACCTCAATAATGCAGAATACACAACCAAAATTTATTTTGTGTAGTTGTTGAGAAAATGCAAGAAAGAGGATGAAGATTATGAGAACCAAATTAGTGTATATTTTCACTTTTCTTGTTACTTTTTGAAGAATGATCTAACTTAATATATATGCAAAAGTGAAAACAATTAACCAACTTAATGAACACTTTGGCAGTTTCACATAACAAATTTTTGGTGAAAACGGGCGAGCGGTCGAACTACAGCAAGGGGAGGGTCGACCTGAGCTCTCCCAATTTCAGACTATGCAGGAAACAACACTTTGCATCGACCGGAACAAGTCATGCACCGACACACAGGACACAAATTTAAACAATCACAAATTCACACAGTATGAGTCGACCGGAGAGTCGATGCAAGCACTCCTGAGAGCAATACATGAAAAATGACTTATGTATCTAAACAATCTATGAGTCGACTCAAAGACTCAAAATATGCAAAAATGCATTTTTTCTATATAATTAGCTACTTTTAAGAGACCCTAACATATCTCAAACTAGACCAACATGATCAAACCTATATGGAACATATATTGTACTTTTTCTATATGTACCTAAACATATTCTTGACCAATGTTTGAGGCAAGAGAAATAAGGTATGCATATGCGACTTGATGATACCGTCCAAAGTACATTTTTCTATCTATGTATATTTTGACATCATTAAGATAAGTATAGGTAAGTATGAGGAAATTTTCCCTCACAACTTCAATAAGTTTGAATTCAAATTAGGGTGCCAATGCTACATCAAGTCATCTCCCACCTTCAGATGCTGGAGCCCTAGCTTCGGTCATCTTCTTCGACGAGATGGTCGCCGGAGCCACCACATCATGCTCATAATTAAAAAAACAAAACCACTAGTCCCCTCATAATTTCATGTAGAATCCAAATCCACCATCCACTTTAAAAAACAAGCATGGTATCATAGAGAAAAGAAGGCACACAAATGAGATCATCAAAATTGAAACTCACTAAAACAAAACAACAACAAGTGCAAACAATGCCTACTATGAGTAGGACTTCAGATGCAACTAGTATGAGCTTAGCATCTGTCAAAAATGAGAGAAATGAGAGTTGGAAATCTTACTTAGTGGAGATTATCCACTGCACCTTCAACACTTGCAGAATCTTGTGGAAAACTTCACTATATGCCTTAGTTATCCTCAAGAATGATGACTCATGCAAGGAAATATGGAGAATTCTTGTGAAAAAAGGAGCTTCGAAGATGATAAAATTTGAGGGAGGTTTGGGAATTTAGATCTGAAACTTGGTTTGATTGGCACAGGTTTGGAGTGAAAAGCATTTATATGAAGTAGTTTTAGGGTTGGATCCAAAGCAAAAGGATTGGAGTTAGTTATCTTTGGTTTGGAGGAAGAAAAAAAAGAAATCCACATGCTATGGTGTTCGCTCGGGCAAGACTTGTTTCTAAGCATACAACCTGGTATGGAAGAGTGAAAAGGAGAGAGGAAATGAGAGCATGAAGAGTGTGAAATGAGTTTGCACATGGGAAGGAAATTTGACAATATTGTACATTCTTTCTCTTTCCCGCTTTTGGAAAACAAATTTGAATGAGGTGCATGAGGTGCGCAACTGTTTTTAGGAATTTTTAGGCAAGTAAAATGAAGTCATGTGCGTGTGGTTTTAATGCAAGTAAGGCATGCTGCAAGAATGTGCAAAATAAGGACACCATGGTGAGGTATAATTACTAGCCAACCATGTTCGCATAACTAACATTGAAAAATTATCACTTTGTGAATATCGCTCCAATGAAAGATAAATTATGCTCAAATGAAAGCATGTAGGAAGATCAACAACTTTCATGTTGATCACAATTTAAAACAACACTTGAATCAACGTGAAAATGGTCTTTGAAATTGGTTCTAAAAACTGTCCAAGGTACTTGAAAAAATTCTAAGTTAAAAAGGTGTTTTGGCAACTTTGACACTTTGTCTTTGAATCTTCGTAACTTGAGGAGTATTGATCCAATTGATGAGATCTTGGCACCAAATGAAATCTTGGAGAATGAGGAGAAACTTTCATATTGAGAGAAACATGAAATAAGGTTTGGAACCATGAGAAATTTTCCTTTGAAGTTGGCTCCAAAATCTTACCAAAGACTTGCTAAGTTTGGCAACTTGAATTCCATGACTTTGAGGCATCATATATTGATCTCTTGGGATCCAAATGGAGAGTTCCTGGTACCAAAAGAAAGCTTGGAGTATGTTTAACAACTTTCATGTTTGAGAAAAAAATGAGATGAAACTTGGATCATTAAGAAAAATGGTCTTGATAACATGAACTTTTGACTGAATTTCAACACTTAGAAAAATTCTAAGTATTGAAATCTTGAATTCCAAATTTCCCAACTTTACTTCTTCATAACTCTTGATCTATGCATCTTTTGAACTTGATTCCTTATACAAACTTGTAATGTATGATATTCTCTTCAATTTGATCATTGATTTGCACCATTTGGCTCAAGGATGAGAGAGATATGTGTCTTGCAAGATGGCTACAAATTCTGATTTTCCCATACTTAAATTTCATGAAATCCTAATTTAGCAACTTTTCTGATTTTAGGATTTCTCTTGATTTCTCTTGATCAAACCTCATAAGATCATGGATGATGACTTCAAAAGCCCATGGTTGACTTCTAGATCAAATGGACCCAATTCCTCCTTTATCTACTTAGGGGGCCTTTGAAATGACCTGTGATGAACCTTGAGACATGCATGGAACCCTTGAGATGTATGTGGAATCATATAATCTTTCCTTGCTCAAGAAAATAGTCGCAAGTTCCCTTTCACCCAAAACCCTAGCTCATAGCCATTAGGAGCTTAATCAGATGAATCCCTTGAAACCATTGAAACCCTAATTCTCAGATGATTGTGTGAACTTGTATAGAATAACTTGATGAGTATGAGACCCTTATAGCTTAAGAACACCATGATGTTGAGTACATCTCCTTGCTCATTGCTTTGAGAACCAACTCCTCCTCTTGAGGAAAACCAAGATACCTTAATCCCATGTCTTAGAGGCAATGTAAGGTATGAAATGATGATGCAAAATGAATGAAGCATAAGCCAATTAAGGTAAGAAAAAGGAGGGAAAATTTTGGGGTGTAATAGTACTAATATGTGAACTCTCAGGTTCGCCACTCTGATCCCCTCCTAGGACCTGAACCCACCAATTTATTACCATCACCACCGAAATTAGCTACTCGCACCCAATTCCCACTTATGATTAAGGCTCACCAAAAATGGACCACCGTCCAACACCATGAATGCATGCAACAACAACACCAATGCATAATGACCTCCACCATAATCAATGTACCTCTTCAATACTGGCCACCATGCATTAGACCCATGTTATAACAGTTCAGCAACATCAACATACAGTATAGCAAGAAGCAACAATACATTTACGAATATGCCACACCACAACATAAGCACTATAATCCAATTAACACCATCACACAAAAAATTATTTAAGTTCAGGTACTGAAACTAATTTTAGAATAAAGTTTGTCACGTCCGCTTCCTAACGCTTTGAATGAGACCCGAAACAGACACCCAGAACTCAAGATATGAATTTTTAAAGTTTTTCAATAAAATTTCCCAATGTAATGAGTTACACCATTTGAGGTAACCGGTTACGCCCCCATGCAAAACATGCTCTGTGTAATCGGTTACCATAATTAAGGTAACCAGTTACACCCTCACAACTTGCCCCAAAACACCTATTAAAAGCAGTGTAACCAGTTACGCCATTTCTCGTAATCGATTACACTGTGCGCAGAAGCACATTTTATGCAACTTTTCAATCGAAAACTCAGTTTTAAGCCATCCCAAAAACCCATTTTTCTCATGATTTTTTTATCACATTATTTTACTCAAAAATCAGTTTTCAAAACATTAGAATCCCAATTTTTTCCATAAAAACACTCATAACTTAAGTTTCGACTCTGACTCTCAACAACCATCAACAATAAAACATCTACATCACACAATTCCATTAACTACATGACTTGAACAACAATAACACAATAATTCATCAATCAACCATCAATCACAACATCATCATACCAATCATCATTCATCAATCAATTATTCAATCCAATAACTACAAAATTGCAACAATGATCATGATATAGAGAGAAGAGAAACACAAACAAGCATAGTTATAATCTATCCACCATCATCATACAAACCCATAAATAATAGGAACCGCACCCTTACCTTTGTGTTCTTGTAGAGTTTTTGAACCGATGGCAATGTGGATTCTTCCTAACTTCTCCTTCCTTGCCCTAACTCACTTCTTTTCACTTTTCTATGGTTTTTCACGATCTAATAGTTTTTCTCCCACTACCCCCTTTTTCTATTATTATTATTATTATTATTATTATTATTATTATTATTATTATTATTATTATTATTATTATTATTATTATTATTATTAATCTCAACTAATTAAAATAATAATCATAACAATAATACTATATATTTAATTTAAATAATACTTATCCAATATTATTTAATTAAATAAATATTACTAATACCAATTATTTAGTTCTACTCACAACACCTCCAATTTCTACACTTTTGCTCATACACCCTCGACACCTTAATTATACTCTTTAAGGACACTACCCCGCACCAAGATTATCTCAAAAACCTCAAAACACAAATCGACACATACAATTATACAACATCACATTATTTAATTACGAAAAATAAATAAATTAAACTGTGGCGTTACAACTCTCCCCCACTTAGAACATTTCCGTCCTAAAAAATTTACCTGATGCGAACAACTGTGGATACGACTCTCGCATCCTACTCTCCAACTCCCAAGGCCTCAACTGTAAGGCTATCCCTCACCTACACATCATCCATGTGAATCACATACAACAAATCCGACACATACTTCCGAAGCTGTGAAACATGGAATACATCATGCAATTTTGACAAATTTGGTGGCAACACCACTCTATAAGCAGCGACTCCAACCCTCTCTGATATCTGATACGAACAGATAAACTGAGGTGTAAGCTTCTTCGACTTCAAAGCATGCTCGACACCAGTCACTGGAGTGACTCTCAAGAATACATGGTCTCCCTCCCGAAACTAAAGATCCTTCCTCCTCTTGTCATGGTAACTCTTATGCCTACTATGTGAAGCTTTCATCTTTTCCAAAATTAGCTTCACCTTCTCAGTAGTATGTTTGACTATCTCAGGTCCAAGCACTACACTCTCACCGGATTCATGCCAACACAAAGGTGTCCTACACCTTCGACCATAAAATGCCTCAAAAGGTGTCATTCTAATGCTAGAATGCTAACTGTTATTATAAGTGAACTCTATCACCGACAAATGATTATCCCAAGAAACTCCTTGCTCAAGAACCCAAGCTCTCAGCTAATCCTCCAATGACATAATAGTCCTCTCTATCGAACCATTTATCTATGGATGATAAGTTGAAATCAACCTTAGCTTCGAACCCAAAGCCTTCTGCAAACTCTTCCAATATTTAAAAGTGAACCTTGGATCTCTATCTGACACAGTACTCAATGAAAGTCTATGCAGCTTCATAATCACACAGATGTATACCTCTGTTAACTTCTGCAAAGAAAAACTGATGTTTATCTGAATAAAATGCACCGGCTTCATCAGTCTATCAACAATCACCCAAATTGCGTCATGCCCTCTCGGAGTATTCGACAACCCAGTCACAAAATCCATCGAAATGTTATCCAATTACCACTCAGGAATATCCAACGGTTGCATCAACCTTGCAGGCTTCTGATGCTCAACTTTTGACTTCTGACAAGTCAAACAATCATACACAAACTGCACCACATCACACTTCAATCCATGCCACCAAAATATCTTCTTCAGATCTTGATACATTTTTGTAGCTTCTAGATGAATACTCAAGCTACTTCTATGACTTTCCTCCTGAATCATCTATTTCAACTCAGAATCATCAAGGATGTCAATTTTGTCACGGAATCTCAACACACCTTGCTCATCCACTTTAAAATCGCTATCTTCATTCTGATTACTCCCAACCATAAAATCCACCAACTTCACATCCAACTTCTGACTCTCTTTAATATTATTAAGAAAATCATTGTTGATCTTTAACATACCTGACATCACACTCTGCAGTGTCAGCTCAGATACCAAACTTAAGTTTCTGAACTGCTCAATCAATTCCAACTCTCTAACCATCATAGCAGACATATGCAAAGACTTCTGACTTAAATCATCGGCCACGACATTAGCTTTATCAGGATGATAATTCAAGTTAAAGTCATAATCCTTCAAGAATTCTAACCATCTAAGTTGCCTCATATTCAATTCCTTCTGATCAAACAGATACTTCAAACTTTTGTGATCAATGAACACTTCAAATATGCAACCATAAAGGTAATGCCTCCAATCTTCAATACGAACACCATTGCAATCAACTCTAAGTCATGAGTAGGATAGTTTCTCTCATGAACCCACAGTTGTCATGAAGCATAAGCCACAACTTTGCCATGTTGCATTAACGCACCACCTAAACTCATCATCGACGCATCACAATATACCATAAACGGTTCATTCTGTTCAAGAAAAATCAAAATTGGATTTTTATTCAATATCTTCTTTAGCTCAATGAAACTCCTCTCATAATGAATATCCTACACAAATACTTTACCCTAACAAGTCAACTGAGTTAATGGAAGTGCTAACTTGGAAAACCCTTCAATAAATCTACGGTAATACCCAACCAAGCCCAAAAAGCTTCTAATATTTGTAACTGACTTTAGAGCCTCCCATTGTAGAACGACATCTACTTTGGATGAATCCACAGTAATACCATCACCTTAAATAATATGACCAAGAAAACTCAGCTCTTTCAACTAGAATTCACACTTTGACAACTTGGCATAAAGCTTCTTCTCTTTCAACACTTGCAACATAATTCGCAAATGCACAACATGTTCTTCTTCTGACTTAGAATAAATCAAAATATCATCAATAAAAACCAATAAAAATTGATCTGGATAAGTATGAAAGATACAGTTCATATACTCTATAAATACTCTAGGAGCATAAGAAACTCCGAACGACATCACCAAATATTCATAATGTCCAATACCGAGTCCTGAAAGTCATCTTCTGAATACCTTCATCCTTCAGCCGAATCTAATTATAACTCGACCTCAAGTCATTTTTTCTAAACACACTTGCACCCACCAACTGGTCCATCAAATCATCTATTCTTGGAAGCAGATACTTATTATTGATAGTCACTTTATTCACCTGTCAGTAATCCATGCACAACCTCATACTACCGTCTTTCTTCTTTACCAACAATACCGGAGCTCCTCAAGGAGACATACTTGGTCTCACAAATTTCTTCTCTGAAAAATCTTCTAATTGCTTCTTCAACTCTACGAACTCCGATGTTGACATCCAGTGTGGTGCCATAGAAGCAGGTATGGTACCAGGGACAAGATCAATAGAAAACTCCCCCCCCCCTCTCTCTCTCTCTCTCTCTCTCTCTCTCTCTCTCTCTCTCTCTCTCTCTCTCTCTCTCTCTCTCTCTCTCTCTCTCTCTCTCTCTCTCTGGCGGTACATCTGAAAGGTCATATGGAAATTCACGCACCATCTATAATTCATCAATCACAACTTGACTTTTCACAGACAACGACATGAACAACACAAGCACCTGAGCTTCCTCTTCCAAATCCTCTTTCAACTGCCTAACAAATAAAAAACCAGCTTCTTCCTCATCATCAGGAGCAAGAAACCACACCAATGTTTTGTAACAATTGATAAGAACATGACTAAACTCCAACCATTTCATTCCCAAGATCACATCAAGATTCTCCAACGGCAAACAAATAAGATTAACATGAAAATCCCTATCAAATATTGACAGAGGACAATTTAAACAAAATGAGAAGTAGTCACTGATCCCTTAGCTGGGGTTTCGATAACCATTTCTCCCTTCATAGTAGACATAACAAGGCCTAGCCTTTTCACACAATTAGCATCAATAAAATAATGAGTAGCACTAGTATCAATAACAACAATCAAAGGCGTACTACTATTAATGTAACACATACCTCTAATCAACTTGTCATCACTGGAAGCCTAAATCCCTGACAGAGCAAACACTTTTCCTCTAGTTGAAGCTTGCTTTGGCTTCTGGAAATCAGTACTGATATGTCCTGGTTCACCATAGTTATAGCAAGTCACCATATTGTCCTTGCAATCAACAACCAGATGTCCTATCTTCCCACACTGGTAACACTTCTTCACATCACTCTTGCATTCATTGAAACGATGACCCAACTCACCACACATATAACACTTATGAGGAGTGGGAGAACCTCCCCCACTTGGCCTCTTACAATCAACAAATCTCCGCTTACCCTTCACAGACGGAGCACTATATGGTTTCCCACGGTTCACATTTTTCTTTCCCCCTTCTCACTCAGACTCTTAAAATGAGCTGACCGAGCTTTACTATCCTTTTCAAAAAATTTACAGCTACTCACCAACCTTGGAAACCTCCGAATCTGTTGGTATCCAATCGCCTGCTTAATCTCAGAATGTAAACCATTCTCAAACTTGATACACTTTGAGAACTCAATAGTTGCCTCACTGTAATGAAGATAGAATTTAGCAAGTTCAACAAATCTGGTAGCACACTCTATAACAGACAAATTACCATGCTTCAGCTCTAGACATTCAATCTCCTTCTTCACGCAAACATCTTTAGGAAAATACTTCCTCATAAACTCCCTGCGGAACACAACCCAAGTGACCACCTCACCTGCAGCTTCTAACACCTGACGAGTGTTGATCCACATATCATCAGCCTCCTCAGCCAGCATATGAGTACCAAACCTTACCTTCTGCTCTTTTAAACAATCCATCACACAAAAGATTCTTTCAATCTCTTTGAGCCAAGCTTGCGCTCCATCAAGGTCATACCTACCTTTGAATGTAGGCGGATTATTCCTTTGGAACTTACCCAAATGACATAGCTCATCATTCCCACCAGCATTAGGCTAATTCTGCAGAGCCTGAGCAATAACCCGCAAAGTAGCAGCAATAACAACATTGTTTCTTCCAACCATTTTCTGTTTTTCACCAATAACATCAAAAA
This sequence comes from Lathyrus sativus, assembly GCA_963859935.3. Taxonomy (NCBI): domain Eukaryota; kingdom Viridiplantae; phylum Streptophyta; class Magnoliopsida; order Fabales; family Fabaceae; genus Lathyrus; species Lathyrus sativus. The sequence continues at coordinate 282,884,394 of OZ012739.1, read as the reverse complement.
TGGTTAGAAGACAACATCGACAGTATTCAACTATCACACCACATAGACTCAACAACTTGGCCGCACAGATTGACCTGCTTTAATACCACTATGTAACACAATAAATATCCCCCGTATGGTTTAAATAAAATATCAGAGTAAAATTCAACACAAAAACATTTAGGATGCTACAGTTTAAAAAACAACTGCTCATGCAATCAAATATGTAACACTTGTCTCTTTTAAAAATTACTAACAGTAATAATAATAGTAAAACATTCACCATGTATGAACTTCAATTTCATTTAAGCAGCGGAAACATCAACATCAAATGATTATTCCAAAATATAATTATGAAATAATATAATTATAAGGAAAATTCAACCTATGAGAGGACATAATTCTCCACCAATGGAAATAGACACACAAACACCAACCCCCAATGTTACACATCAGAGCAGACACTGACTCTAAAAATAAAAGGAAGACACCATCTTCCATATGCATCCACTGTTCTACTGCGGATTATCTGCACGATGCCCATGTAGAGGCAACATTCATATAGAAGGGGTGAGATATCACAATTATATAAAGGAAAGAATGATAATAAGTAAGCATCAGATTATCACACACACAATCACCCATTCCACCAACGCACTTCCACACCAGTAACACAACAATCATTCAAACAAAATAACAATGCAACCAGTATGATATGCAATATAACTCAACAACTCGACTCAATGCATGTGGTACCAATATGTGAACTCTCAAGTTCAATGCTCTGATCCCCACCTAGGACCAGAGCCCACCAATTTTTTACCATCACCACTGATAATGCTTCATTGATTCCATCACCGCCGAAATTAGCTACTCACACCCAATCTTGACCTAGGATTAATGTTCACTAAAAACGGACCACCATCCAACACCATGAATGCATATAACATACAACATGCAACAATAACACCAATACATAATGACTATCACCATAGCCAATGTACCTCAGCAATACTAGCCACCATGCACCAGACCCATGTTATAACAGTTCAGCAACATCAATATACAGTATAGTAAGCAGCAACAATGTATTTACAAATATGTCACACCACAACATAAGCACTACAATGTATTTAACACCATCACACAACAAATTATTCATTTTTAGGTACTAAAGCCAATTTTAGAATAAATTTTGTCGCGTCAGCTTCCTAACGCTTCGAACGACACCCGAATCGGACCCTCGAAACTCAAGATATGAATTTTTAAAGATTTTAAAAAATTGTTCCCAGTGTAACCGGTTACACCATTTGAGGTAACCAGTTACACCCCTTGTAACCAACCCAACCATGCAAAACATACTCAGTGTAATCGGTTACCACAATTAAGGTAACCGGTTACACCCTCACAACTTGCCCAGAAACACCTTTTAAAAGCAGTGTAATCGGTTACACCATTTCTGGTAATCAACTACACTGTGTGCAGAATCACTTTTTTTGCAACTTTTCAAACGTAAACTCAGTTTTAAGCCATCCTAAAATCCCATTTTTCTTATGATTCCTTTATCACATTATTTTACCCAAAAACTAGTTTTCAAAACATCATAACCCTAATTCTTTCCACCAAAAACACTCATAACTTAAGTTTCGACTCTGACTAGCAACAACCATCAACAACACAACGTCTACATCACACAATTCCAATAACTACATGACTTTAATAACAACACAACAATTCAGCAATCAATCATTAATCACAACGTCATCATACTAATCATAATTCATCAATCAATTATTCAATCCAACAACTGCAAAATTGCAACAATGATCATGATATAGAGAGAAGAAAAACACAAATATGCATAGTTATAATCTACCTACCATCATCATATAAACCCTTAGATGATAGGAACCTCACTCTTACCTTAGAGTTCTTGTAGAGTTTCTTCAACCTATAGCAATGGGGATTCTTCCTAGCTTCTCCTTCCTTGACCTAGCTCTCTTCTTTTCACGTTTCTCTGGCTTTTCACGATCAGATTGTTTTTCTCTCACTATCCCTTTTTTCTATTATTATTATTATTATTATCATATTATTATTATTATTATTATTATTATTATTATTATTATTATTAATATTATTATTATTATTATTATTATTATTATTAATCCCAAATAATTAAAATAATAATCATAACAATAATACTATATATTTAATTTAAAGAATACTTACCCAATATTATTTAATTAAATAAATATTACTAATACTAATTATTTAGTTCTACTCTAAACACCCCCAATTTCTAGACTTTTGCTCACATGCCCCAACACCGTAATTCTACTCTTTAAGGACACTACCCCACACCAAGGGTATATCAAGAACCTCAAAACACAAATCAACACATACAATTACACAACATCACATATTTTAATTATGATAAATTAATTAATTAAATTAGGGCGTTACAGATCCCAGGGTCAGACTCTTCCCTTTGCTGATTGGACTCCTTCCTTGAAGGTCGGTTAGACACCACATATGTTGTTGCCTAGCTATCTCCTAGGGCAGTGCATTTTTCTTCAAGGTTAATAAAGGGTTGTGCCCTGTTCAGTAACTCCTTCAAACTATGGGCCTCCCTGCATCCTAACTTCTCCTTGAAGGACCTCTCATACTTTAATCCGTTCTAAAAAATTTAGTACTTAAAGCTCTCGTCAGAGCCTCCCAATGTTACAAGCACTCACTTGAGGCTCTTGTTGGAGCCTCCCAGTTAAGGATCTCAATGTACGACCACAAAATCTTCTTCTTCCCTTGTGTTATCCCATTCAGAACAATTATTTTCACCAGTTGACTTTTCCAAGTCGTGAAATGAGCGGTGAAGTTCTCGCATAGATTGGTCCACGACTCGAAACTCCTATTTGATAGAGCTTTAAACCAAGAATTAGATGATCCTATTAAGGTTAGTGCAAAGAGATTGCACTTTGCTGCTTGATCGAAATGGTATTAATTCAAGCGATCATCAACATGTTGCACATGTTTGTCAGGATCCCCGTTTTATTCATACTCCTTCATCTTCTGAGGTTTTTCTATCAAATTCAGTGTTTGACTGTCAAATATACAAGCAAAAAAGGGTGTTTCTGCTGGTTTTTCAACGAAGGTTTCTTTACTTTTTTCTCAGAGAAACATGACTAACTCGGCTCCACCGGACTGTGAGAAGAAACCTGGTGTCTATGGCTTTTTTGATGATTCTGATATGTCAGAGCCGCATCTTGGATATTGTTGGCTCAATGATAGTTGTGTGGCTCATTTGAGAAGCGGCTTCTTGCATTGTGTTACCTTTTGCATTCGAGTTGTGCGGGTTTTCTTCGGCACGATGCAACCTTTCTTTTACTATTTGCGAGTTTTGTTATTGAACCATGTTAAACATGTTATTCAATAGTTCGTTGGCACCTTGCACGATGAGGATGGCTTGTAATAATTGGAATCCAACCAATGTTTCAAGTCTTGATACCACTGGTGGTGCTACAGGTGTGAATGACAATTAGCCTTGTCAGAACTACCGAGCACATCCTATGAGTTGAAAAAGTTAAACAGGATCTAGATGTAGTGAAGTGTTCATAATGACTTGATCTGAACCGCTTTTAGGATGAGGTGGAGGATATTTTGCAGCTTGACCAGCAACGACTGCCTCACATAGAGCAGTGGAGCAAGTGGATCTTTAACCTTCCATTGTTTGAATATTTAGGGGTTAGAGATTTGAAAAGGTGATAACCAAAGTTGATATGCAGTCAGAGTAGATTAAGCAAAGAGGATTTGTGGTTTGAATTCAAAAAATTTGAATTGTTAGGTTTAGAAGCTTTGATTTCTCAATTGAGAGGTGAGTATCCAATTGTGGAAAACACGACAATCATTGTTCCGCTAAGGAACTATAATTGATTAGAGATTAGAGGTTGTGAGATATAATAGTCGACTTGAGTTTGTGGTACGGTGAATGAGTGGATGACCTACAAAGCTAGCACTCCAACACTCAAATCAGTATGTGAATCAGATGAGTGAATGGAGTTTGAATTTTAATTGTACTTGGAAAATAGCACGCCTCATCTTTGTATAGTAGAGTGGTTATAACAACTTACTAATCATCATATGCAGAATGCGGGAAACCTTTGGATGAATCATGGATCTAAATCGCTTGCAATGTTTCCCTAGATAATACTCCTACCTCACAAGTGACTTGGTGATTTGTTTCAATCTCTATGTCGCGGTTGTTGGGCCTTTTAGATGGCACAAAATAGTTCTCTTTGGAGTTATATTTACTCTTTGGTGCATTATCTTTGTTCTTGAAAATAACTAAAAATGTTTTAAAAAATAACACCTTTTTCATCATATTTGAGATAAACTTTATTATTACCATAGTAAGTAGTTGCATTTAGAGGCATTGTCGCCCCTTTCCAAGTACAATTAGACCCTTAGTGTAAGACTTTAAAATTTTGAAGGAATCAAAACTTTGTTCTTTTCTTTCTATTTAGACATTCCTATTTGTTTTTTTTATCTTTTGATTTGAGGGCCCAATCCACTCTTTGTTCATCTCCCCATCTACACTCAATTAAGGAAACATAAGGGGAGAATTAAAAAAAGAGGTAATGAAAGAGAAACATGTCTTTATAAGCTTTATATTAGTTTCAAGTTGTATTTTGATGTTATTGATTATAACATGACTCCTTTTGATTTTGTTTATAAAAATATATATTTTTCATGTTATTAATGTTATTTATAATTCAAATAAAAGGTGAAACATTTTGAATTTTTTGTGTTTCTTTTTATTAGGGGGCTCATTTTTTAAAATTAGAATAAATCCCGCAAATTATTTGAGATGGACTTGATTAGAACCATGTTTTATTTTCCATCCTCTTCATTTGATGATGCATAAGAATCATCCAATATTTTCATGAAAGGATTTATTCTTTCTTTGGATCCACCTATGGAAATTATTAAATTCCACTATGAATCTGGAAGTATATTTTTGGATGCACCCATTTACACCAAATTCATGTGTAAATGAGTCACACCTCTCTTCACTACTACATAATACACATTTCACAACAGTTGGGCAGAAGGATTGCCCCGTGGATGGTGGCCCATCGTAAAGAAGGGTGTGGTTGTATGTGCCCTCTTTATCACTACGGGCTACTAGCCGTGGTAAAAATACAGTAGTGAGTAATATACCACTACAGTTGTATAAAACAATCATAGTAAAAGGTTGAGGTCGGGGATTTAATACCCAGTCGTCGCATCGCTGCCAAGAGAGACCGGAAAAGACAGAAGAGTCGCCACCGTTCGTTATTTATCTCAAGGAAAGGGAAAGGAAACGATCAGAGAAAACCTACAAAAAAGGGAAAGACAGGTCATCGCAACCAAATCTTGGGTTCGGAAGTCGGTTACGCAAGGGAAAGGTATGAGCACCCCTCACGTCCGTTGTACTCAATGGGATCCATACTTGTTGTCTATCTAAAAAGGTGTTAATTTATAAGGCTAGCCATAGGGACAAAAGAAAAAGAAATGAAACTCGATAGAGCATCGCCGCTCTATGCCTACGTACTCTCTCGTGTAATGGGAAAGTCAGAGTCAACGTAGTTCAGAAAACTATGAGTGAAGGTGGGGAAGGTTGCTCGCCAAGACATCGCCATCTTGTGCCTACGTGTCCTTGTCTGGTATGAGAAATCAGAGCAAACGTAATTCGGGCTGACACGACCACCGATTAGTTCAAGTGTTTTAACTGAGTAGGGTTAAACCTTCATTCTAGCAGTTAGGTGTATTGCTGCTCGACCATTGGAGACTTAGGCGTTACCTGTTTACAGTAGAACCACGAGTTAACACACTCTTTCTGAAAAATGATTTTCCAAACAATCCCGAAGGATAAAAAGGGTTGATGTTTTGTTTTGTGTTTTTTAAGAGAAGAAGTGAATTGAGTTAAGTTTGTAACTCATATTGCACTAAAGACTATGACTTGAGAGCGAATGCGTCGCATATCGCCCAAAGGGCATACGCAAAACACTCTAGACAGTTGAGAGGAAGCCTCCCAACCATCATTCCCCAAGTACTTAAGGCTCGTAGCATACAACACTTGTTATCCTTTATTAGATATCTTGAAGAAGTTTTGAGATGAGAAGAGAAGACACAAACTCTAAGGGGAAACTAGACAACCCTAATGTTATCATGCAATGTGCTCCTATGGTTGAGATTGAGAGGGAAGAACTATCCTAATGTTATCATGCTTGGATCGAACACTTAATGTCTCTCCTACTCCCATCTTAAACAAATGGGACTAGGAATCCTAAGGGATCATGGCAAAGAAAACCAAGTAAAAACAAGATAAAACCAATCACAAGTGAGATGAAAGAAAGAGATAAAGGTGACTTAGACTAGTCAAGAAGAAATGAAAATATCATATGCAAGATGCAAAATATACAAAACAAACAAAAGAGAAGAACAAAATGACTTAAACTAATCAAAGAGGGTGTGAGATGAAATGGGAGAAGTTACAACTTCTACAACCATTCATGCATCAATCATTAATCTCAAAAGGTAAACACCCAAGCTTAAAGAAGAAGCCATGATCAAGATGAAGATGGGAGAATAGGCTTGGGCAACAAGCAATATGAGAAATATCTCAACCAAATGCATCAAATTGATCATGCAAAAAGAAAGCACAAACATGTTCTCAAAGTGGTTTCTCATTCAAAACAAACTCAAATTGTGATCAATCAAACCAAATCACTTTGAATGTGTACCACAACCCAAGGGACAGATGTGAGAGCATGAGAAGAGAGCTCATAAACAAAAAAAGAAACCAAACTCAAACAAGTTACAAGTTAAGGTGAGAGAAAGAACCAAAGTTCAAACTACATTCTACACTTAAACATAAGTGGAAACCCTAACTTCAAGGTAACTTGCCACATAAACCACACAAGTGTATGACCTATAAAATCAAAACCAGCATCCTAAACATGTCAAGAATGTGAATCAAGAAGTATAGGATGCATATGGGATCCATAGGAGTCATTTCCCAAAGGAACTAGGTCAACTAGTTTATATGAACTTCAACTAGGGTGACTTGACTTGCAAGGTTCACCAAAAATAGAAGAATAGTTCGATAAAATGCATAAAGCTACTAAGCATGTTGGGAAACAGGATCCAAAATATCCAAACCAAATTCCAATCAAGGCATCACCAAATGATTTGATCAACTAGGGTGCTCCACCTTATGGAATTATTATCAAGGGTCAAACAAAAGCAACACAAAGTCAAACAAAAATTTATCAAAACCTTGACCAAAATCAGCCTCAAAGGTACCTCAATCCATCCTCAAGATGGAGAGGAAACCTAATTCATTGGTGATTGCAAATGGTACATCAAACAAGAATCATCAATTGAAAACAATATTAAAAACACTTCCAATTGCAAAATTCAAAATTAATTGCAAAATAAAATAAAAATGAAATTAAAAATTATAGAAAATTAATTAAAGTTTTAAAGTGTTTGAAAATAATTTTCATGGAATTTTTAGCAATTTGGAGCTATTTTTAAAATTGAAAAACCAAAACAGAAGAAGAAAAGAAATAAAATAAAACATAAATGGAATGGGAGGTGCAATAGCAAAGCAGAAACCAAAGGGAAACAGGTAAAGCGTGCAATGGGCTGAAAAGATGGGGGGCGCCAATAGCACTTCTGGCCCAATCCAAACCCAAACTCATCCAGATTAATGAAACACATCGTTTTATTAATTTGCATGGAGTCAAACATGTCAAATGGACAAGTCAAACGATTTGGAAGCCAACACGCGTGCAATTAAAATTTCAAACCAATCCCACCTCAGATCTGACTGAGTATTAACTAGACGCCGGAGCCCTAGCTCCGGTCGTCTTCTCTAGTGAGATGGCCGGAGACACAATCATCAAAACTCAACCAAAATGCACAAAACTAGTACCAAATGAAAGCTGAAGTTGCAAGGGTCATGAATCCACTTTTAGATTCTCAAGATGATCCATAAATTAAGAGAATCGAAGCCAAGTAAAACGAGATGCACATGCTGAAATTCAATCAAACATGAACAACAAGGAATCAAACATGGCCTACTCAACATAGGGCTTCAGATGCAGCCATTATGAACCTAAATCATGGCCTAGAATGAGACATATTTGGAATGGAAACTTACTAAACGAAGACACTCCGTTGGCACTTCTCAGGCGTTTAAGCTTCACTTCTTTGCTCCAGATCCACTCCAAATACTTCAAAGAAGATGAATTGAGCTTCAATTTGACTTGATTTCTGAAGAACAATGAAATTAGATTTTCAAATTTGCTTGAGAAATTCAAATCTGAAAATGCTCTCTCCAACTCCAAATGCCACTTCTGAGCTCTTAGGGCAAATTTTTAGTTTATATATGATGGATTTCAGATGGTTTGGAAGGCCCATGAAGCCTCAATTTGATTAATTGGAAAAATGCCCAAAAATGGTAAGCTTCTCATGCACACGTGATTTTGCTTCATTCATGCCTTGCCAATGCATTAATCTGCAACTTGTGAGGTGTAGTTTACAACTGAATTGGATTGGGCTTCTTATTTGATCCAATTTGCGAGTTTGAACTTGAAACTTATTTGTAAAGAAATTTGAAATTGCATGTGTTTTTGCCTTCTTGTAGCAAAACCAAATTGTGCAAACTTCTTATGAGTGTATCTTGGAAAGAATTGAATCAAAATGAGATCAAAATATGGCCTATAATGAATCAAATTCAAATCATAATTCAAAGTTCATTTTTCACTTGAAAATTCTCCCACATGTCCATAACCATCCATAATTCATATGATCCTTGAGTTCTAATGTGTAAATGAGGTCTCTAGGAACAACTTTCGTGTTGGTTGAAAATTCATTTGAGGTACACAAGTGCATGAAAATGGCCTATGTAACAAATGACCTATAATCAAATCTTCCCAAAATACCCTTGCCTTGCCAAAGCCATAACTTGAATTCTACAAATGATATCAAAGACTTCTATGACTTTTTGGAAAGGTAAGACCATGAGGAACAACTTTCATATTCACCTAAAGTTGAGGAGAAACTTTTTTGTAGGTCAAAAGTGCTTTGGAAATGAGTTGACTTTTAGTTGACCAAAAATATGTTCATCTGAGACCTCTAACTTGTTGGCATCATAACTTGAGTTCCATAAACCCAATGGATGAGTTCTAGTACTCAAACGAAAGCTTAGAACATTCCCTACAAGATTCATGTTTGCAAGAAAATAAGATTGAACTTGTATCATGAGGTAACTTGTCCTTGAAGTTAGGCACCAAAGAAGGGGATTTTACACTGAGATCCTCTAAAACCCTAATTTAGTAACCCTTTGAACTCTTGATTCTTCTTGATTTGAGCTTGACATGACATCCTAGATGCCTCAACATAAATTCCAATGGCTTCAATTACTTAAAAACAAGTCTCAAACTTCCTCAAGTCCACAGTTGACCTTGAGTTGACCAAATGAAACCCTAGATTCACATCCTTTGACTGTGACCTTTTGCAGACGAAATGAAAGCCTAGACAAGCTCCACAAGGACTTCCAAAGCAATCAATAAGCTTCTCAAACACCTCTTATCCATAACAATGAACTTACAAGCCGCTGATAATCTTCCTTTGACCTCCAAGATAGGATATAAGCAACACACAACAATCTTCTCTCTCAAAGGGCTTTGACCATTTCCTGATGATTGTAAGCACTTGATGACTTGAATAAACACTCTTGCTTGAGTTTTGAAACCCTTGAAAGTCTTCTCTTGAATGGAACACCTCTCTTGATCCCCTGCAAAGGACAATGCTATGCAAATGCAAATGCTAAAGATGAAATGAAACATAAGCCAAGTATAAGAAAAGGGTTGGTCAAATTTTGGGGTATAACAGCTGCCCCTATTCAAACGACTTGGACTTGAATGGGTGAAAAGTGAACGGATTTCAAAAAACCAAGGTAAAAGACGGTTGAATACCAAAGAACCTGGAAATTTGCCAACCACAAAAATAGAACTGCAAACTTGTTACTGGGACAAAGTCTCCGGAAATACTATATCTGATAATTGCAACGGCAATAAGCTAACTGATTACCAACCAGAAAGTCTCGACACGCAGTCGGAAGAAGTATCTGCTAACGTGCAGGCAAATTAGACTTAGTCGGAAAGATCATCTGATATCACCATCAGGCATCTGTTAAACAAACAGGCATCGAACCCGAAGGCCGGCTCAACGCGAAGTTGAGAACATCTGCTAACCAGCAGGCATTCACTAAATAAAAGCGAGCATCGAACCCGGAGGCCGGATCAACACGAAGTTGAGAGCATCTGCTAACTAGAAGGAATTCGCTAAATAAAAGCGAGCATCAAACCCGAAGGCCGGCTCAACACGAAGTTGAGAGCATCTGCTAACCAGCAGGAATTCGCTAAATAAAAACGAGCACCGAACTCGAAGGCCAGCTCAACACGAAGTTGAAAATATCTGCTAACCAGCAGGCATTCGCTAAATAAAAGCGAGCATCGAACTCGAAGGTCGGATCAACACGAAGTTGAAAACATCTGCTAACCAGCAGGTATTCGCTAAATAAAAGCGAGCATCAAAAAGAGAATCTACCGATTGTTAGCTCCCAAATTCGACACTGCCTTGGGTTGCTAAAACACTAAGACATGATTAAGGTCTAAGTTAAATGAAGCAAAGAGGTCTCGACAGCCTCTAAGGAATTTTTCTAAAGTTGAACGGTTGAAACAACTTAGAAAAATTAAGAAACCTAAAGTTATGAGCATTTCGACCGTGTTAGAGGTCATTCGACCGAAATTCCGCAAATGGCATTGCTACGTCATTTTGAAATTCAAAAATTGGAGGGAGGAGTTTTGGTTCATAAGACACGTGGCGAATTCTAGAGCAGGAGGTTACATGCAAATGACACTTGTTAAATCGAGGAGATACTAGGAAGTTATTAGCGGTTAATTATTAGCATTATAAATAGGGATTTGTTAGGCAGATTTCTGGGTGTGTTTTACCATTTGTACAAAGTAACTCCAATCAAATTTACTCAAAGTACCCGAGTGTGAGAAAAGAGTATTTTCACGGAGAATGTACGTTATGTAAAATCACCAACTTTTCAATAAAGTCTTTTACAATTTCAGCAACATTTACATTTCCTCTGTCGAACCACTTGTGCAAGTGTTACATTTTGCTTTTTACCTTTCCTGCATCTTTTACTCCAATTCCTTCTTTCCTTTAAACTTTTTACCCTTTCGAACAACTTTTGTTTTTACAAGTCTTTTATAGCGTTTCCTTTAAGTTTATGCACTTTAAAATATCCAGTCAAAGTCCTTTTCATTACAAGCACATTTACCAATCCGTTATCACAAGTACTTTAAATTTAATTCTAAACGTAGAATATTTTAACACATGTCCTAGGATCAATCTGATCGATCCTGTAAGTCACCAAAGTCAAATTTGGAAGATCAGCGGTTGTTTTCCGATTTTCAAGGGAAACAAAATGGCACACCCGGTGGGACCGTGCTAAATATCCCCGCGATTTAGAATCAAAGAGTTCTCATTCATAAGCCTTAATAATCTTCGTAGAAAGTACATTATATGTTACTAAGAAGTGGTAGAATTACCGCTGCTAACGAAGAAAGACGAACAATCCTTAGGAATATGGCGACAAAAACGAACCAGCCAAACAATCCTAACCCACAAGTCCAAGGTTCTGGCGAAGGAACCAGTAACAACATGGTCCCACCGCCTATACCATCGACAGGAGAGCAAGTAGCGCCTCCCGTAAGGTCAGAACAAACCGTCGCCCCAGTAGGATCTGGGACAATGATAGTTAGGCCTTACACACAACCCGTACTGGAGTATATTGGGCCACCAATGTCGAATCCCCAAACTCCAATAGCAGGACCATCAGTGTCAAGGCAGTTTGCCCCTCTTGGTCTTTCGCAGTTGCCAAGGAATCCCCCATATGGGATGCCAACGACTGTAATGCAGGGGCTGCAAAATGCGCCCCCAATATTTTCTGAACACACAATGGCGTCACCTTTACAAGGATCAGGACCTGGTTCAAATATTGGTCGAAACCCTCAGAGTTTAAGTCTAGGATACTCGACTCAAGGTCCCAATTTAACCAATACGTCTGTTGCCTGTTTGAGGCAGCAGATGGATGAGAGTAACTTACAGATGGTTCAAACCCTCTCCCAGACTATGGGCGAAATCTTTCAGCCATTAATTCGAGACACAACTCACGCTAACCAACAATTGGCGACACAGTTAACACGCTTGACTGAATTTATAGGGGTACCTCCGTTAGAAAGAAACCAAGCCCCTGTGGAGAATATTCCACAACAAATTCCAAGAGTGGCGCCAGAAGCCAATTTAGAGAACCAGGGAGGAATAGGACCTTATGTTGTCGAAACTCCTAGAGTCCAGGTCGAGAGAAACCCAGAAATAGTTATGGTGAATCGAAACCAGGATGCAGACAATGTGGTCCAGCAAGTAAGACGCAACAACCTCGCGGTCGAAAACAATTTGGCTACGATGGTAGAAAGGATCATGACTCGAAATGGCCTAAACACTGGGTTTACTAGGCCAAATTATACTTCACCAATAGTCGACTACATCCTTCGAGCGGAATTACCCCCTAGGACTAAGGTGCCTAAGTTCACTAAGTTTTCAGGGGACACAACGGAGTCCACCGTTGAACACGTAGCACGCTATATAATTGAGGCTGGGGAGATAGCCAATGACGAAAGCCTTAGGATAAAGTACTTCCCAAGTTCTCTTACAAAGAATGCCTTCACGTGGTTTACCTCTTTACCACCAAGTACAATATGTAACTGGACGCAGTTAGAACGACTCTTCCATGAACAGTTTTACATGGGCCAGACGAAGATTAGTTTGAAAGAGTTGGCCAGTGTAAAGCGTAAGTTTTCAGAGCCAATCGAAGAATACCTCAATAGGTTTCGACTACTCAAGGCAAGGTGTTTCACACAAGTGCCTGAACATGAGTTGGTCGAAATGGCAGCAGGAGGTTTAGATTACTCTATTAGGAAGAAATTAGATACGCAGTATCTGAGAGATATGGCCCAATTGGCCGACAGAGTCCGACAGCTAGAAAGGCTGAAAGACGAAAAGTCAAGATTTAACAAAGGCAAGAAAGTAGCTTTTGTCGAACTCAAAGAAAGTAGCGAAGGGGCCTGCGAAGAGTCCCTCTACTTCGAGGAGAGTGAAGTCGATCTTGCTAAATTAAAACAGGGTCCTCCATATTCCTGTCGAGTACTGGCCCCTCCTCAAGGAAAGGGCTTTGTCGAATCAGAAAAGAACGACAGGTTCCCTAAGAAAACTTACACCTTTGACATCACGAAATGTGATGAAATCTTCGATTTGCTAGTAAAAGATGGGCAGATGATAGTACCGCCTGGTGCTAAAACACCGCCCTTAGAGCAGCGAAAAAAGAGAGGTTTTTGTAAGTACCATAATTTTCTGGGTCATAAAACATCTCAATGTTTTCTTTTCAGGGATCTCGTCCAGAATGCGATACAGGAGGGACGCTTGAAATTTGGAGATAAGGCAAAGGGCCAGATGAAGGTGGATGCTGATCCGCTGCAATTGACTGATGCTCTTTATGCTGAACCTATGGAAGCAAACATGATAGATGCTACTGAGGGCATCGAGTTTTCTGTTAATATGATGGAGGTTACTGAGGACCTCATTTCAGCACCAGTGATGGCGAAATGCGTTATGGGTTTCGGTTTGGACGATACGGCAGTCACAGTCGAGGAGAATACTGGTCGAAGCGATAACAAGTCAAGCCTAAGGGTTCAAAATCATCCAAGTTACACCATAGTAACCAATGAAACAGCTGACCATTTCGTCAGAATGGACCAGGCCACTGAGGGCTTAGAAAGAATGGAGCTAGGCGGGATGGTCGAAGTCAATATGGTCGACATTAACCCATCAGAGACCATGGAAGAGAAAGAATCGAAACACCATGAGGGATGTAGCAGGTTAGCATACCCAAAGACAGAGGAGTCAATCGTTGGCTTTTTACATCGATGCAAAGACAATGGATCGAGTGTGATGATGTGCCCCAGGTGCAGCGCCATTTTCGATAGAAAAGCAGCAGAGAAGCTAGAGGGAGAACGTCGACGTCGTCTGAACAGAGGTGGCCATGGTTTTGATCAACGAAAGAGCTATCACAGGAGGACATAAGACCAACACTCTGAACCTCGAATCAGGCCACCAAGTGCTAGGCCCGCCAGTTTCAAACCTGTTGTCGATTCCGCTGATGGAAAGTGGAGGAAGCCTAATGAAGAGAGGGCGCAAAGGTAGCAAAGGTGGAAGAGCTTCGAAGTGAATCGAGGATCTTCGGTCTCCTACAGCAAGGAGTATCAATCCTCAAAAATAGCGCACATATCTGAAAACTATAAGGGTAAGAATCCTATGACCAGGTCTCAATGGAAGAGAGAGCAAAGAAGAAGAAAGGCTCTTAGAGAAGAAACGGAGAAAAATCAGTCGAAGAACAGTTCAAACCCCCCCGGAAAAGAAGAACAGCAGTCGAAGATAGCGGAAAAATTACCAGTTGGGCGAAGGTTGTTTTCGCCTAAACAAGACAGACCGACGGAAGGGGACGAAGACATGACAGATAACTTTGACTCCGATGATTCTTTGGACCTGGTGGTCAACGTGGTGTCGGTGATGCCCCGAGAGTTCAATAGGGTGTCAGAGGTCGAAGAACCAGGTGCAGACGCTGAGTGGGAAATGGCAGCACATAAACTTGTATGCTATTACGTGATGAACAATGGTTGTGTCGAAGAGCAAAACGCTTTTTTCGAACGGCCCACTGAAGAAATGAGGACCCACCTGAAACTGTTGTATATTACAGCAAAAATGGAGAACATCCCCATCAACAAAATACTGGTGGATTGTGGTGCTACGATAAACCTGATGCCACATTCTTTGCTGACCAAAATAGGAAAGCATGACGCTGATACAAAGCCACATAATATGGTCTTGTCGAATTATGAAGGAAAAGTAGGAACCACCAAGGGGGTGATTCAGGTGGATGTGACCGTCGGAACAATTACAAGACCAACGGTATTCATGGTGGTCGAAACCACGGCCAACTACAATTTATTGCTTGGCCGAGAATGGATACATGGCATTGGAGCAGTGCCATCATCGATGCATCAAAGGATTGCCATCTGGAGGCCGGATGGCATAGTTGAAAATATTGAAGCTGATCAAGGGTACTTCAGGGTGACAAGAAGGCAAATAGATCAGTTCCAATTCGACAAGCACTTGGCCAGCATTGGCCCTTGTGCTCCAGCAGACTTTGAGTTCGCACCAAATAACGAGGTGTACTACTCACTATACCTCCACCCTGTCGACGGATTTCGTTGGGATAGGGAAATACCTGGGGAGAGACTCCCATACCTGGGGGCAGCCCCAGTTGACCCCACGGGGTGGGGCAGTGAATTTGATGACTGAAGCAGCGGTGCTGCGAAGAATTTCGGCCTATGTGGCTGAAACTAAATTACAAACGGCCAAAATGGCCGCACATGACAAAATGGCTGAAGAAGCCACCAAAATACAGCGGGAGAGCCAGAGGCTCGACGCCATCTATGATGATGAACCTCTGGGGTTCGAGAGAGATCCTTTGGGGAACGACATCAAAATGCTCGCACAGGATCCATTGGAGGAAATTGATTTAGGAGAGGGTCCAACCAGGAGGCCAACGTACGTTAGTGCTAACCTCGACCCTCAACTGAAGATCGAAGTCATCCAGTTGCTCCGGGAGTATAAGGATTGTTTCGCCTGGGACTATGACGAAATGCCTGGGTTGCAAAGAGATTTGGTGGAACATAAACTACCAATAAAACCGGGAAAGAAGCCCGTCAAACAGGGCCCAAGGCGTTTTGCTCCAAAGATCATGTCGAAGATCAAGGAGGAAATCGAAAGGCTCCTTCGTTGCAGATTCATTCGCACAGCGAGGTATGTCGAATGGCTGGCCAACATTGTCCCAGTCATCAAGAAGAACGGGTCCTTAAGAGTGTGCATTGATTTCAGAGATTTGAATTCAGCCACTCCCAAAGACGAATATTCGATGCCAGTGGCGGAAATGTTAGTTGATTTAGCCGCTGGCCATGAATACCTCAGTATGTTGGATGGTTATTCTGGATATAACCAGATTTTTATCGCGGAAGATGACGTTCCCAAAACGACGTTTCGTTGTCCAGGGGCCTTAGGCACTTACGGATGGGTAGTAATGCCATTTGGCCTAAAGAACGTTGGGGCAACGTACCAGCGAGCAATGAATTCTATATTCCATGATTTCATCGAATCTTTTATGCAAATATACATTGACGATATTGTGGTGAAATCTGTTTTAGGAAAAAGCCATCTGGGTCATCTGCAACAATCGTTCGCCAGAATGAGGAAGTTCGGCCTCAAAATGAATCCGTTGAAGTGCGCGTTTTGTGTGCAGGTGGGAGACTTCTTGGGTTTTGTTATCCATAAGAAGGGAATCGAAATCAACCAGAATAAGACGAAGGATATTTTAGAAACCAAAGCGCCGTCGAACAAAAAGGAGTTGCAATCGCTGCTGGGGAAAATTAACTTTCTAAGGAGGTTCATCTCTAACTTAAGCGGCAAGACGCAAGCCTTCTCACCTTTGCTTCAAATTACTAGGGACGGATTCGAGTGGGGCAAAGAGCAGCAGGAAGCCTTCGACAAAATCAAAGATTACTTGTCTCATCCCCCAGTCCTTTCGCCTCCGTGTAGAAGCAGGAGCATGCGATTGTACATAGCAGCGTCAGATAGAACTTTAGGGAGCATGTTGGCTCAGGAGGATGAGAATGTCACCGAAAGGGATATTTACTACCTTAGTAGAGTTTTAAATGACGCATAAACTAGATATAGTGAAATCGAAAAGCTATGTCTATGTTTATATTTCTCATGTACAAAGTTAAAGCAATATATTAAACCAGTAGATGTTTGTGTTTCTTTGCACTTTGATGTTAATAAGCACATGTTATCAAAACCTATTTTGCACAGTCGAATTGGAAAATGGGCACTGGCATTGACAGAATATTCTTTAACTTATAGACCGCTGAAAGCAGTCAAAGGGCAAATAGTGGCAGACTTTATCGTCGACCACCCTATAAACGAAAATGCCCTGAATATAGTTGAAGTGGAACCATGGAAATTATACATCGATGGCTCTAGCCACAAACATGACACAGGTATTGGTCTGATGATTATTTCGCCAAATAAAATTCCAACAAAATTCAAGTATAAAGTAGAGGGTTTGTGTTCCAACAATGAGGCTGAATATGAAGCTTTAATAGCGGGACTTGAGATTTTGTTAGAATTGGGGGCAACCCAAGTCGAAATAATGGGCGATTCGGAATTAGTGATAAAACAGTTGACAAAGGAGTACAAATGCGTTAAAGAAAATCTCATCATGTACTTCGTAGTGGCCAATAGGTTGCTTAAAAAATTCAAAGCATTAGCTATTCGACATATACCGAGAATACAGAACCGAGTGGCTAACGATCTAGCACAGATTTCCTCGGGATATAGGGTCTCGAAGGAAGACTTGCAGAAAGTAATCGAAGCTAGAGGCAAGGTAGTGTCAGTTGGGTTGAAGCCATCAGACTTAGAGGCTACAAAGTTTGGATATATGGATGAAGAGACTTTCGAAGTCTTTACCATCGGAGAATTGTTGGACAATGACTGGAGAAAGTCTTTAGTCGAATATCTCCAGAATCCATCGATAGCCTCGGATCGAAAGATAAAATATCGAGCGCTGATTTATGTCTTGATGGGCAACGAATTGTTCAAAAAAAACCCTGAAGGAGTTTTGCTGAAATGCTGGAGTGAATCAGAGGCATACTTGGCTTTGTCAACAGTCCACAGTGGGGCATGTGGTGCACACCAAGTTGGCCATAAAATTAAATGGTTATTATTTCGACAAGGTTTGTACTGGCCTACAATGTTGAAAGACTGCATCGAGTTCGCCAAGGGGTGCCAGGAGTGTCAAGTTCATGCAGGCATACAACACGTCCCAGCAAGCGAATTACATTCCATAATTAAACCATGGCCGTTTAGAGGTTGGGCTTTGGATCTGATTGGAGAAATTCGACCAGCATCCTCAAAAAACCAAAAGTATATCTTAGTGGGGATAGATTACTTTACCAAGTGGATCGAAGCAGTGCCTTTACCTAAAGTGGATCAGGAAGATGTGATTGAATTCATTCAGAAAAATATCATCTTTAGGTTTGGATTGCCAGAGACGATAACAACGGATCAAGGGTCGATCTTCACGGGTAGAAAGATGCAGGATTTTGCCAGAGAGATGGGGTTCAAACTCTTAACTTCGACCCCTTATTACGCGCAGGCTAACGGGCAAGTCGAGGCAGCAAATAAAGTGGTCATTGACATGATAAAGAAGCAAGTAGGAACCAAGCCAAAGAATTGGCACAAAGTGTTGGATCAGGTTCTATGGGCATGTCGAACGTCACCCAAAGAGGCAACCAACGCCACCCCATATCGTTTGACCTTTGGTCACGATGCAGTGTTGCCAGTCAAAATCCACATACAGTCGATTAGGGTTCAAAGGCAACACGAAATTCCTAGAGAAGTCTATTGGGATATGATGCTCGATGAGGTCATAGACTTAGACGAAGAGAGATTGAAAGCTCTAGAATTGCTGAGAAGGCAGAAAAAGAGAGTGGAAAAGTCATACAATAAGAAGGTTAAAGCAAAAACCTTTTTAGTTGGAGACTTAGTTTGGAGAGTCATTTTGCCTATGGATCGAAAGGCCAAGACGCTGGGTAAATGGTCCCCAAAGTGGGAGGGACCCTTCCAAGTGTCGAGGGTGTTCTTTAATGGAGCCTATGAAGTGGAAGAATTGGGCGAAGATAGGAGGGTATTAAAAGTAAATGGTAAGTACTTGAAAAAGTACAGGCCTATGCTACAAGAAGTTAAGATAACAACAGAATAACATAAAGTATAAAGCAAAGCCACAAATGGTATTAATATTTGCCAAAATGGCGCGAAAAGTTACAATAACAAAATAGCTTCAAAGGCCAGCAAAATATAGTCTGTTAAAATATGTCAGTAAATCAGAAAGGAAGATTGGCCTTCATTTTAAGGTAGCTCACCTTCTGAGACTCGATACGTTGTTGGCACGAGGCCCTTTCATCAGTTAATCTGGCAACTTCTTCTTCTAAGCTTCGAGCCTCTTCTGCAAAAGTGATAGCATGTTCGAGTTCAGCAGCAAGGGCCGAATTGTCTTTGGAAGACAGTTGAGAAATCTTCTTTTCTTCCTTCTTGATCTTGCCTTGAAGTTTCTTGATCTTGCGTTTCCAACAGACGATATTTTCCTTGCTGGAAGCAATCTCTAGTTGGTCTTTCTTTTTCTCTTCCTCCAGCTCTTCGATCCTTTGTTCCGATTCCGCTGCACTTGTCCAGGCAGCTGCTTCGCAACCAGATTTCGTCGAAATGTCACTTTCGAGGCGGGGCAGCAACGTGAGGTCTTTGTAGACTTGATCTATCAAAATGCCCACCTCTCGAATGACGTTAGCAGCTTCAGGCGATATGGAGTCAAGTTTCACCTGTTGAAGAAGCGTTTTCAAAGATAGGTGGGTGACGGAATCCATCTTCAGCAACATGAAAAGGTCTCCTTTAAAGATTTTGACTTTGATCTTCGCCAAAATATCATCTGAAGGTTTGCTAGAGACCTGGCCCTCAGAAGTCGAAGTACTCCGAGTTTTGCTAGAAGAACTGCCTCGACTGCGCAACAGTAGTTGGACGTATCGACGAGGATCACTTTCTTTCAGCGCAGCCATTTCTTCCTTAGAGAGGATCGTTTCGCTCTGAAGAGGCATTGCCTGTGGCACCTCGACGGGAGTAACTTTGGTAGCATCAGTGCAAGCAGGCTCATCGGAGTTTCCCTTTGTAATTATTTCCCTTTCTACAGGGGCAACTTTTGTGGGGTCTTGAGCCAAGGTAGCCTCTTTCTCCTCATCATCTGACTCACCTAGCTCAGATTGGTGCATGGCTTCTTCTTCGCATGCGTTGGCTTCATCCGCATCAACGTCGTCAGTAGCGGGTTTTGTGTGAACGAGAGGGAAACTTGTTGTGGTGGCAAGGTTGGTGTCCTCAGGTTTGGGGTTTTCATCTTCATCTGCCACGACTATTGTCTCAGGAGCTCCCTCTTCCTCATGGTCGGACCCATCAGTTTGTGATTGTTGGGTAGTAGTTTTTAGGGGCGAAGGGGCTGCATAAAATTCAGGTTTGTTAATTTCACCAAGAGAACTTACACCAGAGCCCAAATAGGATGTAGGAATATAAGTGGGTTCACCTTGGCTGTTCAATGGATAAGTAGGCAAGGGAGACGGCTGCGTCGAAGGTTTGGAAGCCTCAGTAGTAGTCTGCAGTTGGGAAAATAAACCTCATGAGATGCGAGATGAAAGAAACAAGAGCTTGATATAGAAAGGTCAGAGATTCTTTCACAATACCTTTGCGGCTTCCTCAGCCGGACTAGAATTATCACTCTCTATGGGAACGGCAGAAGCGTTTGGATCATTTGTTGTGAGAGCTTTGACAGGAGATTCAGGAGGCGTGTTCTGTTTCTGTATCTTGGTGGGAGAGGAAGGAGTTTCGACGCTCTCTAGCCCATGAGTTACCCTTCGTTTTCTTTTTAGGGGAACATCTTCACGAGGGGATTCATCATCGTTGGAGTCTATGATGACTTAGGCTGCAACTTTTCTTCTTTTTTGAGGAGTTGGAGGTTTGCAGCCAGCTTGAGAAGATCGAAGTGATCAGCAAAATACAGAAAAGCTTCAGGTGAATAAGAGCATGTAAGAATATACCTTTGAACTTTCGGTCTTTCCTTCTGTTTTATTTGTCGGAGCGTTTCTTTTGGGAGCAGCTGCGAATAAGTAAATATAGAAGACATAGGTTAGTAACGTTGAAGCTTCGTGAGAAGAAGCC
Organism: Lathyrus sativus; assembly: GCA_963859935.3. Lineage (NCBI taxonomy): Eukaryota > Viridiplantae > Streptophyta > Magnoliopsida > Fabales > Fabaceae > Lathyrus > Lathyrus sativus. The sequence continues at coordinate 282,863,364 of OZ012739.1, read as the reverse complement.
AAATCGAAGGGAGATGACCTTCAAGGATTTCGGTCTCGATGTGAACATCTCCGATACTGATATGAAGGTGCCCTCTAAAAGTATCAAGTGTATGTTTAGTCGGAACCACCCGCTTCGCTTTAGGCTTCGACTGCTGTCGAAGTATTTTTATACTATCCTCACAGATAAACCAGTCTGGAAATGGAGGGGCAAGAGCCACACCAAAATCAATGGTTGGTAATCGAGGGGTCTTTGGGGGAAAGAGTTTAAAAGCAACCTCATATCGTCTATCATAAGGGATAGATGAGGGGATTTTCAGTTTCTCTATTCGTGTGGAAAATTTTTCTTTTAAAGTGACAGCAGCCTCGCGGACGGTTCGACTAACATCATTTGGTCGATAGGCAATTTCGAAGTACTTCTGGAAAGCTTGTATCTCTTTGATATGAGTAGACGTACCTTTCTTGACTTTTTCCTGCACATCAATAAAAGCCTGGTCAATCAAGCGTGAAAAACTCGAAACATCAAGAAAATTATTGGAGTAATGATTGGTCCACCAGTTGTAAAAGTCTGGGGTACAAAGGTGAGAGGGTTCAAAATAAATTGGAGTAAAATGGGACTTATGGGCGTAACGGGCCATTTGAGTCGAACACTCAAGTGGGTTGAAGCTGGTAGAGAGAAGAATAACATGAGACTTTTTATCATACAAGCACCTAGGCAATGATTGAATTAACCCAAATTGCCTCGACATCAAGTTGGGTTGATAAGCGACTAATATTGCTTGTCCTCTGACAAGGTTGAGCTTATGAACTATCAAGTGTGGCGTCAAGAATCTCTCCCATATCAGGTTTGATTCTGCTTCTTGTTTTTGAGAAACTGGAGGAAATGACCTGGTGAACCATTCAGGGCCATACAGCCTATGAGCAAAAGGGGCCATCCTGGGAGTGAATTCATGCCTTTTTGCAAACAAGTGGATGAAGCTGGTAAGATTGGCACGAAGGATGCGACCCTCTTCATTTGGTGTCAACTGAACCAAGCGTGGCCATTCGACCCGACGTTCAGATACCTAGGCTTCGTTGACCTCTCCTTTAAAGGGAAGGCTGTGTTCGAAGGTGGCGTTCAACCATAGTTGAAGCAACCAAAATGGCCCCGCCATTATAAGAGCGCCATGGGTTTTTGGATCCCTTAGTTTATCAACGCCTTCTCCCAAAGTCTCGTACAGGCTGGCTAGTATCATCTCACTAAGGCATATGTCCCTTTTAAGGTGTAACTGATTCGCCAGGGTCAGGTACTTCCTCGCCACCTGCAAAGACTTTGTGCAAAAAATGCAGCGAGACAACCACATAGCCAGAAAGGCTATGTGCTCCTCGTCTTCAACTACGTCAGTGTCTTTCTTATGATAATGATTTATGAAGGGTGTGTAAGTATGCTTCGTGCTACCAAAACCTATGGTGTCCCGTGCATCAATTTCAGGATTGTAAGCCAATCCACATGGTCTTAGTCCAACGATAGCAGCCATGTCGAAAAGTGTGGGAGTCACCATTCCACAGGGAAGATAGAAGGTATGGTGAGTACTGTCCCAGAAATACAAAGAGGAGGCCAACAGTAACGGACAGTAAGGTGGCCCAACCTTCGACAGCATGATTAGGTCATAAATACCTATTTCTTTCCAATGTTGTGCCTTCGCTTTATCTATTTTCGCCAACCAGTTAAGATAAAGTTCAGAATCTTTGAAGTACGGCGTAACTCTAAATAGTATTGCCCCATCATGTAAATATTTAAGGTCCACGTTGAAGAGAGAAAGGTCATATGGGTTATCAGAAGGGATTTTGCTAGCGTCTTTTTGCCCTAAGGGTTTGGTTTTTCGATAGGAAGGGAAAAAGTCGCTCAAAGTGGAGTAATCAAGGTTTGGGGGTGACAATGGGCCAGACATGGCTAAAGTTTTTCCAGCCACATCAACGGGGATGATTACCTGAGATTCGTAGATGTGTCGTTTCTCTTCCGCTAACGGTTCCCTGATGAGCTGTTGGTTCTTCTTGATTTTTGGTCTGCTCAAAGTAGTGAAAGGTGGCAATGCAGATGAAGAAGATGGTCTCCTAGTTTGAGTTTTCTTCTGTTGTTCAGCCATGATTGAAGTTTCCAGAGAGGAAGGAGATTTTTCTGGTGTTTAAAAAAAAGGGGGTTTCTTCAGCAAAGGGGAGAAGAGCAAGCGTGGTAAAGAGTAGAAAGTCTTATGAAAAATTTCTTGGGTGATTTTATAAGGGTTCAGAAAATTAAGAATTTTACGTGGGTGAAGTTAGTGGGCCACGTGTGCCACCTAGTGGAAGAAGTAAGGGGCGGTTGTAACCTATACCCCTAGGCGCTAAAAGGGTGATGATGTTTTCTGAATTTTTGTGAGTTCCAAGAAACCTGCCATGATGATGATGACGTCAGAAGCGTGCAAAGTGGCGCAGTTTTTAATAAACATTTCTCTTTCTTTTGTTTTATCTTCCCAAGGATAAGAGGCAAACCAAAGGGTCTGATAGCATCGAAAAGATGGTGTCGAATGGGATACTATCAAAAAATGTCCTTTTCCTGCAATAAGGTCGAAAAGAACATTCTTTGGGGGCAATTTGTTAGCTCCCAAATTCGACACTGCCTTGGGTTGCTAAAACACTAAGACATAATTAAGGTCTAAGTTAAATGAAGCAAAGAGGTTTCGACAGCCTCTAAGGAATTTTTCTAAAGTTGAACGGTTGAAATAACTTAGAAAAATTAAGAAACCTAAAGTTATGAGCATTTCGACCGTGTCAGAGGTCATTCGACCGAAATTCCGCAAATGGCATTGCTACGTCATTTTGAAATTCAAAAATTGGAGGGAGGAGTTTTGGTTCATAAGACACGTGGTGAATTCTAGAGCAGGAGGTTACATGCAAATGACACTTGTTAGATCGAGGAGATACTAGGAAGTTATTAGCGGTTAATTATTAGCATTATAAATAGGGATTTGTTAGGCAGATTTCTGGGTGTGTTTTACCATTTGTACAAAGTAACTCCAATCAAATTTACTCAAAGTACCCGAGTGTGAGAAAAGAGTATTTTCACGGAGAATGTACGTTATGTAAAATCACCAACTTTTCAATAAAGTCTTTTACAATTTCAGCAACATTTACATTTCCTCTGTCGAACCACTTGTGCAAGTGTTACATTTTGCTTTTTATCTTTCCTACATCTTTTACTCCAATTCCTTCTTTCCTTTAAACTTTTTACCCTTTCGAACAGCTTTTGTTTTTACAAGTCTTTTATAGCGTTTCCTTTAAGTTTATGCACTTTAAAATATCCAGTCAAAGTCCTTTTCATTACAAGCACATTTACCAATCCGTTATCACAAGTACTTTAAATTTAATTCTAAATGTAGAATATTTTAGCACATGTCCTAGGATCAATCTGATCGATCATGTAAGTCACCAAAGTCAAATTTGGAAGATCAGCGGTTGTTTTCCGATTTTCAAGGGAAACACCGATTCAATCTAAAAGAGAACTCTGCTGGGGAAAGTGAAACTTAAACAAGCTTTGTTGAGGGAAAAATTATAGGATGAACACATCCGTCCAAAGATATGTTGAGGGTCTGAATACCACACAGACTCAAGAAAAACTATATTGGCCAGGGTCTGAATACCACTCAGGCTCAAGAAAAACAAACTGTTGTCTACTATAGACACACCTGAAAACAAGAGGTAACAACCTGGCTTATGTTTCAAATGCATATGTTTGAATATGCCGTAATGCTCCATACAAAATGGAAATGCTACGCGTTTGGGAAGATGCTATGTACAATGCACATGCAAAGGAGACACCTCAGCAAAATAAATTCTGAAGAGAACAACCATGTCGGGGAAAGATAAGATACGCCAATTACAACTGGACTTAGGCCGAGAACAACAAGCCCTGGATGGCCTCCAAGAAAAGAACACTATTGGGTACTACTGCTCTAACGAGAACAAAAACAATCCACTCTGCTAGGGATCAACGCAAAATTTTTCGAGAAAAGCTCCCTGAATGGCTTACCAAAATACAACTCTCCTGGGGAACAAAAGACTCGGCTGGGAAAAAGGCAACCCCCTACTGAGATCATCTCAACTCTACAGGGGAAATCAGCCCTGGATGGCCTCCTAGAACATGACTCTATCGAGGAGTAGGAAAACTGCTTGAGGAATACCTCTACTCTGCCATAGATTTCAACCTGTTGGAGATTAAATCCAAACTGAATAAGGTTCACTAGGAATCCGTCCCAAACTCTCTCTGCTAAAGATGAGAAACAACACACTCCAACAATTCCGCTGAGGATTACTTAATGAGGGAATCAACATCGACCTCTGCTTGTGGAATGAGTCATTGACCTAGCCTCTGAGGGAACAGGAGCCAAAGACTTGGACTCTATGGGGAAGCGGAGCTCTGAATTCGCTCCACTGCTGGGGATAATCCCCAATTTACCGAGTGGAAAGAACTTCAATCTCGACCAGCTGGGGAATAAGCACATGCATTCAATCTGCTGGGGATAAGTGCGTACTGACAATCTACTGGGGAAATGTGTACATACTCAACCTGCATAGCTTACTGGGGATAAGGTGCCTTTAGACTGCTGAGACTATATGCACAAACTCCACCTGCTGGGGATGAATGAGTCTCAACTACACGTCTTCCTTCTATGGGGATATGGTGCTACCTGGGATACACCTCTGAAAACTTTTCCCCAAGAGTAACAACCCTGAAAATGAACAAACAAACAAGATATCCTGCACAATGGAAACTATCTCGGTTGTCATCCGTGACATCGTTCAAATAAATCAAAGTTTTAATGATTATTAGCGAAGCCTACAAGTTTATGTATGCAAAGTTTTATCAAAAACATCAGACGCTTTCTCGCAAACAAAACAGTAAAGGCTAAAACAAAAGCGACAATTTACTAAATAGTATATGCTTCATTGATAAGTGGCCTGTAAATAGGCATATTTTACAACAGATGCAACTCCTGAAAAGAGAAAGCTGCACAAAAATTTACAGAAATGCACAAAAATATACAAAATGTCGACAATATGGTACAGACAGCCACCATGTGTCGATTCATATATAACTCGCATGACTTTGATGCTTTTCCAATGCTTCAGCCTTTGAAGAGACTGATTTAAACGGATGGCCCTCAAGTCCTCCCATAATCCACTATGCTATGAAGATCAACATGCAGACCACACTCATTTGCTTTTCAAATCCCTAACTTTTGCCTGAATCACCCTCGCGGGTTTTCGGTTCACCGGGATACCCATTTTTTCCAAAGTTGCCTTTTCAGCTTTTCAACTTTGCAGGTTTACATCTTTTGTTTTTATCCCTAACTTTTGCCTGAACCCATTCTTTTTATTGTTCGTCGGGATGCCCCATTTTTGCTCGGATATTCTTTTTTCTTTCCAGCGGATCTCTTTAAGCAAAGTATTTTTTAACTGCATCTGCATTCACAAGGGATGTGAAATCCTCACCATCCATGGTTGACAGTAGTAAGGCTCCTCCGGAGAAGACCTTTCGTATGCCATATGGACCTTCGTAATTAGGAGTCCATTTTCCCCTGTGATCTGTCTGTGGAGGGAGAATCCTCTTCAACACTAACTCGCCTTCCTGAAAGCTCTGAGGACGCACCTTCTTATCAAAAGCTTTCTTCATCCTGCTCTGGTACAATCAACCATACGCAATGGAAGCCAGCCTCTTCTTGTCCATCAGGCTGAGCTGATTTAATCTGTTTCTCACCCATTCTGCCTCATCGAGCTTGACGTCAACCAGAACTCTCAAAGAATGAATCTCGACCTCCAATGGTAGGACAACTTCCATACCATACACTAGCGAGAAAGGGGTTGCCCCAGTTGAAGTACGTACCGAAGTACGATATTCGTGCAAAGAAAAGGGCAACATCTCGTGCCAATCTTTGTAGGTCACAACCATCTTCTGCGCAATCTTCTTTATATTCTTATTGGCCGCCTCAACAGCGCCATTCATCTTCGGACGATAGGGAGAAGAGTTGTGATTCTCAATCTTGAAACTCTGGCACAGTTCCTTCATCATCTTGTTATTCAAATTTGAACCATTATCAGTAATGATTATTTCGGGCACTCCATAACGACAGATGATGTCCTTCTTGATAAACCGGGCTACCACTTGCTTGGTGACGTTAGCATAGGAAGTCACTTCCACCCACTTAGTGAAATAATCAATTGCCACTAAGATGAAGCGATGTCCATTGGATGCGGTTGGCTCGATCTTGCCAATCATATCAATGCCCCACATGGAAAAGAGCCAAGGAGACGCCATGACATTCAAAGGACTTGGCGGCACATGAATCTTATCGGCATAAATCTGGAATTTATGGCATTTCTTCGCATACTTGAAGCATTCAGACTCCACAGTCAACCAATAATAACCTGCCCTTAACAGCTTTCGAGACATGGCATGCCCGCCTGTATGCGTACCAAAGGCATCTTCGTGAGCCTCTTCCATAAGCAGACCTGCTTCTTTTTCATCCACACATCTTAGCAGCACTAAGTCAAAATTCCTCCGGTAGAGTACACCATCTTGGTTCAGATAGAAGTTTACAGCCAACCTCCTCAAGGTCTTCTTATCCCGGGCCGAAGCCCCAGGCGGATACTCTTCCTTCTTGAGAAAATTCTGGATATCATAATACCACGGCTTGCCATATGAAGCTTCCTCTATTGCAAATATGAATGTCGACCTATCCAGGCGAGAGATGACAATTTTTTGAGCATCATTCCAAAAATTCACCTTGTACATTAAGGATAGTGTAGCCAAGGCATCTGCCATCTGATTCTCCGCTCTCAGAACATGATAAAACTCTACCCGGTCAAAGAAGGGTAGCAACCTCCTTGCATAGTTCATGTAGGTAATCAGGTTAGGATGACGAGTTTCCTACTCTCCTTTGATCTGATTGACCATCAAAGTTGAATCACCATAGATATCAAGGTTTTTGATTCTCAAATCGATCGCTTCTTCAATACCCATGAGACATGCCTCATATTCATCTTCGTTATTGGTGCAGGGAAAATTTAACCTAGCAGTAAATGGTATATGCGAACCATGGGGAGTGGTAATGATTGCCCCAATCCCGCTGCCACAAGAGTTAACAACACCGTCAAAGATCATTTGCCACTGGGAACTTTTCTCAAGACCTTCATCAGGTAGCGGCTCATCGCAGTCCTTTATTTTCAAGAACATTATATCCTCATCATGAAATTCAAACTTCATCGGTTGATATTCGTCAATCGGTTGCTCTGCGAGATATTCAGACAGAACACTCCCCTTAATAGCCTTTTGGGAGACGTATTGAATGTCGTACTCTGTCAAAACCATCTGCCACCTGGAAATCCTTCCCGAAAGTGCTTACTTTTTGAACATGTACTTAATCGGATCCATCTTTGAAATCAGCATGGTTGTATGGTTTAGCATGTATTGCCTTAGACGTTTGGTATCCCAAGCGAGTGCAATGCACATCTTTTCTAACATTGAGTACCTGGATTCACTATCTGTGAACTTTTTACTCAAGTAATAAATGGCATGCTCTTTTCTTCCCGTATCGTCGTGTTGACCGAGAACACAACCCATAAAATTCTCCAGAACCGTTAAATACATTATTAATGGTCTTCCAGCCACTGGAGGCATCAGTATCGGAGGCTCCTGCAAATATTCTTTTATTTTTTCAAATGCCCTTTGGCAATTTTCATTCCAGACCACTGCTTGATCTTTCTTTAACAATTTGAACATCGGTTCACACGTAGCTGTAAGGTGAGATATGAACCTTGCAATGTAGTTCAATCTACCCAAGAAACCACAAACCTCTCTCTCAGTCTTCGGTGCTGGAATTTCCTGTATAGCTTTTATTTTTGCAGGATTGACCTCGATTCCTTTTTCACTGACTATGAACCCCAGTAACTTTCCTGACCGTACACCAAAAGTGCATTTGTTCGGATTCAACCTCAGCCTGAACTTCCTTAGCCTCTCAAACAACTTCAAAAGATTCACCAGATGTTCCTCCTCCGTATGGGATTTCACAATCATGTCATCAACATAGACCTCAATCTCATGATGAATCATATCATGAAACAAAGTCACCATTGCCCGCTGATAGGTTGCCCCTGCATTCTTCAATCCAAAGGGCATTACCTTGTAGCAAAACGTCCCCCACGGTGTTATAAAATTTGTTTTCTCCATGTCTTCTGGCGCCATCTTGATTTGGTTATATTCGGAAAAACCATCCATGAAGGAAAACACTGAATACTAAGCAGTATTGTCAACAAGTACGTCAATGTGGGGGAGCGGGAAATCACCTTTCGGGCTCGCTCGATTGAGATCACGATAATGTACTCACATTCATACCTTACCATCCTTCTTTGGTACAGGTACAATGTTAGCGACCCACGCAGGGTAATTCGTCACGGCGATAAATCCTACGTCTAACTGCTTCTGGACCTCTTCTTTAATTTTTACCGCCATGTCCGATCTGGTTCGTCTCAGCTTCTGTTTGACAGGTGGACACTCTTCTCGAAGAGGTAAGAGATGAACCACAATATCTGTATCAAGACCTGACGTATCTTCATATGACCAAGCAAAAACATCTTTATACTCTCGGAGCATTTCAACCAGTCTTTGTTTGACATCACTCTGTAATGCAGCTCCTATCCTGACTTCCTTTCTGGCTTCCTAGATGCCCAAGTTGATGACCTTAATTTCCTCCTGATGAGGCAGAATAACCTTCTCTTCCTGTTTCAGTAGCCTGGCGAGCTCTTCAAGCAGGTCTTCGTCTTCCTCAATCTCTTCTTCAGCTTGAAAGATTGGATTATCAAAGTCCAAGCGAGTCATAGATGCTTCTGGAGCAGTGTCATCTGCAATGTGAAACCTGCAATGATGATGATTTAATGCTTAAATGATATGCAAACAAGAACAAGCACATTTCCATTTTATTGTTAAAATAAAATAAGAAAAATAGAGATCACAATATTTGAATGCAAGAAAAATGCCCTTTGATTAATTGATAAAACAAATGTTCAAACATAAAAGATAAGGCCCTTCAGACAAAGACCACTATGTTCCGGGTAGAACATAGGGCTACACATATTTAAGAAAACAAATCATTACTCTTTGTTAGTCACTTCGATGACTTCCTTGATGGTCTAGTTATTCAAGCTCTGACCAGGAATACACGGCCGGATCCATGCGTCCATGTCGTAGTCACTATCCCCTCCTTCGTCGGATACAACATTGATCTGATCAAAAATCACCCCACCACTAGTGAATTGGACTGGTCCCCTGTAGCGCGGAACGCTCTGTGAGGAGGAAGATGATGGACTGTACCCAAGTCCAAACTTGTCTTGTTTATTAGGGATGCTCAAAACTTGCCCCCAGCCCTGAGATGCTCCAGACTTTACCACTGCCCGTGCCTCCTTAAAAGACGACATAGCAACTTCAGACATCTTGCTCACATCTGGCGCTTTCTCCTTAATCTGCACGGTTTCGAAAGCATGGCTTATCATAATATCCTCTTCACTACAAATAGTAACAATGTTATCGCCCACCATATATTTCAGCTTTTGGTGTAGAGTTGCCGTCACGGCTCCCGCCGAATGGATCCAAGGTCATTCCAACAAGCAACTATACGCTGGCTAAATACCCATAATGTAAAACACCGCATTGAAAACCTTTGGTCCAACCTGGATTGTAAGAGTCACTTCTCCGAAAATGGACCTTCTTGTCCCATCAAATGCCCGCACAACCAAATCACTTAGGGTGCACATTACTCCCCGGGTGTCCAGCTTCATCAAAGCTTTCTTGGGTAACACATTAAGTGATGACCCAGTGTCCACCAGCACATGTGACAGTACAACCCCTTTACATTCAATGGAGATATGCAGCGCGTGATTATGGTCTCTTCCCTTTGGCGTCAAATCAAGATCTGTAAGCCCTAGCCCATTCCCGGCATTGACGTGTGCCACCACTCATTCTAACTGATTCACAGAAATTTCTTGTGGCACGTACGCGGTATTCAGAATCCTTAACAAGGCATTCCGATGTGCTTTAGAGCACAAAAGTAGAGATAAAATTGAAATCTTCGACGGAGTTTGCTGCAAGTGATCTACAATCTTATAGTCACTTTTCTTGATTAGACGCATAAACTCTTCTTCATCTTTCAATAAAGTTTCTTTCTCACCACTCTGAGAACTCTCTTCAACCACAGCTTTTCCTTTTCCCTTATCGGCCCTTTCAGCACTCACCTTCAGAGATGAAAATACTCTTCTGCTTCTGGTTATCCCACCGGTTCCTACCAGATTATCAACAGAATCCAATGGTGAGCTCTTCAGCTCCTGCTTCTGACCATTGCAATATACCTTAGCCCCATAATTCCATGGGATCGCCTTGGTGCTTTCATAGGGTACCGGCCCTGCTTTAGTGATTATAATGGTGGGCGGCCTTGGCAGCGCAAAAATGGTGATTGTCTTGTAAGGAATGGATATTGTAGCCACTTCATTTTTCTCTTCATCAACTACTTTCTCACTTTCTTCTAAAACTTTGTCAAACTACAGAATACTGTCATCCATCAACTTCTGAATATGACTCTTCAATTTCTCACACCCCTCAGGATGGATTAAACAACTTGCGCAGTCTCTGTCGCAACCAGGAAATACCCCTCTGCTCAACAACTTATCCTTCACAAAACTCAACGGAGTTTTCAGTTCTTCAACATCCGTCACCAGATTCAAACCTTCCTCCTCAACAATGGCGTTTACCCCAGCCGCTCGGTGATTAGGCATGGGATTTTGCACAACGTTAGGCGCGTCATGTGAAAACTTGATAGCTTTACTATCAATAAGGTCGTGCAGCTTATGCTTGAAGGCTTTACAATTATCAATATTGTGGCCAGGAGCACCGTAATGAAAGTCGCACCTGGCATTAGCATCGTACCCTGAGGGTGGTGCGCCAGTTAAAGGAGCCAAGGTCCTCTTCTAGATCAATTGTAATTGCAACAAATGTTGAAGTAAATGTGACTAAGGCATCGGTGGTGCATCAAATTGTCTGTTCACTACCCTTCCATGATCTTGGAATCGTCACGGAGCACAATTTTGTTGTTATTGATGTTGTTGTCATTGTGGTGCAGCTGGAATTGTAATGCTTGCAACCTGAGGTTGCTATTGACGATATTGCTGATTTCTGTTCTTATTTCTGCTTCTATAACCTGATACTGCATTTGTTTCCCCCTCTCTCTTCTTGTTGCCAAAACTTTTTCTACCTCCTCCCGCTGAGGATCCTTCTCCGGCCTGTATCTTCCCCAATTTGATTCCATTTTCGACCCGCTCGCCTGTAATGATCAAGTCTGAAAAACTTCTGGACATATTGCCTATCAATTTCTCATAATACACTCCAGGCAGTGTAGAAACAAACATATCAATCAACTCCCTCTCCACCATAGGAGGTTGAACTCTTGCTGCCAGCTCGCACCACCTCTGGGCGTATTCCTTGAAACCTTCATTACTTCTCTGTGACAGGTTCTGCAACTGTATCCTATTCGGTGGTAGATCACTGTTATACTGATAATGCCTGACAAAAGCTTCAGCCAAATCTCTCCAACTTCTGATGTTGACCGGCTCTAGCCCTATGTACCATTCCAGGGATGGACCAGAAAGACTATCCTGGAAGAAATGCATGAGAAGCTTCTCATCGTCAGAGTATGCAGACATCTTTTGGTAATAAGAGCGGAGATGCACCCTAGGACAAGTTTTCCCCTTATACTTATCGAAGTCTGGAACCTTAAATTTCGGGGGAATTCTCAGGTCTGGAATCAGCCCCAGATTTGCCATATCTAGACCCAGCGAGTTTTGATTTTCAAGATTCTTCATCTTTTCCTCTATCAGCTTAAACCTTATGTTTACGTCATACTGCAGACCAACACCAAGTTCTCTCATAGAGAAGACATCATCTTGGTCATCCTCATCCCACTGAGGGCTAGCGTTTCCATGCACAACACATGTTGGTGCAGGAATAGGGATTCCAGTATGATTACCTCCGCCCAGAGGAATAACAGTTGTTGGGATGGCAGTGTTAGCATGAGGGGTGGCATTGTCAGCAGTAGGAGGTATAGCAGCAATTCCTCCATGTAGAACCCCACTCCCTTCAACCTTTGCAATCAGCAGTTGCACCAGTGTTCGCAGTTGCTCTTGGCCATTGGCGACTCCTTGCATCATATCTATAAACTGGGCCATACGGTCGCAGAATTCCTGAAGCTCGGCTTGAATCGGATCCATAATCTTGCGTTGATTTCCCCTGGTAGAGTAGCAATAAATCACTTGGTTTTCAATCCTGAAACAAGCTGAACAAACCACAGAAAGGAGATGAGGTTAACGGAACCTGGAACACCTGCGATGCAAAATGAGAAATGATGCAGTATGCAAACATGCAAGTATGCTTCAGGGAAATTTTCCCCTTGATTCTAGTTTTTTTAGAACGACAAGACAATGGAGAACTAACAGATAAGGTCGTACAATCCTCTCATAAATAAAATGAGAACCAGAGTCAATACACAGCATATCACCAAGGAAATACAATAAAATCAAACACGACCTGAACCAACAGTCCTGGTGATGGTCGAGATACAACATAACAACAAATACAAGGAAATAATACATCAAGTACGACAACAAGCCTGGAAATCCTTCAATAGCTCCTAGCAATCAACCCCTGAATGAGCGACTCTCTCCTGCTAATAGTATCCTGCAAGTCCTGAGCGTAATCCTCCCAAGCGCCTTCACCAAATGCTTCTTCCAGCTTAGGCTTCTTCAGATTTTCTCTTAATTTATACTCTTCCAATGTTGCAAGAGCTTCATTAAGCTTTAGGTCACTCTCACTTCGGCATGAGGATTCAACTATATCTTTCTCATCTCTCACCCGGAGCTGAGCCTTTAACCTAACAATTTGTTGCCGCAGTCCGTCTTCACTTTCTTTGTTGTTAGTCATAATAGCGTTCCATTGTGCATTGAACTTGGATATCTCTAGTTGTGCTCTTTCTAACTCCTTCTTATTATCTTTAAGGATGTCACTAGCACTCTTCAAGTCTAGGCCCACTTGTTCTCGAGCGCGAATCTCTTCAGTTAGTTCTCTACCTAGCTTATTCACCAACTCCATTTGCTTCTTGGAAGAATAGGTAGCTTGATTCTTTTCACTTCTGAGTTGCATAATTTCTTTTTCCAACTCCTCGTTTGCCTTACGTAATTCCTCCTTCTCAGACCACAGTTGATTGTATCTCTGAATATCAACTTGTCGCACCCTAATTTTTGACCGTAAGATCCCACATATTTTTGTTTTGTTTCTCGTTTGATTTAACATTTATGTTTTCGCGACTAACAAACTTATGCAGATGCAGTGTTTCCAAATGGAGATAATTTTCACAATTTGAATACCCCAAGACGTGGCCAGGTAGAATTTCAGGTGGCATCCCTTTTCCATAGGATCGCTCGGGACTTGGTGCCATTATTTTTTTAAAGGGAAAGCGCGGACGTTCTTATTGGTTGGTTCGTGATCATTTTGCTTGGAGATAAGATCTGGAACGGGGTTTTGGCAAAGAACGCTTTCAAGGAATTCTTGAGTCTTGATCTTCACGAAGTCTAAAAGCTCAAGCTTCCGGATATATTGGGTTTCGCCACAGGCGGCCTTTCATTCACATGTTTCCTTCTACGGAGGTTTCGTTTCGATTAAGATTGTTTCACATCAAGAATTCCGTCGTATAGAAGTGGTGTTATTGGTGTTTAAGATATTGAAGAGCTCATATAAAGATTTCCCCTCCCAACTTTTACGCTTTAGGACTCCACGGTTTATAACTTGACAATATCCCAGATGTTGTGTCAATTACTTATGGTTGCATAAGGATTATTATAGTACGCCAATTGCATGGCTAATTATTATGTATAATAGTCGGTTTTATCATTGGGAAGGGATTCAGCGGATGGGCATTGGATTTCCTGATCTACCATTCCTTTTACCCCTGCTTTGGCAGTAGAGATGCAAAAGACTAGATTAGTGTAAGAATAATTAAGCCATGATTCACAAATGCTTAATGAGAAGGGATCAACAAAGGGATAATAATACTTTTTTCTTTATCATCATGAATAAATGACCATCATACAATCAGGTTTGAGGTACTTTGGAAAAAGATAAAGAACTGCAATTTTTATACATATGGCTATGTTGCTCAGATGAAGTTTTCTCCTTGATTACACTAAGATAAAGTCGACTCAGTAATGAAACCAATTTCTCAGCATGCCTACTCCATTTCATTGCTCAAGTTTACGCTTGAAGCTTGATGTCAAGACGATTTATTCAGACTGTATGAATCATTTTCTCCATCGGTCCAGGCTTCATGCTTTCCTCTTCTGTGCACTCGCCCAAGTGCTGCATCCAACATACCATAGCAGGCAATAACATTATAATTACAACACCAATCTTCCGAATGAATTCGTCTCAGTTTCGTCGCTTTCGAACCCCAACACTAAGAGCAGTTGGTTGTCTTTCCAGCAATCACCGTCGTCGACACGAAGCGTCAATCCTACAAACAAGATTTGTTTACACGGCCGCATGTGAGTGCATACGCTGCAGGGAATCTTGTCTTGGACGGTGGAGGTAAATCTAGCTATCAGAATCCGCATCAATTGGCTATAACGAAGAATCCGCCATTGAATTTCTGGACCTGCAAGATCAGTATGAAACGTTAAATAGGCCATTTGGAGTCAATCTTCAAATTTTGTTTTCGACGTAAGGTTCAAATGTTGAGCTTAATCCAAAGATCAAGAAGTCATTGTTGAGTAAGATACCTTAAAGAATCCCAACAGCGAAAACCAACGCCGACATGCTCACACTGTTTTGCTGATTTTCAGCTCACTTTCCTTTCCTGCATTATAAAGTAAAAGTATTTGACCAAATTAAGTCTTTGCTCATCCAAGAAATTAACAAGTCATAAATTGATTCAAGAACTGACAAAATTACGAACTAGGGTTCGCTCCCAAGCACGACAGGTCAGTAGAGTCGTTCAATCCATTTCTCTACAAAATACAGCAACAACAATACATGCACGGTTTGAGCACGTGAATCACTCCGTACATGGAAGAATTGGAGTTTAATTTATGGAATGACAGTCCAGCAAAGGATCAACAGACAGAGACAACAAAAATGGACAACTGCAAAATGAAGATAAATGATGAATTAAAGCAAGAACTTGAAGTGGTGCACAAGGAAATCGCTGAATTAAACCAGAAGTTGACAATTACACATGAAGAGGAGGAGGAACTAAGTTTAAAACACCTAGCAGTACTGAAAAAGTTAGAAGAAGCAGAGAAAATGAATTGGAACTTGAAAACCGATGCCGATGCATTAGAGATTCAAAGATCAAACCTCTTGGCTGAGAATACTGAACTAAATAAGAAATTGGACATTGCTGGAAAAGTAGAAGCTGAACTGAATCAAAATTGGAGGATTTGAAGACAGAAAACAATAGCTTGGTAAAGGAGAAAGAGACTGCTCTCCAACAGATTGCCGAGGAAAAGAAGATTACATAGTACCTCTAAAACGCTCATGACATGGCTCGTTGAAAACGGTTTTGAGATGAATTGGCAGGTCATGACCTCCCTGCATCAGAAGAACGTGAACTCATTTTTACTGACAAATATACACAAGCCATTCTTGGGGAACCACAGGGGATGTTGTTAACTTACTTCTAGGGGGACTTCTGAACGTGTCAGGATCAATTTCACTACTAACCAATTCATGTTTCTCCTCAGGCTACGAACACTTTACTGACGTTGTAGTACGACGCCCTGTGTCGAATGATTGGAGCTCGAAACATTGACTGCAGCTGCAAATGGAGAACGATGCCTGCAAGGTTGATTGATAACAAGGTTGTAGCGCCGTTGCTAGGATGTGGGTGCAACAATGTCCTAAAACCCTGATGGAGATTATTGTGTCAAAGTAAGAATTAAGATCAAGCAAACATTAAGCTGGAGTTTGTTACCAGGATCGAGGATGCACCTGCATTGTTGGAGACTCCCATAGATACATTGCTCTTTCGGCTTCCATAATCCCCAAACCCCTTTCGCAGTCTGCTTCGACCAACTAGCACAGGCAAAGATAACCTAGAAGAGAACAACGACGTGCATCAATGCGTCACTCCAAACACCATCATCAAGCGCATGAAAGAGAAACCAGCAAACCTTCCTTTTCTTCACTCATGTCATGTTTCTCAGAATCCATAAGACATCACTCTTCGTCACCGCCAGTATTTTCGTGTGAACCTCCATCAAAGAGCGGATGAAACTCTGGACTCACCATGTCTTTCCACGCCCGAACGTATCAAGCTTGTTTCTCCTCTAGACCGCTCAACTTCTTCCCATGCCCAAGACATATTGTTTTCTACACCTGCCAAATCACAAGTCACGAATTAGCAAACCATCTGAGGAATATACCATTCGAATATCCAATCCAAATCCAAGATATTGAACCTGGACATTATTAAACAATTGATACACAAAATCAGAAATTGGGATTTCAATTAACATGCATATTATTACAATCGACGAAAGGAGAAAGATTTCAAATTTGATTAACCCCAAATTGGAAAATCCAATCAGTATTCAATACAGCCATCAATTCCATCAAGGCACCCTTTTTCAATCTGAAGCCTGTATAAGAGGAGAAGGAAATCGTTCAGAAAAACCTTAGGCAAAAAGAGAATCGAGCAAAAGAAGAGAACTTATCTCTCTAATCAACAAACTGTTTCCGGCCACTACAAGCCCAAAATCGACGAAGCATCGCATCAACGCCGCTACCCCCAATCTTTGGTAAACTCTCGTTTCCTTGTAAAAAGTATCGAACTTGCTGATTGTTTGTTGTGTTTCAGGTTTTAGAAGAAGAAGAACTCAAAAGATGAAGGAGAACGACTCAGAGAGAGAGACGCGATCGAAACGAAAGTGAGGCGGAGAGAGAGATGAACGAAAGGGGAATCGATTTGGGGTGAAAGGGGAATTAGGGTTCATTCTATTTCTCTGTTTGGTTAATCTTTTGTTTATGTTGTAATCACTCACTACTCTCACTAATCTCACTATTCACACTAATCATACACAATCCCCACACAACACTAACTAATCCTCGCTTAATTAACCATTTAATCTGCAGTAACTAATTTAATCACTTTTTTTAATTAAACAACTTAATTAATCTTTCTTTTAAAATCAACCACCTATATTGTTAAACCTTTTTTAACTAATAACCTTTTAATCAGTAAATCTTTTGTCTAGTTAATAACCCTCTTATTGATAATTTATTTTTAACCATCACTCTTTTATTTATCACTAAGAAAAACTATTTCATAATTCAAATATTTATATTTATTTACTATAATAATAACAAAAACCTTCTATTCAATAAATTATAGCCAACTTTTATTTAATAAAAATCTTTAACCCAAAACATTACAATTTTAAGCAATCCTTCAATTTAAATTTTTATAATAACTTTTTTATAAAATCCCTTTCTTCATAATTTAAAATAATCTATACTATTTTGTTTAATAAGAAAATAATAATTTAAATAATTTATGCTCACTTGTCGAATCAACTTTTTTAACTTTTGAAAACCTTTTTTTTCTAAATCACTTACTTATTTTATATCTAATTAGCAACCTAACTTTTATTTAAAAAAATCTAATTTACCCTTTTTAAATAATTCCTCCATCAATTAATCTTAAACAAACTTTATTCTAAAACCAAACTACAACTTTTTCTCAACTCGTCTTAAAAACAACCTCTCGTTTAAAATTGACTAATTAAAATCAACAGCGTAAAATACAATCTAATCGCGCACACTCACATTCACGACAAATTCACTCTCACACACTTCAGCGCTTTCATGCGTACGTGTATGGCTTTACTTCCTGAAATTTATTTAATATTATCGCAACTTACATTTCTGCACTGCATTACCGTCCAAAGGAAGAATCTGCGCATGATCTCAACAATCGTGCGTATGCATTCACATTTGCATCATTCTCCCCACACGATCCTTGATCCCATTCAAGTTGATCTTTCTAAGATATATCCTACCCCATAGGAGGACCTTTATCTTTACAACTTAGAACAAACATTCAACAATTCAATACAATATTCAAACCCATTAGAGAAAGATGCCAAATCATCTTAAGCGAGATAGAACCTCCACCCCACATCAATACAACCAACATGTAGGGACTTTGCCTTAAGAGAGATAAAGGCGTACCTCGTCGATCCCTATCCGAGTACTTGAGCCCCTTCTCTTAAGACGAGGCAAAGAGTATTTTCCTATAATTTGTTGCGGTTAAATCTCTCTTAAAATGACAACTCGTCTCTTCTCCTAAAATCAATCAATCAACTACCCTAAACCCGTAGGAACTTTGACAACGGTCAAAGAACTCCTCAAACCCTTTAGGGGAACTACAGATACTCTGATTCCACTCCCGTAAGGATATGTAGGCATAAGATGTGACATCTTATCGAGTATACTTAGAAATAAACCCCTAGGTCTTTCAACCTTAAGCAGATAAACCCATAGCAATAAACAAACATGAAACAAGAGGTTCCTGTAAAATACTACAGAAACTTAGGATGCTAGTACCTTCCCTAAGTTTAACCAACCCCCGAACCTATAACTCTCTAAACCTTGCATTTGCATTGCATTATGGGAATTTCGACCTTTATCCCTTCCTTTGGACAAATCAAAGTTCGGTTGCAAAACGAATTAAAGATTCAAACTAATCAATAATTTGGTATCCAATTTTCACCGCGACACAACTGTTGCTGGCTCCTCAATTATCAAAGGATACAAAGGTTCTCGGGCTGGAAACAGTAACAACAATATCCTAACTCTTTCCTGAATCCAAACCACATAAGGCTCATACGCTCTGCTACTGCTCTTTCCCAAAGAAGGCTTTCCCTTTCGGTGAACTTTACTCCACGCTTTCTCCAATCTGATCAGGGTCTCACTATCAATCAAGCCGGTGAAATACAGAGATTCCTGTATTTCCTCTTCCTTCAGAGGTTCCCTTAGAGCATAACCAAATTGCCTCACTGCAAGAGCTAGATTTTAGTTAATACCACCCTTTATTCCAATCAAAGTGACATTAGGAAAACCACCACAGCTAAAGATTATCTCTGTACCCAAATTATCTCTATCAAACCATACAATGTCCTCGGAGGTTAACCCCATAAGCCTCTCTGACCAATCAGCAGTATCAAAGATGTCAACAAAGCGACCAGAATTAGGAAGATGACTTATAAACCATCTATACAAAAGAGGTACACAGTAAGAGACATTCTTTCCCCTCCTATTTTCCTTCTTGTAATGCACAAAGTGATATACATCTCCTAAGAGTGTCGGCATAGGATTCTTCGAGACAAAGATAAGGAAAGCATCCAAGTCCACAAAATCTAGAATGTTTGGGAACAAAATTATACCATATATGCACAGAGCCAAGATGGCATTAAAGACAATCCAGCAACCCTCCTTTGCAAAATGTTGAGCTCTACCAACCAAGAAAGGCAATGGGAAACCAAACATTTCATTCCTTTTAACCATCTTTCCTTCTAACTCAGAGGCATCTAGATGAAGAGCATTAGCAAGCTTAGTCAAATTAGGTTCAGCTTCAGAGTGATAAAAAGGCATCTGATCTAGAATAGGAACTCCCAACAACGTGGCAAACTCCTCCAGAGTAGGCATCAGTACATAACCAAGAAAAGTGAAACACCTCAACTGGGGATCATAGAACTGAAGCAAGGTGAGAAGACCTCCTAACTCAAACACTGAAGCTTTGAAGACACAGCCCAGAAGCTTCCCATGCTCTTTCTTGAAATCTTCCATTATACTATGATCAGCAGCAGAAATCAAACTAAGTAGAGACCCTATATCTGGTGTGGGAAACTTGTACACAAGTGTCTTCTTCAAACAACTCTCCATGTCAGCAGGGGATGGTTTACTAGAATCAAGAGGAGAATATGCACCTGAAACATAAATACATGTCAATGTTAATATGCAAATGAAAATGCAAATGCAACAGGGGATGAATATTGTTGTGCTGTTGACTGATATGAACTGGGGATTTGCTCTGGCTAGAAAATACCAGAATACCTAAGTATCAGAGATCAAAGGTTCACACTGATAAGAAATTCGGGTAGGTTGAAGTCAAGGTTTCCTGCATAACCCTCCCCACTCACAGGTATGAACCTATCTCTGACAAGGTCTGGCATCCTATGCGATCATCAGTGTCACAGACTTTCTAGAAACGATGATACGTTCACAATTTCTGGTTTGGCCTCATAGTCTAACGAAGCGGCCTCACTTAGCTGACTTCCAAATGATCGGTCCCCAGAGTCGACAATCCTCAGATCCAATATCCTCTCAACTGTCCGAAATAGACTGCAAAAGGTAGTCATCAAAGAGAATCTCGTCTGAGCGGGAATTTCGTGAGAACTAGTGCATGCCAAACATACAGGTTCATCACTACTTTCCACTTCTAATTCTAGGGTTATACTCAAGACTAGGTTTTGGCTTATCACACAGCGGAACATTCCCCCCCAACAGCACAACAATAATGATATATAACAATGCTTAAAATAATATGCAAATGCAGTAAAGTACAAATGCAACACATATACACATATGTACACACCCAAAGATAAAACAAACAAGCACTAGGATTGACTCGCATAGGGGATGAGAAACGTCCCTAGAAGAGTCGCCATTTGTCGCATCGCTGCAAAGAGGGGCCGACAAAGACAGAAAAGGGAATGGAAACGATCAGAGAAACCTACGAAAAAGGGAAAGACAGGTCATCGCAACCAAATCTTGGGTTCGAGAGTCGGTTACGCAAGGGGAAGGTATGAGCACCCCTCAGGTCCGTTGTACTCAACAGGATCCATGCTTGTTGTCTATCTAAAAGGGTGTTAATCTATAAGGCTGGCCACAGGGACAAAAGAAAAAGAAACGAGACTCGATAGAGCATCGCCGCTCTATGCCTACATATTCCCTCATGCAATGCGAAAGTCAGAGTCAACGTAGTTCGGAAAACTACGGGTGAAGGTGGGGAAGGTTGCTCGGAAAGACATCGCCGTCTTATGCCTACGTATCCTCATCTGGTATGAGAAATCAGAGCAAACGTAGTTCGGGCTGACACGACCACAGATTGGTTCAAGTGTTTTAACTGAGTAGGGTTAAACCTTCGTTCTAGAAGTTAGGTGTATTGCTGCTCGACCATTGGAGACTTAGGCGTTACCTGTTTACGGTAGAACCAAGAGTTAACACACTCTTTCTGAAAAATGATTTTCCAAACAATCCCGAAGGATAAAAATGTTTGATGTTTTGTTTTGTATTTTTTAAGAGAAGTGAATTGAGTTAAGTTTGTAACTCATGTTGCACTAAAGACTATGACATGAGAGCGAATGCGTCGTATATCGCCCAAAGGGCATACGCTAAACACTCTTGATAGTTGAGATGAAGCCCTCCAACCATCATTCCCCAAATACTTAGGGCTCGTAGCATACAACACTTATTATCCTTTATTAGATATCTTGAAGAAGTTTTGAGATGAGAAGAAAAGACACAAACTCTAAGGGGAAACTAGACAACCCTAATGTTATCATGCAATGTGCTCCTATGATTGAGATTGAGAGGGAAGAACTATCCTAATGTTATCTTGCTTTGATTAAACACTTAATGTCACTCCTACTCCCACCTTAAACAAATGGGACTAGGAATCCTAAGGGATCATGGCAAAGAAAACCAAGTAAACACAAGATAAAACCAATCACAAGTGAGATGAAAGAAAGAGATGAAGGTGATTTAAACAAGTCAAGAAGAAATGAAAATATGATATGCAAGATGCAAAATATTCAAAACAAACAAAAGAGAAGAACAAAATGACTTAAACATGTCAAAGAGAAAGTGAGATGAAATGGGAGAAGTTACAACTCCTACAACCATTCATGCATCAATCACTAATCTCAAAAGGTAAACACCCAAGCTTAAAGAAGAAGCCATGATCAAGATGAAGATGGGATAATAGGCTTGGGAAGCAAGCAACATGAGAAATATCTCAACCAAATGCATCAAATTGATCATGCAAAAAGAAAGCACAGACATGTTCTCAAAGTGGTTTCTCATTCAAAGCAAACTCAAAGTGTGATCAATCAAACCAAATCACTTTGAATGAGTACCAAAACCCAAGGGACAGAAGTGAGAACATGAGAAGAGAGCTCACAAACAAAAAAAGAAACCAAACTCAAACAAGTTACAAGTTAAGGTGAGAGAAAGAACCAAAGTTCAAACTACATTCAACACTTAAACATAAGTGGAAACCCTTACGTCAAGGTAACTTGCACATAAACCACACAAGTGTATGACCTATAAAATTAAAACTAGCATCGTAAACATGTCAAGAATGTGAATCAAGAATCATAAGATGCATATGGTATCCATAGGAGTTATTTCCCAAAGGAACTAGGTCAACTAGTTTATATGAACTTCAACTAGGGTGACTTGACTTGCAAGGTTCACCAAAAATAGAATAATAGTTCAATAAACGCCAAATAAAATGAAAAAATCTACTAAAAATGTTGGAAAACAGAGGCCAAAACATCCAAACCAAATTCCAATCAAGGCATCACCAAATGATTTGATCAACTAGGGTGCTCCACCTTATGGAATTATTATCAAGGGTCAAATAAAGCAACACAAAGTCAAACAAAAATTGATCAAACCTTGACCAAAATCAGCCTCAAAGGTACCTCAATCCATCCCCAAGATGGAGAGGAAACCTCATTCATTGGTGATTGAAATGGTACATCAAACATGAATGATCAAGTGAAAACAATATTAAAAAGACTTCCAATTAAAAAATTTAAAATTAATTGCAAAATAAACGAAAATTGAAATTAAAAGTTATAGAAAATTAATTAAAGTTTTAAAGTGTTTGAAAATAAGTTTTGTGGATTTTTTAGCAATTTGGAGCTACTTTTAAAATTGCAAAACCAAAACAGAAAAAAAAAAAGAAATAAAATAAACCATAAATGGAATGGGAGGTGCAATAGCAAAAAAAAAAACAAAGGGAAACAGTTAAAGCGTGCAATGGGCTGAAATGAGGGGGGCGCCATTGCACTTCTGGCCCAATCCAAATCCAAACCCAGCTAGATTAACGAAACACATCGTTTCATTAATCTGCTTGGAGTCAAACATGCCAAATGGACAAGTCAAACAAATTGGAAGCCAACACGTGTGTAGTCAAAGTTTCAAACCAATGCCACCTCAGATTTGACTGAGTAATAACCAGACGCCGGAGCCCTAGCTCCGGTCGTCTTCTCCGGTGAGATGGCCGCAGACATAGTCATCCAAACTCAACGAAAATGCACAAAACCGGTACCAAATGAAAGTTGAAGTTGCAAGGATCATGAATCCACTCTTAGATTCTCAAGATTATCCATAAATTAAGAGAATCGAAGCCAAGAAAAATGAGATGCATATGCGGAAATTCAACCAAACATGAACAACAAGCAATCAAACATGGCCTACTCAACGTAGGGCTTCAGATGCAGCCAATATGAACCTAAATCATGGCCGAGAATGAGAGATATTTGGAATGGAAACTTACTGAACGGAGACACTCCGTTGGCTCTTCTCAGACGTGTAAGCTTCACTTCTTTGCTCCAGATCCACTCCAAATACTTCAAGGAAGATGAATTGAGCTTCAATTTGATTTGATTTGTGAAGAACAAAGAAATTCGACTTTCAAATTTGCTTGAGAAATTCCAATATGAAAATGCTCTCTCCAACTCCAATTGCCACTTCTGAGCTCTTAGGGCAAATTTTTAGTTTATATATGATGGATTTCAGATGGTATGGAAGGCCCATGAAGCCTGAATTTGATTAATTGGAAAAATGCCCTAAAATGGTAAGCTGCTCATGCACACGGGATTTTGCTTCATTCATGCCTTGTAAAATAATTTTCTGAACCAAGACTTAACACACTCTTTCTGAAAATTATTTTCAAACAATCCCGAGGGATGAAAAGGATTGATGTTTTATTTTGTGTTTTTTATGAAGAAGTGAATTGAGTTAAGTTTGTAACTTATATTGAACTAAAGACTATGACTTGAGAGCGAATGCGTCGCATATCGCCCAAAGGGCATACGCTAAACACTCTAGACAGATTGAGAGGAGGCCCCCAAACTATCAATCCTCAAGTACTTAAGGATCGTAGCGTACTACATTTATTATCCTTTATTAAGTGTATTAAGAGATTATGAGATGGGAAGAGAAAGATACAAACTCTAAGGGGAAACTAATCAACCCTAATGTTATCATGCACAATGCTCCTAAAGTTGGGATTAAAAGGGGAAATCTATCCTAATTTTATCATTCAAAGGATTGAACACCTAATGTCTCTCCTACTCCCATCTTTAACAGAGGGACTAGGAATCCTAAGGGATCACGGCAAGTGACCAAGTAAACAACAAATAATCCAATCACAGATGAAATGAAGAATAAGAAGAAAGTGACTTAAACAAGTCAAAGCAATGCAAACATGATATGCAAAGACGTAAAGATGAGATTTGAGAAACAAATGATGCAATCAAATACAAATGATCAAAATAAGTTGACTTAAACAAGTCAAAAAGAGTGAGATAAAATGGGAGAAGTAACAACTCCTACACCCATTCAAACATAAATCACTTACACAAAGGCTAAGTATAAAACTAAACCAAAAGGCCATGATCAAAGAGAAGATGGGTGAAATAATCTTGGGCAGCAAGCACATGAAAATATCTCAACCAAATGCATCATATTGATCATGCAAAAAGAAAGCACAGACATGTTTTCAAAGTGGTTTCTCATTCAAAGCAAAATCCAAGTGTGATCAATCAAACCAAATCACTTAGAATGAGTACCACAACCCAAGGGACAGAAGTGAGAACATGATAAGAGAGCTCACAAACAAAAAAAGAAACCAAACTTAAACAAGTTACAAGTTAAGGTGAGAGAAAGAACCAAAGTCCTAACTACATTCAACACTTAAACATAAGTGGAAACCCTAACGTCAAGGTAACTTGCCACATAAACCACACAAGTGTATGACCTATAAAATTAAAACCAACATCCTAAACATGTCAAGAATTTGAATCAAGAAGCATAGGATGCATATGGGGTCCATAGGAGTCATTTCCCAAAGGCACTAGGTCAACTAGTTTATATGAACTTCAACTAGGGTGACTTGACTTGCAAGGTTCACCAAAAATAGAAGAATAGTTCAATAAACGCCAAATAAAATGA
Organism: Lathyrus sativus; assembly: GCA_963859935.3. NCBI lineage: Eukaryota > Viridiplantae > Streptophyta > Magnoliopsida > Fabales > Fabaceae > Lathyrus > Lathyrus sativus. The sequence goes on along the minus strand of OZ012739.1, from coordinate 282,837,975 downwards.
ACAAAGCTACTAAACATGTTTGCAAATAGAGGCCGAAACATCCAAACCAAATTCCAATCAAGGCATCACCAAATGATTTGATCAACTAGGGTGCTCCACCTTATGGAATTATTATCAAGGGTCAAATAAAGCAACACAAAGTAAAACAAAAATTGATCAAACCTTGACCAAAATCAGCCTCAAAGGTACCTCAATCCATCCTCAAGATGGAGAGGAAACCTCATTCATTGGTGATTGAAATGGTACAACAAACATGAATGATCAAGTGAAAACAATATTAAAAAGACTTCCAATTAAAAAATTTAAATATAATTGCAAAATAAACGAAAATTAAAATTAAAAGTTATAGAAAATTAATTAAAGTTTTAAAGTGTTTGAAAATAAATTTTGTGGATTTTTTAGCAATTTGGAGCTACTTTTAAAATTGCAAAACCAAAACAGAAAAAGAAAAGAAATAAAATAAAACATAAATGGAATGGGAGGTGCAATAGCAAAAAAAAAAAACCAAAGGGAAACAGTTAAAGCGTGCAATGGGCTGAAATGAGGGGGGCGCCATTGCACTTCTGGCCCAATCCAAATCCAAACCCAGCTACATTAACGAAACACATCGTTTCAATAATCTGCTTGGAGTCAAACATGCCAAATGGACAAGTCAAACAAATTGGAAGCCAACACGTGTGTAGTCAAAGTTTCAAACCAATGCCACCTCAGATTTGACTGAGTAATAACCAGACGCCGGAGCCCTAGCTCCGGTCGTCTTCTCCGGTGAGATGGCCGCAGACACAGTCATCCAAACTCAACCAAAATGCACAAAACCGGTACCAAATGAAAGCTGAAGTTGCAAGGATCATGAATCCACTCTTAGATTCTCAAGATTATCCATAAATTAAGAGAATCGAAGCCAAGAAAAATGAGATGCATATGCGGAAATTTAACCAAACATGAACAACAAGCAATCAAACATGGCCTACACAACGTAGGGCTTCAGATGCAACCAATATGAACCTAAATCATGGCCTAGAATGAGAGATATTTGGAATGGAAACTTACTGAACGGAGACACTCCGTTGGCTCTTCTCAGACGTGTAAGCTTCACTTCTTTGCTCCAGATCCACTCCAAATACTTCAAGGAAGATGAATTGAGCTTCAATTTGATTTGATTTGTGAAGAACAATGAAATTCGACTTTCAAATTTGCTTGAGAAATTCCAATATGAAAATGCTCTCTCCAACTCCAATTGCCACTTCTGAGCTCTTTGGGCAAATTTTTAGTTTATATATGATGGATTTCAGATGGTATGGAGGGCCCATGAAGCCTGAATTTGATTAATTGGAAAAATGCCCTAAAATGGTAAGCTGCTCATGCACACGGGATTTTGCTTCATTCATGCCTTGTAAAATAATTTTCTGAACCAAGACTTAACACACTCTTTCTGAAAATGATTTTCAAACAATCCCGAGGGATGAAAAGGATTGATGTTTTATTTTGTGTTTTTTATGAAGAAGTGAATTGAGTTAAGTTTGTAACTTTATATTGAACTAAAGACTATGACTTGAGAGCGAATGCGTCGCATATCGCCCAAAGGGCATACACTAAACACTCTAGACAGATTGAGAGGAGGCCCCCAAACTATCAATCCTCAAGTACTTAAGGATCGTAGCGTACAACATTTATTATCCTTTATTAAGTGTATTAAGAGATTATGAGATGGGAAGAGAAAGACACAAACTCTAAGGGGAAACTAATCAACCCTAATGTTATCATGCACAATGCTCCTAAAGTTGGGATTAAAAGGGGAAATCTATCCTAATTTTATCATTCAAAGGATTGAACACCTAATGTCTCTCCTACTCCCATCTTTAACAGAGGGACTAGGAATCCTAAGGGATCACGGCAAGTGACCAAGTAAACAACAAATAATCCAATCACAGATGAAATGAAGAATAAGAAGAAAGTGACTTAAACAAGTTAAAGCAATGCAAACATGATATGCAAAGACGTAAAGATGAGATTTGAGAAACAAATGATGCAATCAAATACAAATGATCAAAATAAGTTGACTTAAACAAGTCAAAAAGAGTGAGATAAAATGGGAAAAGTAACAACTCCTACACCCATTCAAACATCAATCACTTACACAAAGGCTAAGTATAAAACTAAACCAAAAGGCCATGATCAAAGAGAAGATGGGTGAAATAATCTTGGGCAGCAAGCACATGAAAATATCTCAACCAAATGCATCATATTGATCATGCAAAAAGAAAGCACAGACATGTTTTCAAAGTGGTTTCTCATTCAAAGCAAAATCCAAGTGTGATCAATCAAACCAAATCACTTAGAATGAGTACCACAACCCAAGGGACAGAAGTGAGAACATGATAAGAGAGCTCACAAACAAAAAAAGAAACCAAACTTAAACAAGTTACAAGTTAAGGTGAGAGAAAGAACCAAAGTCCTAACTACATTCAACACTTAAACATAAGTGGAAACCCTAACGTTAAGGTAACTTGCCACATAAACCACACAAGTGTATGACCTATAAAATTAAAACCAACATCCTAAACATGTCAAGAATTTGAATCAAGAAGCATAGGATGCATATGGGGTCCATAGGAATCATTTCCCAAAGGCACTAGGTCAACTAGTTTATATGAACTTCAACTAGGGTGACTTGACTTGCAAGGTTCACCAAAAATAGAAGAATAGTTCAATAAACGCCAAATAAAATGAAAAAAGCTACTAAACATGTTTGCAAATAGAGGCCAAAACATCCAAACCAAATTCCAATCAAGGCATCACCAAATGATTTGATCAACTAGTGTGCTCCACCTTATGGAATTATTATCAAGGGTCAAATAAAGCAACACAAAGTCAAATAAAAATTGATCAAACCTTGACCAAAATCAGCCTCAAAGGTACCTCAATCCATCCTCAAGATGGAGAGGAAACCTCATTCATTGGTGATTGAAATGGTACATCAAACATGAATGATCAAGTGAAAACAATATTAAAAAGACTTCCAATTAAAAAATTTAAATATAATTGCAAAATAAACGAAAATTAAAATTAAAAGTTATAGAAAATTAATTAAAGTTTTAAAGTGTTTGAAAATAAATTTTGTGGATTTTTTAGCAATTTGGAGCTACTTTTAAAATTGCAAAACCAAAACAGAAAAAGAAAAGAAATAAAATAAAACATAAATGGAATGGGAGGTGCAATAGCAAAAAAAAACCAAAGGGAAACAGTTAAAGCGTGCAATGGGCTGAAATGAGGGGGGCGCCATTGCACTTCTGGCCCAATCCAAATCCAAACCCAGCTACATTAACAAAACACATCGTTTCAATAATCTGCTTGGAGTCAAACATGCCAAATGGACAAGTCAAACAAATTGGAAGCCAACACGTGTGTAGTCAAAGTTTCAAACCAATGCCACCTCAGATTTGACTGAGTAATAACCAGACGCCGGAGCCCTAGCTCCGGTCGTCTTCTCCGGTGAGATGGCCGCAGACACAGTCATCCAAACTCAACCAAAATGCACAAAACCGGTACCAAATGAAAGCTGAAGTTGCAAGGATCATGAATCCACTCTTAGATTCTCAAGATTATCCATAAATTAAGAGAATCGAAGCCATGAAAAATGAGATGCATATGCGGAAATTCAACCAAACATGAACAACAAGGAATCAAACATGGCCTACACAACGTAGGGCTTCAGATGCAGCCAATATGAACCTAAATCATGGCCTAGAATGAGAGATATTTGGAATGGAAACTTACTGAACGGAGACACTCTGTTGGCTCTTCTCAGACGTGTAAGCTTCACTTCTTTGCTCCAGATCCACTCCAAATACTTCAAGGAAGGTGAATTGAGCTTCAATTTGATTTGATTTGTGAAGAACAATGAAATTCGACTTTCAAATTTGCTTGAGAAATTCCAGTCTGAAAATGCTCTCTCCAACTCCAATTGCCACTTCTGAGCTCTTAGGGCAAATTTTTAGTTTATATATGATGGATTTCATATGGTATAGAAGGCCCATGAAGCCTCATTTTGATTAATTGGAAAAAGGCCCTAAAATGGTAAGCTTCTCATGCACACGGGATTTTGCTTCATTCATGCCTTGTAAAATAATTTTCTGAACCAAGACTTAACACACTCTTTCTGAAAATGATTTTCAAAAAATCCCGAGGGATGATAAGGATTGATGTTTTATTTTGTGTTTTTTATGAAGAAGTGAATTGAGTTAAGTTTGTAACTTATATTGAACTAAAGACTATGACTTGAGAGCGAATGCGTCGCATATCGCCCAAAGGGCATACACTAAACACTCTAGACAGATTGAGAGGAGGCCCCCAAACTATCAATCCTCAAGTACTTAAGGATCGTAGCGTACAACATTTATTATCCTTTATTAAGTGTCTTAAGAGATTATGAGATGGGAAGAGAAAGACACAAACTCTAAGGGGAAACTAATCAACCCTAATGTTATCATGCACAATGCTCCTAAAGTTGGGATTAAAAGGGGAAATCTATCCTAATTTTATCATTCAAAGGATTGAACACCTAATGTCTCTCCTACTCCCATCTTTAACAGAGGGACTAGGAATCCTAAGGGATCACGGCAAGTGACCAAGTAAACAACAAATAATCCAATCACAGATGAAATGAAGAATAAGAAGAAAGTGACTTAAACAAGTTAAAGCAATGCAAACATGATATGCAAAGACGTAAAGATGAGATTTGAGAAACAAATGATGCAATCAAATACAAATGATCAAAATAAGTTGACTTAAACAAGTCAAAAAGAGTGAGATAAAATGGGAGAAGTAACAACTCCTACACCCATTCAAACATCAATCACTTACACAAAGGCTAAGTATAAAACTAAACCAAAAGGCCATGATCAAAGAGAAGATGGGTGAAATAATCTTGGGCAGCAAGCACATGAAAATATCTCAACCAAATGCATCATATTGATCATGCAAAAAGAAAGCACAGACATGTTTTCAAAGTGGTTTCTCATTCAAAGCAAAATCCAAGTGTGATCAATCAAACCAAATCACTTAGAATGAGTACCACAACCCAAGGGACAGAAGTGAGAACATGATAAGAGAGCTCACAAACAAAAAAAGAAACCAAACTTAAACAAGTTACAAGTTAAGGTGAGAGAAAGAACCAAAGTCCTAACTACATTTAACACTTAAACATAAGTGGAAACCCTAACGTCAAGGTAACTTGCCACATAAACCACACAAGTGTATGACCTATAAAATTAAAACCAACATCCTAAACATGTCAATAATTTGAATCAAGAAGCATAGGATGCATATGGGGTCCATAGGAGTCATTTCCCAAAGGCACTAGGTCAACTAGTTTATATGAACTTCAACTAGGGTGACTTGACTTGCAAGGTTCACCAAAAATAGAAGAATAGTTCAATAAACGCCAAATAAAATGAAAAAAGCTACTAAACATGTTTGCAAATAGAGGCCAAAACATCCAAACCAAATTCCAATCAAGGCATCACCAAATGATTTGATCAACTAGGGTGCTCCACCTTATGGAATTATTATCAAGGGTCAAATAAAGCAACACAAAGTCAAACAAAAATTGATCAAACCTTGACCAAAATCAGCCTCAAAGGTACCTCAATCCATCCTCAAGATGGAGAGGAAACCTCATTCATTGGTGATTGAAATGGTACATCAAACATGAATGATCAAGTGAAAACAATATTAAAAAGACTTCCAATTAAAAAATTTAAATATAATTGCAAAATAAACGAAAATTAAAATTAAAAGTTATAGAAAATTAATTAAAGTTTTAAAGTGTTTGAAAATAAATTTTTTGGATTTTTTAGCAATTTGGAGCTACTTTTAAAATTGCAAAACCAAAACAGAAAAAGAAAAGAAATAAAATAAAACATAAATTGAATGGGAGGTGCAATAGCAAAAAAAAAACCAAAGGGAAACAGTTAAAGCGTGCAATGGGCTGAAATGAGGGGGGCGCCATTGCACTTCTGGCCCAATCCAAATCCAAACCCAGCTACATTAACGAAACACATCGTTTCAATAATCTACTTGGAGTCAAACATGCCAAATGGACAAGTCAAACAAATTGGAAGCCAACACGTGTGTAGTCAAATTTTCAAACCATTGCCACCTCAGATTTGACTGAGTAATAACCAGACGCCGGAGCCCTAGCTCCGGTCGTCTTCTCCGGTGAGATGGCCGCAGACACAGTCATCCAAACTCAACCAAAATGCACAAAACCGGTACCAAATGAAAGCTGAAGTTGCAAGGATCATGAATCCACTCTTAGATTCTCAAGATTATCCATAAATTAAGAGAATCGAAGCCAAGAAAAATGAGATGCATATGCGAAAATTCAACCAAACATGAACAACAAGCAATCAAACATGGCCTACACAACATAGGGCTTCAGATGCAGCCAATATGAACCTAAATCATGGCCTAGAATGAGAGATATTTGGAATGGAAACTTACTGAACGGAGACACTCCGTTGGCTCTTCTCAGACGTGTAAGCTTCACTTCTTTGCTCCAGATCCACTCCAAATACTTCAAGGAAGATGAATTGAGCTTCAATTTGATTTGATTTGTGAAGAACAATGAAATTCTACTTTCAAATTTGCTTGAGAAATTCCAGTCTGAAAATGCTCTCTCCAACTCCAATTGCCACTTCTGAGCTCTTAGGGCAAATTTTTAGTTTATATATGATGGATTTCATATGGTATGGAAGGCCCATGAAGCCTCAATTTGATTAATTGGAAAAAGGCCCTAAAATGGTAAGCTTCTCATGCACACGGGATTTTGCTTCATTCATGCCTTGTAAAATAATTTTTTGAACCAAGACTTAACACACTATTTCTGAAAATGATTTTTAAACAATCCCGAGGGTGAAAAGGATTGATGTTTTATTTTGTGTTTTTTATGAAGAAGTGAATTGAGTTAAGTTTGTAACTTATATTGAACTAAAGACTATGACTTGAGAACGAATGCGTCGCATATCGCCCAAAGGGCATACGCTAAACACTCTAGACAGATTGAGAGGAGGCCCCCAAACTATCAATCCTCAAGTACTTAAGGATCGTAGCATACAACATTTATTATCCTTTATTAAGTGTCTTAAGAGATTATGAGATGGGAAGAGAAAGACACAAACTCTAAGGGGAAACTAATCAACCCTAATGTTATCATGCACAATGCTCCTAAAGTTGGGATTAAAAGGGGAAATCTATCCTAATTTTATCATTCAAAGGATTGAACACCTAATGTCTCTCCTACTCCCATCTTTAACAGAGGGACTAGGAATCCTAAGGGATCACGGCAAGTGACAAAGTAAACAACAAATAATCCAATCACAGATGAAATGAAGAATAAGAAGAAAGTGACTTAAACAAGTTAAAGCAATGCAAACATGATATGCAAAGACGTAAAGATGAGATTTGAGAAACAAATGATGCAATCAAATATAAATGAGCAAAATAAGTTGAATTAAACAAGTCAAAAAGAGTGAGATAAAATGGGAGAAGTAAAAACTCCTACACCCATTCAAACATCAATCACTTACACAAAGGCTAAGTATAAAACTAAACCAAAAGGCCATGATCAAAGAGAAGATGGGTGAAATAGTCTTGGGCAGCAAGCACATGAAAATATCTCAACCAAATGCATCATATTGATCATGCAAAAAGAAAGCACAGACATGTTTTCAAAGTGGTTTCTCATTCAAAGCAAAATCCAAGTGTGATCAATCAAACCAAATCACTTAGAATGAGTACCACAACCCAAGGGACAGAAGTGAGAACATGATAAGAGAGCTCACAAACAAAAAAAGAAACCAAACTTAAACAAGTTACAAGTTAAGGTGAGAGAAAGAACCAAAGTCCTAACTACATTCAACACTTAAACATAAGTGGAAACCCTAACGTCAAGGTAACTTGCCACATAAACCACACAAGTGTATGACCTATAAAATTAAAACCAGCATCCTAAACATGTCAAGAATTTGAATCAAGAAGCATAGGATGCATATGGGGTCCATAGGAGTCATTTCCCAAAGGCACTAGGTCAACTAGTTTATATGAACTTCAACTAGGGTGACTTGACTTGCAAGGTTCACCAAAAATAGAAGAATAGTTCAATAAACGCCAAATAAAATGAACAAAGCTACTAAACTTGTTTGCAAATAGAGGCCAAAACATCCAAACCAAATTCCAATCAAGGCATCACCAAATGATTTGATCAACTAGGGTGCTCCACCTTATGGAATTATTATCAAGGGTCAAATAAAGCAACACAAAGTCAAACAAAAATTGATCAAACCTTGACCAAAATCAGCCTCAAAGGTACCTCAATCCATCCTCAAGATGGAGAGGAAACCTCATTCATTGGTGATTGAAATGGTACATCAAACATGAATGATCAAGTGAAAACAATATTAAAAAGACTTCCAATTAAAAACTTTAAATATAATTGCAAAATAAACGAAAATTAAAATTAAAAGTTATAGAAAATTAATTAAAGTTTTAAAGTGTTTGAAAATAAATTTTGTGGATTTTTTAGCAATTTGGAGCTACTTTTAAAATTGCAAAACCAAAACAGAAAAAGAAAAGAAATAAAATAAAACATAAATGGAATGGGAGGTGCAATAGCAAAAAAAAAAACCAAAGGGAAACAGTTAAAGCGTGCAATGGGCTGAAATGAGGGGGGCGCCATTGCACTTCTGGCCCAATCCAAATCCAAACCCAGCTACATTAACGAAACACATCGTTTCAATAATCTGCTTGGAGTCAAACATGCCAAATGGACAAGTCAAACAAATTGGAAGCCAACACGTGTGTAGTCAAAGTTTCAAACCAATGCCACCTCAGATTTGACTGAGTAATAACCAGACGCCGGAGCCCTAGATTCGGTCGTCTTCTCCGGTGAGATGGTCGCAGACACAGTCATCCAAACTCAACCAAAATGCACAAAACCGGTACCAAATGAAAGCTGAAGTTGCAAGGATCATGAATCCACTCTTAGATTCTCAAGATTATCCATAAATTAAGAGAATCAAAGCCAAGAAAAATGAGATGCATATGCGGAAATTTAACCAAACATGAACAACAAGCAATCAAACATGGCCTACACAACGTAGGGCTTCAGATGCAACCAATATGAACCTAAATCATGGCCTAGAATGAGAGATATTTGGAATGGAAACTTACTGAACGGAGACACTCCGTTGGCTCTTCTCAGACGTGTAAGCTTCACTTCTTTGCTCCAGATCCACTCCAAATACTTCAAGGAAGATGAATTGAGCTTCAATTTGATTTGATTTGTGAAGAACAATGAAATTCGACTTTCAAATTTGCTTGAGAAATTCCAGTCTGAAAATGCTCTCTCCAACTCCAATTGCCACCTCTGAGCTCTTAGGGCAAATTTTTAGTTTATATATGATGGATTTCATATGGTATGGAAGGCCCATGAAGCCTCAATTTGATTAATTGGAAAAAGGCCCTAAAATGGTAAGCTTCTCATGCACACGGGATTTTGCTTCATTCATGCGTTGTAAAATAATTTTCTGAACCAAGACTTAACACACTCTTTCTGAAAATGATTTTCAAACAATCCCGAGGGATGAAAAGGATTGATGTTTTATTTTGTGTTTTTTATGAAGAAGTGAATTGAGTTAAGTTTGTAACTCATTTTGCACTAAAGACTATGACTTGAGAGCGAATGCGTCGCATATCGCCCAAAGGGCATACGCTAAACACTCTAGACAGATTGAGAGGAGGCCCCCCAACTATCATTCCTCAGGTACTTAAGGATCGTAGCGTACAACATTTATTATCCTTTATTAAGTGTCTTAAGAGATTATGAGATGAGATGAGAAAGACATAAACTCTAAGGAGAAACTAATCAACCCTAATGTTATTATGCACAATGCTCCTAAAGTTGGGATTAAAAGGGGAAATCTATACTAATTTTATCATTCAAAGGATTGAACACCTAATGTCTCTCCTACTCTCATCTTTAACAGAGGGACTAGGAATCCTAAGGGATCACGGCAAGTGACCAAGTAAACAACAGATAATCCAATCACAGATGAAATGAAGAATGAGAAGAAAGTGACTTAAACAAGTCAAAGCAATGCAAACATGATATGCAAAGACGTAAAGATGAGATTTGAGAAACAAATGATGCAATAAAATACAAATGATCAAAATAAGTTGACTTAAACAAGTCAAAAAGAGGGAGATAAAATGGGAGAAGTAACAACTCCTACACCCATTCAAACATCAATCACTTACACAAAGGCTAAGTATAAAACTAAACCAAAAGGCCATGATCAAAGAGAAGATGGGTGAAATAATATTGGGCAGCAAGCACATGATAATATCTCAACCAAATGCATCATATTGATCATGCCAAAAGAAAGCACAAACATGTTTTCAAAGTGGTTTCTCATTCAAAGCGAAATCCAAGTGTGATCAATCAAACCAAATCACTTAGAATTAGTACCACAACCCAAGGGACAGAAGTGAGAACATGATAAGAGAGCTCACAAACAAAAAAAGAAATCAAACTTAAACAAGTTACAAGTTAAGGTGAGAGAAAGAACCAAAGTCCAAACTACATTCAACACTTAAACATAAGTGGAAACCCTAAAGTCAAGGTAACTTGCCACATAAACCACACAAGTGTATGACCTATAAAATTAAAACCAGCATCCTAAACATGTCAAGAATTTGAATCAAGAAGCATAGGATGCATATGGGGTCCATAGGAGTCATTTCCCAAAGGCACTAGGTCAACTAGTTTATATGAACTTCAACTAGGGTGACTTGACTTGCAAGGTTCACCAAAAATAGAAGAATAGTTCAATAAACGCCAAATAAAATGAACAAAGCTACTAAACATGTTTGCAAATAGAGGCCAAAACATCCAAACCAAATTCCAATCAAGGCATCACCAAATGATTTGATCAACTAGTGTGCTCCACCTTATGGAATTATTATCAAGGGTCAAATAAAGCAACACAAAGTCAAACAAAAATTGATCAAACCTTGACCAAAATCAGCCTCAAAGGTACCTCAATCCATCCTCAAGATGGAGAGGAAACCTCATTCATTGGTGATTGAAATGGTACATCAAACATGAATGATCAAGTGAAAACAATATTAAAAAGACTTCCAATTAAAAAATTTAAATATAATTGCAAAATAAACGAAAATTAAAATTAAAAGTTATAGAAAATTAATTAAAGTTTTAAAGTGTTTGAAAATAAATTTTGTGGATTTTTTAGCAATTTGGAGCTACTTTTAAAATTGCAAAACCAAAACAGAAAAAGAAAAGAAATAAAATAAAACATAAATGGAATGGGAGGTGCAATAGCAAAAAAAAAAACAAAGGGAAACAGTTAAAGCGTGCAATGGGCTGAAATGAGGGGGGCGCCATTGCACTTCTGGCCCAATCCAAATCCAAACCCAGCTACATTAACGAAACACATTGTTTCAATAATCTGCTTGGAGTCAAACATGCCAAATGGACAAGTCAAACAAATTGGAAGCCAACACGTGTGTAGTCAAAGTTTCAAACCAATGCCACCTCAGATTTGACTGAGTAATGACCAGACGCCGGAGCCCTAGCTCCGGTCGTCTTCTCCGGTGAGATGGTCGCAGACACAGTCATCCAAACTCAACCAAAATGCACAAAACCGGTACCAAATGAAAGCTGAAGTTGCAAGGATCATGAATCCACTCTTAGATTCTCAAGATTATCCATAAATTAAGAGAATCAAAGCCAAGAAAAATGAGATGCATATGCGGAAATTTAACCAAACATGAACAACAAGCAATCAAACATGGCCTACACAACGTAGGGCTTCAGATGCAACCAATATGAACCTAAATCATGGCCTAGAATGAGAGATATTTGGAATGGAAACTTACTGAACGGAGACACTCCGTTGGCTCTTCTCAGACGTGTAAGCTTCACTTCTTTGCTCCAGATCCACTCCAAATACTTCAAGGAAGATGAATTGAGCTTCAATTTGATTTGATTTGTGAAGAACAATGAAATCCGACTTTCAAATTTGCTTGAGAAATTCCAATCTGAAAATGCTCTCTCCAACTCCAATTGCCACTTCTGAGCTCTTAGGGAAAATTTTTAGTTTATATATGATGGATTTCATATGGTATGGAAGGCCCATGAAGCCTCAATTTGATTAATTGGAAAAAGGCCCTAAAATGGTAAGCTTCTCATGCACACGGGATTTTGCTTCATTCATGCCTTGTAAAATAATTTTCTGAACCAAGACTTAACACACTCTTTCTGAAAATGATTTTCAAACAATCCCGAGGGATGAAAAGGATTGATGTTTTATTTTGTGTTTTTTATGAAGAAGTGAATTGAGTTAAGTTTGTAACTCATGTTGCACTAAAGACTATGACTTGAGAGCGAATGCGTCGCATATCGCCCAAAGGGCATACGCTAAACACTCTAGACAGATTGAGAGGAGGCCCCCCAACTATCATTCCTCAGGTACTTAAGGATCGTAGCGTACAACATTTATTATCCTTTATTAAGTGTCTTAAGAGATTATGAGATGAGATGAGAAAGATACAAACTCTAAGGGGAAACTAATCAACCCTAATGTTATTATGCACAATGCTCCTAAAGTTGGGATTAAAAGGGGAAATCTATACTAATTTTATCATTCAAAGGATTGAACACCTAATGTCTCTCCTACTCTCATCTTTACCAGAGGGACTAGGAATCCTAAGGGATCACGGCAAGTGACCAAGTAAACAACAGATAATCCAATCACAGATGAAATGAAGAATGAGAAGAAACTGACTTAAACAAGTCAAAGCAATGCAAACATGATATGCAAAGACGTAAAGATGAGATTTGAGAAACAAATGATGCAATCAAATACAAATGATCAAAATAAGTTGACTTAAACAAGTCAAAAAGAGGGAGATAAAATGGGAGAAGTAACAACTCCTACATCCATTCAAACATCAATCACTTACACAAAGGCTAAGTATAAAACTAAACCAAAAGGCCATGATCAAAGAGAAGATGGGTGAAATAATCTTGGGCAGCAAGCACATGAAAATATCTCAACCAAATGCATCATATTGATCATGCAAAAAGAAAGCACAGACATGTTTTCAAAGTGGTTTCTCATTCAAAGGAAAATCCAAGTGTGATCAATCAAACCAAATCACTTAGAATGAGTACCACAACCCAAGGGACAGAAGTGAGAACATGATAAGAGAGCTCACAAACAAAAAAAGAAACCAAACTTAAACAAGTTACAAGTTAAGGTGAGAGAAAGAACCAAAGTCCAAACTACATTCAACACTTAAACATAAGTGGAAACCCTAACGTCAAGGTAACTTGCCACATAAACCACACAAGTGTATGACCTATAAAATTAAAACCAGCATCCTAAACATGTCAAGAATTTGAATCAAGAAGCATAGGATGCATATGGGGTCCATAGGAGTCATTTCCCAAAGGCACTAGGTCAACTAGTTTATATGAACTTCAACTAGGGTGACTTGACTTGCAAGGTTCACCAAAAATAGAAGAATAGTTCAATAAACGCCAAATAAAATGAACAAAGCTACTAAACATGTTTGCAAATAGAGGCCAAAACATCCAAACCAAATTCCAATCAAGGCATCACCAAATGATTTGATCAACTAGTGTGCTCCACCTTATGGAATTATTATCAAGGGTCAAATAAAGCAACACAAAGTCAAACAAAAATTGATCAAACCTTGACCAAAATCAGCCTCAAAGGTACCTCAATCCATCCACAAGATGGAGAGGAAACCTCATTCATTGGTGATTGAAATGGTACATCAAACATGAATGATCAAGTGAAAACAATATTAAAAAGACTTCCAATTAAAAAATTTAAATATAATTGCAAAATAAACGAAAATTAAAATTAAAAGTTATAGAAAATTAATTAAAGTTTTAAAATAAATTTTGTGGAATTTTTAGCAATTTGGAGCTACTTTAAAAATTGCAAATCCAAAACAGAAAAAGAAAAGAAATAAAATAAAACATAAATGGAATGGGAGGTGCAATAGCAAAAAAACACCAAAGGGAAACAATTAAAGTGTGCAATGGGCTGAAATGAGGGGGGCGCCATTGCACTTCTGGCCCAATCCAAATCCAAACCCAGCTAGATTAACGAAACCCATTGTTTCATTAATCTGCTTGGAGTCAAACATGCCAAATGGACAAGTCAAACAAATTGGAAGCCAACACGTGTGTAGTCAAAGTTTCAAACCAATGCCACCTCAGATTTGACTGAGTAATAACCAGACGCCGGAGCCCTAGCTCCGGTCGTCTTCTCCGGTGAGATGGGCGCAGACACAGTCATCCAAACTCAACCAAAATGCACAAAACCGGTACCAAATGAAAGCTGAAGTTGCAAGGATCATGAATCCACTCTTAGATTCTCAAGATTATCCATAAATTAAGAGAATCGAAGCCAAGAAAAATGAGATGCATATGCGGAAATTCAACCAAACATGAACAACAAGCAATCAAACATGGCCTACTCAACGTAGGGCTTCAGATGCAGCCAATATGAACCTAAATCATGGCCTAGAATGAGAGATATTTGGAATGGAAACTTACTGAACGGAGACACTCCGTTGGCTCTTCTCAGACGTGTAAGCTTCACTTCTTTGCTCCAGATCCACTCTAAATACTTCAAGGAAGATGAATTGAGCTTCAATTTGATTTTATTTGTGAAGAACAACGAAATTCGACTTTCAAATTTGCTTGAGAAATTCCAATCTGAAAATGCTCTCTCCAATTCCAATTGCCACTTCTGAGCTCTTAGGGCAAATTTTTAGTTTATATATGATGAATTTCAGATGGTTTGGAAGGCCCATGAAGCCTCAATTTGATTAATTGGAAAAAGGCCCTAAAATGGTAAGCTTCTCATGCACACGGGATTTTGCTTCATTCATGCCTTGTAAAATAATTTTCTGAACCAAGACTTAACACACTCTTTCTGAAAATAATTTTCAAACAATCCCGAGGGATGAAAAGGATTGATGTTTTATTTTGTGTTTTTTATGAAGAAGTGAATTGAGTTAAGTTTGTAACTCATGTTGCACTAAAGACTATGACTTGAGAGCGAATGTGTCGCATATCGCCCAAAGGGCATACGCTAAACACTCTAGACAGATTGAGAGGAGGCCCCCCAACTATCATTCCTCAAGTACTTAAGGATCGTAGCATACAACATTTATTATCCTTTATTAAGTGTCTTAAGATATTATGAGATGAGAAGAGAAAGACACAAACTCTAAGGGGAAACTAATCAACCCTAATGTTATTATGCACAATGCTCCTAAAGTTGGGATTAAAAGAGGAAATCTATCGTAATTTTATCATTCAAAGGATTGAACACCTAATGTCTCTCCTACTCCAATCTTTAACAGAGGGACTAGGAATCCTAAGGGATCACGGCAAGTGACCAAGTAAACAACAGATAATCCAATCACAGATGAAATGAATAATGAGAAGAAAGTGACTTAAACAAGTCAAAGCAATGCAAACATGATATGCAAAGACGTAAAGATGAGATTTGAGAAACAAATGAAGCAATCAAATACAAATGATCAAAATAAGTTTACTTAAACAAGTCAAAAAGAGTGAGATAAAATGGGAGAAGTAACAACTCCTACACCCATTCAAACATCAATCACTTACATAAAGGCTAAGTATAAAACTAAACCAAAAGGCCATGATCAAAGAGAAGATGGGAGAAATAATCTTGGGCAGCAAGCACATGAAAATATCTCAACCAAATGCATCAAATTGATCATGCAAAAAGAAAGCACAGACATGTTTTCAAAGTGGTTTCTCATTCAAAGGAAAATCCAAGTGTGATCAATCAAACCAAATCACTTAGAATGAGTACCACAACCCAAGGGACAGAAGTGAGAACATGATAAGAGAGCTCACAAAAAAAAAGAAACCAAACTTAAACAAGTTACAAGTTAAGGTGAGAGAAAGAACCAAAGTCCAAACTACATTCAACACTTAAACATAAAGGGAAACCCTAACGTCAAGGTAACTTGCCACATAAACCACACAAGTGTATGACCTATAAAATTAAAACCAGCATCCTAAACATGTCAGGAATTTGAAACAAGAAGCATAGGATGCATATGGGGTCCATAAGAGTCATTTCCCAAAGGCACTAGGTCAACTAGTTTATATGAACTTACACTAGGGTGACTTGACTTGCAAGGTTCACCAAAAATAGAAGAATAGTTCAATAAACGCCAAATAAAATGAACAAAGCTACTAAACATGTTTGCAAATAGAGGCCAAAACATCCAAACCAAATTCCAATCAAGGCATCACCAAATGATTTGATCAACTAGGGTGCTCCAGCTTATGGAATTATTATCAAGGGTCAAATAAAGCAACACAAAGTCAAACAAAAATTGATCAAACCTTGACCAAAATCAGCCTCAAAGGTACCTCAATCCATCCTCAAGATGGAGAGGAAATCTCATTCATTGGTGATTGAAATGGTACATCAAACATGAATGATCAAGTGAAAACAATATTAAAAAGACTTCCAATTAAAAAATTTAAAATTAATTGCAAAATAAACGAAAATTAAAATTAAAAGTTATAGAAAATTAATTAAAGTTTTAAAATAAATTTTGTGGAATTTTTAGCAATTTGGAGCTACTTTAAAAATTGCAAATCCAAAACAGAAAAAGAAAAGAAATAAAATAAAACATAAATGGAATGGGAGGTGCAATAGCAAAAAAACACCAAAGGGAAACAATTAAAGTGTGCAATGGGCTGAAATGAGGGGGGCGCCATTGCACTTCTGGCCCAATCCAAATCCAAACCCAGCTAGATTAACGAAACCCATTGTTTCATTAATATGCTTGGAGTCAAACATGCCAAATGGACAAGTCAAACAAATTGGAAGCCAGCACGTGTGTAGTCAAAGTTTCAAACCAATGCCACCTCTGATTTGACTGAGTAATAACCAGACGCCGGAGCCCTAGCTCCGGTCGTCTTCTCCGGTGAGATGGGCGCAGACACAGTCATCCAAACTCAACCAAAATGCACAAAACCGGTACCAAATGAAAGCTGAAGTTGCAAGGATCATGAATCCACTCTTAGATTCTCAAGATTATCCATAAATTAAGAGAATCGAAGCCAAGAAAAATGAGATGCATATGCGGAAATTCAACCAAACATGAACAACAAGCAATCAAACATGGCCTACTCAATGTAGGGCTTCAGATGCAGCCAATATGAACCTAAATCATGGCCTAGAATGAGAGATATTTGTAATGGAAACTTACTGAACGGAGACACTCCGTTGGCTCTTCTCAGACGTGTAAGCTTCACTTCTTTGCTCCAGATCCACTCCAAATACTTCAAGGAAGATGAATTGAGCTTCAATTTGATTTGATTTGTGAAGAACAATGAAACTCGACTTTCAAATTTGCTTGAGAAATTCCAGTCTAAAAAGGCTCTCTCCAACTCCAATTGCCACTTCTGAGCTCTTAGGGCAAATTTTTAGTTTATATATGATGGATTTTAGATGGTATGGAAGGCCCATGAAGCCTCAATTTGATTAATTGGAAAAAGGCCCTAAAATGGTAAGCTTCTCATGCACACGGGATTTTGCTTCATTCATGCCTTGTAAAATAATTTTCTGAACCAAGACTTAACACACTCTTTCTGAAAATGATTTTCAAACAATCCCGAGGGATGAAAAGGATTGATGTTTTATTTTGTGTTTTTTATGAAGAAGTGAATTGAGTTAAGTTTGTAACTCATGTTGCACTAAAGACTATGACTTGAGAGCGAATGCGTCGCATATCGCCCAAAGGGCATATGCTAAACACTCTAGACAGATTGAGAGGAGGCCCCCCAACTATCATTTCTCAAGTACTTAAGGATCATAGCGTACAACATTTATTATCCTTTATTAAGTGTCTTAAGAGATTATGAGATGAGAAGAGAAAGACACAAACTCTAAGGGGAAACTAATCAACCCTAATGTTATTATGCACAATGCTCCTAACGTTGGGATTAAAAGGGGAAATCTATCGTAATTTTATCATTCAAAGGATTGAACACCTAATGTCTCTCCTACTCCAATCTTTAACAGAGGGACTAGGAATCCTAAGGGATCACGGCAAGTGACCAAGTAAACAACAGATAATCCAATCACAGATGAAATGAAGAATGAGAAGAAAGTGACTTAAACAAGTCAAAGCAATGCAAACATGATATGCAAAGACGTAAAGATGAGATTTGAGAAACAAATGATACAATCAAATACAAATGATCAAAATAAGTTGACTTAAACAAGTCAAAAAGAGTGAGATAAAATGGGAGAAGTAACAACTCCTACACCCATTCAAACATCAATCACTTACACAAAGGCTAAGTATAAAACTAAACCAAAAGGCCATGATCAAAGAGAAGATGGGAGAAATAATCTTGGGCAGCAAGCACATGAAAATATCTCAACCAAATGCATCAAATTGATCATGCAAAAAGAAAGCACAAACATGTTTTCAAAGTGGTTTCTCATTCAAAGCAAAATCCAAGTGTGATCAATCAAACCAAATCACTTAGAATGAGTACCACAACCCAAGGGACAGAAGTGAGAACATGATAAGAGAGCTCACAAAAAAAAATAAGCCAAACTTAAACAAGTTACAAGTTAAGGTGAGAGAAAGAACCAAAGTCCAAACTACATTCAACACTTAAACATAAGTGGAAACCCTAACGTCAAGGTAACTTGCCACATAAACCACACAAGTGTATGACCTATAAAATTAAAACAAGCATCCTAAACATGTCAGGAATTTGAATCAAGAAGCATAGGATGCATATGGGGTCCATAGGAGTCATTTCCCAAAGGCACTAGGTCAACTAGTTTATATGACCTTACACTAGGGTGACTTGACTTGCAAGGTTCACCAAAAATAGAAGAATAGTTCAATAATCGCCAAATAAAATGAACAAAGCTACTAAACATGTTTGCAAATAGAGGCCAAAACATCCATACCAAATTCCAATCGGGGCATCACCAAATGATTTGATCAACTAGGGTGCTCCACCTTATGGAATTATTATCATGGGTCAAAAAAAGCAACAAAAAGTCAAACAAAAATTGATCAAACCTTGACCAAAATCAGCCTCATAGGTACCTCAATCCATCCTCAAGATGGAGAGGAAACCTCATTCATTGGTGATTGAAATGGTACATCAAACATGAATGATCAAGTGAAAACAAAATTAAAAATACTTCCAATTAAAAAATTTAAAATTAATTGCAAAATAAACGAAAATTGAAATTAAAAGTTATAGAAAATTAATTAAAGTTTTAAAGTGTTTGAAAATAAATTTCGTGGATTTTTTAGCAATTTGGAGCTACTTTTAAAATTGCAAAACCAAAACAGAAAAAGAAAAGAAATAAAATAAAACATAAATGGAATGGGAGGTGCAATAGCAAAAAAAAAACCCAAAGGGAAACAGTTAAAGCGTGCAATGGGCTGAAATGAGGGGGGCGCCATTGCACTTCTGGCCCAATCCAAATCCAAACCCAGCTAGATTAACGAAACACATCGTTTCATTAATCTGCTTGGAGTCAAACATGCCAAATGGACAAGTCAAACAAATTGGAAGCCAACACGTGTGTAGTCAAAGTTTCAAACCAATGCCACCTTAGATTTGACTGAGTAATAACAAGACGCCGGAGCCCTAGCTCCGGTCGTCTTCTCCGGTGAGATGGCCGCAGACACAGTCATCCAAACTCAACCAAAAATGCACAAAACTGGTACCAAATGAAAGCTGAAGTTGCAAGGATCATGAATCCACTCTTAGATTCTCAAGATTATCCATAAATTAAGAGAATCGAAGCCAAGAAAAATGAGATGCATATGCGGAAATTCAACCAAACATGAACAACAAGCAATCAAACATGGCCTACTCAACGTAGGGCTTCAGATGCAGCCAATATGAACCTAAATCATGGCCTAGAATGAGATATTAGGAATGGAAACTTACTGAACGGAGACACTCCGTT
Organism: Lathyrus sativus; assembly: GCA_963859935.3. Taxonomy (NCBI): domain Eukaryota; kingdom Viridiplantae; phylum Streptophyta; class Magnoliopsida; order Fabales; family Fabaceae; genus Lathyrus; species Lathyrus sativus. The sequence goes on along the minus strand of OZ012739.1, from coordinate 282,817,843 downwards.
GGCTCTTCTCAGACGTGTAAGCTTCACTTCTTTGCTCCAGATCCACTCCAAATACTTCAAGGAAGATGAATTGAGCTTCAATTTGATTTGATTTGTGAAGAACAATGAAACTCGACTTTCAAATTTGCTTGAGAAATTCCAGTCTGAAAATGCTCTCTCCAACTCCAATTGCCACTTCTGAGCTCTTAGGGCGAATTTTTAGTTTATATATGATGGATTTTAGATGGTATGGAAGGCCCATGAAGCCTCAATTTGATTAATTGGAAAAAGGCCCTAAAATGGTAAGCTTCTCATGCACACGAGATTTTTCTTCATTCATGCCTTGTAAAATAATTTTCTGAACCAAGACTTAACACACTATTTCTGAAAATGATTTTCAAACAATCCCGAGGGATGAAAAGGATTGATGTTTTATTTTGTGTTTTTTATGAAGAAGTGAATTGAGTTAAGTTTGTAACTCATGTTGCACTAAAGACTCTGACTTGAAAGCGAATGCGTCGCATATCGCCCAAAGGGCATATGCTAAACACTCTAGACAGATTGAGAGGAGTCCTCCCAACTATCATTCCTCAAGTACTTAAGGATCGTAGCGTACAACATTTATTATCCTTTATTAAGTGTCTTAAGAGATTATGAGATGAGAAGAGAAAGACACAAACTCTAAGGGGAAACTAATCAACCCTAATGTTATTATGCACAATGCTCCTAAAGTTGGGATTAAAAGGGGAAATATATCGTAATTTTATCATTCAAAGGATTGAACACCTAATGTATCTCCTACTCCAATCTTTAACGGAGGGACTAGGAATCCTAAGGGATCACGGCAAGTAACCAAGTAAGCAACAGAAAATCCAATCACAGATGAAATGAAGAATGAGAAGAAAGTGACTTAAACAAGTCAAAGCAATGCAAACATGATATGCAAAGACGTAAAGATGAGATTTGAGAAACAAGTGATACAATAAAATACAAATGATCAAAATAAGTTGACTTAAACAAGTCAAAAAGAGTGAGATAAAATGGGAGAAGTAACAACTCCTACACCCATTCAAACATCAATCACTTACACAAAGGCTAAGTATAAAACTAAACCAAAAGGCCATGATCAAAGAGAAGATGGGAGAAATAATCTTGGGCAGCAAGCACATGAAAATATCTCAACCAAATGCATCAAATTGATCATGCAAAAAGAAAGCACAAACATGTTTTCAAAGTGGTTTCTCATTCAAAGCAAAATCCAAGTGTGATCAATCAAACCAAATCACTTAGAATGAGTACCACAACCCAAGGGACAGAAGTGAGAACATGATAAGAGAGCTCACAAAAGAAAAAAGCCAAACTTAAACAAGTTACAAGTTAAGGTGAGAGAAAGAACCAAAGTCCAAACTACATTCAACACTTAAACATAAGTGGAAACCCTAACGTCAAGGTAACTTGCCACATAAACCACACAAGTGTATGACCTATAAAATTAAAACCAGCATCCTAAACATGTCAGGAATTTGAATCAAGAAGCATAGGATGCATATGGGGTCCATAGGAGTCATTTGCCAAAGGCACTAGGTCAACTAGTTTATATGACCTTACACTAGGGTGACTTGACTTGCAAGGTTCACCAAAAATAGAAGAATAGTTCAATAATCGCCAAATAAAATGAACAAAGCTACTAAACATGTTTGCAAAAATAGAGGCCAAAACATCCATACCAAATTCCAATCGGGGCATCACCAAATGATTTGATCAACTAGGGTACTCCACCTTATGGAATTATTATCATGGGTCAAAAAAAGCAACACAAAGTCAAACAAAAATTGATCAAACCTTGACCAAAATCAGCCTCAAAGGTACCTCAATCCATCCTCAAGATGGAGAGGAAACCTCATTCATTGGTGATTGAAATGGTACATCAAACATGAATGATCAAGTGAAAACAATAATAAAAAGACTTCCAATTAAAAAATTTAAAATTAATTGCAAAATAAACGAAAATTGAAATTAAAAGTTAAAGAAAATTAATTAAAGTTTTAAAGTGTTTGAAAATAAATTTTGTGGAATTTTTAGCAATTTGGAGCTACTTTTAAAATTGCAAAACCAAAACAGAAAAAGAAAAGAAATAAAATAAAACATAAATGGAATGGGAGGTGCAATAGCAAAAAAACACCAAAGGGAAACAGTTAAAGCATGCAATGGGCTGAAATGAGGGGGGCGCCATTGCACTTCTGGCCCAATCCAAATCCAAACCCAGCTAGATTAACGAAACCCCTCATTTCATTAATCTGCTTGGAGTCAAACATGCCAAATGGACAAGTCAAACAAATTGGAAGCCAAAACGTGTGTAGTCAAAGTTCCAAACCAATGCCACCTCAGATTTGACTGAGTAATAACCAGACGCCGGAGCCCTAGCTCCGGTCGTCTTCTCCGATGAGATGGCCGCAGACACAGTCATCCAAACTCAACCAAAATGCACAAAACCGGTACCAAATGAAAGCTGAAGTTGCAAGGATCATGAATCCACTCTTAGATTCTCAAGATTATCCATAAATTAAGAGAATCGAAGCCAAGAAAAATGAGATGCATATGCGGAAATTCAACCAAACATGAACGACAAGCAATCAAACATGGCCTACTCAACGTAGGGCTTCAGATGCAGCCAATATGAACCTAAATCATGGCCTAGAATGAGAGATATTTGGAATGGAAACTTACTGAACGGAGACACTCCGTTGGCTCTTCTCAGACGTGTAAGCTTCACTTCTTTGCTCCAGATCCACTCCAAATACTTCAAGGAAGATGAATTGAGCTTCAATTTGATTTGATTTGTGAAGAACAATGAAATTCGACTTTCAAATTTGCTTGAGAAATTCCAATCTGAAAATGCTCTCTCCAACTCCAATTGCCACTTTTGAGCTCTTAGGGCAAATTTTTAGTTTATATATGATGGATTTCAGATGGTATGGAAGGCCCATGAAGCCTCAATTTGATTAATTGGAAAAAGGCCCTAAACTGGTAAGCTTCTCATGCACACGGGATTTTGCTTCATTCATGCCTTGTAAAATAATTTTCTGAACCAAGACTTAACACACTCTTTCTGAAAATGATTTTCAAACAATCCCGAGGGATGAAAAGGATTGATGTTTTATTTTGTGTTTTTTATGAAGAAGTGAATTGAGTTAAGTTTGTAACTCATGTTGCACTAAAGACTATGACTTGAGAGCGAATGCGTCGCATATCGCCCAAAGGGCATACGGTAAACACTCTAGACAGATTGAGAGGAGGCCCCCCAACTATCATTCCTCAAGTACTTAAGGATCGTAGCGTACAACATTTATTATCCTTTATTAAGTGTCTTAAGAGATTATGAGATGAGAAGAGAAAGACACAAACTCTAAGGGGAAACTAATTAACCCTAATGTTATTATGCACAATGCTCCTAAAGTTGGGATTAAAAGGGGAAATCTATCGTAATTTTATCATTCAAAGGATTGAACACCTAATGTCTCTCCTACTCCAATCTTTAACAGAGGGACTAGGAATCCTAAGGGATCACGGCAAGTGACCAAGTAAACAACAGATAATCCAATCAAGAATGAAATGAAGAATGAGAAGAAAGTGACTTAAACAAGTCAAAGCAATGCAAACATGATATGCAAAGACGTAAAGATGAGATTTGAGAAACAACTGATGCAATCAAATACAAATGATCAAAATAAGTTGACTTAAACAAGTCAAAAAGAGTGAGATAAAATGGGAGAAGTAACAACTCCTACACCCATTCAAACATCAATCACTTACACAAAGGCTAAGTATAAAACTAAACAAAAAGGCCATTATCAAAGAGAAGATGGGAGAAATAATCTTGGGCAGCAAGCACATGAAAATATCTCAACCAAATGCATCAAATTGATCATGCAAAAAGAAAGCACATACATGTTTTCAAAGTGGTTTCTCATTCAAAGCAAAATCCAAGTGTGATCAATCAAACCAAATCACTTAGAATGAGTACCACAACCCAAGGGACAGAAGTGAGAACATGATAAGAGAGCTCACAAATAAAAAAAGAAACCAAACTTAAACAAGTTACAAGTTATGGTGAGAGAAAGAACCAAAGTCCAAACTACATATAACACCTAAACATAAGTGGAAACCCTAACGTCAAGGTAACTTGCCACATAAACCACACAAGTGTATGACCTATAAAATTAAAACCAGCATCCTAAACATGTCAGGAATTTGAATCAAGAAGCATATGATGCATATGGGGTCCATAGGAGTCATTTCCCAACGGCACTAGGTCAACTAGTTTATATGAACTTCAACTAGGGTGACTTAACTTGCAAGGTTCACCAAAAATAGAAGAACAGTTCAATAAACGCCAAATAAAATGAACAAAGCTACTAAACATGTTTACAAATAGAGGCCAAAACATCCTAACCAAATTCCAATCAAGGCATCACCAAATGATTTGATCAACTAGGGTGCTCCACCTTATGGAATTATTATCATGGGTCAAAAAAAGCAACACAAAGTCAAACAAAAATTGATCAAACCTTGACCAAAATCATCCTCAAAGGTACCTCAATCCATCCTCAAGATGGAGAGGAAACCTCATTCATTTATGATTGAAATGGTACATCAAACATGAATGATCAAGTGAAAACAATATTAAAAAGACTTCCAATTAAAAAATTTAAAATTAATTGCAAAATAAATGAAAATCGAAATTAAAAGTTATAGAAAATTAATTAAAGTTTTAAAGTGTTTGAAAATAAATTTTGTGGAGTTTTTAGCAATTTAGAGCTACTTTTAAAATTACAAAACCAAAACAGAAAAAGAAAAGAAATAAAATAAAACATAAATGGAATGGGAGGTGCAATAGCAAAAAGCACCAAAGGGAAACAATTAAAGCGTGCAATGGGCTGAAATGAGGGGGGCGCCATTGCACTTCTGGCCCAATCCAAATCCAAACCCAGCCAGATTAACGAAACCCATCGTTTCATTAATCTGCGTGGAGTCAAACATGCCAAATGGACAAGTCAAACAAATTGAAAGCCAACACGCATGCAGTCTTAGTTTCAAACCAATGCCACCTCTTATTTGACTGAGTAATTACCAGACGCCGGAGCCCTAGCTCCGGCCGTCTTCTCCGGTGAGATGGCCGCAGACACAGTCATCCAAACTCAACCAAAATGCACAAAACCGGTACCAAATGAAAGATGAAGTTGCAAGGATCATGAATCCACTCTTAGATTCTCAAGATGATCCATAAATTAAGAGAATCGAAGCCAAGAAAAATGAGATGCATATGCTAAAATTCAACCAAACATGAACAACAAGCAATCAAACATGACCTACTCAACGTAGGGCTTCAGATGCAGCCAATACGAACCTAAATCATGGCCTAGAATGAGAGATATTTGGAATGGAAACTTACTGAACGGAGACACTCCGTTGGCTCTTCTCAGACGTGTAAGCTTCACTTATTTGCTCCAGATCCACTCCAAATACTTCAAGGAAGATGAATTGAGCTTCAATTTGATTTGATTTGTGAAGAACAATGAAATTCGACTTTCAAATTTGCTTGAGAAATTCCAATCTGAAAATGATCTCTCCAACTCCAATTGCCACTTCTGAGCTCTTAGGGCGAATTTTTAGTTTATATATGATGGATTTCAAATGGTATGGAAGGCCCATTAAGCCTCAATTTGATTATTTGGAAAAATGCCCTAAAATGGCAAGCTTCTCATGCACACGAGATTTTGCTTCATTCATGCCTTGTAAAATAATTTTCTGAACCAAGACTTAACACACTCTTTCTGAAAATGATTTTCAAACAATCCCGAGGAATGAAAAGGATTGATGTTTTATTTTGTGTTTTTTATGAAGAAGTGAATTGAGTTAAGTTTGTAACTCATGTTGCACTAAAGACTATGACTTGAGAGCGAATGTGTCGCATATCGCCCAAAGGGCATATGCTAAACACTCTAGATAGATTGAAAGGAGGCCCCCAACCTATCATTCCTCAATTACTTAAGGATCGTAGCGTACAACATTTATTATCGTTTATTAATTGTCTTAAGAGATTATGAGATGAGAAGAGAAAGACACAAACTCTAAGGGGAAACTAATCAACCCTAATGTTATCATGCACAATGCTCCTAAAGTTGGGATTAAAAGGGGAAATCTATCCTAAGTTTATCATTCAAAGGATTGAACACCTAATGTCTCTCTTACTCCCATCTTTAACAGAGGGACTAGGAATCCTAAGGGATCATGGCAAGTGACCAAGTAAACAACAGATAATCCAATCATAGATGAAATGAAGAATGAGAAGAAAGTGACTTAAACAAGTCAAAATAATGCAAACATGATATGCAAAGACGTGAAGATGAGATTTGAGAAACAAATGATGCAATCAAATACAAATGATCAAAATAAGTTGACTTAAACAAGTCAAAAAGAGTGAGATAAAATGGGAGAAGTAACAACTCCTACACCCATTCAAACATCAATCACTTACACAAAGGCTAAGTATAAAACTAAACAAAAAGGCCATGATCAAAGAGAAGATGGGAGAAATAATCTTGGGCAGCAAGCACATGAAAATATCTCAACCAAATGCATCAAATTGATCATGCAAAAAGAAAGCACATACATGTTCTCAAAGTTGTTTCTCATTCAAAGCAAAACCCAAGTGTGATCAATCAAACAAAATCACTTAGAATGAGTACCACAACCCAAGGGACAGAAGTGAGAACATGATAAGAGAGCTCACAAATAAAAAAAGAAACCAAACTTAAACAAGTTACAAGTTATGGTGAGAGAAAGAACCAAAGTCCAAACTACATTCAACACCTAAACATAAGTGGAAACCCTAACGTCAAGGTAACTTGCCACATAAACCACACAAGTGTATGACCTATAAAATTAAAACCAGCATCCTAAACATGTCAAGAATTTGAATCAAGAAACATAGGATGCATATGGGGTCCATAGGAGTCATTTCCCAAAGGCAATAGGTCAACTAGTTTATATGAACTTCAACTAGGGTGACTTGACTTGCAAGGTTCACCAAAAATAGAAGAATAGTTCAATAAACGCCAAATAAAATGAACAAAGCTACTAAACATGTTTGCAAATAGAGGCCAAAACATCCAAACCAAATTCCAATCAAGGCATCACCAAATGATTTGATCAACTAGGGTGCTCCACCTTATGGAATTATTATCAAGGGTCAAAAAAAGCAACACAAAGTCAAACAAAAATTGATCAAACCTTGACCAAAATCAGCCTCAAAGGTACCTCAATCCATCCTCAAGATGGAGAGGAAACCTCAATCATTGGTGATAGAAATGGTACATCAAACATGAATGATCAAGTGAAAACAATATTAAAAAGAATTCCAATTAAAAAATTTAAAATTAATTGCAAAATAAAAGAAAATTGAAATTAAAAGTTATAGATAATTAATTAAAGTTTTAAAGTGTTTGAAAATAAATTTTGTGGAATTTTTAGCAATTTGGAGCTACTTTTAAAATTGCAAAACCAAAACAGAAAAAGAAAAGAAATAAAATAAAACATAAATGGAATGGGAGGTGCAATAGAAAAAAAAAACAAAGGGATACCGTTAAAGCGTGCAATGGGCTGAAATGAGGGGGGCGCCATTGCACTTCTGGCCCAATCCAAATCCAAACCCATCCAGATTAACGAAACGCATCGTTTCATTAATCTGCGTGGAGTCAAACATGCCAAATGGACAAGTCAAATGAATTGGAAGCTAACACGCATGCAGTCAAAGTTTCAAACCAATGCCACCTCATATTTGACTGAGTAATAACCAGACGCCGGAGCCCTAGCTCCGGCCGTCTTCTCCGGTGAGATGGCCGCAGACACAGTCATCCAAACTCAACCAAAATGCACAAAACTGGTACCAAATGAAAGCTGAAGTTGCAAGGATCATGAATCCACTCTTAGATTCTCAAGATGATCCATAAATTAAGAGAATCGAAGTCAAGAAAAATGAGATGCATATGCTGAAATTCAACCAAACATGAACAACAAGCAATCAAACATGCCCTACTCAACGTAGGGTTTCAGATGCAGTCAATATGAACCTAAATCATGGCCTAGAATGAGAGATATTTGGAATGGAAACTTACTGAACGGAGACACTCCGTTGGCTCTTCTCAGACGTGTAAGCTTCACTTCTTTGCTCCAGATCCACTCCAAATACTTCAAGGAAGATGAATTGAGCTTCAATTTGATTTGATTTGTGAGGAACAATGAAATTCGACTTTCAAATTTACTTGAGAAATTCCAATCTGAAAATGATCTCTCCAACTCCAATTGCCACTTCTGAGCTCTTAGGGCGAATTTTTAGTTTATATATGATGGATTTCAAATGGTATGGAAGGCCCATGAAGCCTCAATTTGATTAATTGGAAAAATGCCCTAAAATGGTAAGCTTCTCATGCACACGGGATTTTGCTTCATTCATGCCTTGTAAAATAATTTTCTGAACCAAGACTTAACACACTCTTTCTGAAAATGATTTTCAAACAATCCCGAGGAATGAAAAGGATTGATGTTTTATTTTGTGTTTTTTATGAAGAAGTGAATTGAGTTAAGTTTGTAACTCATGTTGCACTAAAGACTATGACTTGAGAGCGAATGTGTCGCATATCTCCCAAAGGGCATACGCTAAACACTCTAGACAGATTGAGAGGAGGCCCCCCAACTATCATTCCTCAAGTACTTAAGGATTGTAGCGTACAACATTTATTATCCTTTATTAAGTGTCTTAAGAGATTATGAGATGAGAAGAGAAAGACACAAACTCTAAGGGGAAACTAATCAACCCTAATGTTATCATGCACAATGCTCCTAAAGTTGGGATTAAAAGGGGAAATCTATCCTAATTTTATCATTCAAAGGATTGAACACCTAATGTCTCTCCTACTCCCATCTTTAACAGAGGGACTAGGAATCCTAAGGGATCACGGCAAGTGACCAAGTAAACAACAGATACTCCAATCACAGATGAAATGAAGAATGAGAAGAAAGTGACTTAAACAAGTCAAAGCAATGCAAACATGATATGAAAAGACGTAAAGATGAGATTTGAGAAACAAATGATGCAATCAAATACAAATGATCAAAACAAGTTGACTTAAACAAGTCAAAAAGCGTGAGATAAAATGGGAGAAGTAACAACTCCTACACCCATTCAAACATCAATCACTTACACAAAGGCTAAGCTTAAAACTAAACCAAAAGGCCATGATCAAAGAGAAGATGGGAGAAATAATATTGGGCAGAAAGCACATGAAAATATCTCAACCAAATGCATCAAATTGATCATGCAAAAAGAAAGCACAGACATGTTCTCAAAGTGGTTTCTCATTCAAAGCAAAATCCAAGTGTGATCAATCAAACCAAATCACTTTGAATGAGTACCACAACCCAAGGGACAGAAGTGAGAACATGATAAGAGATCTCACAAACAAAAAAAGAAACCAAACTTAAATAAGTTACAAGTTAAGGTGAGAGAAAGAACCAAAGTCCAAACTACATTCAACACTTAAACATAAGTGGAAACCCTAACGTCAAGGTAACTTGCCACATAAACCACAGAAGTGTATGACCTATAAAATTAAAACCAGCATCCTAAACATGTCAAGAATTTGAATCAAGAAGCATAGGATGCATATGGGGTCCATAGGAGTCATTTCCCAAAGGCACTAGGTCAACTAGTTTATATGAACTTCAACTAGGGTGACTTGACTTGCAAGGTTCACCAAAAATAGAAGAATAGTTCAATAAACGCCAAATAAAATGAACAAAGCTACTAAACATGTTTGCAAATAGAGGCCAAAACATCCAAACCAAATTCCAATCAAGGCATCACCAAATGATTTGATCAACTAGGGTGCTCCACCTTATGGAATTATTATCAAGGGTCAAAAAAAGCAACACAAAGTCAAACAAAAATTGATCAAACCTTGACCAAAATCAGCCTCAAAGGTACCTCAATCCATCCTCAAGATGGAGAGGAAACCTCATTCATTGGTGATTGAAATGGTACATGAAACATGAATGATCAAGTGAAAACAATATTAAAAAGACCTCCAATTTAAAAATTTTAAATTAATTGCAAAACAAAAGAAAATTGACATTAAAAGTTATAGAAAATTAATTATAGTTTTATAGTGTTTGAAAATAAATTTTGTAGAATTTTTAGCAATTTGGAGCTACGTTTAAAATTGCAAAACCAAAACAGAAAAAGAAAAGAAATAAAATAAAACATAAATGGAATGGGAGGTGCAATAGCAAAAAAAAACCAAAGGGAAACAGTTAAAGCGTGCAATGGGCTAAAATGAGGGGGGCGCCATTGCACTTCTGACCCAATCCAAATCCAAACCCAGCCAGATTAACGAAACGCATCGTTTCATTAATCTGCGTGGAGTCAAACATGCCAAATGGACAAGTCAAACGAATTGGAAGCCAACACGCATGCAGTCAAAGCTTCAAACCAATGCCACCTCATATTTGACTGAGTAATAACCAGACGCCGGAGCCCTAGCTCCGGCCGTCTTCTCCGGTGAGATGGACGCAGACACAGTCATCCAAAGTCAACCAAAATGCACAAAACCGGTACCAAATGAAAGCTGAAGTTGCAAGGATCATGAATCCACTCTTAGATTCTCAAGAAGATCCATAACTTAAGAGAATCGAAGCCAAGAAAAATGAGATCCATATGCTAAAATTCAACCAAACATGAACAATAAGCAATCAAACATGGCCTACTCAACGTAGGGCTTCAGATGCAGCCAATATAAACCTAAATCATGGCCTAGAATGAGAGATATTTGGAATGGAAACTTACTAAACAGAGACACTCCGTTGGCTCTTCTCAGACGTGTAAGCTTCACTTCTTTGCTCCAGATCCACTCCAAATACTTCAAGGAAGATGAATTGAGCTTCAATTTGATATTATTTGTGAAGAACAATGAAATTCGACTTTCAAATTTGCTTGAAAAATTCCAATCTGAAAATGATCTCTCCAACTCCAATTGCCACTTCTGAGCTCTTAGGGCAAATTTTTAGTTTATATATGATGGATTTCAAATGGTATGGAAGGCCCATGAAGCCTCAATTTGATTAATTGGAAAAATGCCCTAAAATGGTAAGCTTCTCATGCACACGGGATTTTGCTTCATTCATGCCTTGTAAAATAATTTTCTGAACCAAGACTTAACACACTCTTTCTGAAAATGATTTTCAAACAATCCCGAGGAATGAAAAGGATTGATGTTTTATTTTGTCTTTTTTATGAAGAAGTGAGTTTAGTTAAGTTTGTAACTCATGTTGCACTAAAGACTATAACTTGAGAGCGAATGTGTCGCATATCGCCCAAAGGGCATACGCTTAACACTCTAGACAGATTGAGAGGAGGCCCCCCAACTATCATTCCTCAAGTACTTAAGGATCGTAGCGTACAACATTTGTTACCCTTTATTAAGTGTCTTAAGAGATTATGAGATGAGAAGAGAAAGACACAAACTCTAAGGGGAAACTAATCAACCCTAATGTTATCATGCACAATGCTCCTAAAGTTGGGATTAAAAGGGGAATTTATCCTAATTTTATCATTCAAAGGATTGAACACCTAATGTCTCTCCTACTCCTATCTTTAACAGAGGGACCAGGAATCCTAAGGGATCACGGCAAGTGACCAAGTAAACAACAGATAATCCAATCACAGATGAAATGAACAATGAGAAGAAAGTGACTTAAACAAGTCAAAACAATGCAAACATGATATGCAAAGACGTAAAGATGAGATTTAAGAAACAAATGATGCAATCAAATACAAATGATCAAAACAAGTTGACTTAAACAAGTCAAAAAGAGTGAGATAAAATGGGAGAAGTAACAACTCCTACACCCATTCAAACATCAATCACTTACACAAAGGCTAAGCATAAAACTAAACCAAAAGGCCATGATCAAAGAGAAGATGGGAGAAATAATCTTGGGCAGCAAGCACGTGAAAATATCTCAACCAAATGCATCAAATTGATCATGCAAAAAGAAAGCACAGACATGTTCTCAAAGTGGTTTCTCATTCAAAGCAAAATCCAAGTGTGATCAATCAAACCAAATCACTTTGAATGAGTACCACAACCTAAGGGACAGAAGTGAGAACATGATAAGAGAGCTCACAAACAAAAAAAGAAACCAAACTTAAACAAGTTACAAGTTAAGGTGAGAGAAAGAACCAAAGTCCAAACTACATTCAACACTTAGACATAAGTGGAAACCCTAACGTCAAGGTAACTTGCCACATAAACCACACAAGTGTATGACCTATAAAATTAAAACCAGCATCCTAAACATGTCAAGAATTTAAATCAAGAAGCATAGGATGCATATGGGGTCCATAGGAGTCATTTCCCAAAGGCACTAGGTCAACTAGTTTATATGAACTTCAACTAGGGTGACTTGACTTGCAAGGTTCACCAAAAATAGAAGAATAGTTCAATAAACGCCAAATAAAATGAACAAAGCTACTAAACATGTTTGCAAATAGAGGCCAAAACATCCAAACCAAATTCCAATCAAGGCATCACCAAATGATTTGATCAACTAGGGTGCTCCACCTTATGGAATTATTATCAAGGGTCAAAAAAAGCAACACAAAGTCAAACAAAAATTGATCAAACCTTGACCAAAATCAGCCTCAAAGGTACCTCAATCCATCCTTAAGATGGATAGGAAACCTCATTCATTGGTGATTGAAATGGTACATCAAACATGAATGATCAAGTGAAAACAATATTAAAAAGACTTCCAATTAAAAAATTTAAAATTAATTGCAAAATAAAAGAAAATTGAAACTAAAAGTTATAGAAAATTAATTAAAGTTTTAAAGTGTTTGAAAATAAATTTTGTGGAATTTTTAGCAATTTGGAGCTACTTTTAAAATTGCAAAACCAAAACAGAAAAAGAAAAGAAATAAAATAAAACATAAATGGAATGGGAGGTGCAATAGCAAAAAAACAAAAACCAAAGGGAAACAGTTAAAGCGTGCAATGGGCTGAAATGAGGGGGGCGCCATTGCACTTCTGGCCCAATCCAAATCCAAACCCAGCCAGATTAACGAAACGCATCGTTTCATTAATCTGCGTGGAGTCAAACATGCCAAATGGACAAGTCAAACGAATTGGAAGCCAACACGCATGTAGTCAAAGTTTCAAACCAATGCCAGCTCATATTTGACTGAGTAATAACCAGACGCCGGAGCCCTAGCTCCGGCCGTCTTCTCCGGTGAGATGGCCGCAGACACAGTCATCCAAACTCAACCAAAATGCACAAAACCGGTACCAAATGAAAGCTGAAGTTGCAAGGATCTTGAATCCACTCTTAGATTCTCAAGATGACCCATAAATTAAGAGAATCAAAGCCAAGAAAAATGAGATGCATATGCGAAAATTCAACCAAACATGAACAACAAGCAATCAAACATGGCCTACTCAATGTAGGGCTTCAGATGCAGCCAATATGAACCTAAATCATGGCCTAGAATGAGAGATATTTGGAATGGAAACTTACTGAACGGAGACACTCCATTGGCTCTTCTCAGACGTGTAAGCTTCACTTCTTTGCTCCAGATTCACTCCAAATACTTCAAGGAAGATGAATTGAGCTTCAATTTGATTTGATTTGTGAAGAACAATGAAATTCGACTTTCAATTTTGCTTGAGAAATTCCAATCTGAAAATGATCTCTCCAACTCCAATTGCCACTTCTGAGCTCTTAGGGCGAATTTTTAGTTTATATATGATGGATTTCAAATGGTATGGAAGGCCCATGAAGCCTTAATTTGATTAATTGGAAAAATTCCCTAAAATGGTAAGCTTCTCATGCACACGGGATTTTGCTTCATTCATGCCTTGTAAAATAATTTTCTGAACCAAGACTTAACACACTCTTTCTGAAAATGATTTTCAAACAATCTCGAGGAATGAAAAGGATTGATATTTTATTTTGTGTTTTTTATGAAGAAGTGAATTAAGTTAAGTTTGTAACTCATGTTGCACTAAAGACTATGACTTGAGAGCGAATGTGTCGCATATCGCCCAAAGGCCATACGCTAAATGTCGCTTGCGCGAAAATAAGGTGCCGGCACAACAGAAGAGTCTCCACCTTTCGTTATTTATCCCTCAGAGCGGGAAAGGAAACGATCGGAAAAACCTGACGAAAAAGGGTAAGACAAGGTCGTCGCAACCGTTGTCTGGATTCGGGAGTCGGTTACGCAAGGGGAAGGTATTAGCACCCCTCACGTCCATCGTACTCGACGGGATCCTTGCTTGTTGTGTTTACTTGGACGGGTTGGTTTTATTCTATCTACCTATCAAGGCTGGCTTAAACGGAAAGAAAATGACTCGGCAAAGCGTCGCACTTTATGCCTACGTATTCTCATCAGAGAATGAGAAATCAGAGTCAACGTAGTTCGGCCTACGACGGGTTATGGGGGAAGGTAGCTCGCCAATACATCAGTATTGTGCCTACGTACTCTCAACAGGTATGAGAGATCAGATCTCACGTAGTTCGGGAAACTACGGTCTATTTCCTGTCTTTTACGAAAGAAGTATTTTTTTTTGTGTTTGCGATTTCAATCGCACTAGAGACTATGACCTGAGAGTGAATGCGTCGCATGTCACCCAAAGGGTACCATACTAAACATCCAGACCGTAGAAAAGAAACTCTCCCTCAATCCTTTCTCAGATAGCTTAAGGCTCGTAACGTACGAAAGAAATCATTCATGATTACTGTATCTTAAACTGTTTTAAGATGAGAAGAGAACGGACCCAACTAGGAGGGAGACTATCAAGTCCTACCATTGTCATGCCATGGATTCCTCCTATGGTTGAGCTTTGAACAGGGAACTCCTAGAAGTTGTCATGCATATGTTTCAACCTAAAGTTCTATCATCAATTCCTTATCAAAGGAAATGAGAGTCCTAAGGGATCATGTCAATGATACACCAAAACAGACAAAGCATCAGCTTAACAGTAAAATGCATGCAATGCAAGTGAGGGAGGAAATGTGTGTGGGGCTTCAGCCTCCACAAGCTCATCTCAACCTCAAGCCAGAATGGATAACAGTAATCATACTGAAATATAAACAACATGCTATCAAGCCAAAATACAGTAAACTGCAATCATACAGAAAAAATGAAATAAAATGCCATCAGGCAAACAAACCACATGGGCAAGGGAGCTGGGCTCTACCGAATACCCGCAAGCAAAGCCACACAATAACAATACAAGCAGAGGGAGCAACTCAACCTCTAGTGCAATCATGATCCTAGATTCTACTTATTCTAGATATGGACTTATTCTAATGCATCAAGCAAGTCAATCGAAACACATCAATACAGAAAAGAAAAAGATAAGAAAACAGATCAACTCCTCTCTCAACTCCAAGCTTCAGCTCCTTGATCAACTCCTAATCTTCAAGGGTCTTCAAGTATCAACTTGCTCTTGTTGCTCTTCAAGCTTCAGCTGGAATGGCAATGCTCAAGGATTCATCCTCTTCCATACTCTTCATTGAAGTCTTCATCTTCAAACTCAAGTTCCACATCTCTCAAGATAATCAAACCAGAGGAAATCACTTACTGGATAAGCTGGGGATATTGAACTGCTTATTGACCACCAAAGGTGACCTATAAGGGTTCAACATCAAAGGAGTGGTTCCCTCAAAAGTTCTACTTCCTAGGTACAATCACTTATCCCTCCAAAGGAGAGAGGTGTATACCATGGAAGGACTTTGAATCATAGGGAGGAATGGAGGTGAAAGATACCATCCATGTTTGAGAAAGAAGTTAACTAAGTCTAAACTCTTCCTAATCCCTAACCCTAAAATAATCAACAAAACAAATAAATATCAAGCTCTCAAGCTCCTCAATGCTCCTCAATGCTCCTACTATGCTCCTTAATGCTACTCCAAGCAATCCCAAGCTTTCCAAGCCCACGGAGCAAAGCAAATAAAAATTCAAGCCCACAAGGGCAACATAAACAATCATCAACTACAAAAATCATCTAAAAATAGTATACTACTATATTAAAAACTAATATAATTTCTAAGGGATCCTACATACCTACCCTTAATACCCTTATATGTCCCAATGTCTATCTTGACCTAGAAACCCAAAATTCTAGTGTTATTGTGGACCTATTTTAAGGATTAACCTAATTCTACACAACCTAATGTCATCTAATCAAAACTAGTCTAAAATTCATCATAAAATTATGGAATAAATCCATGGGGAAGCTAAAGCTTATATCTAACTATCCTAAAAATAATGGCCTAAAAATGTTAAGGGAACTACCTAAACAAAATTCTACAAATTCATGGATCAATATAAAAGAAATAAAATGCAATAAAAGTAGAAAATACACAAAAAATATTAAACATGCATGAAATGAAAATATTTTAATTTGATAATTTTCCAGACATTAATATGAAATGGGAGCCAAAATTCCCACTTAAAAATCTTTAATTTTCCATTTGTTATGATTTTTCAAAGTTTGAAATAAAATGGAAGAAAATAAAATGAAAATATGAAACTGGGGTGCAGATAGTAAGGCAATACAGTGTAAATCATTCATGGGCTCAAAATGGGGGGTTCAGATAGTAACGCGCTAAGCCTAAAATCCACTCAGAAAATCAATTAATAAAACATAAAGAAAATGAAAAAGAGAACGATGCGAATAATAAGCAAATGCATTGTAAAATCCAAGTGGGCCTTGATTGGGGGTGTTGGTATCAATTATTCACTTAAGCCCAAGAACTCACTTAAATGAAACGCCTGCGTTTCATGCTTCTCAGAATTTCCCTCCAAGTTGAAATTAAATCGCGTCCGTTGGATTTAGAAATAGTCAACCAGTCTTGCTTGATCCAAGGGCCATGAACTCGTCTTCAACCTCCAGCTAGGGCTCTTGAAGACTCCATGAAAATGCAGAGCTTCAAGCTCTTATCTTCCTCAACTCGGATTCCATGAATACCTCACCAAATGCAACACTTAAAAACCCTAGATTGCTCCAAATTTCACCAGGAATCTAGCCATGGCATCAGAACTCATTGAAACTCTCTCAAACTTAAAACCCGATCGTGAATCAAAAAACTGATCAAGAACCAATCTTAGCAATTCTCAAAATTAAAGGTCCTAGTCTCATCCTCATGTTTCCCTGAACACTTCTTGCTATTAAACTAAGATTATCCCCCAATATTCAGTGAGTTCTTGGTCCATAAAGAAATGGTGTCAAAAACAAAACCATCACTAATTCTCTCCAAACTTTCTAGAAAGCTTCCCCTAATGATCTCTAACCATTCTAACCTATCAAATCTAATCAATTCTACTTAAATTAGAGTGTAGAAAGAAAGTTACAAACCTGGTAAAATCAAGTGAACAGATGAAGAAATCCCTCAATTCAGACCTTTAATCTTTCCCAATTCCTTCACTGAGTAGTATTCTAACTTCTGTATGCAAAAAGAAGGGTTGAAACTGCTTGATTCTTGGAAACCGATCTTGAGTTGCAGAGGTGAAAATCCAAAAGCTCATGCACGATTCATCAATGGAATTTCCCTCAATTTGATCTGCACAGCTTCACTATGATCTATGGAATGTGTTTGTGTAGAAAAAAGGAATGGAAATGAAGAAGAATGTGAAATTGGAACTTGACTTGCAATGGAAGATTCTTGATCTCACTCTCTCTTCTCTGCACCAACTCTCACCAACCTTTGCTTTGAGCAAGTTCTAATCATCTTATAGAACTTGTAGGAACTGTCCAGAACCTTCTGGAACACTCCAATGATAATTTGAACTTCTCATCTCATGATATTTGATTTCACTTCTCACCATATGCTATCTCATGCCATAGTCCTTGTACCCTTCAATTATGACTTGAAATTCTCCCCACATGAGATTTATGATGTGTTACAATGCATAACCAACTTTTTTATTGAGTTTTCTTGAGTTTTGCTTTGGTGCCTTAAGATGCAAGTAAGCCATTTCCAAAGCAGCCCTATGATCTAGGCCTCAAATAAAAATTGTGGCTGAACCATTGTTCTTAGAATGTCCTTTGGAGTCAAAATGACCTATTATATGACATGGTTTGGATGTATAACTTGTGATTTCCAATTTTCAATTTCAACTTATTTAACTTATGCCTCCATTTTAGGCCATTTTTATCACTTTTTGATACAAGCCTTTTCAACATCTCATGACCTCCCTAATAGCCTTAAAACATCATTCTAAGCAAGTTTGATGTTGAATATTTTTCCCTTTGAAGCTTGGAAATAGGAGATATGGCCTTATGCTTGAAATGACCTATAACCTCCAAATGACCAAAATGCCCTTGACTTGTCAAAGCCATAAGTTGAGTTCTACAAATCCTATCAAGGAATTCTAGTACTCTCTAGAAAGCTAAGAAGATTCTCTACAACATTCATGTTGACCAAGAATTCATAGGAATCATGCTACTAGGGAAAAAGTTGGATGAAAGTCGGGTGACTTTCAAGGACCCAGATTCACATACCTCAGATGACCTGTAATTTGTCAAAGTCATAACTTGAGCTCTACAAATCCTATAAAGGACTTATAGTACTCAAATTAAAGCTAAGAACAAGCTATACAACATTCATGTTGTGGGTAAGATGATATGACAATCACATCTTGAGCTAAACTGCCTTGAAGATAGGGATCAAACTAGGGGATTTTACACTGTCAATCCTTAGAAACCCTAGCTTAAAACTTCTCAAACTCCTCAATCATGATGAGTTGGTCTAGGAATCATCCTTATAGAATCTCAATGCATCATTCCATGATCACATGGCTCTTGGATTAGGTCTCAACCCTCTCCAAATCATCAGTTGACCTAGGGTTGACCCAGTCAAACCCTAATTCCACCACTCATGGCTGAGTCTTCTGAATTCTTGCACAATGACCTCTCTAGGCTTCATGATGGCTTTAAAGACATCTTATAAGCTCTCTCAAAGCTTCAAGTCCATCCTCATAGCCTCAGAATAATCCGAGGATCTCCCACAACTCTCAAGTTATGAGACACACAACCTTGGTTTCAACCAATTCCTCTGAGGATCTCTTGAGTTCTCTGACAAAGGTATCAACCTTTGAACACTTGAATAACTTTCTTGGCTAGCTTCAAAGTCTCATATAACTCTTGTGGGTAATCATACCTCTTGATCTACTGCCCACATATCAATGAGATGTAGATGATGAATAAAATGAACACAAGCTTGGTAAATAAATGTTGGTCAAATTTTGGGGTGCAACAGCTGCCCCTATTCAAACGGCTTGAACCTGACTGGGTGAGGAGCGAATGGCTCTTAGCTAATCAAGGTGCGAGACGGTTGAATACCGATAAACCCGGAAATTTACCAACTGCACAATTACACTATACTCTGGTGGGAACAGATCTTCGAACACTGAAATAATAGCTGCACGGCAACTAGCTGGAGACATACTGATCTGAACCTTGTCGTCAGTCATCCACATTAAATTCTTCTGACATTGTCATCAGACACCGGACCTCGCCGTCAGGCATTCATGAAAATAAAGCGTCTGACATTGCCTTCGGACAACCAAAACACCAAACATCGCCGCTGGAAAACTAAATCACCTGACATCGCCGCCAGAAACAAACATCCAACATCGCCGCTGGAGAACTAAATCACCTGACATCGCTGCCAGAAGAAAAGATCCAAAATCGCCGCTGGAGAACTAAATCACCTAACATCGCCGTCAAGTACAAACATCCAACATCGCCGCTGGAGAGCTAAATCACCTGACATCGCCGTCAAGTACAAACATCCAACATCGCCGCTGGAGAGCTAAAAATCATCTGACATCGCCGCCAGGGTGAAGAAAATCCATTGGGGAAATATGAACTTGAATAATAGACTCTGTTGGAGAGAATGATAAGATGAACAAGTCTCAATGATCTTGCTGGAGGTCTGGATACCACACACGAGTGGACGATACTCTGGTCGGTAGGAACATCTTCGACACCGAGCATAACAGTTGCACGGGAACCCTACTGGGGAATTGGTCACACGATAACCGGTAATACATAGTCGATCATGCCATCAGGCATTCAAAGAACACTGTTGGGCATCAGCCGAACTTCAACCATCAGGTTGATCATGCCATCAGGCATCCAAAGAGCTTGTCGGGCATCAGCCGGACTTCAACCATCAGGTTGATCATGCCATCAGGCATTCAAAGATATCTGTCGGGCATCAGCCGGACTTCAACCATCAGGTTGATCATGCCATCAGGCATTCAAAGATATCTGTCGGGCATCAGCCGGACTTCATCAGCAAGTCGGGAATAGAATTCTTGGCCAATCATGAGCCAACTGGGAACATATAAACCTCTACCATCAGGCACTCTGCATCAACTGAGAGAACTGCTTCATCAACACGGTCAGACTTCAATCATGGAGTCTTCAAGGGAGGTTTCAACTTCGCCGTTAGAAACCTGCTGGGGATGACGCTTCGCCGCTGGGGAATCTGGAGAACTATCAAGTAACTCCGCTCCGGGTGTCCAGAAATCATTCTGGAGGAATCAACTCTGCTGAGGACTTCAAGAGTCATCGTGGACACATAACTCCGCCGGGGACCTTCAAGAATCATCTTGAACCGACAACCATTCTGGAGCTTTCAGGAATCATCTTGAGCGAGCACTCTCTGCTGGGGATTCCAGGAATCATCCTGCGCAACCTTTGCTGGGGACTCTAAGCATCGACTTGAGCAACCAACTCTGGAGACTGCACTGGGTACTTACGAATCATCTTAAGCAAACGACCCTGCCGAGGAATTCAAGAATCATCTTGAACCGAAGCCTTCATTGGGAATCTCAAGAATCATCTTGAGCAAGCGGCTTCGTTGGGGAGAATGTCAGGAATCATCCTGAGCAATCAATTCTGCGGCGGAACACCTGCGAAACGAGAACGGTAACAACCTAGATCATGTTT
This sequence comes from Lathyrus sativus, assembly GCA_963859935.3. Classification (NCBI taxonomy): domain Eukaryota; kingdom Viridiplantae; phylum Streptophyta; class Magnoliopsida; order Fabales; family Fabaceae; genus Lathyrus; species Lathyrus sativus. Next base: position 282,796,784 of record OZ012739.1, on the reverse strand, counting down.
ATTATGCATATGCTTCGGCAATGGCACAAGGCTCCACACGGTGGACATGCTTTGCGTTTATGATAAATGCTATGCAATCATGCAAAATGATGCGATCCCGTCAGCAAAATAAATGCCGAAGGGGAATCCTTCTGTCAATGAGAAAGAACTACTCAGATAGAGGAATCATCCTGCTGAGGAGAACATGGTCACGCCAATATCAATTGGACTCCGCAGGGGACACAACTTCAGTTGCCCGCTGCGGGGGAAACAACTTCAATTGATTGCTGCAGGGGAACGAAGCTCTACGAGGACTAGGACCTGCTGAGGGAAAACGATGTCAATCGCGGGAATGACCTGCGTGGCCTTCATGGCTACTTCTCTGGAGATAACGACTATGTGGGGAAACAACTTCAGTTGATCAACACTCCACTGGGGAAAACCAATCATGGCTTGAGCAGCTTCCAAGGATTCGGCTCTCTTGGGGTATCTGCAAACTCGGCTGAGGAAGGAGAAATCATTCTGCTTCGTTGGGGAGAGTACGACTCTGTGGGGAATTTCAATTCCGCTGGAGAAGAAGGAATCATCCGACTTTGGGGGAGAGTACGACTCTGGTGAGGAATTTTAATTCCGTTGGAGACTTCAGTCTGGCCTATCAGTTGCTGCATACTTCGGCGTACAAATAGTTTCCTACGAAACCTGCACTTGTGACCCAGTGCTGGGGGATGAACACGCGCTTCGGCGCCTGACTTAGCTGAGGGGGTGACGTTCCTTCAGGATACATTGGATTGGGGAGAGAATCATCTCTGCCTGGGGAGACATATCAATCCTCACGATCTCGCATTCAGACTCTGCGGGGGGGAGGCTACTGAACTCTGCTGGAGAAAGAGGAATCATCCTTCTTCAGGGATGCGCACGACGCACTGTCTGGAATACGCGACACCTGTAACAACACAAACAAACGGACAAGATACCCTTTTCAAAGGGACCTATTAAGGTTATTATCTCGTGACAATGTTCAAGTATTTAATTGTTTCAACAATCAGTGGACTAGGCCGGTAAGTTTATGTATGCCCATTTTATCAAAAACATCGGCGTTCTTTTTCGCAAACAAAACAGATAAATGCTAAACAGACAAACAGAATTGCTGAATAGTATGCATTTTATTGATAACGAACCCCTGAATGGGTAAAAAATGTTTTACAACAGATGCAAGCTCCTGGAATGAGGAAGCCGCGCAAAAATAAAACATAAATATACATCGGTATATACAAATGTCGGCAACGAGGCGTAGACAAACACCATGAGTTGATCCCTCTATGACCCACTCGACTTCGATACTTCTCCGACACTTCAGCTTCGGAAGAGATTGATTCAGACGAACGGCCCTCAGGTCCTCCAAACCACTAAACAAAGAAAGTCCACACGCGGAACGCAGTCATTTGCTTTTTCAAATCCCTAACTTTTGCGTGAACCGCCCTTTGCGGGTTTTCAGTTCACTGGGATACCCTTTTTTGCCGAAGCCGCCCAGTGTAGGTTTTCGACTTCGCGGGTGTACCTTTTTTCAATTTATATCCCTAATTTTTGCCCGAACCCTTTTATTCTGTTTTTGGTTCGCCGGGATGCCCTTCTTTTTCCTGGGCTCTCCTTTTTTGTCCAGCGGGTCGCTTTCAAGCAAAGTATTTTTAACTGCGTCCGCGTTCACCGGGGATGCAAAATCTTCACCATCCATCGTGGATAACAACAAAGCTCCTCCCGAGAAGACCTTGCTGACGACGTACGGACCTTCGTAATTCGGAGTCCACTTGCCCCGGTGATCGGAGTGTGGAGGAAGAATCTTCTTCAGGACGAGATCACCCGTCTGAAAGCTTCTAGGACGCACCTTCGTATCATAAGCTTTCTTCATTCGACTTTGGTACAAACGATCAAACGCAATCGATGCTAACCTCTTCTCATCCATCAGGCTGAGTTGGTTCAGACGATTCGTAATCCATTCTGCCTCGTCGAGTTTCACATCAACCAAAACTCGCAAAGAAGGGATCTCCACTTCTAACGGTAGGATAGCTTCCATATCGTACACTAATGAGAAAGGAGTTGCCCCGGTTGATGTACGGACCGTCGTACGATTCCCGTGCAGGGCGAACGACAACATCTCGTGCCAATCTTTGTATGTCACAACCATCTTCTGAACAATCTTCTTTATGTTCTTGTTGGCTGCTTCAACGGCGCCATTCATATTCGGCCGGTAAGGAGATGAGTTGTGGTGTTCAATCTTGAAACTCTGGCACAGCTCCTTCATCATCTTGTTATTCAGATTCGAACCATTATCAGTAATGATCCGCTCGGGAATTCCGTAACGACAGATGATGTCCCTCTTTATGAATTTAGCCACCACCTGCTTGGTCACATTAGCATACGAGGCTGCCTCCACCCACTTGGTGAAGTAGTCGATAGCTACTAGAATGAAGCGATGACCGTTAGATGCAGTGGGCTCGATCTTGCCTATCATGTTGATGCCCCACATGGAGAACGACCACGGGGAGGACATGACATTCAACGGGCACGGCGGCACATGAACTTTATCAGCATAAATCTGGCATTTATGACATCTCTTCGCGAATCTGAAGCAATCTGACTCCATCGTCAGCCAGTAGTACCCTGCTCTCAGGATCTTTCTCTTCATAGCATGCCCGCCAGCGTGCGTACCAAATGTGCCTTCATGGACTTCTTCCATGAGCATACTCGCCTCTTTCTCATCTACACATCTGAGTAGCACGAGATCGTGGTTTCTCTTATACAACACTCCATCAGGATTGAGATAAAAATTTCCAGACAGCCTCCTCAGAGTCTTCTTATCCTGGGTTGACGCACCCGCAGGATACTCGTTAGTCATAAGGAAAGTCTGGATGTCGTGGAACCACGGCTTGCCGTCGGCGGCTTCCTCGATTGCAAAGACAAATGCAGGTCTATCAAGACGCGAAAGGAAAATTCTCAGAGCCTCATTCCAAAAATTGACTTTATACATTGAAGCCAACGTGGCTAAGGCATCAGCCATCTGATTTTCAGCCCTGAGCACATGATGGAGTTCCACTCGATCAAAGAACGGAAGTAGCCTTCTGGCATAATTCATGTATGGCACCAAATTCGATTGACGAGTCTCCCACTCCCCTTTAATTTGGTTGATCACAAGCGCCGAGTCACCATATACGTCTAGATTCTTGATTCTCAAATCAATTGCCTCTTCTAGACCCATGATGCATGCTTCGTACTCCGCCTCATTATTGGTGACTGGAAACGTCAGTCTCGCAGTAAACAGGATGTGGGATCCGTGGGGAGTCGTGATGATCGCCCCGATGCCACTTCCATAGGAATTAACCGCCCCGTCGAATATCAATTTCCATTGGGATTTCCTATCTGGCCCCTCGTCGGGCAACGGCTCTTCGCAATCCTTCGCTTTGAGAAACATAATATCCTCGTCAGGGAATTCAAATTTCATTGGCTGGTAATCCTCAATCGGCTGTTCGGCCAGGTATTCAGACAATACGCTTCCCTTGATGGCCTTCTGAGACACGTACTGAATATCATATTCTGTTAACACCATTTGCCATCTGGCAATCCTACCCGAAAGAGCCTGCTTCTCGAAGACGTACTTGATCGGATCCATCTTCGAAATTAGCATGGTGGTGTGATTGAGCATGTACTGTCGTAAACGTTTGGCAGCCCAGGCTAGTGCACAACACGTTTTCTCCAGCATCGAGTAGCGAGATTCACAGTCTGTGAACTTTTTACTCAAGTAGTAAATGGCATGCTCCTTTCTGCCCGTCTCGTCGTGCTGACCGAGAACACACCTCAGACTATTCTCAAGAACTGTCAAGTACATGATTAATGGCCGTCCAGCCACTGGGGATATCAAGATTGGAGGTTCTTGAAGATACTGCTTTATCTTGTCGAATGCCTTCTGGCAATCCTCGTTCCAGATAATTGCCTGATCTTTCTTTAAAAGCTTGAACATCGGTTCACAAGTGGCCGTGAGCTGAGAGATAAACCTTGCAATGTAGTTTATCCTGCCCAAGAAACCACGAACTTCTTTTTCTGTTTTCGGCGCTGGCATTTCTTGAATGGCTTTTATTTTTGCAGGATCAACCTCGATGCCTCATTCGCTTACGATAAACCCCAGTAACTTTCCAGACCATACTCTGAAAGTACATTTGTTAGGATTCAGCCTCAACCTAAATTTCCTAAGCCTCTCAAAAAGCTTCAATAAGTTGACTAGATGCTCTTCCTTCGTTTGGGACTTCGCAATCATGTCGTCAACATAGACCTCGATCTCATGATGAATCATGTCATGAAACAAAGTTACCATTGCTCGTTGGTAAGTGGCCCCTGCGTTCTTCAGACCGAAAGGCATTACCTTATAGCAAAATGTTCCCCAGGGAGTGATAAACGTCGTTTTCTCCATGTCCTCCGGCGCCATCTTGATCTGATTGTAGCCGGAGAAGCCATCCATGAACGAAAACACGGAGAACTGGGCTGTGTTGTCGACCAACACATCGATATGAGGCAACGGGAAATCATCTTTAGGGCTCGCCCTATTCAAATCCTGATAATCGACGCACATGCGTACCTTACCATCCTTCTTCGGTACAGGCACTATGTTGGCGACCCACGGAGGGTAAGTGGTGACCGCTAAGAAGCCAGCATCGAGCTGTTTCTGCACTTCTTCTTTGATCTTAACGGCCATGTCTGGTCTCGCCCTCCTAAGCTTCTGCTTAACGGGAGGGCAATCTTCTCGCAGAGGCAAGTGGTGGACCACGATATCCATGTCAATTCCGGGCATATCTTCGTATGACCAAGCAAAGACGTCACTATACTCTCTTAGCATCTCGACCAATCTCTGCTTGACATCACTCTGCAACGCGGCCCCTATCCTGACGTTTCTGACGAGCTCTTCAGAACCCAGATTCACGATCTCGATCTCCTCCTCGTGAGGCAGAATAACCTTCTCCTCTTGTTTCAACAAGCGGGCCAACTCTTCAGGAAGGTCTTCGTCTTCATCAATCTCTTCTTCGGCTTGATAGATCGGGCAATCGAAGTCGAAGTGGGCCGTAGAAGGTCCAGAGTCGATGTCATCTGTTATGTGGATCCTGCAATAACAAGGGTTAAGTTTAAACAAGGATATGTAGGTTAGCACACACCTCATTGCCATTTTACTGTTTTTCAAAACAAATATAAAACAGGAATAACAGAGATCACAAAATTTGAATGCGAAGAAAACGCCTTTGATTTATTAACAAAATGCATGTACATAATCCAACAAGGCCCTGACAATAAAACCGCTATACCCCGGGTAAGACATAGGGTTGTACAATGATTGGAAAAAGTAAATCATTACTCTTCACTTGTCATCTGGATGATATCCTTGATGGTCCAATTGTTGAGGCCCGCGCCTGGCTTGCTTGGCTGAATCCAAGAGTCGAGGTCACAATCGATATCCCCGCTGTCTTCAGACACCGCGTTGATGCTTTCGAAGATCACTCCGCCACTGGTAAATTGGATCGGCCCCTTACCCCGTGATGCGCTGCTAGACGAAGAAGAAGAAGCTTCAGCTTCGGGAGAATACCCTAATCCAAACTTATCCTGCTTGTTGGGTATCTCCAAAATACGCCCCCAGCCTGGGGTAGATCCAGCTTCGACGACGTCCCGAGCTTCTTTGAATGAGGAGAGATTCATCTCTGGCTTTTCTGTGACTACAGGAGCTACGTCTTTCACCTTGACAGCTTCGAACGCTTGGCAAAGAGTCTCATGGATTTCGCCATCCATTTCCACATACTTGAAGGATGACAAATGGCTCACCATTATGGCTTCCTCGCCACACACAGTTACTATGCTTCCCCCGACAGCATATTTGAGCTTTTGGTGCAACGTGGAGGTCACGGCACTAGCAGCATGGATCCATGGCCGGCCCAAGAGGAAACTGTAGGCAGGCATGATGTCCATAATATAGAAGACCGTGTCGAACGTTTCCGGACCGACTTGGATCGGCAGGGTCACCTCTCTGAAAATGTGGCGTTTAGTTCCGTCGAACGCCTTCACCACCAGATCACTGGGTGTGCAGAGCAATCCGCGAGTGTCCAACTTCATTAATGCCTTCTTCGGAAGAACATTAAGCGACGAACCCGTATCCACCAGCACGTGCGACATGATTGTGCCCCTACACTCTATCGAGATGTGCAGGGCGCTATTGTGATTTCTCCCTTTTGGCGTCAACTCTAAGTCTGTGAAACCTAGCCCATTGCCAGCATTAACATGGGCTACAACCTCTTCTAGCTGATTCACCGATATTTCTTGCGGTACGTAGGCAGCGTTCAATACCTTCAGTAGCGCGTTGCGGTGCGCTTCAGAACACAGCAACAAGTTGAGAATAGAAATCTTCGAGGGCATCTGATGGAGATAGTCTACAATCTTGTAGTCGCTCTTTTTGATCAATCGCATAAACTCCTCTGCGTCTTTAACAAGCAAATCTTTCTCTACCCCACACGGGACCTCTTCGACGACTTTGCTTTTACCTTTATCGTCCGCATCAGCTCTGACCACTTTCTCTGCCACGACCTCTGGCGGTGCAAACACTCTTCCGCTACGGGTAATACCATTGATTCCTGCGAGATTCTCCACAGTCGACCCATACGGTTCCAGCTCCAATTTCTGTCCGTTGCAATAGACTTCAGCCCCATAATGCCACGGAATGGCGTTAGTGCTTTCGAATGGTATCGGCCCAGCTTTAGTAATAGTGATGGTAGGCGGTCTGGGCACAGAAATGGTTATTGGCTGGCGAGGGATGGTGATGGTGGCGACTTCATCGGCCTGCTTCAACACTACCTCTCCTGATACACTTTCAGCCTTCCGGCTAAACTGCAGAATCCACTCAGTCATCAGACTTTGAATTCCTTCTACCAACTGCTCACATCCATCAGAATGCGTGGCACAATCCATGCATAGTTCCCCGCACCCTGTAAAGAACCCTCTTTTCAGCAACTTAGCTTTAACGAAGCTAAGCGGCGTCTTTAGATCTTTGACATCAGTCAACAGATATGCACTCTCTTCTTCGATAATGGCGTTCACTCCGCCTCCCCTATGATTTGGCATAGGATTCTTCGTGACATTGGGCACATTATCGGAGAAGTTAATGATCTTGGCATCCACCAAATCCTGCACCTTGTGCTTAAAGGCTTTGCAGTTCTCGATCGTGTGGCCTGGTGCCCCTGAGTGGAAATCGCAGGTGGCATTTGCGTCGTACCCTGGTGGAGGTGCCCCTGTCAAGGGAGCCATCGTCCTCTTCTGAACCAACTGAAGCTGAAGCAAGGTCTGCAAGAGCTGCGCGTACGACATGGGCGGTGCCTCGAAGTGACGGTTTGCCAAAGATGCCCGATTCTGGTACTTTCTATATCCCTGTTGAGTCGGTTGCTGCTGCTGCTGCGGAGCCGCTGGGATATTTATACTGGCTATCTGCTGCTGAGGGCCTTTGCCTTTTCTTCGAGCGTTGGTCACAGCGCTCGCATCTCCTTCTCGCCTTTTACCAGCATAAGGTTTCTTTCCACCTCCTCCAGCTGAGGATGACTCACC